>CM052263.1:222869-884411 GCA_028455795.1 Lasioglossum marginatum
GACGCAACGTTATCATTAGTTAGTTTCAATTATCGCGTACGGATTCTATGCGAAGAAACAATGATGACCGTGCGGATCTTTCTGTGTCGAGTGTTCTTTTTTTGCGTCAATACAACTCGCGGAGTTCTCGTTGTCAGAGTCACTTTCTTATAAATTAATGAAGTAAGCCTCGTTGAGGTATGCTTGCTATGTTGGATTCAGGTATCTATAACTCGTTGGTGTCTCACTATATCACGAACAGTGGAAAATATATTTTTATCTCTATAGAACAGTTTTATCTTTATCCCGCGTCTCTCAATTTGTCTTTTTATCCGAGTTTCCGAAGTTCACAGACTCCTCGCCAATTGTGTCAGCGTCTGGACGAGATTTATCCACGGGATACAGCCTGTGGAGTGATATACAATATGAAACTGTAACTCTCTGCCTCCCCACGCAATTAATTAAGATGACTCACCATCTTTGATACAGATAAACAAGGAACACTGCGTCGTCACGGAAGCAAGCGATTCTGTGCGCGGTTGGTGTAACAATAATAAATGCGAACACGTCATCAATGAACGTGTTAACTGCTTTATACATAAAAGCCCTCCACGGTAAATGCGACACAGATTTCAGTTTGTAATTTACAAACAGCTGCGGCAGCATGAACAAAAATCCGAACACATAAACACCGTTCACCAATGAGTTTATGCTCCAGGAGTACCAGCTGAAACGATCAATGCTTATATAGTATTTCTTTGTGCATTCATTAAATATTTATGTCACATTCGGTGCCCGTGTCGGTTACCTTCTATGTGGTTGATAAAGCAAAGAATATATTGCTCCGCTGATAACGAGCGGATATAATAAATAACTTAAATATCGCATGCTTTCCGCATCAAACTCTCTTGTCTTTATCTCGGCCGCGTTTCTGCTGCTTGTGTTCTGCCTGAGTTTGAATACTTTCTTCAGCTTCCACATCTGTTGAGAAAATATACGAATGTGCATGATGTACGCTAGAAAACGCGTTTGATTCGTTACCTCGATGACGGATGCTATTCCGGCAGGAATAAGAACAAGCGAGGAGGAACCCTGATCCAGTAAATAGAGAAATATGACAGTCTGGCTAAATCCTCTCCAAATAACAGTCCACTTGCTAAGGCCAATCAGATCATTTCTCTGCCTCCAGTAACTGACGTCGTTTTTAAACGCGAGGAAGTCGAACAGCAACTGCAAACGATGTAGAAAAGTAATGTAAAACAGTCAGTTTTAGCACTCGGTAAATCTAGCATTATGTAGCTTCAAATTTTATTTGCTTTGCTATTAGCATACGTGACTACATACATGAATAGCTGCAATGAAGAACGTCCCTCCCAGAATATATATATTAGTATCGGCAAAAATCTCTTTCACCGAATCTATATCCTTTTCGGAGAATCCGAGATTCTTCATAGCATGCATAGTGGGCTCAATTTGCAACAGCAGCCTCAACTTTCCGAGAGACATCGGCGAATATTGCAATGTAATATTAACCGTGTCATTCTGGGGTGTAATTCTCACTAAATCTTTGTGTCTGCTCTGCAGAAAGTCATTGTTAATGATCGGCAAGAATGACCTGCCATGTACAATCCTGAAAAAGCAGAAGCTCGTAAAAGATTTGTCTGGAAAGAACTGCTAAGCCAAAAGATATAATTATTAATTGTATACTTTAAATGATTCACCAGCTCCATGGGTAGACCCTCCACAGGAAGCTTCACGTCGTCAGTCATTATTGTAAACATTACCCGGCTCTTTATATGGGTCACCGGGCGTATAAATTCTTTCTTTTTCTGCGAGTTCGAGTCTTTCTCCCCTAATAAATTAAAAGCCTTTGCTTCAGGAACTGTATACTGTGTCATCTTAATAATAGTGAACGATGTATATGGATCCTAAAACATGTTGGAAATTACATCATTTGGATGAATTACATGAAATATACATGCCAGTATGATTTACATTTAACAACACTTACCTTTCGCATATCATTAATAGCAATGTTCTTGCTGTATTTTCTAGAGCTAGGTGCAACGACAATGTAGAAGTATAACGTGCCATTATTCCTTGTTTTGCGTGGCACATTTAATGTCAACGGACTAGAAGGAACATTCATAAATTTTAATAAAAGATCAGACTGTGGAGTTTGAAAGAAATTCACAATTTTATAAATTCAACGAAATCGAGATCGATTGAAATTTTATTTCTGCGTTCGAGTTTACGAAATTTCTCATTATACAATTTCTCGGCTATTTTCAAAACATTTTCGTGCACTCACAAATTATTTGGATGCGTGTAATTAAAATCCTCCGTGCCATAAACGAACTCGTGATGACCGTTATTCGGGTATTTGTCGACGGAACTGTAAATCTGCAACTGCAAACGTGGCTTATTGTTCAAGTAGGTTGTTAGACACGGTTTCCCCTCTTCGCAAGTCGGTGCCACGAATAACAGCGATAGACTATAAATTATGTAGGCGATGTAAGCTAAAAATATCTCCGTCAAGATCAAGTTCAGCGACGGCCACTGCATTTTCCTTGTTTTCTCTTCTAATGTTTACAACATGCTCCGTCGCCGTTTAGAGTTAATATTTAGTAGCTCGGTTGCTAGACGCTCAATTGTGAAAGCGCGATTCCGTTCAAGCGGCGCGCAATGTCTTACGCGAACGAGTTCGTTGACATTTGACCTACGCGACCACGTGCAAATTGTTCACAGATTTTTGCCGGTCGAGAAACATAACCGATAAGGCAATTCGGAATCGTGGCACGACCACTGACATATGACATATGGCATATGTTTCTATGCTTGTGCTGCGGCCCTATCGTTGACACTATCGCGACGCTCGCGGAATGCGACTGAACTACAAAGACAATATGAAAATCAAGCAGAAAAAATTCTAAATTAATGATTAATCGGATTAATTTCAAGCAAATTTATTGTATTAAGCTTCTATATTGCGAGCTTGAGAGAAAGTTCTCTGGCGATTGAGAACGTAAATCTTTTGAAAGCTTTAGTATTTACGATTTCTTTCATGAATTTTCATTATGAAATTGTAAATTTATAACGTCCGAAGAATAAATGTTCAACAATACATTCAATACATTCGGTTTACTTTTCAGAATACGCAAAATTATTAAAGGAAGTACATATAACGAATGCGCGTCTGTATACCGGGTTGCCTATTCAACGGCTGCACTTTTAGTGTTAAAATCACGGGAGTCTTTTACAATTTTTTTCTTATCAAATAATGAAGTTAAAGGGAACTTTGAAAGCGATGTTTATTATACGAGTCTTAAGGAATATTTGTGTATTTTTGTACAAATATTTCTTAAGATTTCCAGAAGAAAAATTGTAAAATATTACTTTGAATTTTTAACAGTAACCCATAGACTCGTTCATTTTTGAGCTTTATATATTTATATTTGTAAATTTGTCTATTAATATCTATTGTGGCAAACGATTTTACAGTTCGGTATTTTACAAATGGGGAGCAGATGGAAGGGGGTTGACAGTCGATCGATTAATAATAATACGAGTGGTTTATTCACAACCGTTACCATAATATGAATCAGTGATAATTTTACATTTATTAAACGCTACGATCTATCACAATAAACTCTGTTTTTCCTCGATAACGCGAGGCTCGGTATAGAAATATATTTGAAACAACACGCGCTAACCTTCTACTAGAACGTAAATCGTGTTTTCGAATACGACGGTTCGAGTGCCGTCGCAGAAATTTGCACACCTAGAAGATACATTCGATTATTGTACACGTACGTACATACATATATACAAGCTAGAAGTCGTTAGTGGAAAAAGACGAATCGAATATCTCCGCCTCGCGAACGGTTTTGCTGGATATGTTGTAAAGGCATGAAGCTACGAACTACGTAATGTATTTGGTCCGATCCTTTCGTTAGCCCGGTTTCGTTTGTTCTCTCTTTTTGTTTCTCGAAAATAGTCTGTGTCCATTGAAGCCGACAGTAACGTGCGCAAGCGAGTTACAATATTCTGTTTCTCCCGTTATCCTATTAGAACCATATGTATAACTCTCTTTCAGGTTCGAAGACCGTAAGAAACGTTTTTGAAGCTTGATCACAAAATTAAGAGGAGATAGCTAAACGTGGTCGTATAAATAGAAATTCATAATACATATATACAGGATATCCTCTTTTACTTTACCGCGTAGAAATATTTCTTTCACTCGGAGCTCTCTTACAGGTAACAACGGTTCAGCCTGTCTCTTTTGCATCATAAAATAGAAAGCCACTACGTACGTTGCAGCCTTTAACGATAGTTCAGTGCCTTATGGCACAGGGTCACGAAAGGCCACCGAAGATCGCTGTCTAAATCATAAAACAATGCAGACACAGGTCTATTCAAACACTATAAGCAAGGAGCGTCATCCAAATGAAACTTTGTACACACCGACATGAAAAAATATTCGACGCACACTGTTTTAGCGGACACTACTAGACTGCGGGAAAATTAATAACTTTTATCGAACTCCAGCCGCTTTTGGAATTGACAATTCTCATGTTGCATAAAGGTCTGCAGTCTAGCCATTATTTACATTCAAGGAGTGAAAACAGTCCTCGAGATCGGGGCTATGTATAATACATTTTTGAAGAGTTAGTCGGACATTTAAACTTCTCGGAGTCTAATCTAATCGACCGAATATGGCTTTCAACCCTGAATGGGGCTATTCCCGTCTCTTGAATGCTAACGCGAGTTTAGTTGAATCGTTCGGGTAACGCCGCTTGTTCGGTTCAGTGATGAAGTTTGGTGGCTACCCTCGTAGTTTTGGAAGTATTCTCTGACGACTTTAGTATTCTCGTAGGAGTTCGTTCATATCAAATCACCGCTCGCTCGCTGCCTCTCATCCCTATTTATATATCTAGCTAGAAATTAACGGTTTTATTTGTACTTAATGTTCTAATGATTTATCGTTAACCGCGCATCGATAAAGTACATCCTATTGCACCAACCGATTTCACTGCAGCCCGAGGCGACGATGCTCGCCGCTGCGAAATAGTAACGGTAGAAAAATATATATACGGAACGGTGCTAGTGACGAAATCAAAATCCAGGCGTGTGTAAGAATATCCCCGATCGTGTGTCTGAACGATACGGGAATATAGGAATGCGTGCGCGTCCTGTAATTTTGATGCGTCGTCAACGATTCTCTCCCCCTATCGAGTAGGCTAGAGTTCGACTATCGAGTCCTGCGGGAACGGATAAAAACGCTTTGTTCGCTTCAGCGAGGGAGGAGGAACGTAAAAAGTACAGAAGAAAGTAAACGCTATCGCGGTATTCACTTCCGTCCATCCGTTAAAAAGTGGAAACAAGAAAAAAGAAAAAGAAAACGCACGGCACACGTCTGCGTTAAGTACTATTGCTCCAACAATGAAATTTGTTCGTGAGCTTCACCGTCGGAAATACTAAACGTTTCCATCCTCTTCCCCGGCTGGATTATCTTCTTTTGTCATAGCTTCGTGTGCTTCACGCTGTCCGTCCAGTAGTTCTGTATTGTCATCGCCTCCAACGAGTTTAGGAACGAGTCGTTGTCCAGGCTGTACATCTCCTCCGAATTATCCTGCAAGAAAAGGAAGAAGTCAGTCAAGGACCAAGACATTCCTGCCGCTCCTGCACGTTTTCGTAGAATCCACGTTGCTAATACTCACGCGAATAGTGGAATCGTCGATGTAACCGGAACTATCGGGATTGCTGCACTTATCGCTATTCAAGGTCTGCGGCGGATTCAGGTACCTACGCCTGCAAAAGCAAACTCGTTAGAACCTTTTCCGAGCGGCTTGGCTCTCTGCATCGAGATAATTACCTGTACATAATGAATCCGAGGCTACCCATTGTGCTGAGTATGACAACAGTCGCGAGACAGCTTCCGGTGATGGCGGCGATGTCTACATTGGACCTCGAGGAGTTCTCTTGCTGCGAGTTCTCGCCATCGATGTAGTCAGGCAGATGGTTCGCTTGGACCTGATCCCTTTGGAAATCTTTGGGAAACGCGCTCCTGGCTCGGCTCAGACGTGTTGACTCGCTCACGCCAACTGAAATGTCCAGCACAATTATTGAAAATCCTATTGATAGGCTTCCGATAGCTAGAGAAATATAAAAATGGGAGTTGAGATTAATGTTGCCTAGGGTCTACAAAATTAGAGATACAAGGTTAAGGAAGAAGGTTCTAAATAAAAATGCGGATTGGAGGGGCGGAGAAGGCTCTATGGATCGATGGCATATGGATAAGGCTCCGAGGATTGACGACACTGAGGAGCGAGACGAGGATCTGCTAGATCACCTTCGAGGATCGACGCAGCGGTGGCAAATAGCTGCGGCTTGACTAGCTCCTCATCGATTTCAAAATCATCGTCGGACCGATTGAACGTTCTAATGCCCGATGCACCAGCCGACGAAGCCAGAGATGAAGAGGATGCAGACAACAGCGTCGAGGATTTGGTCTTGTTCAGTACCAGCCTGATTCTAGACACCTCTTCCTGAAGAGGCAACACCGTGAGGTCCTCGACGAAGTCCACGCTGCTGTTCCGGTTCCCATTCTCCTCCAACCTCTCTTCTTGTTCATACTTCGACCTAGCCGTCTTGTTTGACGTTAGGATCCAAGTAATCTTGCTATCCTTCTTCGTCAAAGGTCCTCGAACCCTTTCCGAATTGCTGGGCCGACCAACTGGCTCGAAATTCGTTCCGTTTCCAAAACTTCGCCGGAAGTCCTCCGCAACTGGGTCCAACGACGTTATTACGACGTTCCCTCTGGGCTCTACGGGGATTGAAACTGTTGTGGACGGCAGCCTGTCCAGGACCATGGCTGCGTTTGTTCCTGGGTTGAAACCGATCGCCTTTGCTACCCGGAAACCCGGTCGAGCCTCTACCATTTCCGCGTCTACCGATGACACTTCCGGTGTTGGCTCTGAGCTGGGACGACTCTGCACGCGAGGTTCTGCAGTGCTGGACGGCACTGGGTTCCCTAGAATCACTGAACGTGAAATGTGATTGTTAGAAACTTGGTTTGAATCCGGTTTTGCTGATCTAGACGGTCCTCGAATTTTTAGCGAGCCGATTTGATTAGATTGTTTGGTAGATTTGTTAAAATTGTTAGGTGTGTACTCTTTTTTAACATGTTAACATCGTCTAGGGTCCAAGCTTTTGTGTTGCGTAACTAGATCGAGCGGATTGCGAAAAGATTTTTCGGCACAAGCTAATAAATCGCGAACTTTCGGCTGACGAGAGTGTTTTCGCGGGGGTGCACGGGAGCCGTTGGGGGTTGAAGCTCGGCCATTGCGCAGGAATCAAGGTCTCCAGTTGCGGATCTAGGTAAACCGTGTCGAGGATCGCGGATCCTCGCCGCAGAGACCTTGATCCCTGGTTCGCGGAGACGCACAGTCGGCGAATTCGCGAACGTTTCGAATTGCATCTGGACCGTGAACAATGCATGCTGTTCACGAACGGCAAATAAAATCAAGTCGTCCTTGATTCCCCCGAGGATCGTTTCGAACGCACCGAGAAATTGAGCGGTAACCCAGAACCAGTGCATCCACCAGTGCAGCGTCATCGCGTCATCTGCGTGTACCTGAAACAGAAACGAGCGCTGTTAGCCGACGTTGTTGAATGATCGATTGCGCAACGGCCCTCGAGGCATCTGAATGATCGCGAACGTGCTACGCGTGATCCGATGATTCACGACGGACGTATACAGGGTGCCGCACCTGAACACGAACACCTGAGTTTCTACGTCTTCGACCAGACAGGAAATTATGTCGCGTAATTGGACCGCGGAAGTTCGCGCGGTTGCCTTTACATGAATTTTTACGCGGCTGCTGAGACTTCGGCTTTCTAACGTCTTTCTTTCTGTGGGGGCGTAGCTCAACATATTATTTATTTATTTTATTTTTAACCTCGGAGCTATTTTAACTTGGAGACACTTCTACCGACCCAAAATTTTTTCATTTTATTCAAACAAACTGCACTGCAATTTTGTAACTCCTTATTATCCTACGTCAGTGTATAATGATTTGGAATCAAGTTCATAGTTGTACATAGCAGGAGGATCGATAAGGGAGTTGATTCTGGATTTGAGGTCAGTTCCGCGATCCGGTTAGGTGTACCGAAATTTTAAACTGTAACTTATATTCAGCACGGCCTTTAACAGAAAAAGACCGAAGGAGACCACAGTGACACACAGGTGGTGCAGTCACCAGTACGGTTTTAGACGATACGTGTTCAAGATATCCCGTTACGCGGACTCTTTTCCACGCGAGTTCGCTCCGAAACGAATAGCGAAACCGAGATGGAAATCGTGGGAGAGCAACACGCGAGCATCTTGATCAACGTACAAATTATAAAATCAAAATATCGGGGAGCATCGCTTTAACGCAAAAAACACGTTAATCGTCCATCGTCGTGCTAAAAATGTTAGCAGAACAATAGACACTTATTTATTCTTTTTGACGAAGATTTCTCTTTGGTGAAATTCAGGTCAGTCATAAAATATTTTTTATATTAGCCTCCGGAATTTTCACTTTGGAAAAGCTGTTTTCGCAACACGAACCCCTCGCGAGATCGAAACGGACTGATAGGTGTTTCAAATTAAATTTAACGATCGTAAATGTCGGTGACTTTATTGTGCCGAGCTGCCGGAAAATTCCAGAAAGCTGTTAACAATAGGAATAGCTCTAACGATCGCAGTTGCGAAAGAAGTTGTTATCAGACTTCAGTGAATTATAATTTTTATAATGAAGATATATGTACATAAATTTTTAATGATTCGAAATAGCTTATGATCTTTTTGTGTGAGAGAAGATATTTTTCCTAGACCACCCTTTACCCCGAATTTCCAGCAAACGTCTCCGCTGACGGGGAAACGTTCCAATGGAGTCTCCCGACCTTTCACCTTCGGTAAGAATAGAAATTTCTGGGTCGAAGGGATCGAGATATCGCGCGTTCCCTCGGTCCACGGATGGCGGCCCAGAATCTGATATCGGCGGCCTTGGAGGGCCGCGGTGTCGAGGTCGAATTTCAGCCGTTCGAATAAAGTCCAGTCGAAGGTCAGCCTTCCAAGAGGATTAATATGGAAAGTGAATGATGCACGAGCGAAGGAAACAAGTCGCCGAGATGCGCTTACGCAACGGTCCCCGCGCGACCGTCTCGGCTGCCTCGTGCCTTTCAGGGAACAAGTTTTCCTTCTCCTCTCGGCTCCCGGTCTTTATGGGACATCACCGATCCCTTCTCATTCTCCTACAGCCGCTTTGGGCTTTGGGATACCCTCCGACCCTCTAGCCAACTCGTTGCACCTTAATAAAAGGGATCTCGGCCGCAACTGTCCCTTCTTCCCATCTGGAACCTAACTTCTAAGTCTTCTAGAACTGTTGCCATTTTTTCTTCCTACGGAATGGCGTTGAGGGACAGATTGGAACCGTGGACTTTCTTGTACAAGCTTTGAAAAATATTTGTGGATTTTTGTTTCTTTTTTTAGGGCATATTGTCTACTGGTGATCGGTTCATAATTTTTTAAGTAAAAAATAAATAGTCCTATAACCGTGGGACTATAATATATGTCTGCTTATTTTGCAAAAAAAAACGTAAATACTCTTTAACACCTACACAATAAATATCATATCCCAAATTTTCCTTTAATTTCACACTCCTATAAGAAAAAAGTACGGAAGATGAATTTAAGAGACGCTGAAGTGGCCTAATCCCTTGAGCACCATAAACTCGGTTTCGGCTCAAAGTGGAACGAATCGTCTTCGAGTTCGGAGGAACAATCGGGCGAGCGAATGAGACTAGAACGGTATCCGGACCAGCTTTTTGGTCTGAAAACGATGTGGCACGAGAAAGGAACGAGCCGGAGACTGTGCAGGATGCTAACCCGCGAATTATCCTTGATGACGGCGTCGTCGAAGCTCTCCCAGCTCTCGCACTCTTTTTATTGTCCCCGTGATTCATCGAGCTGTTTTATGTAACTCGCTCGGGATCGATAAAGAAAACGGGAACGACGAGCACAACAGATAAAATAATCTCGTGGACGGATTATGGGCTGTGGTACAACGATAACGCTTGCATTTTAATGCTGCTTTATCGATCCTGCGGGCCGGGGATAATTAATTACTCAATTATCGTTATTGGCGAAACTAATGGCCCCTATAAATATCATTCGGAAACGAATCTGTTAACCGGATGAAACAAGCGCCCGCTGACTTTTCGTTTTCGTTTCATTCACCTATGTTCTGCAACTAGTGCAAACAATTCTGATTTCGAATGAGATACGCAGTCTAATTATTATTGCTGTTGAACAAATACTCCTTATAAATTTGATTCTTCGATGAAGTCAAATACATTATTCTTCGGTATTCCAGATTTTATTTGAGACTTTGCATCGTTTGATGCACTCGGGAAAATTTTCATGAATTTTCATAGACGGATCCGAGGCCTAGGCTTTGCTAGATAGAATTCGTCCTCGATCAACGTGTATCGCGGACACGACAAGCGTAGAGAGCGAAGCGTTTACCAAGCGGAAAGGGAGCGGCGCGACGCTGTTCCGGCATCTCCGTCGAGGCCGGACCAACATCAACAGCGCCGGGAAAATTGCGAAATCGCGTCCCGTCGCGTCGCACACCGTCCAGGTGCGCAGCTGGTCACAGTCAAGGGAGCATGACCGACCCGCGAATAACTGTAACAGATTTTTTCGCGTCCCTGGCTGCCGCTTCTTTTCTTTCCTTCGGAGACTTTTCATTCGAAGACGACACGCTCTCCACACTGCGTTCTTCAAATGCGTCGTCATTTTGTCGCCGAGACGCCATTTTATCGCTATTCGATGTAAGCTAAAGGCCGCTGAACACTTGTCCTGAACGAATTTGTCGCTGCGTATTGTTAGATGGAGGTCGCTGACGTATTGTTAGATGGAGATGCGTAGAACGTTGCCTTCTTAATAACGAATTACTGTTTATTTATAAATGTTTTTAGAAGAACTATGAATGTTTTTAGAAGAGGAAATGTCTTTTTATCTCATTATTAATGCAAAGAATTTTTTAGCAAGCGAAACAATATTTTCTCTCGCAACGAGTTTTGGAGAATATTCCGTGAAAATGAGAATTTGCACTGCAATATTCACTGGATATTGGTGGAAGTAATGTGTAATATGTAGACAACCGAAGTTAAAGTGATTAATAATTGCCATCAGGTGCTCCATGGAACAGAGGCCGTAGCTCGGAGAGAGGTTTCGTTCCTAAAATTCCTTCTCCCGATGAGTCACGTTGAAACCACGATTGAGCAACCGATTACTCACTTAAATATCCGATTTTCTGGATGACGAACGAGCCGTGGTTGTTCAATCGAGAATAGCTATGTTTCTAAATACAGATAACGAAGCAGATAACCATCGAGGACGATGAGACTTGATAACTGGACGCTAATGATTTTCGCCACGAATATTTCACTTTCGACAGGAACATTACGCAAATAACAAGCAACGTAACTAACTAGTCGGCGGATGTTTACGCAAATTCAACTTTCCAAACGACGCTTTATGAAAGCATGCATCCAACAGAAATTTCTTCCTGAAGCAATTCCGACCAATAAAGAATAACACGAGCACGTCGAGGTGAACGTCAACTCTCCTTTCTATTATACTTGCAAAAACCTGCACGTCATTCCGCATGCTCTAAATGTATTATACAATTGTAACCTTCGCATTTCGCAAAACGATAATTAAAACCACATAGTCTTCAGGACTCTTGTCGTTGATATGTGATATGTTTATCAGACCATTAATATAGTATTTTAGAACATATTTTAATGTATAGGTTTTTTTATCTCGAGTGCATAAAATTTGCAAGTGAAAAAAGGCAGCAGCGTGGTTGAATAAATTATTTCCTGGTTTGTATTCCAGAGGGGCGTTTAGAGGAGAATGTTTTCAGTCGTTGAATGACTTCGATCGCGTGTCAGTCAGGGAAGAATTGGCCGGAATTTTCCGGGGCCGAGTGGAAAAGCTTCATTGTGGTCGGGAAAGCAGACGGGGTTCATTCTGGTCCCAGGTTTGAATCGATCTGGTCAGTCTCGAGCACTCTGTCGATGTCCAGTGCCGATATTCCTGCGTGTCCACGTGACTAATGGACCATTGTCCTGGCACGGACACCGAGAGGACTGGAGAGACGACATCCACAAGGATCGGTCACTTTCAGAATTTCATGCGGGTTCCTGGTTTTTTCCTATTTTCTGCGATTTTCTGGGGACAAAGCACCAGCCACTTTCCTCTTGGAAGCTCAGTAATTATTTAAAAAAGAATTTTACTGTACTCTCTACCATCCAAAATGCATCAAACAGCGTATTCATCTGTTTCGTAGAATATTATTATAATTTATAATTGAGATGTAGATTTGGATCCTAGCATCAACAACCAAAATATTCAGCAACGCTGCAAATTGAATTGATGACAAAGTGTAACTCGATTCACGACAGGCAACCTTTTCCACGCAGCTCGGCGAGGTTAAAATCGAATTTATGAAGGTGAATTTGTTAATTTAACTTCGTGAAAGCTGCTGGGACGGTTTACTCTATCCTGGATTGTTTGAACTCGTACGAAAGTAATTAAAACGCCGTGAAGAGGTTGATGAGAAGGAGGCAATGGAAGAGAGAAGGGAACGTAACGAAATAAGTCAAGAAAGATCAAAGAACTGGAGCAGAAGTGCTGCGTATAAAAAGATAGTCTACTAATTAACAATACCAAGAAGATAATAAACACAGAGAGAGATAATGAAAGAGAGAATAGAAAACGTAAGAAATAGAGCCGCAGAAGTTGGAGAACTGGAGCAGTCGATGAAAGCGCAATCATCGAAGCTCGCGACGCACAGTGGGCTGTATGCACGATTTCAGCGGTCAAAATTCAATTTTTAAAATTTTACGTAAATTGTAAAATTTTTGTGGCTTGAGTTAGTTGAATATCTGAGGAACAATCATTCGTTTCATGTATCCATAAAGCACTGAAATCGGAAGTTTGAAATTCTGTTAACACGCTTTCATTTCTCAACGAATTCACCTATTAGTAATTGTTACCTTATTTACGTGCATTAACAGATTTTTGTTTTATAGAAATTTTTTTAGCTAAGTATAAGGTATACTTTTAAGAGAAATTCGCTTTTGTACTATATACATTTTTGTAGTTATTAATATTTAAAGATAACCAACGATTCAGTCACGTTCTTTATGATTCTAAGACTTTAGCAATGATTTTGTTATACTTCCCGGTGCGATCCGGTCATTTCTGTGCCATTGTATTCTTTGAAGTTTTCTGATTAAGATGCAAGAAAAAATGGCTGCTACTACCCGCTACTCCGTGTTTTATAGTTGATCTACGAAAAATATACACTAAAATAAGAAAACAGTACATACATAAAATTTAAATAACATAGGAATTTTTTAAAAAATACTTGGCTAGCTCTCACTACACACGTTAGTCTTTGACAGAATGGTTCCAACTGAATTCAATCAGAACGAAGAGGCTTTTAGCCGAATGCTTATCTCTTCTATAACATAATCTCGCGATTTCGTAAACTAAACAGTCCCTTCGATGGGTCTCGTAGTACAATGTATTACAGAGCCCCAGCATCACCAAAGAACAAGCGGGTGGAAAATGCATATTTCTCGCCATGGCTATGTATTTAAAAAACAGCAATCTTTGTAATAAGTATTTTAAAAAGATATTTTAAATGTAAATGATTATACTTTTTGATAGCGTACATAAAATAGACGAATTACGTAATAATATTGATTATTCTTTGTAATAACTATTTTAAAAAGACATTTTAATTGTAAATGATTACACTTTTCGATAGTGTACATGAAATAAACGAATAACGTTAAAATATTGATTATAATCCGCAGTACTTGATTGAAAAATAGCTACAAACTTTACAATCTGATACGCTCCTCTTTATGGGCAGATTTTGCACTCAAAACATCCATTTTAGTAAAAACGGTATATAGCACAAAAAGTAGAAATCTCAAGCTTTAAAATGGTTGTTTATTCATCAAATTTGGATAAATTTTAGCAGAGTTATAGCAGTTTTAATATTGAGCGAATTTTGAACTAGCTGTGGCCGCTGAAATCGGGAATACAGCCCACTGTGCGACGCCCAGTCTAGAGAACTGGACTAGCAATCGACGATACTAACAACACGATGGACAGATTGATGGTTGCGGCAAGGATGTGGAGGGATAGAATCAGAAAATGGTCATATTAGTCAACCGTGACAATTCCACGAACCATGGAAACGCCTCTCTCGCGGTTCGGCCGATCGACCGGGCAACTTTCTTCGAGCGGTTTCCGGCACGAGTTTCGCGATTAGCTCGAGCCACGAGCAAACGGAACTGCCTCTTGCGAAGCGATTCTGACCTAGATCCACGTAGAAACGGGTCCACTATGATCCAGATGATCGCGAGCGTGTTAACGATCACTTGTTGCGAGACACGGTCTCCTCTTTCTCCGGAAGCGGAAGCAAGGAACCGGAGATAACCGATCGGTGCTGCACGGGCGACGATAATGCCATCCCACGATTCGATCGAGAGGAATGCGTGAAAACGACTTCGCCATTGTTCCTCCTACGGGCTTTGTCTTCGCCGTTTCCAGCCGGAAGAGCGGCTTCGTAGAAATATGTACATGTCCCGCGACCTTATGGAATTTTTGTGCGAAGGAATGTTGCGCTTAGCAGGAAATGTTCTTTAACACTAGACCTACCACCGCCGGTCAAATGATCGGTTTTAGATTTTTTATCTTACAATTATTGAAATTCTAAAGGTGGTTCAAAATATAAATACATTTAATCTCGTCACTTTTGATGGTCGGTAAGTTCAGTGTTAAACCGCGTAAGCTTTTGACGATTTTATAGCAGGCATGATTAGGTTCATTCGAGTCCTCATTGAAAAGCCAGACTGCGCATTTTTATTCAAAATTAATTTCTCTTTTTAATCATTTTAATCCGTTGAAAATAATACAATGTTGCTCTACTCTTTTTTATCATAAATACATCGACGAGCTTTCGATTGTAAATTGTATACACAGCATCACAAATAAGCGACATATTCGCGACACCAATTGAATCATGTCGATGTAACTTCTAAACCGACGAAGTCACGAATTTGCGAGTCTAATGAAGGCTTTGATTGGAAAGTCTTGAGTTAGCAGAGGTTGCAGCCTCCGAACGAGGCAAGGGCACAGGTTCAGAGGAAGGTTGAACGAGGGCAGCTGCCCGATTGGGAAACGTGATTAACGAGCAATTAGAGGCCGTGGTGTCAATCGCTAAAATTAACCTATGCCTCGCGCGGACCGGATTGCCTGTTAACAAACGGCAGAAAGAGGCTCGGGGGCTAATCGGTTCATGGTCGTTTGCCTCTTGGAGGCGCGCTACAGCCTGCTTGATAGCGCACCGTTCCTCTCCCATGGGAAATAGAGATTTTCCACGATTTTACATCGGTCTCACATTCCCCAAAATTGTTTTACACTTTGGGTGTGTGAGGTCTAGACTGAATACGACTGAGAAGGTAAAAACGTAAAATATTTTGATTTTGGAATGGAACTTCGAAGCAGATCCGACATTTTCCAGGAATCGCAGGATCAAGATGCAAGAACGGGATCAATTTCGAGGAACGAGCGAATCGAATTGAACAAACGCAATTCGATTTGAAAATCCAAGTTCCTATCAACATCTCCGAGCCAGTATCAGCTCATCTTCTCCTGGGGAGAGTTCAACGACCGTGTTCCCATTGAAATCATGCTCCGTTCGACACCGTCGTCTCCTCTTATCTTCCCCGATAGGACCTCGATCATTTTCCGAGCAGCGCACGGCGAGAAAACTGACGACCGTCACTCGTTTTCGATTACTCGATTGCATAATACTGCACAACCTCGCTGTAGACAGCTCGTCGATCGAGCAGAACTGGTTTCGCGTCATCGAACCCCTCGATCAATTCAAAATTAAGTGTGTTAGGCCGCGGGAAAAAAACGCCTGGTTTTCAGCGAGCATTGTTGCGGAGGTTTCATTTGCGTTATTTCACCGTGAAAAAGAAATCCGACGGCGCTTAGCTCGAACATCATCGTGTAACGAGCGAACGATAAGCATCTTGCAGCTAGAGCTGGGAGAACCGTGAGAATCTCGGTCACGGAAGCTTCGAAACTGGGTGAATCGCGATGGGAGGCTTCGGGGCACCCGTGGATTTTCGTCCCGCAATTATTTAATCGTCCGGTATCTCGTTTTTGCATCGTGGACGAGTTTTGCGAAAAAATCAAACAAAATTATATTAACACTGGGTTTAGGCAACACTAAAAGTGGCTACATTACTTTTTAAAAAGAAAAAATATTTTTAAAAGATATTATCGCAATATAATCGCAAATTAAAAATATTAAAACTCGTTTTGACGAAACCCGTAAGCCTCGATTTTTTCGATTTCGGCGCAGTATAAAGTAAATTCAATTTTCAATTCCTCCCTAGAAAATTCATTTCACTTTCGCGGCGCTTAAAAATCGTCCCGGTTCACTAACTGACCGATTTCTTTCCTGGATCCGCGCTTCATGCTTTCACTCGGGAAGCGATCGCATTTTTTATTTCTTCCTTTCCCCGAGACGACCCGAGCAAAATTCGGACTTTCCACACAACTTGTTCTCGTCGACGTATTATATTCGTCCGAAAGATACCTTATCTCGATCCCTATCAAAAATCTGCTAGTACTTAAATAATTCCAAAAACTCGCGAAGTTCGCGGAACAGTTTCGTTACGAATCGTCACGATTAAACAGCTGTTTTATCAATCGGCAGATAAAACTGAACACTCATGTGTCGTCAATAGATAATGAAAAACAGGAAGATTAAGTCGAATTCAATGTCCCCGGGCCAGCGACAAAGACTGGGCATCGATCGCGTCGATTGAAAGTCTTCATCGGAGAGCGATCGGGCCATCTGCGCGCTGCTAACTCGATCAATCGTAATTCCGAATTGGAGCGGCGTTCCCGAATTAATCTAATTTCCCTGGTACCGTCTGTAACGAGATTCGAGCGACCGACAGAGACGCGATCAACGCGATCAACGCGAAACTCGCGATCGTTCGCACGGAATCCAGCGAATCGACGTCCGAAATCGCGTGAAAATTCATACCGCCGCGCTGTGCTCTCCAGAACTCGGTTCAGCGACCTCCACAAATTAAAAAAACAGTGTGCCGTATTTTATTCACCGAGGTGCTCGCGGCTCGAATACGTTCTGGCATTTTTTCGATCTTCATCAATTCTTTGTTATATTATTTTATAATTTATCATTTCCTTCTTCTGTTCCTTCTTACATTATCATTTCATCTTCCTGTTTTTTCTTGCATTTCCATTATGATTTCAGCTTCCTGTTCTTTCTTATGCTTCCGAGCAAAGTACGATTTTAGCTTCCGTTAATGTTTACGGATTATTTTATTGGAACGTAGCACAGATGCCTCTTTGGTTATCCTTATCAATATCATTTTTTCCATTCACTAGATAAGTACAGATTTATAAAACCATTGACCACGAGTGGTTTCTATTTGATCGCCATTACATGTACATATTTGCAAAAATAATCTATGTGGAATAAAATAAAATCCTCGGTCTAGCACCGAGTAAAAACAAAATCGTTAAAATTTGAGTCACGGAAGCCAAATACCAATATGTTCGTTTCTTTGCAAATTTTATCAAGCAGAAAATAATATATTTATATCCTTAAACTGGATTATTCTAAAAATTTTTCCAAGAATTATAATTTACAAGGTTGCATGCAAAAATAAAAAAGGCATTTTTAAAATCCACAGAATCGTACATCTTTCGATGCGTGTCGTTTTTTCCTGCGTCAACTTAACATAGATCTACAAAACAAATATTTTAAATCTTCATTATGGGCCCAAATAAAAAAATTGCCAAAAGAATGCCTTTTTTATTTTTGCATGTAACCTTGTAAACTTGTAAATTATAATTTTTGGAAAATTTTCTTTTGCACATCATTTAGTAAACCAATGCTTCTAATTGCTTACGAAACATCAGGTAATTTGGTACAATTATAAAAAAGTTATTCTGTTTTAAAGGGCGTACGAACACTTTTGTGGGCCACTGTATTTATAAATGCAATTGAATGTACCTATTTCTGTTGTAACCTAATATGTATTTTGCGGAAGATCTTCGGGAAGATCATTTTAATTTTCCGAACTATCGATCTTCTGTTCGCGGAATGAACAAATGAAATCCAGCGTTGAGAATTGCCAGGAAACAGCAACCCTGCAATAACTCCTCAACACCGACGTAACATCGACGCTGTAATTAGAACCGCCGTTAACAATTACCGCAACAGGGGTCCGTGGCAAGCGTTCCGCTCGGCCCCGGAGGAGCAGATTCGCAGATTTCGGTGCGCAGATTATCCAACAGACACTCATTTGCGCTCCGAAGCCAGACGGCATGTTGCAGACACTGCATTCGAAAAGTTCCCGGACTGAAACACAGCCGCGATACACTCGGGGCTTCCACGTAAATCAAATTTGATCATTCTGCGCTTGGCGTGCAATTCTCTCTCTCGTGGATCTCTCGGTGCACTCGCGTAGATACACTTGTGCAGTCTTCGGAACACGCGCAAATACTCTTTCGTGGAATTACTCTTGTTTAACGCGTTAAGTGGCGAGAACGAAACCCGGCATATTCCCACAAGATCGGAGCGTTAATTGCATTAACCTTTTGCCGCGCAATAACGAGGCGGACTCGAGAAGCAAATTTCGAACGGAATTCGTTTCTTTGAAATCGAAATTAAATTTTTATGCAAAATAATAATTTGTCTACATTCATTTCAAGACGTTGAGGCTACTCAACACTTGTATAAGATAATACAAGAGCATTCTTAAATTCATTAAATGTTTCATTAAATTGCACCCGATGTGGACAAAGCTCTACAATTGCGACGTAAATGAACTTACGGAAATCGATACAATTAATGTAGAGAGTGCGAATAGCCGACTTCCAACTGTTTAAAATGGCAATGCTGGCGAAGATCGCGGAGCAGCGCCAGGAAAAAATCGATTTCGGGCTTTTAGAATGCAGTGGGTGGATTGACAGTGAGCCCAGTCGGGCTCGAAGAGCGAAGCTCGGCTCGTTGAAAGTCAGCCAACGATCGAAGGGTGGATAACAGCGTTTCGTCGGCGGTGTACGCGCGATGGGCAACAAACAGCGCAAAAGCCACGGACAACGGACGCGCCGAGGAAACAATTAACGCTGCGCGAGTCTCGTTAGCGAGCGGCCAGACGATTCGTTATTACGGCGACCAATTATCACTGGCGCGGCCAGGAGCGTCCTCGACGTCACCTCGCGTCCACTTCGATGGGCAAAAGTTACGTTTTGCTCTTTAATTGCGGCGCGTTATCGCCAGATTTTCGATTATTTTCGTCGCCGCGCAATTTCCGCAAAACGCGCGCGGCGTTCCTAGAGCGGAAACGCAAATTAAGGGATGCAATTCGGTGGAGAGGACTGTACGCTATTAGCGGAACTCCAAATGGCTCGAAATATGTACAGGGTGTATAAAAAGTAATGGTCATCCGTCCTAGGGGTGAATCTACACGACGATGACCGAGTCTAGCGACGAATACATATCCCTTTAAATTTCGTTTGTCTCGTGGCACGCACACGATCATGTTCTGTCTCATCGACATGAACGTGTGGACTGTAGTAGTAGGCTTTTGTCTACACGTATAATTCCACACAATCAAATTTTGCAAAAACTTTAACAGCTTATATCTCCATAACTATTTGCTTGCGACATGTAACTCCTTTTAAACTTTTTCTCTTCTCGATGAGTAGAAGGCGTTGATGTAAAAAAAACTTTAACAACCATTTTCTTTGTTGTAAACAATTTTGCGGCAAGTTTCTCTTAAAAATGTCCACCAACCCAGAGGTCTGGATTCACCCTACAGTGAATGGCGGATGGTCATTACTTTTTATACACCCTGTACTGAACTGACTCGATATATGTGTTATAGATTTGATAGTATCCGTGAAACTATTGTAATTAATTGATAAAATTTTGTTGTTCTTAATCACTTCTTTATCAAACTTTTACCAGTATGTTCGTGACATTTTCCTGATTAAAATGAGCACTCACATGATATACTTCGGAGCTTATTTGCTAGTTTAATCCACAATTTAGTAGAATTTCGATTATGCGAATCTTGTTCGATGATGTATCTGAATCCTTCATTATTCTGACTGATTCAGAATATCTTTACTCTAGATATTCTAAGAATATATCCTTGAATTTAGCAAAGGTTTATTTTTGTTACACTCCATTAATTCATTCGCATAATCGAGGTTCTACAATATCGTGGATTAAACAACCAAATATGCTCCGAAGTGTGTCGTGTTTGGGCTCATTTTAATCAGAAAAATGTCAGGAATACGCAATTATGATGTGATTATTTATTTCACTACTGCCACACTTCTGGACTCGGATTTTTCAAAGTCTCTCCATGATGCTTTTTTCCCGAAGCTTCGCCCACGAACAACAAGGCAAACGCGTGATAGGAATTTCAATCGAAATTTAATCCTGTAATTGTTGACCCAAATTGCTCTCGGCCGACTCTGATTTCATTTGCTCCTCTTTTGAGATTAAGAGCACCGAGCTGCTACGTAACTCGATTTTAATACCTCTCGGAGACTGCGAGAGTGTATTTATTGTAGCCCGCGAAACACTATTATACCCTGAATGCTTCTCGAATGGAAAAAGAAACATCATTTTACATTAGGCATTATTTCATGCACGCCTCGTAGTTTGATTATTCAGTAACAAAACCGATGACGGCAGGAATAATACTAATAATGAATTTTCACGGCTGTCTGAAAGCAGATAATTAATGTTCGTTTTGAAAATTAGTAACGATAGATTAAGTTTAACAAAGAAAACGAGTAATCGAGAGAAGAAATCGAAAGAAGATCGAGTCTGTTCTTTGATTCCGCTCGCAATAAATACAACGATTCAGCGGATTTCACTAATTATTTATTTGAAGATCTACGCAATTCGCTTATTAAATTCTATATGCCCGAGACTGTTTAATTTATTTCAACGGCCGATATCGATCTGCGCGAGAGCGATACGGGGCGTTCCGCCGGAGTTGATGAAAATCCGCGATGATCAGATTTCACTTTCGAAGAAAAATATACAGGGAGATCACACGAGAACGGCCGGCAACGGTGCATCGTGGGAGAAAACGCAAATGGCGCATCCGTAATTCATCGCGGGACAACGCGAGCTACGTTGTGGCCGTCCGCGACCGGCTAATAAGTTGCAGCGTGTGTGTTTCTGAAAGCGAAAGCTTCTAACGCAACTGGTAGTCACGCTCGCGATCATGCAAAACCAGCGAGAAAGCAGTCGCGTCGCTTTCCTTGCCGATTAGCAAAGTCTCGCCATGCTCGATAAACCCGTCATTTTTGCGAATTAGCCGCGCGATTAACTGTTCGAGCTTAGTCAGCCATGGATTCCAGCCTTTAGTACGTGGACAACCCCTTTGATAAGAATTGTGCAAGTACTCGAAATCACAGGGACATCTGTCCGAGACTGCGAGTGATCGGTTTGGGTCGAGTTCTGAAAGTGATCGGCTTAGTTCGAATCTGCTTCCAGTTTAAAAATCATCATTTCGGGTCAAACAAGATTGGTTCGAGTCTAAAAATGATCATTTCGGGTCGAACAGGATTGATTCCAGTCTAAAAATAATCACTTTGGATTGAGTCGGGTAGGTTCGAGTCTAAAAATGATCATTTCGGGTCGAACAGGATTGATTCCAGTCTAAAAATAATCGCTTTGGATTGAATCGGGTAGGTTCGTGTCTAAAATTAGTCAGGTGAGGACAACTTTATAAATGATGAATTCAAGTCGAAGCTTATTGGTTCGGATCCAAAACTGTTCAATTCAGTCGAAACTTCTCAATTCAGATCGAATCTTGCTGCTTTTCTAAAAGAATTGGATCTAATGCTTACGGACGGGTGTGTAAGTGTAGATCCAATTCGATCGGACTTCAATCATTTCAAGTATTCCAAGTGATCGATTGGACTCTTGTCAGGTCAGTTTGGCCGCAGAGAGTGGTTCGATTTGATTTCAGGTGCAGTGATTGCGTGCAGCAACCGGATCAGGTACGTGCCAAAAAACCTCGAGAAGATTACGGAGCGACTTCCGGTGGAAGACACGCGACTCGACCCACCTGCGGCCTCTCTCGCAAACCAATTAGCGTTCTTCAGTCGTGTACAGTCGACATGTAACGCTTCTGGAAAGAAGCAGACCGGTTGGCAGTGTATTTTTAGCAGTGCGCGTTTTTACAGTTCACAGAAATTCTAGATCGGAACCGTCGACCGCACATCGAAAAAATCCGGAGCGAGCGCGCTTAATTCGCATCCGCGGGATCGACGTAGCGATCAAGGACTCTCCCGGCTGGTAATCACCATTATCCTGTTTTCACCGACTGTGTTTTCTGTACCCACCCAGCAATTCCATCCGGCCATCGTTCGTTTTGTTTTCCGTTGGATTGGTGCCATTCGCCGCGGTTAATCGTCGGGCTAATCATCCACTCGATATTAAACGATGCGCTCGCTGCGCTTGCATCACTAACGACTGCTGATACAATCGTTGTTACACTGCGGATTTTTTATCCGCTTATGGCGGACATGAGTGGGCGAAATTTAGAACAACAGAAAGATAAATATTAAATTAAATTAAATAAAAAGAATTTGAGAACCTCTTCCAATTTGATTGTATCGCAGCGATTAAAGAAAGAAAGGGAATTGGCTCTTGTTGCTTGCAATTGATGCAGCGAATTTTACAATTAACCCTTCGCACTCGACAGATAAAGAGTACGAAATGTAAATGGTCATAAGCATCGTCAATTTTATAACTGCGGGAAAGATCCGCCCCGTTCGAGGATAAAGAGAATGTAAGAACATCGATATTCTATTTTGATCGCAGTGATTAAAGACAGAAAGGGAATTGGCTCTTTTACATAAAGATCCGCAGTCTAATCATTACAGACGAGAACTCGGATACGTGAACTGGGGCAATCCATTCCCAAAGAAAGCGCAATTAAATGAACCGCGGATTATTGCAAATTCGTTCGATTGATCGCTGTCGTCCTCTTTGCGCCGATACAAAAGAAATCAATTTTTCCAATCGGCTGGTTTATCAATCATTCTTCGGTATGACTGCCATTATATGGAACCGCGTAAACGTCAACTCGACGATCAACGAAGGATTGCCTCAGCTCTCGGACTCGGTGGAACACTGCAGGGTTAATCGAATGTCCGCATGCGAATTTCCACGGGGAATGAGGGAGAGAAAGAGAAAGAGAGATATGAATAGGCCGGTTCGTTAAAACTCGTCGGTGGACCCGGCGAAACGAAATTAAAAATGGAGATTAGAAAGAATAACTGGATGGAGCCGAAAAAACTGGGATCGGGGATAATCTGGTCGAAGCGGAGTGGAAGAGGCAGAAACTGTGGAGAGACGAAACAGCGTGGAAGACGATGGGAAAAACGATGTTTGCGGTCCGAGGAGATCTCACTGGCGGGAAGTCAAGATACACTATCGCTTTGCTTTCACTTGCTGAGCGAATAACGAAGATAGATTCACCGTAGAAAATAAGGAATTGGAGGCCGCGGTGCAAAAACCTGGCTAGACAATTTTTAGCGAAATTGCACCTGTTGGAGTTCTACATATTTTTCTATATTGGTAATTATTTTGTGCAAGCTCATCCTGATTGCGTGGTTTCAATTGTTCTTCTGTACATGAAAAAGATATCTGATCTACGTTGCAGGGACCGTAACTTCAGACCCCGTCCTTCAGAAATCTAGTTTCAACGGCGCCAATCTTGCCTGAAAAGCGAAAATTGAAGGGAAAGAGAAGGAGCACAGGGCCACGTGCCATGATACAGGTGAGAGATTGTACCTACCAGGTAATCATCGGTTGATAAACCGGGAGACCATGGAAACGAAGAGGGGGAGGAAGAAGAACCGTGAAAAATAGTCTCACCACGTTCGCCATTGTCTATTGTCCGCGAGCGGCGAGATAACCAAGGCAAAGTTCCCTTTCACTTGCTCGCGTCCTGGATAAGGATTTCGAGGACCGAGAACAATGGAGAAGAGGCTTCTCTGCGTGCTGGGAGAGCCTGTGCCGAGAGCGTTAGGAAACGTTTGAAAACGGCGCGAGAGAAATAGCGGGACGCCAAGCCGCGGCGCGTCTTCGTCGATTTTCTCCGATCCGTAGACTTTCCTCCTCGTATCTAACGGGTTACGAAAACGAAACCGCACTGCTAGATAACTGTGCCGGTGTAATTTATACGCGAGTGTCGAATTACCGAGAGCAACGAGGGGAAAAGTGAACGCGCACCGAGAAAACGGTGCTGCGCTTGAAAGCGCCGCTTCGGAGGATCCTCGGTGATCCTTGAAGATCCGCTCGGGATCAAGCTCTCTCGCAACGTGAATCTTCTTTGAAATTTCAGCGATTGTGGTAGCTTTTTATCTGGCCATTGCAAGCTGACATTTAATGTCACGTTGATTGCATCATGTGCAATTAACATTGCCAGATTCCGAAGCATGATTCTTTTTTTAAATTTCAATGATCGTGGTAACAAGGATTTCTTTTGATCTGTGAGTCATAGGATACCTTTTATGGCGCACTGTTCCTTTCACACGCAATTGCAATTGCACTAATCGTCAAAACGAATGCAAACGAATGGCAATCGCGAAACGAATAAACGATCGGATGCACGCGTACCAAACAAATCTCCGCGAACGATCGTATCACGGACAAAAGATCGTTGGTTCAAGTGTTCCATTGATTTCGCACGCGGGATTTAACTCGCGTCGGTTCGAACGTTTATGAATTTTGAAAACGTATTCGATCGCGCGGGATATTTTATTAAAAAGTGGACGGAGGAAAGAGGACTGCTATAGACCACTTGTATAAAACGTAAAGCTTTTATGTTTGTGAAGTGATCAACCAGAAACGTTGAAATAAAAATGATGCAGAGTTGTACGAATGTATGTTCTAAAATATTCGGGAGGATTTTAACGTTGGATGGATGCAGTTGGGTTACTGTTGGCAGGCGACATTTTCGACTGTCAACAATGACAAGTGAGTAGCTGCGCGCAGTAAACCATTTTCGACGTGTTGAGCGTTGTCGGATTGGATGCATCCTGTGGAAATTCGCGTCCCCGACCGGAAGTCGAGGGAGACCACATCGAGATACCAGGTCCCGGCAGCTGTTCCGATTACCCGGCATGCCCACGACCCACCAAATCGCTTGGCAGAGGAAAACCCCAAGAAAAATGTCATCCATGATAACGAATCAACGGGGTTTCTAGCACAAATCAGCGATCGTTTCTTTCCTCTTTTGTAGCCCCTAGACGACATCAGTCTCGAACTTCATTTTTATATATTTACCGAATTTTATATATGAATACCGAGTGATAAAAATTGAAAGAACTGTTCAAAATAAATGTACAGGTACTATTTCATTAATTCTCTTTACTTTCCATTTTCTAGGGCAAATTACTTAAACAGGGGAACATCGTCTTAATCGTATCAAAATTCGCAAGGTCATCCGATTATATCCACGGGAAGCACGAACGAGGTGCAAAATAAAACAACAAGCTCATTAAACTCTCGCAAACTCGTTCTCTCACAGAGCTCCAGCGAAAATGCCTGCGAAGCCTGCACAACCCGATGATCATTGTCATCGCATGGGTCTAAGCAGACAGAAGAAATCACGTCCGCGTATAATTTATTGCGGCAGAGCTGGCGAACAGTCGCCGATAAGCTCGTTCCAATTCTCCTCTAGTTAAATCGAACGACGCTTAAACGTGTTGATTAGTGACCATTGGAATTAATTCCATGAGAAATGCTGTGCTGGCAGCAGGAAATAACCAGGTTTCTGCTGATGCAGAAGTTGAATGGCGAAAGCCCTACAATGACAAGTGGACAAATCTGAAGATAGCTTTCTTTTTATTTGTTTTTAACTCAATGGATTGTTCGAGCAGATTAAATGTCAACCTGTAGAGGGTGTGAGCCTGTTGTGGATGCTTTTTATTAGAGAAGGTATACGGCGAAAACCCTACCAATGGCGGACAATCTAAATGAGCTCTAAAAAAATTATTCCTGGCTATTTATTAGTTAAACGGATTGTCTGAAGGTCAAACAACAACTTACGAAGTATTTTGTGCCTTTGCTTGTGTGAGAAGAGTTGGGCTGCGAAAGCCCTACCAATGGCGGACAATCTAAATGAGCTGCAAGAAGTTTTACTCTGGACTATGTCTTAATCTAATGGATTGCTTGAAGATCAGATCGCAACTTCTAAAGTATTTTGTGCTTGTTTCTATTAGAAAAGTTGGATGGTGAAAGCTCTATCAAAGTTGAGCAATCTAAATGGGACTGAAGATTTACTCTTGGCTATCTGTTAATCAGACGAATTGCTCGACGTCTGAGCACTTAAAATTAATGTTATTTGATTACGACGTGCTCGTTGAGAGAAAATTTAAATCAAATTTAAGCCGATTCGTAACAATACTGTATCCCGTGCCTCGTGTTACCGCGAACCGAATTCACCTGGCGGTCCCGTCCCGAGTTCACGGTGGAACGGCTGCGAATCCCGATGGGGTATTCAGCGGAGGAACCCCTGGCCCTCTGTTTATCTTCCGGGTGAAGTTTCTGCGTCGTCGAAGAACGCAAAATGAGAAACAAAACCGGCGAAGGGGCATCGTCTCCCGTCCCGACCGGAATGCGCACTATTCCTGGAGATTCTTCGGCGGCACGTTGCCTCGTTGCTCGCGCTTGCGAAAAAGTTCTTCCTGGTCGCGCTCCGTTTACACGAGCATTCTCCCGTACACACCTGCCGAGTTAGAAAGTATCGACCCCCGCGATCGATTTGCAATTTTATGTATAATTCATTACTCCGGCCGTTGCCTTAGTTGGCGCTTCGATAGGAATTATCTTCGATCATTTCGTGGCGAAAAATCGCCGATACTCGAGAGATTAACACTTAACACACAACAGTTTTTCTTATCTTCGAACAAGTGTAGACTAATATGAAGCTAAATTTTGCAGAGAACGATCCTTATTTTCGCGTGTAATCGTTGAAACTATCGAGAGTTGATCGAACTGTGAGTCGTTTGAATATTTAATATGTTTAATGTAGCTGCGCGTATAGATTTATTATAGTTTTTATCTTTTTTCGAGTGAACAGCGATGACCAGTGAATGAAAAATCGTTTGCCGAAGAGCTTTCAAGCGAATTAATTCGATACGATTAAAAACCATATTGTAAAAAGATTTGTTTAAGCGGATAAGGTGAATGGAGTGGGATAGTGAGAACAGAATGTTTAAAATGTGAAAAAAATAATTCCGATCCTGCCAGGATTCGAACCTGGAATCTTCTGATCCGTAGTCAGACGCGTTATCCGTTGCGCCACAGGACCATCCTGCTACAACCCCTCTAATTTTAGCATGAATTCCTACACCTAAATCCACGTCATAATACCCCGAACTCGATGAACAATATTTATTTGTCGATCGATCAACGCCTACGGCGCGAGTAAATTCGTTCCTCTCGCACCTGACGCATTCGATATGACATTTAGAACTTTCCTGACCTTTTTATCGAACTACCCCTGGCGGCGGATCAAAAAAGAGTGCATGTGTCCCATTTAACTTCGTACTCTAGATATTGCCGTAATCGCAGCTCGGTAATTATTTGTACATTCGCGGAGAAAAGTTCTACATATAAGCGAAAGAATTTATTCATTCCGAGATCGGGGACACCCGGTATATTTAGAAAAGAATAAACCCAGTAAACTCGGATTGTACACCTGCTAAGTGCAATAAACAATTTTTTTTTGGACAACCCCGAAGGTTTCAGTAATTTTTATTAAGGCGGTAGACTCGTTTTCAGGATTGCAAGGCTGCGGGATTCGCGTTTTCATTTCTCGATAATACAAAAATGGGGTTTTTCAGTAGTCAAAGCAACACCCTTGCAATCCTGGAAAAAGGAGTCTACTAATCTCGGAATAAAATTTACCGTAAAAGGTATCTCACCCCCCGGTATTTCAAGACGGTGTAACTTCGGTTTATAATGTTCAGTGTTGACAATAATAAATTATATATGCAAGTAATCATTGTGTAATGATGGATGTTCAAGGTGCCAATTAATTTTAAAATATCAAATTGGTGAACGGGAGAACGAACAGGTTTCGCTGAGCAACCAATTAAATTCCTCGGTTAATTACTCGGGTACAAGAAGCTCAGGCGAAGCTGGCTAGTTTAAGCTAGTTTCCAATAAAGGTAATCAGTTGCGCACAGCGGGAGTACAAAAATGGATGCAACTCGGGAACAAGGTCGCGCAGGGCACATTTTTATGGCGACTCTTTTTTGCCATATGGTGCCCCATGTTCACCGTTGAACTGGGTCCCCCAACAGTTTAAACGGAACTATCTGACGCGCCGGATGTCTAGTAGACATTTATATGCGAGTCTATTGTCTGCATCGGTAACAAATGCTATAGTATTATAGTTGAACAGTGCAAGTAGAATGTACTGGTTTTACACAGACAAGATCCTCGACACTTAACCGAAAATCTTAGCCGCATCAAATACAGAGTGGCTATCAAAAATCACTAAACTATTTCCAAATATAACCCTTTATTTTCGAAATATTCACATTTATTTTTCTACAAAGAAATTCAAATTTTAAATCTTCCAATGATTTCAGAGTCACCCTGTATATGGAAACTAAATGACCCTGAACTCCCCTCCCCCACATATTCTTGGTTATATTAATCCCGGCAAAGACCAATTTTTTCCCCCATTCGACATTATGGAATGAATTTATTTTATCCTCTCATTGTTATATTTAAACCCTCTTTTTTCTATTCTATACTATTAATTTAACTCTAAAACAGAGACAACAAGATTTAGTTCCGACATTAATTATGGAGTGAATTTATTTTATCCCCTCATTGTTATATTTAAACCCTCTTTTTCCATTCTATAATATTAATTTAACCCTAAAACATAGTTACAAAGACAACAAGATTTAGTTCCAACATTATTAACTTACATTTAACCTTCATCCCTATATATACATCCCTTTCCTCATTCAACTGTCCACTTAATCCCTCATCCCTATATTCAAACCCTTTTCCCATTCAACGTAATTAGCCAAGGGTGGAAAAGATTAAACACCACCTTGTATCTTTAAACTGACGGTTAATAAAATAATCACAAGAGCCCATTCATGACGTTATTTTTACAACGTTGTAACCTTCCTACGTCACTGGCACTCCATGTGTACCAATGAACCATAAGGGGTTGAAACGAGGTGGATCAATTCGCGGACTAATAAAAATACGTCCATTGAATTCCCAGCAGCCCACGTCATTTTTAACATAAAAATACGCGACACGGTTAACCTATTCCACGCATAATCGTTCTTTGTATACGAATGTGTCTTACAAAGTAACAAAAGCTATTGTTAACGCTCAAACTACCGAACGTGCCAAGAAAACAAATCCTTATTCTTATTCAAATTATGAAAATGTATTGTTGAACAAATTGCTACGTGTTCAAACCCATGTACTATTGTAGAACGATACATATTGTTTTATAGTATCGACAACAACATGACAAACGCTACAATTACATGACATGTAAAAACGGTGGTACTTCTCAGCTGTTCTACATATCTAATTGAATTACGTAGAAGCGAGTGAAATGAAAGAGAGAAAAAATATTTCGAACTTCGGCAGAGTAAAAAGAAAAGTAGGTTCCACGCGTTGATCGTCACCCCGATAAAACAACGGAGAACTTACCGTGGTCGATGGAACTGCAGCCGCGGAACGATGAATCAGAAAAATCACGCAGTATCGCAACGCGCGACAGTCCCAGCTATCGAGGACTAGGAGCGTAATCGGTGCACGTTCGAATGCGCACACGATCGCACACGGGCCCCGATACTTTCGAAACAATACGCGCAACACCTCGTGACACTTCCGCGAAACAACAATAATCGAGAACACTTATCGAACGATCTCTCTTTCTATCGTCAACGACACACACCCACGAGAGCCGATGGTCCCAGCGTTGTTTACACGGGAAGGAAGAAAATGCTCAGGTGTGTTTCCGCGTAACGGACACGGGGCACTTTAAATCGACGAGGAACGTCAATGTCACCCCGTCACTGTGTATCGGGAACATGAAGGGTGCCGATCCGATGTGCACAGGGATGATCACTGATCGGCAGTGTATGCCACCGATCAATTGATGATATCCATTCACCGTTCGCACTCGGATCGGTCACGTGTGCCACATAGTACCGCGCGACCCGTTCAGAAAACCGTCGACACGAGCGAACAGCGGCGAGAGCTGTCACGAACCGTCCTCACACTCGCCATTTTGGTTTACACTGACACTCGGGGAACGGGCAGCGAGGTGTTCCGAACTCATGCGCATGCGCGCGACAGGTGGCTGCCCGGGAGTTAAACCGCCATCCGCAATGCCGAAATTTTGAATTTCCCGAAACCCACAACATTCCCGCTTTCAATTCGCAATCCTTCCATTCTGAACTCCTCCCAAAACTCTGCGATATTCGTCTCGCGAATAAATATTTTTTAAACGAATTCAACCCCCCCGCCGCTACTTTACTGACTGTCGAACAGCTACCAGTCGACCTGTTATCACACGAGTTTAGCAATAAACTTTCCACCACCGGTTACATAGAAAGTTTCAGATTTATTATTCTATAATTATTGAATTTGTAAAGATTCTTTCATGTGAATTGATTCGACAGATTGCGTAATTCATATATATGTTATGATGATTACCGCAGAACTTTTAAATACGTCTAATTTGGCTCAACTTCATCCACAGCTCAGATTCATTATTCCGTAACTATTGAAATATAAAGAATGTTTCATGTGAAGTTATCCGATAGATTTCATAATTCATATACATGTTACGATAAATACCGTTAAATACCGTATGTTACGTTAAAATAATTCATATACACGACTTCTAAATACATAACAACCCAGAAATTTTGAACTTTCTTTTGCATCATGGCGCCTGGGTTGATGGCGCCAAGGAGGCGAGTGGAGGCGAGTCTCTCGTGCACACGATTATTTATGTATAATTAGAAATAAAGTTCTTAGTAGTACCTGATAGTACATACAGTTTGTCAGTGAAATATCTATAATGCACTACAAAGATTTTTACAAGTGAGGTGTACAAAGTTGTTTCAAAATACGTGCTGCGCAATGAAACCGTGGTGTTTACCGATTCCTCAAACAAAGCCCATCGTGTGAAACGTCAGTTTTGAAAAATGCAGTATCATTCGTAAGATGATCAATTTACAAGAAAGTGCATGAAGAAGTTATTGTATAAAGCTAATATAAATAAAGAGGAATGAAAGATGAAACGAGTGAAGATGAAAGTGAAGAGACCGAATCCGCTGTTTGAACTTTGGTTAGAAGAATGTCGGCAAAAAGCTTCGTCCCGAAATTCGGATATGCAATATCATTTTTCCAAAGCACTTACCTCATTGAAGAAATATCCGCTGCCACTAAAGTCTGGGAAAGATTGCTTGATTCTACAACATTTTGGTACAAAATTATGCTCGTTGCTAGATAAAAAGCTTGAAAAATATAAAGCCGAGAATGGAAGTTTGATAAGTACTGATGAATTTATTTGCATACATTGTAATGATACTAAAGAGCCTAAAAGAAAACGCAAATCGCAACCAGTTTCAATAACTGTAGAAAAGCTAACACCCAAAAAGGTAAGGCAGTAATTTGAAACAAAAAGTATACAATAAACTAAATACACATTTTTTTAATTTCAAGACAGAACTTGCAGAACTCAGCAAATGTAATTTATCATCGTGGAACTTGGAAAATTATGCAATTTTAATGATTTTATACAAGAAAACACAAGAAATTTATTCTTCAGGTATTCTTTATTTCATTTTGTATGTTATTCTGTTCTATGCTGTTAAATTATCATGATTATTATTGTCTTAGGGTTTGTTGTCGAGGAGGATTTGTTGCTCGAAGTAAAAAATTTATGTGGTAACGCTTCGAAGAATTCGATTACAAGTTTCTTTGATAAAGGCTTGGTATTCAGGCTAAGCACACCAATAAGGTAATGAATGAATTTATGTTATTTTACTACAGTATTGTACTATAGTTACAGTATTATTAATATCATGATAATTTCTGGTAGGTATACTCTTACCGAAACAGGTATAAATATTTCAAAGAAGATCTGTGAAATCACTGCCACAGATGCAAATCTAGTTATCTCTTCTGATGTTCTAAACAACATTCAAGCACGTCTAGTGGCATTGCTTCCACAAAAATCAGCAAAAGCAGATACAAAAAGCTGTGATAATTCAGGTTTAAATACACAACCGTTCGGAGAACATCAGAAAAATATTCCAAGTAGTTTAACTAAATCTTCTCAAGTTGAGAAATGTCGATCGCCAGAGAAACTTACTAGAAACAAAAGAAATGTGCAACAATCTAGTCAGTGTTCTACGCAAAAGAATTCCAAGAGAAATGATGTTATAGAAATTCCTATCAGATTAAATTATGTAAACTCAGATGCATCTAACAAAGAGAATGGTGGAACTCTTTCCATTGATCATGTGCAAAAAAGAATTTATTTACGATCTAACAAATTCGATATAATATTATTAGTGGATACACAAGAAACTTGTGGGTATGTGTCATCTTACCTACTATTTCTGTTGGTATATGAGAAATATTTTTTAAATATTTCATTTCAGTGGAAAAACAAAACCTCAACATGACGCTACACTGTCAGAGTTATCACAATTTGGTGTATTATTTGAAGTGCGTCATTTAAAAGTTGGGGACTTTGCATGGATTGCAAGGTGTAGAAATACAAACAACGAATTGATCCTGCCATATATAGTAGAAAGGAAAAGAATAGACGATTTAAGTGCTAGTATTACAGATGGAAGATTCCATGAACAAAAGGTGATAGAATACAGAAATGTTAAAATCGTTCTATTAATTTGTTTCTAATCAATTGTAAAACAAATCTGTTTCACGTAGTTCCGATTGAAACAATGCGGAATTGAAAATCTCATGTACATAATCGAAGAATACGATAAGAGCAACAGATTGGCAATACCACGATCATCGCTAATGCAAGCTTCTATAAATACTTTAATACAAGACGGATTTTCAGTAAAGTATACTAAGAACCATAAAGACTCAATGTTTTATTTGTCGTCGTTGACAAAAATTTTAAACAACATTTTTAGTGTGTGTAACTTTTTTTTTGAAAACTGTTACTTGTACGAATCAATAATTAGATTTAATAATATTATTTACTTATTGTACATGCTTCTTACAGAAAAAGAATTTGGTAGGATGCAAAAAGGAAACTATTCCACAAGCAGATATTTTAGTCGATACCGTTAGTCTAATGGAATTCGAAGAATTTAATAAAGCAGCATCAAAGCAAAAAGTATAAAAATTAAATTACTTTAACAAACGTAAATGTATTTATATGTAACAACATTTTTTACATTATTTTTTAGGTATTCAAAGTAACTCAAATGTTCGTTCGTCAATTGCTACAGTTAAAAGGTGTATCTGTAGAGAAAGCGTTTGCGATTGTGGAACGTTATCCAACGCCGAAAGTACTGGTTAATGCTTTTCAACAATCTGATTGCAATGGAGAGTTATTGTTATCTAATGTACAAGCTGAAAATAAGAAGCAGGTTCTTGGTCCAGTAATTAGTAAAACGATTTGTCAGTTATATACGAACAAAACGCTAAGTTAATAAACTAAATTTTATACATGTACATATAAAATGAATAAATTTTATTACGATAACGTTTAATATTTTAATCGTTATATGTATTCATCTTTACATTATTATATATTTATGTCTAGTTTAACATATAAGCTAACAATAAATCAACGTATTTATATCTTGTTGCACATGCATTTCGATGAACCATAGAGCATAGAGTAAATCTAAAGCCCTGGTGATAATGTGGTAGATATACATAATTTAAAGCGTACATAGAGTTTCTTATCAAATATTTCCATTGTCGTGACATTGTAATCTAATTGCGGTATTTCATACGTAATTGGTAATTACTAATTATTAACTAATATATATCACTAAAGAATTTGCGAAAAGTATTCTAGATTTCTCACCCTCTTGCGGCAAATATAGAAAGCATTGCGACATGAGACTAGCAAAACTTGAACGCGCTACGAGTTGCCAATCCAGTATCGAGCTCCGCATCGTAAGTCACGGTTATAAACGTATCTCGGGGAGTTTGTTGTTCGCTTCCTTAGTGTATTGTATGTATTTATATTGGTTTTTTGTGTAAAACCTGCCGAATTTTTACAATGAGTGCCGAGGAGGAAGTTTTACGGATTCAAAAGAAATTGAACAAGATGTCGAGCGGTGACGGGACGGTGAGTAAGTGAGTAAAATAAAGATAGTTGTGTTTCGCTTTGCAGATTCGGCCTCGCTCACCGAGAATCAAGTTATAGTTTTCAAACCAAAATACGATTTCCAAGATACCATTCGATCGTGCAACGTGCACGAACCTATTACCCTTGGAAATAATACTTCGGAACGATAATATTCATGTACGCGCTAATTTCAGTGAACTCTGAATGTTTGTATTACCTAAGGCGGTCAACGTATTGTGGTGCTTGAATATCTAGTATTCTAATTTTAACATAATAAAGCTAAGGTTAAACCGTGTTCTGGATGTAAAATTGATTAAAGTATGCGTACGTTCTGTTACATAGTTTCATGTTAAGTTCCTTATGGAAATAATGATAGCAAAGATCCTAGTATGTACTTGGCAGTGTCTTAACTGTGTACAACTATTAGTTGTGTTATGTGTTATCTAACAAAAACTTACTGTCATCAATTTAAATTATATCATTGAGCTATATACGAGTTTATACTATAAACATTTACGTAGACAGTATATCAAAATAAATAATAAATAATGATAAAATAATAATTTTAAGTTTAAACTATTCGATCCGTTAACTATTAATATTATATTGTAGCATTTGTACTATGAAATACCAATGTTTTACATACATTTGCAACTCGTATCTTTGTACACCGAAAAAGTAATAACTCTTGTTTCAGGGTCAAGAACAAGCTTTGGACTTACTTAAAGTGTTGCAGAAGCTACCAGTTGATTTAGAACTTTTGACCAAAACTCGCATCGGAATGACAGTGAATGCATTGAGAAAATCGAGTAGAGACGAAGAAGTTATATCACTGTCGAAGACTTTGATAAAGAATTGGAAAAAGTTCTTATCCGGTAAGAGATTACATTTTATTGAAATGAATATCGCAAGAGAATTAGCCGATTTAAATTGTATATTAATATTCACAATTATTCAGGATCGAATAAAGAAAAGGATTCTACGTCTTCGAGCAGTTCAAAGAAGAGAGACGATAAATCAGAGAAAAATAAAGATGACGGAGATCAGAAAAAAGATAAAGACAACACTGATAGCGATGTCAAAATGAAAGAAGAGAAACCTCATAAAGATATGCAAAGGAAACAGTCAACATTTCCTGCTCCTACCACAACAGATGCTGTTAGACTTAAATGTAGAGAACTACTGGCAGCAGCTTTGCGAGTAGATGGAAAAGCGATCGAGGGCTGTGCTTCGCCAGAAGAACTGGCAGAGGAACTGGAGGAAGCAATTTATGCTGAATTCAAAAATACTGACAACAGATATAAGAATAGGGTACGTTTAAATCTTCAACGTTTACATATTTGTATCTTTATATTAGCCAGTCTGAAATGTACAATTGATTTTTCAGGTGCGAAGCAGAGTTGCAAATTTACGCGATGCAAAGAATCCTAATCTTCGAACCAATTTCATTGCTGGTGCTATAACGCCTGCTCGACTTGCTGTCATGACTGCCGAAGAAATGGCAAGCGATGAAATAAAGCAATTGCGAGAACAGTTCAAGAAGGAAGCAATCAACGACGCGCAACTTGCCACTGTGCAAGGCACGAAAACCGATTTACTGAAGTGCGGCAAATGCAAGAAGCGCAACTGCACATACAACCAAGTACAAACACGTTCAGCCGACGAACCTATGACTACTTTTGTACTATGCAACGAATGCGGTAATCGATGGAAGTTCTGCTAAACAGCCCTGGCTCTTCAAGATTCTATCCGGGAAGGAAATTATTTCGTTCAAGACCTGCCTATTATCACTTGCCAGAGTTAACAAGACCTCGTTGAAGATATACTGCATCAAATTTACGAGACACAGACTGTACAGTGACAAATTTTTAATCCCTTCACAAGTTTCAGATTACATAACTTGTTGTATATATTGAAATTATAATCTAATAGGCCTCAACTTGAAGATGTCGCATCAAACTTGAAAAGAAATTCAATCTTGGATCATTGCTCGAAACTTCGGAAGACGCGCGCGCGAATTATATTAAGGTGAAAGTAAAACTTTTCATTTCACATCGTACACGTTCTCACAATGTTTTACCTATGAAAAAGTTCTGAATTGTGAATACAGTTCTGAAATACATGTATGTGACACTATAATACAGTATATTTGCAACTCTACCTATGGTACAAAGGAAAACTCCAGTTAGTACAAAAATCGAATGAACCAGTTTGAATAATATATTTTGTTCTGAGAAAAGAACAAAATATATATATTTTATTGAAAATCTTTTAATACATTTGTTCTTACATCTAGCAAGTCTTAAATTGTACAATACAAAGTTATCGGAAATTATAAATGTGCAGCTATTAGCTTGACATTATCCTCTATTCGTAAAATACTAGAAGTTCTTACAAATAGAGGATAATACCGATTGCCCGGGTCTCACTATGAGAAGGTTGCTGCATAGACCCGGAAGGGGAGTCAGGACACTGTATCGAGTAATTATTGCCGAGCAAAAGGTGTGAATCGGAGAAAAAGTCTGCCGTTAACCCACCTCGTGCTATAAAGCGGATTATCCTAAAAAAAATGGTCACCCTTAAGATAGTAGGTCTGTATTGACGGACCCTTGTTCAACCATCAGGAGAGTCCCTGGTCAGCCTCTGGTCCTCTTGGTCCCGGAATTCTACCCAATTCGACCGCTCTTGCCACCTCCTCTGCCTCGGCCCGACTCAGTGATGTGATACGGGGCGCTTTTTTTCGCGCATGCGCGAGTTTCGGCAGGAACGTATCTGCGTCGGAAGTTTGTGGGGGACTATTGGAGGGAAAATAGTGGGGGAGTATGATTGGCGGGAACGTCTAGCGGAGGCTAGAAATTAGCGGGGCGGCCAAGGTACCCGATTTTCGTACTTGACTGAGGCTAGAATCGTCGCACATGCGCGAAAAAAAGCGTCCCATATCACATCACTGTGCGTAGCTCTCATTGGTTCTCATGTCCTCTCTGGATTCACATTGAAATTTTGTAGTTTTTGAAGACTCAAATTGAGTCGATTTTAGAATGCATTCTTGTAGAAAATTTCGGTCATTTGAGAGCTGAAATTAACACTGGGACATTTTACGTCTAAAAAGAAATAAGATATCTCGAAAAATTGAGGAAACCCGACCGTCTTGAGCAAAATTAATTGAATTTTGCAGGAATTCTCCGAATCAAATTTGAAATGTATAAAATTGTGCTCCCATTTGCTTAATAAAATAAAATTTAATCTGATCCCTTGTACCCACTATTTATATACATATACATAAATAGTACCTGTTGAATACTCCAAGGTAATCTAAAAATATAAGTTTAACCTGTGAATATTCGATTCAATATATATCTGAAGTGAGGCACGGATAGATCAAACATTTATATATGCTGTAATTTGCAGTATTTATGATGCAATACAAGTCATTATTCAGTATGTCAATTATTTCCTTTTGCAGTTTATATTAATATTTATGTTTCTCTAATTGCGAGCTGCAAAAGTAAAAATAAACTGTCAACGCATCATGACGCATTGTCAAGTGTTATCCTAATCGGGTTTCAATGTTCCATTGTAGAACTACATACGTTAACCACTAATATAGATAGAAGTATAGATTGTAATTTTAGAAAGTCATGTTACACTTGTAGACCAGCTCATACGTCATTGTGCATGCATGAGTCGAGTGTAAAGCATCGCAATCTCTTCCAGTTTTGATCAAATTGTCACGATGAAACCACTTACTAATTTGCCCGTAATCGCAAAATTATCGAAGAAAGTAATACGAATTTTAGGATGTAATCCGGGAATGATGACGTTACAAGGTACGAACACATACCTTGTGGGCACTGGATCCAAGTGAGTACCCAAAACGGATCTCTTAGTGTAATGAATTAGTATGACGCAATAACACGTTTTTTTGTTTAGACGCATATTAATTGACACGGGAGAAACAAAAACTGCTAGCGAATACATAAAAGTATTATCTCAGGTTTTGAAAGATGAACAAGCTGTAATAGAACATGTAGTAGTAACGCACTGGCATGGCGATCATATCGGTGGAGCGAATGCAGTACAGAACATGCTGAACGCTATGAACCCTCCCGTACACAGTATTATATGGAAATTTCCCAGATCTTCCGAAGATACAGAAGAGCCAAGCGAAATGGAAAAAGCAACTAATTGGCAACCATTGAAGGATAAACAAATAGTGGAAGTAGAAGGTGCCAAGCTTTCAATTGAATATACTCCTGGACACACTACAGACCACGCGTCCCTATTCCTCCAGGATGACGGAGTATTGTTCAGTGGAGACTGCATTCTTGGGGAGAGAACAGCTATTTTTGAGGATCTATATACTTACTTACAATCGTTGAAGAAGATTTCGACGTTGAAACCTCAACAGATTTACCCTGGACATGGGTCGGTCATAACAGATGCTGAAGCCACTATTAAGTTTTATATTCAACATAGAGAGAAAAGAGAAGCAGAGATTTTAGGTGTTTTAGAGAAGAATTCCAAGACCAGTACTTTGTCAGAGATGGACATTGTAAAACATATATATATGGTAATAACTATGACAGTATTTCTAATCTTCATAGGATATCTTGGAAGCTTATCCGAAGATAAAGCCAATCCTCCTACTAAATACTACTAAATAGTTTAAGCGTTGATGTGTCAATACCTTGAACAGATCTTTTTTAATGAAATATTAAGATTATCTACCCCTTTTACCAGTATATTAAATATTTTAATATTTCCAGGATACCTCGCAGGTCATGTGGGAAGCAGCAGCTTACAATGTGCTCCACCATTTGAATAAATTGTTGAAAGAAGGAAAAGTGAAGGGTGAGAAAGGAAAGTGGCAATGTTAATGATGTCACGAACTTAGGCAATTAATTATTTGTAATTTAAAATTTAAAATTTTGTTAACAATTATAGTAAGTATTATAAAATTATATTTATTAACGTGAAATAAATGGAATCGGTAATTTATTCATTCATAGCTTTATTAAGCCTATACTAATTCCATACCCAAGTAGACTGAAGAAAATTATTGGAAAAGCAATGCTGTGAAACATTTATTCAACTTACAGGAGAATAAAATGATAGTTATACATGCTCGTAAATTTTCGTTCTCGATGTAATAAGCTGACGACGCTACAAATGTGCGTACAGTACAGTGTATAGTAAATGTTTACAATTTCACGAAAGTACATACCACATAGTACAATGATCGGTTTGTTTAATTCATGCTCAGTGTTCATGCTCTTGTTTTTGTCTTTTAAACGACCCTCTAAAACACGTGACACGTAAATAGATGATCGATGTAAAATTATATATGTACATATATATGCATATATATATATGTATATATATATATATATATACACGTTTCATATATATACTTTTTTTCTTTGCTACAAAGACATATCACAACAATAAATGTTTCAATATCTTTCATTATAAAATCTGTCTCTTACTAGATTAATGTTGGCGAGTATTCGTACACACGGTACATATAGCACCCCTCTTCTTGAACAAAAGGGAGAAACCCTCGCGTAACTTGATGTTACAATATATAATATATAATATTCTCATTATATTTTTAATAAGCTCACTTTGTCCGATTATCTGCTTCTCTCTTTGGGTAAACGTAAAATATATATAATTTATATATAATTATATAATATATATATATATATATATAATTTACATATCTCTCAATGATATAGAAGTTAATCGTTTATTTGGATTTAGCCTTTACAAGTTCATAGAACGTTACAGCTTGGACAAACTGTACGATTTTATCTGCTAGTCTGTCTACGAGCTTATAGGGTCCTAGCCTGGATCACAGGTTTTACACCTGACGACCTTCATCACCAAGCACACAGGGCTTGACCTCAATTGTCAAAATCTCCAAATAGGATTCAAGAGGCACTGTGTTCACTACGTTGATGAATTGACCCTTCGCAAAAGATCATTTAGCTCTGGAACTTGCTTCCAAGATAGTCTATAATGTAGGGTCCGATTTCAGGAAAGTAAAGAGAGGTACAGGGAAAGTTAAGGTATGCAAATTTACATTTTCATTAATGAACGCTAAACACACTGTGTTCGTGGCATTGTTCAGCTAGGAAAATGCTGAGTTTAAGCAAGGTAATAAAGATAAAGTCTATGACCATTAACTGTAAAACAGGCAGCTCTGACAATACATGAAATATTAGCTAATTTATTCTTTAGACTCTAAGATTGAATGGTGTCGAACCAGAACTAAACATGAGAGACAGACTTTTAGTTACTATTGATAAAAACGTTCAAGGTGAACGAAGACTTTGGATAAAACGTTTTGCTAACGTGGTAAAGCAGCTTACGATTGTATTGGATTGTATACCCGATAGAACAGGGATTGTTGTGAAATATACAACTGGAGGCGTGCCTAGTGAGTATGCCTGATGAGTAGAAGAAATATAGTGACTTTGAAATTAGCCAATGCTATCGGAGAATAGGTAATACTACCAGAAATGAGAAGATGAGCCTAGGTTTGAAACACCTAACACAGTACTGACCAGCACTTCTACCAGTTTTTATAAAACTGCCCTTCATGATAATCAATGATATATATTTCTATATTAATTATTCCTCGTACTGACATATAATATAATCTCTCTCTCTCTGTCATTTTCATATACACCTATTTAGTATATCGATAACCATCAACGCAATCACATGATATTGTATTATTGGTATTAATTATCAACAAAAATATTCAATTATTAAACAACATACGAAATATATGTATATAAATATATATATATATATATATATATATATATATATATTACTTAAAAATATAATAGAAACGACGTCAAACAACAAGATGATCCATTCTTTCATAATGAAATCAAGTCAAGACAATTGGAGGGGAAGAAAGAGAACAGAAGAATGCATTTATGATTTCTAGGACTCAAGTACAACCGTTTCAGGGTACAGGGGAACTTAAGTTTTTCTTTAACGCTACACTCAATTCCGTAGCTCCACTTAGAGTTGTTTGGGGTCAGTCAGTACGTTGTCGATTACTAAGAAACAGTAACGCGACTCATTCTCTGTAAGAAAAATAAAAGGGAAGTACCAATTCTGAGTTGTACATTTACATTGGGGTACGGGGAAGAAAGGCACCTGGATTCGCAAGAGGCGTCGATAAAGATAAATAAAATGAATTATCACGTCGGACAACTCGTAGAAAAAAGGAAGAATAAAGGAGGAGAAACCCTAATTGTCGCGCTCTCGTGCGCCCGTCTTACTTAACAATGATAATAGTTTCGTCGATTCGATTACAAAGGTGGTGGCAAACTTCGTCCATTCTTTCATAGTACAAAAGCGGATTTGTTTTGTTTTTTGTTTTTATCACATACAAAGTCTGAAACGACAATGTGGCACAGATATATAGAGCTTGTACCGAGCCGAATGGACAACTACGTTATCCGATTGGCTGGGATTAGTCACTCGTTCCGTATTCGAAGGACCTCGAATACCGTATATAAAATTCCATGTTCAAAGAAAAGAATACGACAACACTACATAAGAAAACCGTTCTGCGGATCGAAACAGCTCGGATTGATGTAGCTCAGAAGATCGTGATCCGACATCGATGTCAATTCCTGCGGTAGCATGCCGTCCTCCTGTTTTCTGATGGCGGTTCCGGCTGCGTTTCCGGTGGCGTTCGTTATAGGCGGGTTCACATTTTGTCTGCTAGGCGTGACAGGCATGGCGACCGGTGGCGATTTACTTGTAACTTGTTCGACGATGTTGTTTTGACTGGAAGGGGATTTCGGCAGGATCCCTTCCATGGCACAGTTCATCAGTTGGGCACTTTGAGTGGCAACGCTATTCAGGATATTCTTGGTCGCGATGATGGCGTGCGCGGTGGTTGTGGTAATGGGTATGGATCTATCGTTAACAATGGTGTTGATGATGTCCTGAGTAGCGTTAGTGATTACGTTATTAATCGCTTGTTCAGCAGCGGTGGTCAGTCTCTGTTGAGACGGCTCCTGAGCTGCTCCACTGGCTAGAGCGGAGCTAGCTTCAGCGACAAAGCCAGCCGGTTGATTTAGCATGGAACCGATGTCCTGTTGAACTGCCTGCTGCATCGCTTGGGCAGCCTGTGCCTGTTGCACCGCCTGTTGAACAGCTTGAACCTGTTGTACCACTTCCTGCGTCGCCTGCTGAACCGCTTGCTGAACCACTTCCTGAGTAGCCTGCTGTACAGCCTGCTGTACCGCCGGCACAGCCTGAACCTGCTGAACAGCTTGCACTTGTTGCACAGCCTGCTGGACAACTTGTGCGTGTTGCACCACGTGCTGAACGACCTGCTGTTGCGCTTGCTGCACCGCCTGCACCGCTTGCTGCTGCGCCTGGGCGACTACTTGCTCGACCTGTTGCTGCGCCTGTGCCACAACTTGCTCCACCTGTTGCACTTGCTGCATCGCTACAACATCCGGCTGAATCAGACCTTGGATCTGAGGTATGTGATCAGTGGCTGCCGACATAGTCTCGTTTGTGACTTGCAATTGATTGTGGGATGGTACGCTAGCGGAGGACGTACCGTTGGCTGACACTGGCTGCTCTTGCATCGATGGTAGCAACGCAGCGTTGATGCTGGTCAATAAACTATCCCCGTTAGTCTGTTCTTGCACTGCTGGAGGCGAGCCTGACGCAGCACCGTTCGTCAGGGGTTGAACAGTTTGCGATGGCATCAGCGCTTCCAAGAGTACCGGCATCGGCGGGCTGGTTCTGGTCTGTTGGGGGCTCGATATCGTTTCATGGTCGTTCACAGCGACATGGCTCATCAGAGTGTTGCTGCTGGGGTTGACAGTTCGTAGCGGCGATACCAGCTGATGCGCCTCCGCGGCGGGGTTCACCAGATTGTCCAACTTGACGCCTTGATTGGAGGAGGCTAGCATGTTGGAAGGTTGAGCCTGTTGCGGTTGTCGACCAGAGGCGATTATGGAAGCACGTTGCTGCATGTTAGACACATAGCCGTTCTCCTGACTCTCAACCTCCTTCGCGTTCGATTCGATGTGGTTCAGATATTTCTCCACGCTGTGGCCACTTTGCGCAGGTAGTGGTTGTCCGTTAGAAGTGACGGTGAAATTCGAAAGGGCTGTGAACTCCGACTGGTGGTGTTTCATGCGGAGGTCTACGACTCCTCCACCCTGGAGGGTTCCGTTAGGACTGCCGTCTGTCGTCAACATTGTATTAGTGTCTTTGTTGATATGGTGGGGACTTAGGACTTTGACTTGAGACGATTCGTGCATACCTCCGTAGGTGTTCTGATGGGACGTCACCATCGACAGCGAGTGCTGATTCCGCATCAAATCGACTACGCCCAGGATATTCACTGCTTCTTGCACCGGCGAGCCGTTCGGCGCTACAGGCAGCGATCTGATCATGTTGGTCTGCGACGTTTCTATGGAGTTCTCGTTGACGAGCTGCTGCAGAGGGCTGGTCCCCGACGAGCCGTTCGCCGTCGGTGTAGGTATACTTTGCATGCTGTTCTCGCTGATCATACTGTTCTCGCTGTTCTCGTCCAGCACCTCCGTCTTCAAGTTATCTGGCAGGATCAATTGAAGGTTCGAGGACGATCGACGGTTCAGAAGCGTGTTCGCGACCATAGCCGGGGGTGGCATCATCACGTCCGGCGGTGAATTCTGGCAACTGGGATTCTGCGTCGCCCACATCATCACCGGTGTCACCTGCGAAGAGGCTGTGACCGGCGGCGGACTCGGGTCGCTCTTCAAAGATTCGTTCGACTGAGACGACGGCTGCTGCGGCTGCATCGTGGACAAGAAGTTCGGCGTTCCTGCGGTTGCTTGGCTGATCAGAGCTGGAACATCGGAATTTTATTTAGACGAAGCTGGAGCAAGGTGAGATTATCTCGAAACAGTTCAGGATTCAAGATTAACTCTTATGTTCAAGATTAGTATATTAACGAGTAAAGAATGGACATTTTCTAGAGGAACATTAACAAATTATTGAAAGAATGAATAGTAGATGAATGAAGAGTAAATGGGTACCCGGTTGACAAAAGGGTTAAAAATCTACTCACTGTTAGCTGCTACACCTGTCGCGAGGGGCACTGTTGTGGGCGATGTCGCGAGGTTGGAGTCTCCGTTCGCTGTAGACAGAGGCGGCGTTAGGGGTTCGACTTTGCCCACCGATGGCTCTGGTGGCGTGGACGTGGCGGTATAGAGGAAGTTATGGGGTTCGCTGGTCTTTCCAGAAGACACCGCGTACAGTTTCACACTGACCGTTTCCGACGGCGCCAGATCCTGACGTCTGTAGGCAGGCACGACGCAAATCAGGTGCGTCTGTTGCAGAAACTCCTTATCAGGTAGGACCGCGCACTCCCAGTGCTGCTCCATGCTACTCGATAGATCGTCGTTGTCTAGTTGGAACACCACGCGAGTGTCCTTCAGGAAGTTCTTCCCTATGATAAAGAGCTCCAGCCCGCCGGTGCAGGGACAGGAGGTGAGGGACTTCTTGCAGATCTCTGGGATGCCGGGAGGTTGAGCTGAAAGGGACCAGAGAGGTTGAAGATACTCGATAGAAGCACGCGCAAAATATCTACTAAATTGCTCATACGCTTTCTAGATATACAGTCTGTCTAATAATTGATGGCACACACCTTCAATCGGAATAACTCTTTACCCTTTAAATCAGCGGCTTCCAACCTGGGAGGCGCCAAGATTTTTTAACAAAACTTTCAGTTTCTTTTTGTAATAAAATTTTTATTATCTAAAACGTGTCTATATTATTATATCTATTAAACAAATAAAAGGGGAGACGTAGCAGCATAAAGGTTGGAAGCGAGAAGACGTTAGGTTCCTTAACGATTAGACTGCGGATCTTTATGCATTTATGAAGAAATTGGTTGGGTGAAATATGAAACGGTAAAAGATTTAAAAAATTCAAGAATGTTGTATTGTTGATTTTAATATAAAAAAGTCGTTAAGGGGTGAAATCAATTTTTATATTATTCCCGCTGCCCACAATTAATGCAAAACATTTTAATTTTGCATAAAGATTAGCAGTCTACTAATGACCATTGGTATTCGCATGAGTTTCGCGATACGTACTGCAGACTATCGGCTGCGAGCAGACTTGCAAAGTCTCCGAGGTGCCGTCGGGGTGTGTGATCGTCGTGCGGAAGACCATGCGACAGCGGGTCGACTTCTTCTTGCTGCGACCTTGGCGGATGCTGGCCTCCTGGGGGAATCTGTGCTCCACGTCAACGTTTCGCTCTTTCAGAATCCCGACGCAATCGCAGGTGACCATCATGTCTTTCGTGGGATCCATGTCAACCTCGATCACTATCGTTCCATCGATTTTACGCTCGACGCAGGGCGTCGAATTCTTGCCACTGACGCGGCAGGCTTGGTAGAACATGTGCGGCGCGACTCGACCGAGGTCCGTGCCGATGAAAACCTGAAGAGTCGCCGGTTTGTCGTAACCGACTAGACGCACGATTGGAAATCCGTTTCCGGTGCGGTCCTTCACCGCTCCTCTCGAACCCTCTGTTTGGTAACGAGCCCGGTGCTGTTGCTCAGGCTGGCAAATGATCTGCAGTTGCACTTTTCCATCTGAGGAAGCGCTGCCTGCACATTGCAGAAAATGAATTTTATTAAAATGCTGCACTTTCGCATTGAAACTTTCTAGTGGCTCATGAGACCGGCTCTACAACGAGTGTACAAAGAGACAGAACATCTAGACTTAGGGGGGCAGACTCAAAGATGGGGTTTTTTAGCAGTCAAAAGCGCTAGATGAAAGATCAATCTAGGCCGCGATTGCCCTCAAAAGTCCTGTTTTTACGTTTGCGAGGCGTAATTTGCATTTTTCGGCAGCATGTAGCTGTCGTAGCTTTATGAAAACAGCTAAATGATGCAAATTACGTCCCGTAAACGTAAAAATAGGACTTTTGAGGGCGACTGCTGCCTAGATTAATCTTTTATCTAGCGCTTTTGATTACTGAAAAACCTTGCAATCCTGAAAACGAGTCTACCCCCTTAACATGTGATGAGATACCTTCCTAGTCGTTCGTAAGTTGGGTCCTACGCTGAGCATTTAGAGAAGCGAAACACCTAATTGTAACATCTCGCGAGACAAAAGAAGATGTCGGACCGATTTTACGAAATTCAAAAACTATTGGAGTTTAATTTGTCAACTGAGCGATCCTCCGACATCAATATCCATTTAAATGCAATTGACGGTGACCTAGTTTATGCTACCAGAGCTATCGCGATAGCATTCGATTAAAGAGAGAAATAAGTTCGAGAAACGAAGAGAATATCGACGCTCTTCAAGTTAGATACTGTTCGTTGTTGAATTGGACCAATTAAATGTTCTTCGACCTACATTCGATATCGCGTTCGATATCATGGGAACGATATCGACGAAGTAGAATAGTCTCTTCGAGAGACTGCGATAACGTATTTTCATGGTAAAAGCGACGAGGTGAACAATTTCGCCGGAAACGGATTTTATCTCTCGGCTGGCGTTACGATTCATGTGAAAATATGAGCTCGGAGAAGTCGCGTGAGCCGAAGGTTATCAGTTCGCATGATCCTAAAAGCAGTCAGTGAAAATCTGTCGCCCCGATCCGGATGCAAACAAGCGAATCTCCATGTAAATTCCTCGATGCCGGTATATCTAACGACGCAATACCTCTTTACGGAAGAATGTGCAATGTTTAAAGAAACGACGCGCGACGTACCGAGTTTCACATATGATTGATTGATTTTTAACCCTTTAACCCCAAAATATTGCTTAGATTATTAAATATGTTTGTATCTAATCAATTACTAAACATTTAAGTATTGTACGAGGTGTTCCATCAATTTCATATCCATAAAATGAGAAAAATGATATAGAACGAAATTATTCTAGGTGGGAAGAAATGTTTAATTTTCGAGTTAAGATTAACGTTCAACAAGCATGACTTTCTCTTTAAAACCAAGTATTGGTTAAATGGTATAAATATGTACATTATATGTATAAAATGGAAGCATCAGCGAAAATGATTAGGAAATATGTATATTCATAGTAGCACACGTATACAACTGACAGGCGAGGGTGAGTGGATGATAGTAAGCAGGGTGTTAATAAACAACAGTGTGACAGATATTACAGAAGCTAGGGTACCAGACCAACACCTTCATTCATGCTAGGATCAATATGATCGAATCCTTTTTGCGAGGAAGATACATTGAAGCATCAACGAAGGTGGTTAGCAAACATATTCGTAGTACCACACGTACACAACTGAGAAGTGAGAGAGAGTGGACCTTGGTGAGCAGGGGGTGTCCTCTTGGCGAGTACTCCTATGGAGGTTCTGGTCCTGGGTACGTCGACGACTCGTCCGGACCCGGTCCCGTTTCTGTTGGTGGAGATGGTGGCCAATCCTATGCCCCCGTTCGCGGTGGTCCTGTTCCCAGTCTTGGCCTCAGGGCTGGTGGCGTGTGCCACCTCGGGGAACGCGAAATTCGCGTCCTCGGACTCGAGCTTGATGTCCATCTTCCTCCTCTTCGAGTCCTCCTCGCCGGCGCCGTTCCAAGCCTGTTAAGCAACACCAGAGGAGATTGATAGCGTGTAGAGTTTGTGCGCGCGCGTGCATGTCCGTTGGTGGTTGCCGGCTTAATTTAACGAATCAGAACACCCGTCGTCGTCGGCCGGGTTCAACTACCGTTAGAGACCGGTCGTCGGTGCCGTCGACGTCGACGTCGACGACGCCGGCAAATCAACAACGGGCACAAGTGATCGCATTAGAATACACACTTGCACATGCACGCACGCCGCAATGGCGTAATGGAACCGGGGATGGAAGCTTCTGGGGCTTCGGGAACGCTCTCTTGGGAAACATTTTCGGGGTTGGAGGCTCGACCCCGTTTACTACGCGACCATTCGAGAAAATCGAGACTCCGATGGACTTTTTCGGGGTTTGTGTGTAAAGAGAACCGCGAGATCGTGAGTTAGGGTGATTGTATCGGGGAACATTGTCTGCACACCCTTCTTCGCGATGCATCCCCAGTTTGACATATTTTTCTCTGATTCTAGATAATATGCCTGCCGAATATGTCTAATGATCATCTTAGTCTTTCATTCTCAAAGAAGAAATTTACAGAATGTTCTACTTTATCCATCGTATTGATTTTTTACCACTGTGTCAATTTAGTATCGAGGGGAGGTAAATTCAATTGGGAAAATGGGGGTTGTGTGTGGATGCGGGCTAATTATGCTTTTATGTTATCGAGTGGGTCAACAGGCGAGGGTTTTTCTTTAGGGGTTGGTTAATTGTACATGATTCCGTAGAAAAGCGCGAGGATACATTCCCGAAGAGCGAACTCGAAAATCGCGATCGATGCATCGAAAGTTGCCACTGCTAAGACTATTTGTCGCAGAGCTCGTCAGAACTTGTCAACGAGCAGCGAACAGAAGACACGAGAATACTTTGGGTCAATACCAAATATTTAAATAGCTCCCGAATTACCGTCAATATATCGCGGATACAGCGAGTGTCGATTGTTACAATGCAATCCAGGCTGCATAGCTCGTAGTCGTTCAGCCAGTGAGTTATTCGCGTGTCCGAGGTATTACGCAATGGGAGGGAATTATCGCATCGATATCGATCACGATAAAAAGTAATTTCTTCGCGCGAACACCGCGTTCCCAATAGTTTCGATAGTACTACCTACCTCTTTTGGCAGGTAGTTGATTTGCCAACAGGAATTTCGAGTGTTAAAAAACGATATGGAGATGGATAGAACGGAGTGGCGATTTATTTTTTATTGTGCACGGGGTGTTGAGATTGCTGATGTTGCAAAAATACAGGTAGGAATTCAGTAGGAGTGACAATGGCGCCAGATAACGCGAAGAATGCAGTGCAGTTTCACAACGACAGAGGTTGATAATACTCTCGGCGCATCTGCAGTGACGATCACTGACGTTTATACTTAAATCATGCTCGGGATAGTCGTTGCATCGATTTATTTTGGGCTTTTCATTTCCTCAGGGAAGAAGGATGAAAGAGAAGGTTAAAGAGAACTTAACTAACTTACCTATTTCTTGGTAGGTAAGAGGTAGAATTATCCAACTTTTAAGGGGATGAAATTGATAATATTTTAACCCCTTGCCGTAACGTTTTCCTTATAGTTACAATGATTAAAATGTCGGAGAAGAGAAAAGAAAATTTATATTCTTTGTATCTTAAATATCGATTACAAACGAATCGAATTTTGTTCATCTAAAAAGAAATGCGTAACATTCATATTTGTAAGACTTTGTTAAAATCGTCGTCATCACGAGTCTGACACGTTAAAATACGGCAAGGGGTTAAAGGATCGCAATCGATGCAACGACCAGGTGATAGAGTCTGTAGTAGTCTATATACAGTGTAGAGAATATAGTGGGAAGAGATCGATTAGAAGTTACGAACGTTTGCAGTGGTGAGATGTTGCTGACGTTCCTCGAAGCCAAGCCCGGAATCGTTCGAGTTATCGCAAACGTCCTGTGCCGAGCTGGCTCTTGGCACGTGGTCATCCGAGTTTCGTAAGGATCCCAAGGGTATTCTGGGCGGCTGCTGCTGTTGCTGTTGCTGCTGACGCTGCTGATGGGTGATCCTTCGGCTGGCGGAGTGCGCGCGGTTGCTCGACGTGACGGTGCTCCTTTGAACCGATCCTGTCACCGATGATGATCTACCGCCTGCATTGTTACCTGAAACAACAAATTTTATCTAGAATCAGTCTATCGTTCTGCACAAGAAAAGTTCACTGCAATCATGGCAGTTAGAAATTAAACGGAAATTGCTTTTCTTAGACCAAGAATACATTCTTTAGTTTTGTGTAAATTTTTACAGAAGTTCAAGGAGGTTCTTAAGGCGGTAGACTCGTTTCCAGGATTGCAAGGATGCGGGATGCGCGTTATCATTTCTCGATAATACAAAAAGGGGGGTTTTCAATAGTCAAAAACGTTAGATGAAAGATCGATCTAGGGCGCTATCGCCCTCAAACGTCCTATTTTTTCGTTTACGTGGCGTAATTTGCATTAGGAGTCAATTGGCGAATAGAAATGTTCATCTTTCTATAGATTCGGAATGATTCAAGCTGTTACATACTCCACCGCGATGATCACATAATCTCCCCCTGAAATCTCGTTGAAGTAGGCTGCGTTAATGGCCCTAACAAGGGGGCGCCCAATACAAATCGGTGGACCACCAGGACCATTCATGGGTCAAGTGATCTCAACAACAATAGTTCAGAACGCGTTTCGATATTATTTGCAACGGAGAACAACGCGGGACACGAAGAAGTTAATTGGGACAATGGCTGATCCCTTGCCGAAGTTCAAGGCTAATGGGAAGAAAGAATCGCACATTGGTCTGCGAACACTGCAAGCTACATCAATGTTAATCATTTTATAGTTTACATACCAAATGTTAAGGAGATTGAGAATAACATCATTTCAAATTGAAGAATGCCTCGTTAGTTGCTCTTGATTCGGGGCTGATAGTGAACATCAAGAGAAGCAGTGCATTAATGTTAAATTTAATTCATGATCACTAGACTGCGCGGATCTTATGCATCTTTATGCATCTATAGCAAAATTGTGTAGATGAAATACAAAATTGTTGAAAAATTTTTAAAACTGAAGATGTCGATACATGTTCTCTCCTCTATTAAAATCATTAAGGAAAGAAACAACATTTAATTTGGTTTCTATTTATTGCAATCGATGCAGACAATTGTTATTTTGCATAAAGATCCACAGTCTAATGATCACTATAATGCAACAACTGCAGATCAAAGATTGCTACTAAAAACACGTTTACCAAGAAACTGCATTCGCGATCACGGTCGAACAAATAACAATTCGGAGAATGGCGCGTCTCGATTCGCAGTTCAAGGCCGAAGCGGAACCCGAATCATTTCGCATAACCGCGAGTCGGGTCATCGAGGGAGAACTAGTATGTATCATTTTTATAATAATATCAAAATGGTGGTCGATTATCACCGTTCGTTCGAGATCCTCCAGTTTCACGGCGAGGAAAACCTATTTAAGTAACCGGAGCTCGGCTTCGCTGGTGATTTTCGTTTTTCCGCCGGGTATATCGAGCGGTCGAGACATCGAACCGTACAAAGTCCGATCGACGATCGACGGTCCCTACGCAGCCGGAATAAAAAGCGGCCGGTTTATCTCGCGGCGATTAACGAGGCACCAAATGGACAAATGGAGCGGACAGTTCAGACCTCCTCGTTTCCACGGTTTTTCGCTGCAGTAATGTCTAAATGTCAATTACATATTGTCGCTAGAAAGGTGATCACTACACTGCGGATCGTGATGCAAAACAAAGATATACATTCGTTTCGCTTCCAAATCGGTGAGAATGATGTACGAAAAGTCGAAAGGATTTTCAGCGAATTTTCTGCGGTAATTTTGCAAGAAGAATGATGTTTGTAAACGTTCGGTGCGTTTATTGACTCTTTCTGAAATTCTCGGTAGAGCTGTGCACGTGAACATTTTAGAAGTCGATGGTTAAACTGATTTCTCAATACGCGGGCTTCCCTGGAACGCTTTTAGGTGTGCCTTGTGAATTAGTGTTGCACCGAATGCATTTCGGTACTTCGACTGGCGGGAATCTCGGCCGGGACAACCTGCGAATTAACAGACTGCCGATAACCATAATCTTCGAGTTCGTGTATGGATTACGTAATCCGACATTGCCTGCCTTTGTCTTCGAGAGACACGTCTCTGAAAAGAGCTGGATAGAAACAACACCGTCGGAATGTCGCACCTGGCGACGTTAAAAAAATTCATCCGCCACGGGGTAATTAAATTCTGCGTGAACGATCGAGGACAGAAGGAAGCGGGATAACGAGACGAGGTAACCACGAGGTGACGACAGACTAGGTCGGAAACGATGAAGATCGTCGCAAACATGGGTCGTTGACATCGTCCCGTGATTTTCCTCGACGATCACATAGATGCACCCTGCACGTGTGTGCACCAGCCCATTACGTCGGCCTGCCCAACCCCCTATTGCTCGCGCAGCGAGGGGCGAAGGGGCTGAATTCCCCCGCCCCCCTCCCACGCACCACCAGTTGCATTCGCGATTGCAACTTCAACCCCACGCAATTATCCCATCCAGTAGTCGAGCTTCTATAGATAGATCGATGTTGCTCTCTCTCTCTCTTTCATCCCCTCCTCCACAGTCTTTCTTCCATCGTGCACCACGATCATTTCGCATCACTATATTCTAGCTTCTGCATTTTGCATTGCGCGCCACGAATTCCTCCGCAACAACCTTCTGCTCATTTTTCACCCCCTGCGGACGAGCATTTCACCACGTTTTTTAAAAATATCTTCCTCGGGAATACCAATTCGTTTCAACGCTGTTTCGATCAATTATTTGTTTGCAAGTTCGACGTGTTGACACTGATCCACGTGTCTGATTTACGATCAAAGTCTGACAACTATCTTTATCAAATCTGAAAGGAAACAGGTAATTTGACAACAGAATCGTTATTTTTAACAGGCCAGAAATAAATCGAGATTGGGATTGATAATGCTACGACAGATCGGATTACCCTCCTGCGACGAGATAGTAAACGAAGAATTCTTAACGATATCAGACTTGTTTCTAGGGATGCACAGGGAAATTAGATGAGAGACATGGTTCATATCGTTCGCAAGAATAACAACCCTTAGCGAGAATATTGCGTACAAAAGGAGACGAGACGGACACGTTGGAAACCAGCCCCAAGGGGATCGAGAGAACGCGGTGCCAGATGGTGAGGTACGAAACGTCGCCGACGATAAAGATAATGAGCACGAGATAATGATCGGCTCGAAAAATCGCGACGGCGCGACGCTCCTGTCGAAATAAATTTCGCTGGAGCCGCTGCTAACCGGATTTATAATCTTATAGCAGGAAAAATCTTCATCGAAAATTTTCTTTCGATTGCAGATTGCAAGAGCGGTACGTAGTGAACGTGAAACAATTCTAAATGTATCAAAAGAATTTCGAAAGATAATATTTTGAGATTTCATTATTTTCGGAAGAGGCATCGGAGGGTTAAATTGTGTTCGCGAGAGGGATTCGAAGGGCGAGACATATTGAAAATTTCGGAGACTTCGTGTGAAGCCAAAGGATTTTTGCGACGGACTGTAAAACAGCTCTTCGTCCTTTCTTCTGGAATTAGGGCCTCCCTCAGTCTCTCCTACGCCGTGTATTTACGTCTCCTCGGTTCGTCCTCGAACTGGTGGAGGCTCCGTGCATTTGCGAGTGTACTCCCGATAACAGGATCGATAAACATCGTTACTATTACACTGTAAACAGAGCGTCGGGCCGCGCGCTAACTACGACGCCTCTCGAGTCTCAAGGATATTGTTACCTGCGCCGACGATCGATTCTCTCGATCCTTATCGCGTACGATCAGCGCCGGAAGTAAGGCACACTGCCGGGCTTCCTCTCCTTTCGCTATCACCAAGAAATAGTCAGTGCCACTGTTCATCCAATGCAAAACTAATCCAAAACGCAATGGAACCATTCGTCTCCTCTAGAATGCTGGAACAAGGGTTGAAAGTTTAGGGGTGGAAATTTTCAATCGTCATATTCTGCCTACCTTCTGCTCGGAAAGTCAATAATTTATGAAAAATAGCAATATTAACTAACCCAAAACATAAGGAAACAGTTCGTCATCCAAAGAATGTTGAAATAAGGGTTGCAACTAGGGGATGGAAATTTTCAATCGCGATATTCTCTCTAGCTTCTAGCTGCCACTAGAACATTATGCATACGTACACGGTGTCTATCATAATTAACAGATGAAAAAACTTTCAGCTGATAATACATCGTTTTCTATCTACTCGCGTTACCTAACGAGAGATTTATAGGTTCGAGTGGTCTCTGAACTGACCAAATCTTATCTGGTTCGGCTTCGATGATCATCGGAGATCAGCTGCTATTAAGCTGACGAATACTCAGCACTTTCTGTTGCTTCACTGATGAAATTCGAAGGGCCGAGCATCCTGTGGAGCGACGAGACTCCGGGGAAGTCGAAAACGAATGCTTATCAAGCCTAACTTTGCTGATTAGATGGCAACAGAACCTTTGACCCAGCAGAGACCTCTATATTCTACTATCTGAATCAAAATTTAAATGCTGGACGCTCTTCGAGGTCGAGAAGGTTCTGAATAAGTATCGAACCAAAAACATTTCATTCTTGATCTGGCTGAATTTCACCAAATTTCTTTAAACAAGTCCTAAAATAGAAGGAAAGCTCCTACACTAGGAAAGATAAAATTGTCTGGTACACTCTTTATCTATTAGGTTGTTGCATATAAAATGTCCGATTTCATTGTACATCATTTTGAGGTGCAAAGCTTACGATCCTATCTTGATTTTAATTTACACATATATTCGGACACTCTAAAAAACACGATAACTTTTTTAATAAATTATACGATTAAACTATACGATTTGAATTTTTTTTGGAAGCTAGAGCAATTAGTTTACTACAGGATGTGAAAAGAAATTTTTTCAAAAATTGCAATTGATCGGTTGAACTTAGTTTAATTGTAGAAAAAATACTAAAAGTTGCATTTTACAATTCTTTTATGTGGACCTATATCGAAAATTTAAAAAATACGTTTTGTAGATCTGTGTGAATTAAACATATTCTAAAAATTTCGTCAAAATCGGTCGACGTTGCAATGAGCCACAGATTTTCGGCCTCTAACTGCAATAAATCTAAGGATTCTTACATCTTTCAATGCCTGTCGTTTCTTCCCGCACCAACCGATTTCGATGAAACTTTAAATTTTCAATATAGGCCCACATAACATTTTCACATCCAGTAGTAAACTAATTGCTCTAGCTTCCAAAAAAAGTGTTTTTTAGAGTGTCCGAATATTAAATCCGGCCACTGTAATACTATCTATACAAAAATATAAATAGCAAACGGTTTAGACGGATACTCGATGAACCATAAGCCACCTCGAGTTTATTTGAACTGCACTAGATGCGCTAGCATAAAAGTATAAAAGTGATCATCGCTTGTACGATCACGGAAGGCAGCGATGTTGTTTCTGGACTCAGCTTAGATAGTCGACCTAATTCCAAGTTAAATAACTTACCATTACAGTATTGCTTCATGTGCATCCGATAGAAAGATAACAGTAGAAGCCTTGTTAGTTTCCGTAGGTGTCCGAAATTCGGTATCTCCGTGGCGATAGACAGGTCCGGTAACATAATGAGTTAATCTATCGTCTAGGCGAAAACGTCCTAACCCCTTACCATCACCATGCAGTAGTTTCTTATCGTCGGCATTCCACTACTTTCACTGACGTCTTCGGAAACTCGATTTTACCGTGCCCAGTCGCTCCCTTCTCTGTCGTTACCACTGCCATCGAGACGCTGTCATTTCCCTTCGGGCGGCGAGCAACACTGACAAAAACAGCTTCTCGAAAAATTTTTGGTCACCGTCTCGCGAGACGAAAAACGACACGTGGACACTACGCCGACTTAATGACGATAGCCTTCTCCGGAGGCAGTGATAAGACCGTGAAATCCGCGGGACACGTTTCCAGACAGCAAGGGAACAGGAAAGAAAAACGCGACTAGAAAGCGCGGACAGATAAACATATCGCCGACACTCGAGGCATCGATAAGGGGTGGAGGACAGTGATTTCGATAACGCGGACGCTTCTTCGGATCCAAATTTTAATACCGCGACAATCCGTGCCTCGAATTGTACCATACTGCCACGAAAATGGAGATATTGAAACGATTTCTGGACAGGGAAACTTCTAACAATTGTAGAACACGATGTTTCTATCCTCCATTTTATTCTCTCGTCATTGTTTGAATTTTTTAAATTCGCTTCTAGCAGAATATGTTTGTAGTCCAAGAATTAATAATTTGGTAAAAGCCAAGCTTCTTCAACCGCCTGCTGCGATGAAGATGAACTTTCACACTAAGTTTTAAAAATATTGAACCCCGTTCACCGAGTTTGATTAACGAAGAATAGTGTCGCATGTAGTTTTTTAAAAATTAATATTTACATGTCCACGTTTAATCACTGTTGCATGGCAACTACATTACCATTCAGCCTGTGTCGGTCTTGAATGTTTTAACATTCTTCAATCACTTATCAGTTAACCACTTGATATTGAGTCGAACTCGAAGATTTCAAACATAATCTATATAAAATATGTATGTTATTCGCTTCTTCTGAACTGAAATACAATTCTATTTTCTGTTATGAATACCTGGCTATTATAATAAATGTATGTACATAATAAAGATTAATTCCTTGTGTCGCACGGAGGATGACTAATGATTTAGAAATTCTAATTCTCAATGGTGTAAAAGAAATCGTACATCGAGAAGTTCAGAAAAAAAGCACCACTTTTACAGAATCCTAACTGATTCCGACTAACGAAAAAGAAATTCTAGTTATCATAGTTGCGAAAGAAAGCGTATATGAAAAATTAAGAAAAAATTCTTCTGTCTCACACAAAAACAGATTCTACTTATCAACACTGTGAAAAAATGGTACCCAGAAGAATGAAGAAAAAATGCCTATTTTCACAAATCCCAACAAAATAAGGGATGAAATCATACAACGAATGTAAATTTCTCCAATCTCTTAAAGAAATACATGAAAGAAATTCTAATTACCGAAGCTTGCAAGAGAAATGTGTACCATTTCGGAGTAATCAAGAAAAGCGCAGCATTCTCGCAGAATCCGGCAAAACGGAGCACGATCATCGCCACCAAAGCTGTAACCCAGCAACAGTGTAGAGACCAGAGGAAAAAAGGAGGCTGCACGACCTCGTTGAGCTGCTGTAGAAGAGATCTAGGCGGCCGAAGGCATTCAGACGGATAAAAATCGGCATCCAGTCCAGTTCTTCTCCGAGTTAACCGTTGCGCCGTTTTCCCCGGGTTTTTGCTGAGATCCTAGGCCCGAGGTAGATTTCGCGTCGATTCAGGTATCGATATCGTTGTGTACACAGTGACGGATAATATTAACGGTGAGATAAACGATCGATAATGATAACCTCCGACCTTGGCAACCGTGGATCACGGACATCGGCTCTTACGACGACCTCGAGACCATGCTTCCGAATACGACAGAAATGAAACGAACATTTCGGTAAATAAATATTAACTCTTTATCAGGAGAACTCGCTGTTATCAGGGCTGCTTCTGGCGAACCGGCGCCTGTAGAATCGTCAGCGTACGGTATCGGTTCTACCAATTATTATCAACGGTCTACGCACAGAAGTCGAATGAGTCAACATTCGGTTTTTAATCAGATCTATTACGCTCATCGCCGAGTGTACAATGCTCGTCGACGAGTCGATTGTTGTTTACGTAACCGCGGTAGAAACAAACCGGCTGCGCCTCGTTATCGGCGATTCCGATTCGTTCGTTGTTGGGAAGACTCGTGCCGTCACGAAAACGGGTCTGATAAACCAGCACAGAATTTCGGAGAGACGTGAAATTTTTATTAAACTCGTCGCTCGGGCTCGGAACAACATTCTTTTCGAATTTTGAAAGGGACTATGGGAATTTTCATATCTTCCATCTGCACCGTCCCTTATCAGTATTTAATCATGGAGTATAGAGTGAATACAGAATTGCTGGGACATTGGGAACTTCAATACGTATTCCAGAATTTTTGTTTAGATTGTTTTAAAACCTAGAGCAATAAAATTGTTAATTGTAAATGCAGAAACGAAAGCACTAAAATCGATGAAAATGTTTTGCCTTACAAAAATGACAAAACTGTATGAAACATTTCCCATGGAAGTAACTGTATAATTTTAATAGCTGTAAAATGAAAAATATGGAACCGGTCATTTGACCGGTAGAGCTAGGTTTAGTGTTAATCCGCGTGATAAATCGATGTGACAAAGTTTCAATGTCGATGGAGAATTTTACAAATTTTCGGGGAACCGTTTGGAACGATTAGATCATGGAATCTCAGGTTCTATTCCGGGAGATCGGACTGTTTGCAAATGGAGAAATGTTGTCGCTATCTGGAGGATCTATCGGCAGTTGTCTTCCATAAGTGAAGCAGAGCTGACTGGATAGAATCTCGCGGCACGGTAGTAAACGCGCACGCACGTGTTCGAACATGTGCTCCCGGCGCGCTCGCGCGAACACGACGCGTGAACCGGCGCTCATTAATAATGCACATGTACACATAGTTGAGTAATATATACGGCTCGCTAGTACGCTCGGCTAACAGTACAGTTGATTCAACTGGCGACGCGACCGGAATCCGATTAGAGTAGAGAGCTGGCTTGAACGAGCGGCGATACTCACGGAAAGAGGGGACACACGTTGAAACTGTACGCCATCTTTGTCCCATTCATATGAAACCACGGTGATCTTGTCTTCTTGGGACGTTTGCAGAAGCCAGGAACAATTAGACAATGAAAACATAGAATGCTAACAAGGAGACATTAATTAGAAGCTGGGGAAAGACCTGCTTGGGAGAGAGGACGCTGGACGCCATTTTGGTTCCTCTCGTGGAGAATGGTATGAGATGATGCTTCCCAAGATGTTCGAAGGAATCAAGAAAAATTAGATAACAGAAGCATAGAAATATTAATAGAGAGGAATCGACGTGTGGTTCACACCGAAGCGGAGACTTCAATGCTTCTTGAAGAATCGTGGAGTTTGCAATAGAAATTGATTTACAACGAATACATGAATAAATGAATTGTAAATTTTGTGATAGAAAGTTAATAATTTACTTCTTTGAAAGTGAAAGCTCTGAACCCTCCACTAATAAAATTTTTTTAACAAAGATCAATGTACCCAAGAATTAACCCTCGGACGATTTTTATAGTTGTATAATTGGCAATGCTTAGGACCGTTCACAGCACTAATTAATAATTTTTTAAAATTTATTTTTGATGATACCTCGTGTAGACATGTTAGTCTTTCCGATATCCTCAATGAAACAGCTATTCAGTTAGTTTAACTGCCACAAATTGAGTACTTAAATGGCAATTTGGATGTTCCCGGTCAAAAATGATTCCGGCACAGCACTCGGAGGGTTAATGAAAATTATTTTCAGAATGGAGCACAGGGAACCAGTAAATCTTTGCCTCAAGATTGCATACCATGTAAAGTCTCTGTTTTAAAGTACGCTTTGGTGACTTGATCGCAACACGAAGCCTGCACAAAGTGTCTTTGTGGAAGGCGGTCACGATTCTAGGCAATCTCGCGAAGAATGCAAGCAATGCGTGAGAAGCCCATCTGCGACGCTTCATCATGCTCAGTTTCCCCAGCAAAACAGTAGCTCACCTACATTCCCGGAAGCGTTTAACCGTCGAAGAAGATCACGGAAACGTAGAAACTCGAGCGATCGTGTTTTCCATATCGGCTCTCGCTCAAATGCATCGAAATGCTGTTTTCATCGTCTGCATTGTTCCGCTTAGGCACGTGAAAAAAATGACTAATTTTCAAGTATTCCAGGAACGACTTCACGGTCGCATAATTGCATTCTTGATATCGATCAGGCGGTTAATTCTGCCCGTTTGAGCTCATTTGAGGAGTGACAGACCGTTTTCCACACGAACATCTTTTCCACAATATGCAATATTCTTCAAACAACCTTCGTTTCGAACTCGATAAATATTTATCTATGACAATTTAAGCTTACAAATATTTTTTAAGCAATTTCTTAGAGTCTAAGTCCTTGAAAAATTTCTTTGCTAAATGGTTTTCGAACAATACAATAATTTACTTGGCTTTTTGGAGTTCATGAGCTAATATACTGTACTATTTTAGTATTAAATGATAAAAATAGTTACAAATGGTCGGGCTTGATTGAAGGATCGATAAAACGGTTCCCGACCTGCACAACACTTTCTGGAGCGTCCTCAGGGCATCCGGGATCATAAATGACGAACTGCCGGCGCCGATGGGTGTTAATTTGCGACAGTGTGACCGTCGAATCGATTCACAACAACGAAAACGACCGAAGGATCTATCTATCTAAATCTAAAGTTCAGCCCCTCGAATCATTGTTCCACGGAATATGTTAATGAACCGACGACATAAAGATCGGTCTAAAGAGAAAGAAACACTGGTCGACGAAAAAAGAAGTTTCACAAGCGAAACACGTTTTATTTTAACAGAGGATTGTTAATAGTCTGAGAACGGCGGAGATTTAACAGAGAAAATATGAGGAGTCTGATTGTTTCCGTTGGAGATGTACGATTGCAAAAAACTTCGATGGTGGCGTCACTGCTAGCACAATCGTCGAGAGATTGAATTCTAAAAGCTGCATCAGCTGTCTAGAATTTAAAAGACATAATGAATAACGACGCTAACAGTAAATAACAGATAAAGAAATGTTGAGTAAAGGTTTTGAGAATCGACTTGGATAAAGATCGACCAAAAAGCTGCAACAAGAATGACTTTTGCACAACGTCTACCCGCCAAAACGTGTCTAAACTAGGATAAACTTGCCGTTGCGTAATCCAACATGGCGGCGCATTCGCGCAGTCTCGTGAACGCCGAGCACATGTCTAGGAAGAACTTTCTCCATAAAATTCGAGCAGAATTAGGCCACAAAGCTGAAAAATGGCCAACCTCCTTTTTCAGTCGTAAAAAATTCGTTTTATTATCGTGTTCTATTCAAGTATGCAAAACGAGCGGCGGCTATCGGAATGGGCTTCGCGATTACTCCGTTGTCGAGCATCGATATCTCTACTATTTTTACAGTTTTACCTTTATTTTCACTTTGACAAAACAGATATGAATATTCAATAAAAGATAATAATAGGTTTCCAGTTTTTAATCGATCTGGGGTACTATACTTCGTAAGCTGAGCTACCGATGTAAAATTCTTCTAATCTGACTAATATAATCCCTTTTAAATATAACGTGGCCATTAAGAACCTATTAAGAGACCTCTGATCATTAACTTTCCGACTGTTCGAACATTTTGAATAAATCCAAGAGGTCCCTTCTAAGAAAACTGTTCTATTTTAACGCTGAACGTCACTCGGTCAGTAATAGATCTTGTGTAACTCATTAAAACCATTGTCAGGGAAGGGTCTAGCATTCGAAGCCGAGGTAAGATGGCTCCTGGCCCTAAGTGGCCAACAACTAGGGCACCGGTGTTGATTTTTCGTCCCGAAGGTCTCGTAACGAGGCATAAACGGGAGAATGCAGAAAAATGCACACGTCCAGGGGTGCACCGTGATTTATTGTGACGTCGGGGGTGAGAGGGGGGGTGGAACAGGGAGTGTGACGTGTCCCCGAAGGTTATCGCGAAATGAGTGCATCAATTTCCCCGGGCGTTAGACGTCGGCAACACGCGAGGATATTTCTAACAATAATATCGAACCGGGGAAATAACGTGAAAATGAATCGACCGCGTTCAGGATCTTCCGGGGGGGGATGATGATCGATCGATGTCGCATATGACAGAAACTTCCGAGCCGTGAAAGAAGAGAAAACGCACCGATGGAAAAAACTGTGGCGACCGATGTTGGCCACCTTACGGCTGATGATTAATGAAGACAAATTCCGTTTCGGGGGTCGGAACGCGTGGAGTAAAGGGCTAGTAAAAATCTCTTCGTGGTGGACGTACTTTTTTATTCTTGGCGTTTGCTTTCTGAATAAACTATTCATTGACAACAGCACTGGAAGCGGTGTACTTCAAAGGCTCCTATTATTAACACTTTATCTACCGGAAGCCTATCAATCCTGCATTGCGAGAGCTATTTATGTTAGTTCCTAAAATTCAGATTAACACTAAACCTACCGAGCCTTAAAAGTAACTGCTACATGTTTCCTTATAAAAATGATAAGATTGATTTTATTTAGATTTCGTGCAGCTCCTACTGTAATATGTGCTCCACTATAAATATATCTATACAATCATTTCTTATAAAAGTATTTTTATTATATCAATAGTCGTAAAATGAAAAATCTGGAACCGATCATTTTGACCGGTGATGGTAGGTTTAGTGTTAATAATGCAGGATTGATAGGATTTTCAATAATTGTGCTGTACCAAACGGAAGCTTAAAAATCGTCTTTTATATAATAATTCCGAATGCGATTATCGGATTACGTTACTGGAGATGTGTTGTCGGTTCACGATTCAAACGATCCTTCGCCATAAATCGCAGACTTTCGAAAATGACGAAATGATCGCCGATAGTTAGCGTGCTAAAATAGCTAGCGAATTTATCAGCAGGTTTGTTTTCTTCTTTTATATTTTTCGTTCTTTTATATTTGCACTGTTAGAAGTGGAAGGTGTAATCTAATATTTTCAAATCGGAGAACTTTGAATACCGATGTAAGATATTCTCCGAATAGCTAATCGCAGCTCGTCACAGAATAACATTCATCTAATCAACTAATTTCTAAATCAAACACCGCCCCGCTTTCTATCGAGATCCTTATCTTAATTCGACCAATCGCAGGTCCTCAACAACCGCTTCGCACAGGTTTATCAATCATCGCGATAGGCAGAGAGTACTTGTTGGTAGCATTACATAATAATATTGGAAAACGTACACGTCAATATAAATAAGATCGAATAAAATCAAAACAGAATGAAGTCCTCGTTCGCTGGAGCAATTCGCAGAGATTACTGAATCGACTAAAAATGTGTTTACAATATTATCTTATCGACCGTGTTCCGAATGAAAAACATTTTCGAACATCGTGCATGATGAAGTCTCATACGCGGAGAGTCCAGCGAGAGGAATAATAATACTGAAATCATCAGGCACTAAATCTTCATTGAAGAGGAACAAAATCGGTAACATCGAATCGGTTGGTGCAAGATTACCGTGTCGATAGTGCTCGCTCAGTGCGTGTCCATTGCACCGGAGCTGCAGCAGCATGTGAAAGTGATCATTCCCGAAGTGATCCAAGGTGCCGCTGCTGGTCCTCCTGAGTTCCTGCCGCTTCTTCTCAAGATCGGGTGCCATTAGGTCTCTGAGGACCAATGGGCCCGGCGCGTTCGCTCGGCGTGCCTCGTGTTCCGGAACTATCGGAAGTTGTAGTCGCGAAGCGGGCTTTCACTTTGTCCCTTGCTTTGACGGAGTCCACCGAAAGATAATCCCATGTCAATCCCCGATGGCATCCGATGGTCCCGAACGGTCCCCGATGGTCCACGTGTTCACCACGAACGTGTCACATCGGCCAACCTAAATCGGTTAGGCCTATCCCCCCACCAAAGAACACACGAGGTCTTCAAACTTTAGGAACCTTGTCTAGGAAAAGCCAAAGTGGAAAATGGTACTCGAATCACTAAAAACGGTCCTGGGGGAACCTTGGCTAGAAAGAGCCAAGGCAGAAAATGGTTCCCGGATCACTGGAAACGATAGACAATCGATAGACAATCGAGTCTCCGGCGCAACACTGACCACTGATCAGCACCGGCAGCACTCCTTGTTTGAAGATTCCCGCGATGATGAACCGAGCTGACACACCGTCGGGATACCACGTCACGCGATCTCAGCGAGTGTCAGCCGCGGACTGCCGTTCCTCGATCCGTCGACGATCGGCCAACCCGGCATTGCTCTGAACACCGAGTAAATAAGCCCCCACCACGAAGCCACGCGACACGTTTATACGCTACTTCATCCCCGACCGGCTCGGTTATGTCGAGGAAGAAGGTGACCAATCAGCTGCCGCTAATTACCGACCAGCTATCTACCCTATCTACTGCTACTGTTCTCGTCGACGGACCGCGGCATGGATCCACGGATCGTCGACACACGCTTTCCGGAGGAATTTCAAGCGCCTCGATCATCAGACCACAACCCCTGATTTTTCATTTTTACTTGTGCATGGTTACCAGAGTCCATTTCATTCGACGATAATTGCCTCCAACCCTTGCGTAAGAAACCGGTACACATTTACTAACAACTGTTAGAGTGGGAAAAAATTTTCATAATGTCCCGGAGGTTAGAACAGCTCTTACGGACCGTTAATATTTGACTTTTCGCCGATGAGTGCTAATCAGTGTTAACTCGTATTCTTCGTTTATAATTCTTCGCATTAACAGATCCACTATCAGATTGTTTTAGCCGCCGAAAGATCGCTGATACTATCAGCCTGATACTCGTGATATAAGAATAATATTCAAAGATAGAGGCGATCAACCGACAATGTTCAGTAGAAAACGATTTGTTCGTATCTCAACAATTATGACCTATAAAAAGAAATGATTATTTTAGCACAGCAGATTAAACCTAAGTAAATCGGTTGTATTTTTCTACTCTTCAACGCAGTGTATCACGAAACGACAAAGTCACTATGTATTCTGCATCATGTGGTGGACGCGATAATTCCAATAAAATTGCATCGTTTTATTATTATTGGACTCCGGATTTTATATGCAGTTATGACGCGGCAATTTATCTTTTTACAAATTCTCTCGATTTTTGCATAAATTTTTGAAGTCTAAAGTATGGACATACAGTAGTAAATTTTTATAATTGTATTTTAATGTTGACCTTCCTTAGTTTTCTGTATATTTAATAAACAGCGTTCAAGGATTGAAAGAATACAAAAAGATCAATTTATCTTACCAAAGAGTGTGCCGCAGGATAAAGTTTCTTCTCACAATAATGATTAATTAAAAAGATCTTTAAAGTGGTAAGTTTTCGGAGCATTTCCTGAAAACCGAAACCCACCAGGGAAATAATTTTTCTGTTTCCGATGAAGGCGTTCCGCTTCATTTACGAGCAAGGCCGAACGCACTGCCATTCAGAGCCCAATTCCAGCGTTATTAACCAGGGGTTGATCTCCGTTTTGCGCCGTTCATTCAGAAATAACGATCACCCACGCCCAGAGCTCCCGAAAAAGGGAGAAGCACTGGAATATCCGGAAAAACTAGATTTACTGGTGGCTTCGTGTAGACGATAAAGCAGTGCGTTGGCGTTGTTTCCACGTTCGCTGCACGTCGAATGGCTTCGTTGTTCTTTTTCGCAACATTATACCGCTGGTATCGACCTTTCTCGAATCACGGATCGACGATTCGCGACATTGGCACTCACGATGCGAACGCGCCGATCCGAGCCGCTGTTATCCGATTCGAGGCTTTGTTAAATGGGACAAGAGTGATTTGTTGATTTCACAGCGGCGTTCCTATAGCCATCGTCGGTCATCATCATCGACTAAATCGGTGTTACCGAATTGATAGACCAGGAGGTATTCCAGCAATTGGAATTCCATTATCGATCGTTTATCGCCAGCTACGTCGAACATAAGGAAAACATGTCGCGGATAGTCTTCGTCATTAGAGCATTAATGACTCGGTCCCTCGTTACCGCCTGACGTCAACCGGACTAGAAAGCTCGAGATCGCGATGATCGCGATGATAGCGACGAATGCATCGCTTCTTCTTATTCCGACGTAAACGGCAGGCATTACGCGAGGTCAGGACCGACCGGTTTTATCTATTTGCTTAATTGCAAATGCGATTTGGTTTTGCAGATTAAATAAAATTAAAACCGGAGTGCGTGAGTTCTTACGCAACCGCGATAAGCAAAACGGTCGAGGAGAAACTGAGAGACCGGGAGAGAGAGAGAGAGAGAGAGAGAGAGAGAGAGAGAGAGAGAGAGAGAGAAACAGGTGTGTCGAACGAGAAGGGATCGATGAAAAATCGGTCTCGATCCTGATCGAGCGTTTCGCGATATCGCGAACGATCGGGGGGAATGTCATGCTGGTGACGAAGTCGAGCGATTACCAACGATCTTCGACTTTATCGCACTCGTGACACGTCGATAGTTGAGATAACGTCGCGAATTTAAAGACCAGCAGCTCTTCGGTTCTTTCTCGATTAATTAGCGTCGAAGGCTAACACTTGCGCACTTCTCTTACACAAATTAACACAATCGCGTACTTTCGGATATTTACATTCCGTGTCCCCGCGACCGTGATTGCTCCCGTTCGAGAACAAAATTGGATTGCAGGTAATTCGATGACGAGGTTCAGCCACGCGAAGCCAACGATGTGTTTATTGCTCGTATCTCGCGGAGAGAATGCAAATACACCGCATTATTTTTTTTTTGTAATTGTTCTGTTCGTTTATAGCCTGCGATGTCCTAGAAAGTATAAGTGATTGATAAAAATGAAGGTAATTCAGTCGGAGCGTAAACGGCTTTTTGCTTTTCGCATTTGTTTCTAAGAGGATGTTCTCTATTTAAATATCTTAAACAAAAACGAAGACCGTTCTTTTTTAGACAGCGGTGAGTAATAGCAATAGTTTTGTTTACTTGGAATATATTATATAAGCTGATTAGTTCGAGTAGCAGTATCTTTGGTCGAACTTGCAATTTTCTGTAATTGGAGCTACGGAATAATAGGTTGAAAATTTTAGGCTTGCAGCTATTGATTGCAACGAGGTAAGGCGATGCTCATCGGGGTAAAAATAGAAAAAATTGTTGGCCGACGATATTTGCTACTTCCCGCGCTATATTTCCACTTAATTTGACACGTTAACGACGGCCATGATAACTGTAATACAGGGTGGATCGATCGGGCATCGTGGAACCCTTTCAGCGATACCCCGGTAATTGCTACATGTTTGTAGACATGGTCACTGACCCCCCGGGGGCAATCATAGTGGCTTCTATGAATAATGATCCTCTATCAACTGGTTATCCAAATTTCCGAGCGATTTATAATCGCTCCATTCCATTGTTTATTAAAGAAATTCATATTTTCCATTCTCAATGGAAGTTTTAATCCCTCTGTTCCATTTATTACTAGACTGCGGATCTTTATGCATTTATAGCAAAATTGAGTAGATAAATTACGAAGTTGTTGAAAAATTTTTAAAATTGTCATGTTAAACATGTCAATATATATGATTTCTTCTATATGAAAATCATTAAGAAAAGACATAACATTCAATTTAGTTTCTATGTCTTGCAATCGATGCAGACAATGTTTATTTTGAATTTTATAAAATATGAGAAGTGTGAAATTGTAGAGTACTGTTTAACCGATCGAAAATGAAACGTGACTGACTCAGCAGTCCAATGAACTGCGTTCTCCAAACACTATTATCGATCATAGGGCCTTTATAAAAATAATTTCAACATTTCGATGTTGTAGCCTTAAACTACATGCTAACAAGTGTGTTACTAAATCGTTGCAATATTTTTAGCAACATTTCTGTCTGCTACTCCATTGTCTGTATCATTTCGGGATTAGCACTAGACCTACCACCACCTGACAAAATGACCGGTTCCAGATTTTTTATTTTACATTTATTAAAATAATAAAAATGATTTTATAAGAAATGATTGTATAGATGTCTTTAATAGTCTAAATAAAATCAATCTTGTCAGTTTTATAAAGGAACATGTATCAGTTACTTTTAAGGCTCGGTAGGTTTAGTGTTAACGATGCACGCTCATGTGTTGAATATGAAATTCTTGTAGGATTCGAAGTATCCGAAGCTCATCTTCAGGAGCTTCATCTTTGGCGATCGCGAAGGGCGGGGCGCCGGGGCTCGCACACGCAATAGACGTCGGCGGTTGCATCAGAATCTCGCCGAATTCAGATTATTCTTGAAAAATTCGAAAATACATCACATCCGTGGTTGGAGGGAGACACATCGATAGGACCCGTTCGGCATGGGACACGATTGTAGCGTGCCCTGGTAAACAAATCTAAAGGCGATGCCGATCGGGAGAGGCAGAGCGAGCGGCAAAGCTCCCGAGCTCGTGACCCTCGACACTAAGGTCGACCTAATCGAGTGAGCACACACTACACACAATCCGCTCGCGCCAGCCGATTCGCGCATATCGCGCATGTGTAGGTATGTAGGATTTTTTCTTTTCAAACAACCGCCAATCGTCGCGCGCGTGTACTTCCGACGAACCCGATGGAGCCGGTTTCGTTATCAGCGTCGGTCCGGCTAAAGGCGGATACACAAGCGATTCGCGCGCCGAAACTAAACGAACGAGCCCTCTCCTCGCGGCTGTTGCTGAAATACTCGACAAACCGAACCCTGTGACTCAGCTCACGTGCGCTCGAAACGTGTCACAAGCATAAGCCTCGAACGAAACGGGACTCGGGCGAGTGTGGACGGACCCGTCTAATTGTGCTCCACTCGCTCTCGGGAATCGCGCATGTTTAATACATACTGATCGAACACGGTCTTCTGTTTTAAATATATTCGGAATCCATTTTTTTTGCACTCTGTCGAGAAACAGATTATGCTTTGTTTTAGTAGAATGGGATTCGGATTTTTTTAATACCTCCATTTTATCCGCGTCTATAATAGACTGTGGATCTTTATGCAAAATAAAAATTTTTTACTTGAATTGCAACAAACTTGAGTGAATTTTCTTCCCTATTGTATTTAGTAGGTTGAAAATAATATAATAGTATGTTTACATTTTTCAAATATCTCTGCTATTTTAAATTACACCTACTCATTTTTGTCATAAATGCATAAAATCCGCAGTCTAATAATAGATGTTATACAGTAAATCCTCTATAGTCGCAAAAAGGTCGTACACGATGCAAAAAAAATATCCCCTCCACTGTAGTAATCTGATCTCGGCTCGGGTATATCGGTGTGAACCACTGCTAATGCGACGCGGAGAGTCGAAGTCGCCGGCACAGTTCAAAGGCCCGCGCGTCCTCACAATGTAATACTCACCAATATAAAAATATTTTTGTTATTACTTATTTTTTTATGATACTTTCACCAATATATTTGTGGCATTTTTCTGATCGAAATAATACCAAACACGATATAATTTCAACTGTATTTAATGGTTTAATTGACGATGAAAGTTTCGGGCGCAAGGAAGGACAGCATATGGGAAAGAAAGAGACGCGGAGAGTCGGCCGCGCGCGGTCTCTCTTTACACGCGCTGTCTTTTTCTACGTTCGGCTCGGTCTTTGAAGCTCAAGAAGATAGTGTCCGTCAACGAACTTTGCAAACGAACCACCCCGCGACTATAGATGAATTTTTGAAATGAAATTCTCATTCTTTGGTATTCTTGGAACAATTATATGTCATCCACGTAGTGACCTTTTCCATGAAGTTTATAATGAGTTAAATTTTTAACTTGATGCATTAAGTGCAAGACAATCGAAATGGCCACGCGAAGAGTGTGAATATCAATGCTGGTAAGTGTGTCCACCACTTTATATTTCTTTATATTTCTTTATATGTGTACTGTCTATTTACCTGTCATCTGCGAACAACGCTCGCGTTTGAAGCGCAAAGCCGGGATAAAACAACACTGTTGGATAAAATCGTATCGTAGTTCTTCTGCCATCGCCGAGCACTGTTCTTTTTTTCCCCGCGTGTATGCGCGATCGAACGCGTACGATACGTGTATCTGTGTGCGTGTTCCTTTTAATCGAGCACAATCCTAATTCCGTTTCGATGCATTTACGGCACGGCGAATGAATTGATTTGCATTAATCCCGGACGACCGCGTCGACACTCTCCGGAATTAATCGTAACTCCGTGCGTAAAAATTATAAATCGTGGACAGAAAACTAGAGGGAACGAGACAGACTGTGTCACGCTGTATGAGATAGAAAGAGGGAGAGAAAAGTGGGGGTGGGTGAGAGAGAGAGAGAGGGAGAGAGAACGTTATTGCGGTATCTGGTCGTCGTCACGGTCATTCGATTATTACAGATCACACGATAGATCCCCGTTCTGCGTGAACAACAACGAGAGCAAATTAATTCGGAGAAGATAAAGACCGCGACACGTGCGATAGAGCGATTTCGGGCGGCAAGCTTCGAGTGTTAACGAGCGCGAAGGCTACTCACGAAATATTATTTCGCTTGGCGCCGCATTAATATGAATAAAACAATTCGTTATCGGCGCGCAACTATCGCGATAACGACGGAAATAGGAAAGGATAAATTCACACCAATTTTGCCAGTAAAATTGCGCCTTCAATCGCAGACTCTCTGGGAATAATATAATTCACCGCCGCAAAGAGCAACAATCCCAAGAACGATCGGAATAAGAACAAGAATGAAAATATTGCCGACCGTGTTCTTAAAGAACATCGTGCACATTCAGGCTAATATTGCTAATCAGGTTGTAATTAAAATCGTAGACTCGTTGAGAATATAATTTGCTACCGGGAAGCAATAATCGCGATAAGGATCGGAATAAGAACGGGAATGAAAATTGTGTTATCGACTTCTTGCAAAAGAAAATCATGCAAACTCAGACTAATTTTGTGATTAAAATTGTAGCTAAAATGATAGACCGAGAATAAAATAAATAAATGATCCTTATTAAGATGAAATTGCGGTTTCAAGCAAGAGAGCATCACGGACAGTAAAAGTTCACATGAGACTACAGAGTTGCTAAGATTAAAATGATTACAGATACTAAAAAAAGATTACGTGAACTCCGAGTAACTTATTACGGCGGCAGTCATAAGGTCGCGAGGAATAAAGTAATTGGTTATCGGGACGCCATAATCGCGATAACGACGAGGATAAGAGGGAGAAATAAAATATTGCGAAACCCTCCCCTCCCCAGAATAATTTGACAGCTAAAATTATAGCTGATGATACGGTGTAACTAAGAATAAAATAATTTATTATCGGTACGCAATAACCGCGATCAACACAAAAAACAACCACGAAAGAACACGTCGTCCGGACGGTATATACGAAAAAAAAAAGGAAATCGTATAAATTCAGACTAATTTTATCGCGGAGATTGCAGCGGTGACTACAGAGAAACTGTACGAATGTGTATCGACTTGTTAACACGGGTTCCGTTCGCAAACGCAGAGATGAACGTATTGAGAACGAGTAAACACTGCTTGACGCAAAATTTATGCCGCAAAAAAACATTAACGAGGCACATTACGGAGTAGAAAAAATGTTACGATGCGGGATTGATCGCCGGAAACCTTAGGCGGGCAATTAAAACGCAGTAAAAGTTATCGGGTGGATATAGTTACGTGCAAATCGACGTGTTATCTAGGCTTTTCTGGCTCGCCTGGCGAACATGAAAGTAACAGTGCATATTTAATAGGCTAAAAACAGCACGTGTTGAGGCTGACAGAGCTGCAGGAAATGAATTTCCGCGAACGAAATGCGTTCGAAGTATCGGCCCTCTCGATCACGCTCGCTCGCAGATTACCGAAATGCTGTAACCGTTCACCTTTGGAACAGTGTTTGAGATACACTAGATTAATAGATTATCAAGACACTTCAAAGTGAACATCTCGAACCAGTCCGATCAAGCCACTCAAACTTGCAATCTCGAAATCAGAGAACTAAATATGATACAAAATTTGTATAAAATTACCAACAGTAAACGTAAATATTGTGCAGGTAAATATTAAATAATTTAAGTTAATCCCGTATCTACAATATTTTTCGAAAATTCTGTTTAAAGCCACGTGTTTTCCTACGGAAATTATAGCATATTAAATACACGGGTTTTGATTTATATCTGGCGTATGTTTCAAGCAAACACGGTACATCATTAGCAGCTTATTAGTCAGCTGCTCATTTGTAGAGATCGGTAACCTGCTAATCGGCTTTTCTTAATCGAAATAGCAATTGGGAACGTCATGCAGCGCAGGGCGATTAAAAAACGCTATTCGACGGGTCTGAATTAAAATATAAATTGACAACTGTTCAGGGCTATTATTTATAGACACCGGGCGTCGATTGCTGGCGATCATGGATCTTCAAGATCCAATTCTTACAATTTTCAAAATTATGTAATAGTTTCTTTTCCTAGACATAAACAAGATAATTTCTTTACTCACTAAACATCATTCAACAAACGCTCGTTTTTTAATTGAATGGTGATTGGATAACGAACGGTACACCTATGATTCCAAGATGGCGCAAGACGCCAGAGCAAGAAGAGGATCGTCTAATTTAAGGAAGCACGGCCATTAAATAATCGCGACTGTCACGACCAATTAGTGCGCAGACATAAACCTAGCATAATTTCTATCATCGATCGCTAGTTTATTAACGACGGTGAACGCACGGGATTGCTGACTTAATCGGTTTATTAACTTGTCTGAAGAAAACTCCGAGAGATCAAGAGTTCAATTTTAATAGCGCTGATACCGTGTTTGTCGAGGGAATAGTTACATTTATTCCGTAGTTGAGCGTTCAAACGCGTCGCTACAATAGCTTCTTCAATTAAGTCCCTTTCTAAACAAAAAAGTAATGGTTTAAATATACATAATTTAAATCGTATCTTTAAAATCAAATTAGGAACACTAGTCATTTTTGTGGTAATAACATTTTAAATTAGAAATGAAATCGGCTGCAGTTATTCCGTAGTTAAGAATGTAAACATGAATATAACAGCTTTTTCACACGCGTTCCCCTAATTATCCAATTCCGAAGCCACGGTAACGTCAGTGGCAGCAAAGATGGCGGACCGGTTCTTACAAATCAATCGTAATTTCATTCGCAGTGCAGAACGATCTTGTATCCAAGAGGAATCTGCTACATTTGTTTGACGTTCACGCCGGACACACCCACCGATTTACAATTGAAATCGGTGTCGAAGCAAACACGCAGCGGCGGAGAATATGGTTGTTTTGATCGCCGATATCAGTTCACGTGAATCGAAGATCTCGTACGCAAGACCCGGAAGGCTTCCGAACCGCGTCGAAAATCTGCAAAATAGTCAATATTTGCTCGACGGACTATTTTCGACGATCGTCGCGGCGTTATTCCGCGAACGCAACATCGCTGCGATACCGTCGCAATTACGCTGAAATCCACTGATTAATCTCATAATCCGATCGTTACGACCGATTAGACCGGCTATACTAAAACGCAGCGAGCCCCAGACCACTCGTAAACCGTCTCGTTTTTCACCGGCGCTTATTTTCCTTTTGCGAAACCACGGTCCGCGAATTCCTACAATTTTTGCCCAGTCACCTTTCGGTTGCAACTTGTTGCGCGAAATGAATTAATCCAACACGCTCAATAATTGAACTGATACAGATCGCGTGACACCTCCCACGCCGCGTTAGGGAGGATGATTCAACGAGACAATTCCGAGGAAACATTACGTGCCCCTGTTTCCCGAACCGTGTATGCACAAAATATTCGTGCCGGCACGATGTTTGCGAAAATAATTCGGAATTATGGTAAACCAACCGTATGCGAAAAATTGATTCTATATTTGTATTTGTTCTAGTCATTTCGCCAGCGAATGATTAAACAGTTGAATGGAGACAAACACTGCAGCGCGAAACATAATTTCGGAGCGCTTTTATTCGGGATTTAATTTCGCAGACGTCGTCGGAGCAACGTATTGTCTTTGTTCTAAATTTGGGTGTGATTGTTGAGTTATTATCGACGTGTTTATTGTTTCAACCCAAATATTATGTTACTTTATCTTCGTCGTTCCCTCGTTCAATGATAATTTCTGTAGTTCCAGAGTTTTGGAGGCCACAGCAAACTTTTTCAAATGCGTGTGAATCATCCTCTACGATACGACGAACTTCCTCCATTACTTTTTTATACATTTTTTATACTATTTTTATACATTTTTTAAAACATATTTATACATAGGAAAATTGCAATGTTTGACGGTGTTTGATGCTGAATATGATTGAAGTTCGCTCGCGGCGTTCCCTGTAACCAGATGCACAGAAAAAATGTATTAACGTCGCTGGGCATTGTAGCAGTGCAACTATTAACATAAAGCGTGAGTCAGCGATGCAATAAAGTCCAACGTGCATGGGACGACGACTATGACAACGACGACGACGAAGATGCCGACGTTGCAACGTGTTTGCTGGACGACGACGCGGACGCGCGATCGTTCGTGCCTTCGTCGATAATCGTAAATAATTGTTCACAGATAGGACGGTATTTGCGGCGCAACACTCGCGCCTCGGCGAAACCGCAATTGCCCCCACTGAACTGCAATTAAACCATAGAGACGGGGACGTCAGCCGCGAGCGACATCGCTATGCCTTTAGTTCTTCGCTCTGCCGATCGTTGGACTATTCAACCCCTCTTCCTAGCACAACATTTTGTCATCGGTTCATCCCTTATACAACTGCACTAATTAGAATTTCTTTGTTCGTCATAATTAGGAGACTGTGGATTTTTATCCGTTAAAAAAAGGAGATAAAGTTTGTTGCACTCGAGTTAAAGAGTTCCTATGTTGTTCTAACGAAATAGAGATCTTGTATTATGTCAACTGCATTATGATTTTGTTTATTATAGTATTATTATATAATCGATTATGTCTTAACCTTCGCAAGGTAATGTGGGGTCTCGGAGACCCCAGCTTCAGATTTTTGGAAAGAATTTTTATATGAATAAAATTAGATCTGTTCGTTTACTTTTTATCCTGTGTTATTCTTTATCCCAAATTTATCAAAAACGAGGCTATTTAATGAAATTCATTTGTCGAGGTCTAGGAGACTCCACCTTGCTATTTACGTTATTAGACCTTACCTTCCCAGGGTTAATAATCAACAGATTGTAGTTGTCTTTTATACACATCTCCTTCGAAATATTACACAATTGCGTACACAGGTGTTCGCTGCGGCTTCATTTTCCAGATACTATCCTCCCCGCGCGAAAATAAGGACGCCACCTCCTGGAATCCACCCGCGAGACAGAGATCATCCCCCCGACACCCCCGAAACGTTGGAGCGTGTACACACGCGTCCACCAGTCGCATGCAAATCCCGTATAAAAGTCGCGTGCACTCGTGTAAAAGCGTGACGCAAGCACGCAAGAGCGTAATGGTGTCGAAAGTAATCGGCAGATGCACTGTCTTGTAACAAAATGGCGGGGCTGGTGTATAAAAGGCTTCGCGCCGCCGGCGGCTGCTCGTGGCACGTGCGGATAACACGTTTCGCATATCGAAATGGAGATTAACAATCGATGGCCGACGAGGAAAAGCTGTCTCCGATCTGGGGACGAAGATTAAGGATTAAGGAAGACGAAACCAGAGATAACAGCGTATATCTTTAAAATTAATTCTGAGATCACCAGGAGACTTAGAAGCATAATTTTGCAGAGGTTGAAAATGGAAAACATTGTGGAAGAATAATACATTTGAGGAGTACACATAAAAATTGTGTATTATATCAACTTGATGCTTGAGGATTTGTCTTGTATCAGGGGCAAGTGTAGGAAGACCACGCCTCTTCAAGCCACAGTGGGCGTGGTCTCCTTATACAAGCAGTACAAGATGTATAGGCCGCTATCTTTTTCTTTGACGTTAAAAAACCGTTGTGTCTTGCTTGAATGAATATTCATCTTGTATCAAGGGCAGATATTGTGGAGCAACGAGACCACGCCTACTCAGGCTATTATGGGCGTACTTTTCTATTATACAAGAGGAAGTCTTTGTTAGAAAGCGTTGCGCGTTTCTGAGGAAACTAGAGTCTAACGAATAGGGAACAACCTGAACTCGGAAACTAATTGCAATCCATTAGGAGCCGCAAAAGTATAAATCTGGCCCGCAACGAAGATAACCGGGCCTGCAATGCCGATGGGAGCAATTTCGCAATCCGGTGTCAACGAAACGCAGCAGCAAGAGATGAAACGTCCAGATAGACCGTGTAGCTACCGGGTGTATCGCCGCGTTATACGCCGCAAAAAAATAAGTCGAATCTATAATGGCACGGGGGATGCGAAAGGGGTTGTTGCGTCGACGCCAGGAACACGCTCACATCGGTGCGAGATTTCGCGCGTGAGTGTGCCCGAAGAGGAACGATCGGCAGTCTCGTTCGGCTCGTTGAACATAAATCTCGTCTCCCGGCTGGACGATGACCCGTCGCGCTTATTTATCATCGCTGTTTCCTCTGTGTTACGGTTTAACTGTTACATTCAATGCTCGGCGTTCAGCATCGACACGATGATGATCACGCCGTAACCCAACAGACAACCGAGTCATCTTCGAGACCAGCAGCAGAATCTTATCTCCCAGCAATCTCCTTTCAATCTTATCCCTCACCGATAGCGCGAATCTTATCTCGGGCCAGGACAAATTGTGTCCGATTAGCCGAATTCGTCATACACTCCTCTACGTCATTCCTGGAGACCTGATTCGCGATAGCGTAGCATACGATGGTTCGAACGACGAACTATCATTATCGACATATCATTATGAATTGTTCTTGACGATATCAGAGACGCAGTCTTTCGAAATGATCGTTGTCCATACAATTCAGACGATTATATCGGGACTGCGGATTTGATGCAATTATCACAAACGTGGCTATCCCAAATACAAAATTGAAGAAAATTTTGTAAAACTTCAGTTCCTTGCGTTGGACAATTTTTATTTTGCATAAAGACCAGCAGTTTAAATTTTATGCATGTATGAGAAACATATGACTAGCCCGAGTACAAAATTGAAAAAAATTTTGCGAAACTTCAGTTCCTTGCAATTGGACAATTTTTATTTTACATAAAGATCCGCAGTATGAATTCTTGATCGGAAAATCGGATCCAAAAATACAATAGCCGGGGAACATTTTCCGTAAAAGTATCGAAACATTCCCAGCGAAATGATTAAAATACCCGATGATCCCCATTGTGGTTCGGAGATATGTATTTAGTCAATGCAACTATCCATAAAATGACGTTTCGGGGGATTGGACCGAGCGTTTACCGAGCGTGACACACGGATCATTATCGAAAATCTGTGCGCCACCCCCGGGTTCCACGGAAACCTGGGAGAGCTGCTCCGGCGCTCATTCTTCGCCGAATATTGTCCCCGAACGAATCGACCGGGGTCGCGTGGAGTCAGTCGGCCCGTTATCTCTCGCAAACAACAATAGCGATTACCTGGGCTTATGAATCGAGCGCCGATGACTTCGGACATACGACAGATGACAAACCCTCGAGGTGCTCGATCGGACTTAAGACCTGGGAGTACCCAAACAGATTAGCTCGGTGTTCGTTGTGTGCGGTGTACACGCGGTTAGCCACCGTGAATCACACGATAAACATTGCAGCGCTAATTCTCCGGGCAAAGAACTAGACGATGATTTCGCCGGGCGACTTCTTTCGGGATTAATGTTCTCCATTTTAATTGAGACAATTACGCCGACTAATATGGCGAACGGGGGACAATTAATCATGGAGATTGGGATGCCGGCCGATTGAGCATCGTCTAATATTCTAATCTCTGGTAAATATGTCAGTCTCTCGAACTGATTAGGCTCGCTGCGTTCGAGATGTTTGCGAACGCTGATTAGTTGTTTACTGGGGCCGAGGTGTTCGTTGTTTAGCTATGTATGACTCGAGAAAACTGGAATGTTCTAGAGGAAAATCGCAGTTTCTTGTTTTATACACGAAACGGTTGGTTTAGAGCGATGTTTTTGGTTGTCTAAGGTCTGTTCTGATTTAGCATAGTCTGTGGATGAATCAAGTTAGCTTGTACAAATATCTCGACTGTCGTTTTTACGGAGTTGATAGTGTTGGTTATCCATTGTTGAACCACAGTTTTTCCTGGTAGGTATCGTGTGATTCAGAGGATATGGCGATACACAATCAAGTACTAGACGATATCTTTTATTGGCCAACGACTCGATAACGTCTCGTGGCAAGAGACAAAGAGGAGTGCGTAATTGAAACTCCGATTTAAAAACTAATTAAACGTCTGAGGACTTTGGTGCACGAGAGATCGGAAAGAATCGGATCGAAGCCACCAGCGATCGAACTCGATCGCGCATGCACCGTGCGCGGGAACAATAATCGAGGCAGAATTATTACGGGTCATTCGCACAGCCTTCGACCAATGGGGTAAACATAGTTGCGGTTTTCTCGGGCCGGGACTGGACCGATTATCAATAGGTGGACGGCCTGTTATCAGACGGAGGTTCTCATTGTCCCGCTTTGGCCGCAACGCAGATAAACCGGGAACAATGCGGGCCCCATGAAACGGAGAACCTTCGACTCGTTTGTCACTCCCGGTCGTATCGGATTCTTCGCGAGTTCTAAAATTACGCGCGGCTCGAATCGAAGTGACCCGAAAGGTCGATCGGCCGCTCTGGTCGCGCGCCTTTTCTTTCCTTCCCCCCCTGTACGGACCATCCCTTTAGTCTGACACGGCCGTCGTCGCCACGCTTTTCCCTCGTTTCTTTTTCCATCGAGACAACGATGGCCATGCGGTCAGCGAATGATCGAGGAATATGGAACGAGCTCGGGCTAACGGGTCTCGATCATCAACATGTTGACCACATCTGATCGCGAATTAGGCTGCGGATGCTCCGATCCATTTGTTTTTTTTCAGAAGTTGCATGAATTAGAATTAACAAAACAGAATTTCTCGAATTCTGGAACGAATAATCCGCCGGACTGTTTGTTGCCAAATAAAAAACGCTGTTTGTTTTAAACAAGCGAATATTTTGTTGTTCGAGGAGAACGCCGAGCTGACCGGAGAGCCGTTAATTAATTTTTTCCTCGTGCTGTTTATTCCGGCGGTTCATCGGTTTCCCGTGTTTCTTTGCCGATCCACCGACCAAAGGCTGCACGCTCGGGTTTGCGATTCGTTCCGTGAAACGAACTCCCCGCGTTTGCATAACTTATCGGCGAAACGAGACGGTGTAAATAGGGATTAACGGTCGCGAAGAGAAGTCACGTGTGAGGCTAGAAAAGCAACAGTATCATCGTTAGTAGTAGTCATTATCTGGCGACCTTCTTTCGGTACAGTGTTCCGCAGCGGCGTTCGATACTCGTTTGATTCGATTCGACTCTGCACGAATTCGAAATACATAATCTTCTTTGTTACAATGCACGACACGAATTAAAGATAATGTGGTGCTATATAAACAAAAGAAGCAAAGTCTGCTTGTGGTTCGCCAGAGACGTTATGAAATCTAAATCGTTAAGAGGCTTATCAGTTCTCTAAAACTCTGATGTTCCACGAGTTGGACTTTACAGAGTTATGTAACAAAAGGTATATAAAGGTTACGTAAGGTATACGAAAGATTGATATACCGTTTGTGTTAATTCTATCCTCATTATTGCATATCTCTTTTGTTGGTCGAGTACGTCAGGAAACTATTCCTCGCAATGGTACTGTCTTCTACTAAAAATATAAGAATTCAGAGGACTACCTACATGAAATTACAATATTAGTAAATTAAAGATATTATATAGAATTCATCATTTTGACGTGAACCTTCAAGAAGAGAAATGGCTTGATTCATAGTGACTCTTTTTGGCACTGCAATTTCTATGCACAGCAGTCGTGTAACCACCACCGACTTAATACTGATTTATGCACTGGCACGAAAACAACAAGACGGAAGCGCTAACGAATGCTAAAAGGAATCAAAGGCGAGAAGCAAATATCGATGAACCGTAAGAACGCTAGAATTTCAATTCAGCCTAGAATTAAAACGAGTCTACCGAATGTAAATCGGCTGATGTATCTACATTGTAGGTCGATTCAATGCGCGAAGAATTCGATTAGCCCCGTCCGCCATTAAACGCACCGTTTCGAAAAGCACGACAGCCGAACATAGTGTATCACATCGTGTCCCGGTGGACGACACGGTATCTCGGACGACATAGTGTATCTCGTCGCCACTTTCGATCAATCGAACAGGTAAAAAGTTGCCTAGTAAAATCTGGAGTGTAAATGAACGTGTTAATCAAGTATGGTCGTAAGGAACATAGTTTCGTGAATGAAAAGATACGTCGGACAAAACCGAGCGTGAATCATGAGGAACTTAATGGCTACTCTTAGAACCATTAATCTTGGGTTTATGGTTGCGCGTCGAATTTCCGCGACTGTATTAGCACGCGACCGTTCATTCGATTCATTAAACTTTTCTTTCAATTCTGCAACAGAAGGCTGTAAAATTTGGATATTCTCTTGCAAACTCCTTGACGCAGGAATCGACGAATGCCTTAATTGACCCTCTGCACTCTGGCGTAACAACGATAATTTTCTCCGAATCTCTTGAGTCATCTTTGACGCATTCGACCGTCGACTACGAAATTCAAGTAAGAATAGATGAAAATTAGCCGAGAGAGTAGTTTGAAGAATAATTTCAATATGGAAGATTAATGCTCGCCCGTGGTGAGCATTTATTAAAGCCTCTGGCATTTTGAATTTCTCGAAGCATGATTTGCTGCTTTTTCTTTTTCTTCGGAGCGCAGGGGACGGCTCTGAAAACCTGATATCAATGTCGAAACACCCCCGGGACCGTGAATTAAGACACACGCACATTCGGGACTGCCACACATTCGAGTGCGTTTCGTAATGCTACTCGGCCGGCTACAGACTCATCGTATCGGTCTGTTACGACACGTTTAACGGACACAATGTTATGTAAAATGTTAATTAATACACGTGGTTCACGAGCGGGCACGACGGCGGCCGCACGTGTTTCCGATTCGGTCTTGAAATTCGAACGGGTGAATGATATATACACTTCCTCGGTCCCCCAAAACGTTGGATCCTCGAAGATCGTATTCTCTCTGGCGAACGCGATTCTAATCGAAGGATCCGGATCTTTGATTGCCAGAGACGAGTTATCTCGTCCTCGGCAGCTTCGCAAATATTTGCGGAGCAAACCGAGCAACTTTACGCCGAAAGCGTGCCGTGCGTAACGCGACGCCCACTTTCCAATTTTTCGCACGCGCGAAGCTCAAGGCTCTGATAATAATTGGATCCGAGATGAGATTGAGCGTGTGCGAGGGCAAGGCATGATTCTGATCTAATGAAGAGACATATTCTCTAAATTTTATCATGTCTTTTAGTGGGAGTTGGTTTAGATATCTTTCAACTTTTTCGAAAAAGGTGCAAGATGCTTGAGCATTTCGTAAATTCATTCACTCGCCTCGGGTAACAAAGAACATTCGCGTGACATTGTTTCCCCGGAAAAGTGAATTTTCAATTGCACAGGGACCTTCTATCGGAGAGATATCGTCGGCGTCCTTGAGACCGATGTGCTCGCACGGTTTACTGCTTGTTTCGACGTCAGCCGCGCATAGGAGTGTCGGTGACCCGGGTCTATCGGAGTCGACGGTAAGCGTCGTCTCGTCAGCCGTCTTATCGCACCTGGTAGATGATTGCTTCGCCTGTGTGGCAAGGACACGTCAACGACCCTGACGATCAATTAGGAACGAATTTCTATTAACGGGGGACGTAGTTCGTTCCCGTTATCGCCGTTTACCGACTGGCCGGCATCGCCTACCTCGCTGGACCAGTCGAGTGCACGCAAACGAGCTATAATCGGTAAAAAAATGTAATAATCAGTTAAAGAACCTTGCAAAGTTTGTGGTTGCTACTGCAGAAAGTGCAGTAAAATATTTATAAAATACAATGCAAAGTTGTGTCGTGTTTCAGGTTTGCCATTCGATAACTCTTCCGGTTGGGGCTGCAGGTACAGACTGCGGTTCCCTCATTGGTTAACAACGTGCTCCTTCCAGATTAACGGCAGCCAATGAAGAATCCTGAGCCACGCCCACCATTCTCCGCCTCCAGCTAGCGTGTCAGACTTAAACCGTAGCAAAGATAGAAAGCTGATGAGTAATAGTTTAATTTTGTAATCTATGAAGATTTGCCGTATCCTAGAATAGTAGTATTCTCTTCTATTTTAGCGTGAATCTTTCTCTCCGTTTTATTACCAAGTCGAGTTAGAGAATATTATTGTACGTGCTATCGGCGACTATATAGTTGGAGCTATTTCCTTGTCTTGGTTTCTTGAGGTATTCTGCGTCGCGGCGGCAATAACGATAATGTTAATGAGGTTGCGTGGCGCGCGAGGGTGGAGTAGGGGGGCCCGCGGAGGAAAAAAAGGATAACGAGCTATCCGCGATTTCCTTCGTCTCCTCGCGTGTCACCCTTTTTGCAGCCCGTAAACAGAGAAATCGTTCCAAAGTTCACCGTTTGCGGCTGCCCGTCGATCCGTCGAATTAATTAAAGTTTCGCGAACTATCACGTCAATTAGCGATGCAATGCCCCCGAAGAAATTTTCCGCTTTCTCGTCGTGGTCTAGCTTCTTTGTTACGATCCTCCAGCTCTCGACGGGGAGTCTGTCTGGCTGCTCTTCATTCTTTTCCATTTTTCCTTGCGTTTTTCCATCGCAGGAGCACACAACGACCGGCGTTGTCTTTCCGCGCGTGAAACGGGAGGAGACCGATTTTTATGTAATTGAATGTAATTCTTTACTATCGTCCCGGATTACGCGCGTTTCCAATCTCTCCTCACGCGTTTTTACGATAAGTCGATGGCCTCCGCGCTCTTTTCCGTTTCTTATTTTTATTTAATCTTCAGCTAAAATAGCCCTGGCCGCATTTATTTTTGTAACGATGTGCTATTACGTCGACGTAATCGAACTCCCGGCTCCTCTACTGCGCTTTTATTTCTTAATTTCACTCGAGATTCCGACCGTGCGGCGCGTCTTGGACGTTAAAATCGAATTGGTTGATTCACCGAGGCTACCGCACCTGCTTTAGAGGGTAGCGACGCGGTCGTTCCACTTTTTCGAGAGGCAGGCTATCATCCTAAAAATTCATACTAGATTTAGAATCGGTAAACTAAACTTCAACTACTACAACTCTTATTTCAAACATCAATAGAAGACGATGCAAATCGAATAATTGAAAATTAATAATGACCGCAGACGCCCAAATAAGAAAACAGAACAATTTAGCCGACGACCAGCGACCCCCTCGTATTCTAATGAAACCAACCTGATCTTCGTGAATGAGAATCACTGTCGGACATTGTACACGATCAAGCGCGATCAAGAGGAGCCGACAAGTGCGAGGAGAGAACCAACGAAGAGATTATCGCGGAATGAATGCGTGCAATTAATGAAATCTATACTTCAACTTCAATTACCGCAGATTAACTTCGACAGCACTTCAAAAATCAATCCGCGATTATCGGGCGCAACCGTCGACCGGCTAATTATCATCAAAGGGGCGCCGACCACCGCCGAATAACGAGCGTATTCTCTTTCGTTAAACAGACGGAACGCCTGACCGTACCAACGACTGCAATTGGCCTTATTAATTCGAGTCGAGCACAGTTCGGTCAACGAGGCGTTCTCGAGGCTCGGCCGTCCAGACGAAAACACCCAGCTGTCCTTGCGCGACAGCTGCTGCGGATCAAATTTTCGAACAGAAAAAATCCTGTGATAAAAAATACATTCTCAAAACATTGAAATTTAGCTGAATAGAAGGCTCAAGATTCATCAAAATATAGGACTCTAGTTCTACTGCAAGCGAGAGCTATTAAGCCACACCCCTCAGCCCAAAGCACCGTCCTCCAGAGCAATCTACAGTCCCCAAACCCTGTTTCAGCCTAAATTATCAATATCAATAGATAAATTCATTACAAAACAATTTCCCCCAATGCATATGCAGCTTCTTCCACGGATCTCGCAAGAATCAAGCCTATCAGGTGCTGCGAACAGACTGACCCACGCAGGGTAACCAAAAATAGGTTCGGAAGCCCCTGATACGCAAAGCTATCTAAATACGGTGGACGAAGGCCTTCTCCGCTAAGATTTCATTCGTAGAAAAGAGAAAGAGACCGGGTCGCTTTTCGGGACAACAGAAGAAGTTATGATCGGTCATAATTTTTTTCTTCGCTCAGAGCAGGAATCCTAAAGAAGCAGCGACAAGGCCAATCGAATCGTGCTGAGGGAATACGAAAGAGGGCGAACCAGCGTAGAAAACAGTAATGTGGAACTGGTTTGAGTGAATAAATTTATCTAACACTTTTCTAACAACAAAAGCATTTTAGGATTCCAGTAATTGTGAAATCGAAAAGCAGAAATGTTTCGCTGGAAACCGCATTAAACGCGATTCTATTTCCAGTCGCAAATATAATAACTACACGACGCTAGTTAGAGAGAATAATTTTGCGTTCGACGTCGACGTGAGAAAAAGACGGCGATCTATCTACGAACGCATCATGTAAACAATCGCAAAAACCGCTCCGCTTTGAGACACGAGAGCTCCCGAGCGCCGGTCGTGACGCAAATCTATCCCAGTGGGGACCATGCGACGATTTCATGCGCATTTGCGATTCATTTCGCGATGCATTTGCATCGGTTGAACCGGTCACCGGAGACGATGGCCCACGCTCGCATAATCGCGCACACTTTCCTCGGGCAACGCACGGGAAAAACGAAAGTGTTCGGGGCCAGGGCCGATAATCGGTTCATCGCACTCTCTAACGTGCTGAAAAATTCGGGTTGCATAAGCGTGGCGATTACCCCATTGTGCACGGACGATGTAAACAAAGGCGATTTTAACGCATTCGTTCGCTGTGAGCGCCACTTCAGCGAATTTCTCAAGAGTCAACATTTTTTTTGCTTTTCTTGCTTGAGCTAATTTACATCTAATTATTTTCGAAGAATTTTTTTCTTTATTTTAGATGCAATTGTAACACTAGACGATTTACTAGGTACAATTGAACATTTTTTACCGGTTTACATCTGCATGAATCATAGTGAACAAATTTTGAAAAAAACATGTTTATTGTTTTGATCAACCACGATGACGATTCTCGCCTAGAGAGTTATTAAAACGAAATGTTTTGAGTCCGTAGATAAGGAATTACGGATCGGCAAACGAAAGGTCAGCAAAAAATAGGTAGTCTGTACGAGTCTCGTTTGAAGATTATTCTAATTTCGTCGTCGAAGTGCCGGAAGCAGCCGAACGATGAATAAACAGACTTAATTTAGCGAATGTTCCAGGACCGGTTCATGGTTGAATACAAACGGTCTCGTTCGCTGAAGGAACAACTGGATTGTCTTAATGCGGGATTCGCGTTCCCATTTCTCGATAATACAAAAATGAGATTTTTTAGTAGTCAAAAACGCTCGATAAAAGATCGATCTAGGGCTCTATCTCCCTCAAAAGTTCTATTTTTTCGTTTACGAGGCGTAATTTGCATTATTCGGAAGTATACAACTGCGCATGTAGCTATTTTTATAGCTACATGATGCCGAATAATGCAAATTACGCCTCGTAAACGAAAAAATAGGACTTTTGAGGTCGATAGCGCCCTAGATCGATTTTTTATACAGCGTTTCCGACTACTGAAAACCCCCATTTTTCTATTATCGAGAAATGAGAACGTGAATCCCGCATCCTTGCAATCCTGGAAACGAGTCTACCGCCTTAATAAACTGTACAGAGGCGCTTCAAATATATCGCCATTGACAACCACATTTCTGACAGTGATAACATAACACTGGTTACGTAACACGCTGCAATGTTTGCGAATCATTCGCGGAAAGTCGCGTTTTAAATAGACTCGCGCGACTCCGTCGCGTTTAGAAATTATGTATTAAGTAACGGACATCGTTTTTTCAAAAATAACTTATTGGTGACTATCAAAAGACTTGACACCATAACCATTAGCTCCACGAATAGACAGTGAATTTCAAAAATTGGAACCCGTTATTGTGACGGAGCTCTAGCGTTAATGACACGCGAAATGTTCCGTTACCGTTTCGCGAGCCGAGCGGACGGATAAAATTCACGATTAATCGACGCGTCGAATGTTTCTGTCAACTGCAATAAACCACTGCCGGGGGCGATGGGATCTAACGAGACGGTGTCGGGCGCCGCGGCGCCAGTCGTCTCTTCTGTGGTCACACAGAAATTGTAGACCGAGAGAAATGCAGTGGACAGCCGCCGGGAGAAAAAGGGAGTGTGCCGACGTCCTTTCGCACAAAAACGAACCGTTTCAGTGCTTGATTAAAATCGCACAGCCATTTCGTACTTCGGAACGTATGGCTGGACTACTTTCCCTATGTTGCTTCAGATTAGCCATTTTCAGACAGTAATCTCTAGCCGTTTCCAATGCTACAAAATAAAATTGATTTTCATTTGCCAATCCACTAAAAAGTAACATTAAACACATTGATTGACTGTTGCAGTTTCAGAATCCATTTTGAAAGACCACTTAAAAGTTGGGAAATATGGTCAGGTCCCCAGTTGGACAAAATGTTGAATTTTTTAGTTAAAATTCTAGCAGTATCTTTTTTACCGTTGCAATAAAACGCCGACGTCGCCTTGTCCCCAAAGGGTTACGATTCCCGTCTCTTATCGATCAGCCAGGCTAAACGAACCGCATAGAGGAAGTAGATGACGAAGAAAAGGAAGAGTGGAAGAAGAAAAAGCTATGGGGGACCATGGTTCGAATCGAGGATGGCAAAAGCTGCATCTCGTCGTGGGAAGGTGGCTCGCCACAAATTGTTAAGATCAGAGTAGATTGACGGTGATTGAGACTATATTGCAAAGGCCTTGGGTCGCTCGACACCCGTCGTCGGAATCATCGACCGTCATTCCTTCGCGAAATTCTTCGGGCCGACCGAAGACCCATAGCATGATCGTGACAGGACACGACGGGTCCTTGACAACTTTTCGCCGGTTGTAATTTACATGCGCGTGCATCTCGTATCTAAATAACCCGCATTAAGCTGCTATGCATCCCTCGGAAATATGGAAATCTCGCACAACGATGAAGTAGTTCGCCGCAGGGGCGTATAAATTTTCGAAAAACATATTTTGTATCCTGTGCAAGTATAAATTACGGAGCTCTCGATAGTATAAGCTATTAGCGTTAGTATAGCGTTTCTATGCGTGTGTCCGTGAGCGGCTGATGGCTATGTGGAAAGTATGCGAGTCGCTGGCGTCAATATAAATCGATAAAACGATTATTATTCAAATGGCTCTGCATTGATATTAAAACGCTCGTTTGGATTCTCTGCCACAGCGTTCCCGGTACGTTACCATTAATTAATCGCGCGCTAAACTAATGCATTCGCGGAACTTTGAGCAATTTTTCTCTGTCGCCGATTGATTTCCGAATGACTCGGATCGTTTATCTTGTCCAGTCTGTGATCGCTATAAATTCGTTTTCTTTTCCTTAAGAAAACAGTATATGTAGTCTGCAAATGCATTCGGAAGGGTTAAAGGTGAAGTGGAGGAAAGGTTAAAGGAAAGTAGACGCTTCGCTGTGTTCTACATATATATGTAGTTGCATTCCTCGAATTGAATGAAAGTGCTGGAATGCTTTATGAATAAGTTGTTGAATAACAGTACATTTACTTGGACGCGAACTGTTTGCCTGGCTAAACCTGTCCCCATCCCCTAATATAACTCGGGAATGAATGATGCAAAACATCCTCGTTTGGGTCATCAACCCCTCTATCTTCAGTGAAATATAATTTTATACAAGAAGAATTATGTATTATATATTAGTTGAAACGTCTTCTGTCTTTTACCCTCCACCATTTCTTCTAGCTCCGTTCTAAATTTCTAAATATATCTTCAAAATGATTGAACATCTCTTCATGAAAATGCTGCTAAGCAATATGTTCAGATCTTTGCCTGCAAAGTACAGTTGCCAAGTATGTAGATTTTTTTGATTTCTCTCATCTCTTGCAAAAATGTAAATTCTACTAAAGATCACTGTCTTCAAAGTCGAGGACAACAGCAATTATCACAACATGAGCGCGCGTGTAGCAATCGTTCATTTTAATAAATGTGTACGCCCGGAGAATAAAACGTAAGAATTAATATTTAATAGAATCGGAACCGACGCTCATTAGCGCAGCCGTGTCGTATTTATTGGTAAACATGAGATCAGAGATTCTCACAGCCATGGGGTATTAGTTCCACTTAATTTGAGCATTCGGGTACCGTTATCCGATTCGAGGATACCGGCCGGTCTGTTACGTGGGCAACTTTTGTGGCTTTGGTTTATTCGGTTGCGCGACGCGTAGACTTTACGCAGAACAAAGTTTGTATAACTCCGCGTCGTCGCGAGATATCGGCGTCTACGCTATCGTATCGGGACAAGGAAAAAGTGCCACAACTAGACCATGAAGATGGTCACTGACCAACCGATGCGGACGAATAAGTCATCGACGTCGGCAAGCATCATCTTGGGAATTGAGAGGTTTTCAAGGACAAGATTATCTTGGTGCAATGTGGCTTGAATCCTGAGGACAGTCGTCGAAAGGTCAACTTCAGTTGATGATTACTATCAACTATAACAATGTATTTATTAAAGTTTATATTATGATTAAAATGCAACCTCGTTGTTCTTATAATGTAATAGATATTACTCACCTTCAGCACCCAGTAGTTCTGGTGTCAATTATTAATAAAAATTTCTCTCTTCCCATTTTTATGTAGAATTAAATATAAAAAGTGTCCTATAAATAATAAATAATAAAAATCTAAGACACATCTTGTTACTGACTTATTATTCCATTTTAAAATAATTTTGAAAATGCGAGTTGTCTCCGCACCATTTCTAATTTCAATATGACCGACGGGCAAGATCGATCGCGATCTCAAGACTTCGAGAATTGCAAGCGATCGTAATCCATCGTTACGACCGCTTTTATTATAAAAGCCTGATGCCGTGAGTCCGATCGATCAAGATGCAAGCATATGGCACGGTAAGGAACGGAAAAGCGCAATACGAAGACAGAAATATCGCAAGGTATCGAACACGAAATCAACGCGATGCATTCCGCCGGGTTAAAAACATCGATCGGCGTCTTTATCGTCATGGTAACGTGTGCATTTGTACAGCTACGGGTGTGTGCGTCGCAACGACGTATTTCTCTGTACGAGACACACACACACGCAGACGTACATCATCGGTATGCGCGCCTCCTTAACACGCGTATACTCACACCCAGAACCTCTCTTCGTCGTCGATTACGTATGTACCCGTACATATCTCCTCTTTATTTGTTATCTTACTCTATCTTCTTCGCTCTATTCTTATCGCAGCACGCTAAGAATGCATTTTCACGGTTTCACCAACACGCACTTTCCGTGTGACGCGCAAGGCGCAACAGGACTGTCGAAAATAGTTTTTCCTAGCCGCTCGATTAATTTCCGGTCCGGAATCGATCGATTGCGCATTCGAGAACTCATCGATCGCTCCTAGTACTGCTCGACGTACGAAATTTTCAAAAATCCCTATTATATACCACGTGGTTCGTAATGTTACTAGCAATTTTGAATGAATGAACTTATTGGTAAAATCATAGATGGGATAATGTATTTTTTCGGGATATTAGAATTTACAGTATCAAAATGCAGGAAGGAAATGTTAAATTTAGCGAAGCACGCTACAAAGATAGAAACCCATTTGATGCTAGACGAAGGAAATTATGCAGAATCATCAGACAAAAATGCAGACACATGTTTTGAGGTTGTTTCTGACTTAGCAAAGTGGATAAATATAAGGTACTTCGTGCGATATTACGTAACGCTTCGATCAGTATAGATACAAAATATACAATTTTGTATACGTGTGTAGTATCTTTTGTACCCACGAACGTATATAGAACGACTACAGGCCGAGCAACGTGAACTGCACTTGGGAAAACTCGTTCGCGCGTTTCGACCACAAGTGAAAGCAATCGCGTATAAAGGCGAGCAAAAACGATGTAATTAATGTTGAGAATGCGATAAATGTTTTATACTTGTCGCGCTGTACACATTGGTACACATCGATGTGGCATTGTGTGCGTGCGCTTGTAGTTCGATCGGCTAACGTTGCGTTTCTACATAGAATAGTTGGTTTATGCTCGAAGCCTTCCCGAAGAATCATGTAATGACGACGGAACGGTGATAAACAGATCACTGAATGCAATGCATTTATATGGTACAAAAATTTGGCACGAGACACGATTTAATTTCTGGAATCGATAAGATTATCCGAGGGAAAAAATCGATTCGAATGTAAAACTGGCGGAACAGAATCTACGCAGTTGATGTGCGAAGACTAACGCCTGACAACCAGCACGATAACGTCGCGCGAAGGGTTGCTTTCCTCGAGCGAGTAGTAAATAATAACAATAATTTCAACATCAACAATAACATCTGTCAAAGGGCGGGACATAGTTCAGATTCATTGATAATACATAGCTGGCACGGATTCATACGCGAGTATGTTGGCTGGCATGTTACGGCTTCGACGCAAATTTAAACAAGACTCGTTATCGCGTTCATTTAATTGATACGGGTCAGGTAACTGGGAAGCAACTAGTATCTATGAGGCGCCAGAAAAAAATTATGAATCATGTGTACCGAGCCATGTGCATGAAATGCATTTGTGTATGCGAGCCCATACGGCGTCCATATTGAAAACAGCATAACCTCAATATTTGCATGTTTGCAGCGCGTTACTTTCGGAGCAATAATTGGTAATAATACACGAAATGCGATGACACAATTCTACCATTGACCATAAAAAAACGCGGTCGTGTTCCATCGATAAATCCTAAGAGAAAGTTTACAAGAGGATGCACGCTGTCGCGCATAACCTTGATACATAACGTCACCGTAATCGCGCATTCTTACGAGCGAATTCTAAAAACAAAGCGCGACTTCGATCACTCCCACATCGAAACCGCGTTTATCTTGTCGCTCGTCTGTTTTGATAATTTTCGACGAAGCTTCTCGTCGATCGTAAAGGCTGCAACGGAACGATGTTGCGACTCGCGTACACACTTTTTATTTTGGTCTAGTGTTTACGATGGCTAATCATGTGGATCGCGTTAAAGGCTTTGTAATTAATTTGAGTACACAGGTCCCGGTCGCCGAATGTATCGATACCATGGAAAACCTTTAGGGGGACACCGTGAACGCAGCAGGGCTCTCCCGTCGACTGGCAGGCGAACCATTTCGCAAATTTCCTGGCGTACCAATCTATCCACTTACCGGCCGTGGCTTTGGTGTTTTTCCCATGATGCCTCCTGTTCTTCTTCTCCAGTAATCGGCCCTTCAGTAACATCGTACACGCACTTTATCACGATTTTCTTCACTCGTATCGCACTGGCTGCGCATTATTATTCGGTCGCACGGTAGCCATTTGCCCTCTACCTACTCGGCTATAAAGCCAATCTCGTCGTTTCGTTTAGCCTTTGGCTTTCGGCCATTCAACAGCCTTTGACGTCACCGTTGATCCCGGTGCCGTATCTAGACTGTTTCACAGCTTGTACCGGTCTGTTTCAAAATGACGACCACGTAACCTATATATCGCCGACCAGTTTCTACCCACAACCCCTTACAATAGCATAATACGCGTGCAACTACCCTCCCTAAGCTGAGAAACATCGTCGAGCGTTTATTATACATATTTATACGGTCCCTCGTAATGGACAGGGTTCTCCGGTTTTTATAAAAAAACCGAGGGCACTGGTACATCTCGAAACAATCTGTTTTACCGACGCACGATCACCGCTGTCGGCCGAGAATTGTAAATATTTAGTACAATAGTAGCGCCAAATCCGTGGCCATAAAATTCCGAATTGATAAACAACGTACGAGTGGTACGAGCCGAATTTCGTACGGTATTCGCGAACTATGGTTTCTAGGACAGATGAAAGAGGAATAAAGAGAGAGAAACAGAAGAGAGAAAAAGAACAGCTGTAGATGCGTGTAGGTACGGCCTTTTACTTCACACAATCATGTTCTCGGTCGAACACACAATATCCCAACCGAAAAGATGTAAACAAAGAATATCGAAGGCAGCCAATGTATCGTTGAGAATGTCGGTGTTTCTCGCGATTCTCTCCATCGTACGAATACATTTTGCGATAAGTTCCCTTGCGTGTCGATTTTGCTTCCGTCGCTTTTTACGATAAGACAATACCAAAGCTCACAAGAAACCATACGTACATTGTAATAACCATATCATATCTATATATATGTATATATATATACCATCGCGTATAAATCTATATATATATATTTATATATATATAAATATATAATAACGTAGGTCGAAAAGGACAATCGTATCAACATACATACGTCGGGCATCTATATAATAATCGTGCGAGTTACATTTTGCAAAAAGATCACAACAATTATGCAAAAATAGACGTTACATCGCCGCCTGTCGTAATCGCGCGCGTTGGAGAAAAAAAGGAACGGAATTCTTCTTTCCCTTTTTTTTTCTATCTCGATATTGCGACAGGTGGCGAATTAACCGCAACACTCGGCAATATAGGTTACAGTTGCATACTCGTCGACGTAAGTGTTCTAATGTTCTCCACGTTCGATCTCCTTTTCGATTAATTAATTTGTTACATCTCTTTTTCCCCCGTCGTTCATTTCTCTCTTCGTCTTTCTTTATTTTTCTTTTAATCTCGCGTTAGCACTTCTGCGAATAGCCCTTTGTAAAAATTGTTCTTTATTCGATATCTAGATCGTAGTGTATCGGTTGCAATATCACTGCGGCAAGTTGTTCTCCCTATGCGCCATTGTTTATTTCTCGTTTTCGTGACGATACCGTGACCAGAGCGAAAATTTTCCTCCGAGTTAATGGTATCCCCTCGATATACATATTGTACATATACGATGCATATATACGCGTACATATATTTACGAAATACATATCTACGAAGGCCGAGGAATCATCAGCTGCCTATATGTATATATATATCGTTATAAAAAGGGGAATCTGACGAAAACTTTGCTCCAGTACGGCGCGCGATTCAACTACTTCGCTTCATTCGTCCATTTTTCTCGTTTCTCTTCCCTCCCTTTCCTTTTACTTTTCAATATATGTACTTCCAGCGATGATATATAGTACGAATGTAATTAAGGCCCCTAGCCACGGTATCCATACGTGCGTAGAGGAATCATATGTCTCTCTTTCTCTCTCTCACACTCTCACTTAAACACTACACATTTTGACAAATAATTAAGTCATCACAGAAGCATCATATTATCATATTCAATTAGACTACATATTCTTGTGAATGTTCTTGTTTCAGTTAGCGCAGTAATATTACAATGATCGAGTACAAAATGGTTTTAAAGTTTTCAAGCCTAGTATAAAGCACTATCATATATATTATAGAGTGTGCTTACATGTCGGGCACATACCACACACACACACACATACGTACGCTGTTTCTTCTTTTCTTTCTTTTATTTACGCATGGTATGTGTACACACATATGGTCGCAATTACCACTTAAGATCTAATTGTAGCGGTAGTATTCTATTTTATTACTCTATGAATGAAAGCAAATAACGTTTCAACGAACGAAAACATCGATAAAGCTTGATTTCGAAAACGAACGTCGAAAGTCGAAGTGAAAAACACGGATGTACGGTAAAAAAAATAAGAGAAAAATATAGAAAACGGATAATACGTAAAGGCTTTAACACGTTCTCCGACCCCGATCGATCTCCATGATGCATTTAACGATTCCGTCTTGCGACCGGGTTGCTTAAAAGTCAACAACAACACCATAGCCATCGTAAAAAAATGATTTATATATATATATATATATATATATATATATATCCATATATATTTATGTATATTGAAACAAGCGAGTTATAAAAATGAAAAGAGATCTTAAAATATCAGTGACTCCAACGGTACACAATCAATCACAAAACACAGAGAAGTTATATCCGTTTCATAATAATGCCATCTCGTAGAGGATCTACAATCATGTAAATGGTAGGCACGTTAGAACTGAAAAATGAATATTTTTCACGTCGTATCCAAAATTTCCGGTTAGTACGTGTACAATATATCTGTGTACCCCCTATCTTCACCCCTCCCCACCCAATTAAAAACAAACGAGTTTTCTCTTTCAGACGAAGGCAGTAATTTTCTTTGCACGAGTATAAAACAGGAGACAGTTGAGAAAATGAAAGAAGAGGAACATATATTCTCTCCCTCTTATCTAATCGAACCGTTTTTAATCTCCTGATTGCCGTGATTAAATAATGGTCTTTAAAATTGCAAATCCCTTCGGCTACAACATAACCGCTTGCTTGCGAGTTTCCTTCAAAATGAACTCGTTTCTTTTCCCCCTTCTTTTAGTTTGTTTGTTCTTTAGTTTGTTTCATCCAGCGAACGAAAATGGCACAAAGCGTAACGGAGGCCTCGCCAAGCGCACAACGAGCAAACTGCTCCTTGAGTTTTATTCCGAATTTGAAACACGTAACTCCGATGACCTATTCAGCGAGTTGACGATGCAAGCGCGCCCCTGTTAGTCGAATCTCGCTCTCTTTCTTCCCCTCTTCTTATCCTTCCCTTTCCTCGATTTGTTTGCCACGATGAAAAAAGTACTTTAACGAGGACTGTGATCGCAAACGGTCTCCAGTTTACCCAGAGCTGGCGGTCTCGTTCTCAGCGGGCAGGTTGGTCTGCTCGGACAGAGCCGCTTTGTTCTGTCTCACCAGCTCGGCGCGCCTTTCCTTTGGAACAACAGAAACGAACGGTACTTTAAACTGTCAACCACCGGACTGCTTAAAACTATTCTATGGAAACGTAAGATAAAACAGTCCCATGCCAACTGATATTGAGCTAACATACATCTAGCTAACGTACACCGTAAATGCAGGGTCATGCTGAAAAGAATATGAAGGCGTACAGGGTGTAAATCATTTAATAGATTCTACGTTCTGAAATGATTAAAAAATCAAAAGGGACGATGTGTCGCAAACGAATCGTTCTCTGGCAAAAGGAGTTTGAAGTTGCGGCCAATGGCGTGGCGCCGCACCGCCCCTCTGCGTCGCGAGTGGGGGTAAGCGCGGCGGCGCGCGATTGGTCGAACTTTAATCGGGTTTTGCGAGAAGACGGTTTCTTTGAGGCACATGGTTCTTTTTGCGTTTTCATCGGCAAGATGAGTGGAACAGGTTGCAGTCAAATTTACATCCTATACGTAACGCGCAACTGAATTCAACCTAGATCCTCTGCAAATCAATGTGGGGAAGCACGGCAACATTCGATAATCACGTGACTCCTACGGAAACGACTGAGAGCGAAACAGATACCATAAGAAGCGAGCTACCACGAGGGCAAAAATGGGACGGTAATAAAACAACCAGAATATCGAGTCAACAGAAAGAGAGCGGAATTACATGCTGGCGAATAGCCTGCACACGGCGTTGAATCTCTCGGTGCCGGTTCTTCTCCGCCGTATAAATCCTACTGGTATAAATGCACCTCAGCTTCTCATTCTCTGTGATGTAGCTGTCTTCCGCCGTCTCGCGTACTTTCGCTATCTTCACGGTGTTCTAAACGACCATTTCAAAGTCCCTTATTGGGGGGGTGAATTCATATTGTGCGCGAGGGAAGAAAGGATTTCCACTGAAACAACTGGACTTCGCAAAAAGAGACACCGTATACCGTCGAACTCAACGCTCTCTATAGACACGACCAAAGGGGTAACCAAGTGAGTGTATGTGTGTGACCAAAACGAGCTACAACAAGCGAGAAATCCTTCCTGGATACTGCCCCAAAGAAACCAAACCAGTGGAACCAAACCATAAAACTAGTTTCGAACGAATGTAGGCGTTATATAGGGCAATCCTGTGGGACTTACGTAGTTGCGTAGCTTCTCCTTCTGTTCACGTTCAAGGTTCTCGCGACGTTCGCGGGCCTGGTCCAGTTTTCCCTGGATCTGAGTCTCCAGCTGCTGAACGCGTTCGGATATTGCTTGGCGAACGCGAGCTGCTTGCTCCTCCTACACATTTGATGAAACGATTTCTAATTTTCTATCGAACAGAGGAGACGATTACACTTTGCTGATTCTACTAACGTGTTCTTTGAAGCGTTCCAGCATCCTCTTGATGTTCTCATCGCGCTGAGCAGCGGCGGTCTTCAGCTTCTCTTCGACGGCGAGGCGGACCTCCTCGGTTTGCTGTTCGAGGCTCAAACGGCTCTTCTCGACGCTCTCAAACTGAAAACGAAACAGAGATAAGTTCTAATGATCCTGTCGGATGTTGGAGTAGTTTGAGAGGTATCTAGTTTGCTGGCTAACTAACGTGTTCTTTCAGCTTGTTCTTCAGCTCGGCGATGTGCGCCTCTCGCTTCTCCACTGTGTGGTTCATCTTGGCGTCCAGCGACTCGCGGGTCGCGGCGATGAAAGCCGCGCTAAGTTCATCTTTCTTGCGAGCTGCCTCCTCAATTTTGCTGAGCTTAGCGGCAAGGGCGGCGAGCTTATGAGCTTCCAGCGAGAGTCTTCTCTCCTCCGCCGCTCGAAGCTTGTCCTCAATGGCGACTTGTTGAGTCGGACTCGTCTGTGGCGGTGACGGGGCTCGCTTCGGCACCGTTGGCTCTGCTAAGATCACCTCGTAGCGTAGCCCACCCTTCGACTTCTCCTGGCATCGGATCTCGGTCGCTATGGAACACCGACGACAAATCAATCAAATTCTAACGACATCCCTACTCGATGTCTAATTAAATCAACCTGCTAGTCCCTACGACACCACTGATAACTTAATTTATTCCTCGGATCGATTTCTCCGACGTTCTATTTCTCGGGATTTGAAATCAAATTGCTACTACTTCTTGAAGAATTGATTTCTCAGTTGCGAAAGGAAATGTGCTTCCGAGAATGAGGAAATGTATTGACCGAATATTATAATTTGTTAGGAGATATTTATTTTTAAACAATTGAATAATTGGACTGCGAATTTTGTGCATTCACGGCAAGAATGAAAGAATTTGGAGATGTCGTCAAACGTTAACTCTAAATATCAATGCCTTAGTCGACAAAATATAAACTGATCTAAAATCGTTAAAAGTGTCCACGCTCGAAAGGTTAAACTATGAATACCAAGTCCCTCTTTCTCCATTATCTTTCAATTAATGCTGAGAATTCGTATTTAGCGCAAAGGTCCGCAGTCCAGACGATAATTAATTTCTCGGAGATGGAACGTCGCTCGAGCGAGCAGCGGCTATTACCGAGGCGCCGAGACAGGGCATCCCCGATAAATCAGCGGGGCAATTACAGGCGGTGATTAAAAAGCATCATCGGGACAATCTATTTCCTTGATCCCCGTTTTATCCCGGCGAGTCTAGCCGAGTCGGAAGTATGACTCAGAGAGACGCGAGAAGGAAGGATCGATCAGCCCTCGGGACGATTGTCTCTAGGCGCCACGACGTCTAGCGTCGGCACACGCACCTTTCAGCTCGGCCACCCCACGAACAACGCCGTGGCGAGAGAGAAGGAGCATGTTCTCCGACATATTCGCCCGGTGTGTGTCGATTTATAATTCACCCGGCGACATATTGGCGACTGTTCGCGCGGCGGTCAGAGTTCGTTGCACCTTGCGGGCCACGAGCGTACGCTCGATTCTCAGAAAATCGAGTGTCGATTCGATCGGTCGGCAACCCCCCGTTTGCGCCCGTTTCTCCCGTCGTCGATCGATTTTTCCGAAAAAGGCAGGCGGCGAGGCTACCTGTTCCAGCGGCGCCGTTTACCTTGACTTTGCCCGATCCGGCGGCTTTCGGATCATCAACTTTAACATCATTGACGGGGAGAAAAGGCTCGTAGCGACGAGGCGTATAAACTCTCGAGGGCGATTAAGCGCACGCGGCTCGATCACGGCCGCGTAATGAGAACGCAAGTGCAGGGGCTCGTTAATTACAAGGGTGGATGGAAAAATAGCGGCGGGGCGCTCCATGTGTGTACTCACTGATGAACTTCACTTTCTTCGGCTGCTTGGTCCGCGGTTTTCCTTTGCCGCTCGGCTTCTTGAAGGGCGCATTGCCCCTTCTATCACCCGCTTCAGAAAAATTTAGAATCGATCAGAGAGAGAAAGAGGGGAGGGGGCCGTGTATTACCGTTGGGGCCACAGGGAATACAGGGATCGTGCTTTAATTATCGGGAAATCGATGCAACCGTCTACTCGCTATCGGCCGGCTACGGTGGCCATCTTGGAGGCCGCACCCTGATCATTTTGCGGAGGTTTTCCGTGGATCACGTGCGTGACAACCTCGCGATCCTCGCAGTCGACCAGATTTAAAGAGATTCATGACTTAAAAGCCCCGGGAGATATGTTACCGTTTCTAGTTTCTTTGATCTCGTTGGTTCTTAAGTTTTACGATCGAGAGGAAGTAAGACATTCGTCCGTGACTACCGGCACGGCGAACGATCCGCACACATGGCGGTGGCACCGCGGAGGCACAAGTGCACCATGAGTACCGATTGGTGGACGGCCGAGAAATTGATCGAACTGCAGGTGTCTAGGATAATACGATACCAGCGTGGTATCGACCACCGTCAACTGCGGTGAAAATACGGCTGCCATCAAGTTCGGGTAGCGTAATGCATAGGTTGCAGGGCCTTAGAACGAACATAAAACACTAAGAAATAATCCTCTCTTGAATACAAAAATTACTTGAATCGTATCATTCAAAATCGACGAATTCTCTCTTTTCGAGGAAAACTTAACTGGATACAATTACGACTCTTTTATGCACAAAAATTAAATCAATACCGGCGGTGCCGGTATTCATTAACAGACTAAGTAATTCAAGACCAACCTGGGTACTTTAAAAATCGCAACCACCGATCGCAGTCAAAACTGAGCAGTAACCCAAGTTAGAACTCAAGTTCTATCAGGTATAAGGAGTCCATACCGACCAAAGCCGTCTCGAAAGTTGATCTAGCAGGATCACCTGGAGTGATTTACCGCGGCTCCTCCCTTTGTAACCATGTACTCGGTTTTGCCTGGATCGTGTTGAAGGCCGATCGCGGAGAACGGTTGCATCTCGTGTAGGATGGTGGGCACGTCGTGTTGGAGGACTCACCTACGAGGCCCAAGGGTGCCTTGCAGCTGTGACAGAAGCACTGCAGCACTGAGTCGCGCACGAGACCGATCAGCATGTTTCTGGCGTGTTGGGTCGGACTGTTTTTCCTCTCCGTTGGCCGAAACCGAAAAACCGAAAACGAAAGGAGCTCCGCGCGAAGAAGCGGCCGGGGCGCGACTACGACGGGGGGAGGAAAGGAACGAAAAGGAAAAAGCGCTGAGATGTCGGGCGAGAGGACACGTCCGACTGGCGATCAGGAGGGCCGGAAGTGGCTGAACTCGTATCTGGGGCGGTGGCTGGAGGGCGACTGATCCGCACAGTGCGCCACGACGCCCGGCGTCGCTCAATATCCACCCACCGGCGCCTCTTGCGCCCCGTAGCCGCGGCGGACACCACCCCTTCACCGTTTCGAGCAGCCTACCCGACGACAAGCCACCCTTCCACCTTCCTCTGCTAACCTCCAACCTCCAACCTCCACCTCGAAGCAGGCTTAACATGCCTATATCGTGGACCCGGCTGCCGGTCTCTAGGCACGTGTGGAAGCCTACGCGGAGGCGTAAAATACCATCTGTCCCACCCCGAACACCCCGCCGAACCTCTTACACTTTCGGCTCCTTTCTCTACCCCCCCAGCAATCCCCTGGCCCCCTGATCAATGGACGCCCCGCTTCTTCGGCGAAAGTCTCGCGAAGTACCGCAGCACCAAGACGCCGCACACTGGGGCATTTCGCCCGAAGAAACTTAATTTCATAAACTTTACATAAGGCGAATCATAGCGGCTCGCTTCTATGAAATGTTTGGCCTTTTGGAAAATAATGGCTCTCTAACGCGATTGTTTGCCTGGCCTGCAATTACGCCCTAAATGGCTCCAACTTTGCTTTGTGACAGCGAATTGAAATGAATAATTTACTCGGGTGTCGGATACTTAAGAACCGCCCAGAGGGTTCAAGTATCTGCTCAATCTGAACCGCCCTTTGGTCTATTATATTCGAATTTCTGTTTTTAACGGGGCGAGTGTAATTGTGTGCACGTTTGAGCAGCCGCTCCAGTGAAAAGGGGCCAATAATAAAACACGAAAGTCGACGTATCGTTGATACATCCTGCCCTAGAGGGGCGACGACTCGTATCTGCTCGATCGGAACTACCCTCGAGTCCACTACACCCCCGCTGAATAATTGATGATATCTCCGGTCGAAGATCTGCGCGAGATACTTTTGCCTCTCCTTTTTGGATGCTCGTGGAATCTGTAACGCCACGTGTGCCGATTATACCCCAATTTCCCGTGAAACTATCATCTGTTCGAGGGCGACTCCGCTCGGTTGTATAAGAGACCAGGCTCTCGGCCAAATGGCTAATGAATGAGCTACTTTATGAATTTCACAGTTTAACGAACATATTTACATATGTTAAGTCGGCCGGCCGAATGGAGATGCAATGGGAAATTACTTATTGTTGCCGATTCAAGTGGTCTTCCAAGAAGCTGTGAAACACTAAACTGTGAAAATAGCAGAATTGAAAATTGTTAAATACTTAGAAGAAGAAATACCTCGCGTCTCAACTTCCGTTTCTTAGAATCTGGTAAAATCCGTGACTTAGAAAATTGGTGTACCGGGTAAAGATCCGCAATCTATTAGGTTTCCGGTGAGCGTGAAGTAGCGTGGATAGATTTCAATGGAAGTTCTCGGAAAGGAGACGTTAAAGCGGATGAGTCAAGAAAGGATCGTAATATTTTATATAGAGCAATCGGGGCCTAATTATACGTTGGCAGTTCGGAAGCTACGGATGCCATCTGTCCGACCTCTGCCACCATGGAACCACTTATACTTTTGGCTCGGCTACCCTAGCCAGATCAATGGACGATATCTTCTTAGAGCGATTTTCCGTGGAATTCCGCAGTTCGGAGACGTTCGCAGTTCGCTGAGTCACGCGAAAGAATGGCAGCGAAATCGGGGATCATCGATCGCCATTCTACACACCGAATCGAAATCGTATCTCGTGTCTCGACGACGTTTTAACTATTTGAAAAATACGTCTTTCGGGGGTGCTATTTACCGAAAACTATCGTCCAATTTCGACTACTCCAACTCGGGCTGGCAGCCAACTTTCTGATCAATGGACGCCTATCTCTGCAGAACTCCGTCGAGTTTAGCGCGACTCGCTTTTGTTCGACGTTCTTAGACGCTACTAGAAATAAGAGAGTATGGAAGATTATAGTATCAGTGTGTCTAGTCCGAGTCCTAATATGTAGCACGTTCCAACTATCCGGTGTACGATTTGTTGCTGTCGGTTTATTGATTTTCGAGTTTCCAACCCTCCTTTTCACTGCCGAATCTTCGGCTCCGTCTGCTTACGTCACCCAAAGAAGCAATGTACGAAATGTCAACTTCGCAGTTGACATGCCGGACAGCTACCGAAATCCTCGAAGCATTGCATTCGCTGTGCCAATATCTGCGCTAAGCACGTGCACATGGACCTGCTGGCGATGACAGGGTCCAGCTTGCCTTCTTTAGCAACCCTCTAATCTTTCTCTCAAGGACAGATACTGTTGGATTATCAAAAATGAATCAACGTTCTCAGGATCGTATTTTCTAAACAGAGATTACGAAGTATCGATGGAACGTTCTCCGGATCGTATTCAAACAGATTTCGAGGTAACCCATTCTATGTATACTATCTTCGAAAAGCTGGACTGTGGGGGGCTAACCTAAACAGTCTGGAGATACGAGGGGACCCTGGTTTCTTTTTGGGGTTCCAACAATTTTCTCGGAGAGTTAATTGAAGTTAAGAGATCCGGTAAAGAGCTTCCTCCCGCGCCGTGAAATAAAGACTAGTTTTATTTAATAAATACCAGTGTGCATTTATTAACACCCATTTCCAATAGATACCTTCAGCTACCTACCAGACGCCAGATGTTGAACCTTTAACCGGATACGACCGATTAATTCGTTCGTGTCCAGAGTCCTTTCATTTCCATCTTGATTCAATAAATAATTCTTCAGGCCCATTTCATTTTAAATACAAAAATTATAACACACAATTGCTTCGACGCAACATCAAAACAATATTGGTATTCGTCTTCTAATTGAAAAGTAACCCGGTTAAAAGGGTAAACGATCATGTCCTTTGCGTATTTTTGGCTAATTTCGGAAAAGGCGAAAGCGCGTTCATATTTCCCCGAGCAGAAACGATTGCCAAATTGGTACCAAGGTCCGAAGTCCAGACTGCATTATCGAAAATGCAGAAGAGTGAATTACCAACAAATTTCCGGACGCCAGAATCACCCTGCATTGTCCGTGAGCGTGTTCCTCTAATTGTTTCGCGGCTCGAGCCACCCTCCGGAGGTCGGACCGGGCACAATTCAGCCATTGTCGCTCCCCGATTTCCTCCGAAATGGTTCATCAATATTTTTTCTTCCTGCCCTCCGCGTCTATATTTGCTCTAGATTGCTCTCCGCCGGAAAACTCCCGTGCTCTCTCCCGCACGGGGCTCATCCCTTGTCCTCGGATCTCTGACCTCCCCCATTTGTTTCCTTCGTCCTTTTTGGGGCGAATATTTGTACTCGCGGGGTTTTAATATATCGCGACATAGGGTCTGGATATGGGCAATCGCACCATCCCTGGTGGTTTTGTTTGGTTTGCTTGTAACAGTGTTTCGAAAAGTTTCGAATCTCTTTGCCCTTCTGTAAGAGATATGTAGGGGTGAAAGGTTCTAACTTTGTAAGTGCTCTTCTCGATTGCTGCTCATCGACCCTTATACATTTATAACAAAAATTTAAGAATATCATAATGTTGTCCACTTATTCAAATCATTACGAGCCGAAATCAATTTTTATTTAACTCCTGTTCGTTGAAATCGGCGAACACAATCGTTGAAATGTGACGATAAGAGGTCACCGTCAATATTGACAGTAAAACGAGTGTCGAGGGAAACATCGTCGTCGGTGATTTGAAAATTTCGGCGACAAAACCAGTGTCGCGGGAGGGGTGTCGATGCAAACATTGTCGGTGATCACACACCAACGAGCCTGACTCGGTACGACAAGGGCTCGAAGATAAATAATTGAGGATCCTTTAATAGAAGCGGTAATGTATTGAGCCAATAAACGTCCGTTTAAATCTTCGAATAGTTACATCAAAGCGCATTAAATAATAATCAGCATAAATTTAAGTAGGGTCGCGACAGCCCCATTAGTCCAATTAACGATTAATATACAGAGTGCGGCGGGATAGGGGTAGTACAGTCAAGAATATAAGGACACTCTTTGTGCAAAAGCGAAAGACATAATTTCCATTCGAGGCTTCCGTTAATCCTAAAATTTCCGATACGCTCGAAGGACTTCTAAAAACCACCCTTCAATAAACAATTCTATTCCACCCCTAATAAACGACCCTATGGTTCAGAAAACTACAGGAACTACGTCTCAATTTTTCGAATATCTTACTCGGTAGTCGAGGGGAATCAGTTATGAAATTAGAGGTTTCCACTCCAGTGGCGGGCTTATAACTGCGCGCATGGAGGTCCGAAAGTTCCGAAAATGGTATTTTAGGCTCCATAAATATGATCGCTAAAAATAGTTGCCGAGGCCGATTGCCCTTATCCGGCGGAACCCTTTCGACCCTGTCCGTTATTAAACGTCGACTGCTAGACACGTTCACGGAAATGTCGAACGCCGCGAATACGCGAGAGAGAAAGAGAGCGTGAGATAGGGAGGGTGAGGTAGTGGAGAGAGAGAGAGGTGAGGGAGTTCCGTCCTGTGTTTTCCGTTCCCGCGGATCGAAGAATCGCAGTGTCGGTACCGGCGTGACGCATTACGGGCGAAGGATACGTCCGCAAAGTGAATGAATCTTCCAACGTCGGATCGATATCCGTGGAATATTTTCAGAAGCCGGCACACCGACCGGGGGAAACAGGAGGTGACGTTAATAATGCATTCGCCCCCTTTTTCCACTGGTCACGAACCGCGGCAAATTGCGCAGAAATCGGAACCACGGCGCCCGTTATGGTACCCGTCGCTCAAAACCCGACCGCATTGTTTGGCAACGGTTCCGGAGAACTTTTTCGATAGCCCTATCGCCTAGCCGCGCGCGAGGACAATTTCCCTACCGGACAGGATCGTCCACTGAACTTATGGGAATCGGCTCGAAACCTAAGCTAGAACATTCGACATTTGAGCCGGCTACCGTCCGATCAAGCACGTTGAACAGCAAACTAGGAGATCGATGATATTACGGACGTCGCGACTTTATATTTAACTGGGAACACAACGGTAAATGTTGCGTAGTAAATTATTTAAGACGTATGCGAAATTGCCAGCACCGTCCACAGAAGGGTTCGTTAGAATTTCAACTGTGAGAACAGGTTGATAATCCTCTGAATTTGCGAGAGGCGCCATGGCAAGGGTCAGAGTTTAAGGCGAGCTGATCCCAATTTTGATCCCTGATCAGTAGACTGCGGATCTTTATGCAAAGTAAAAATTGTTTGCATTGATTGCAAGACACAATAGCGAAATAAAAATTTCTTTCTTCTTTTAATTATCGGATTAAGCCTAAACCAATACGCTAATGTATTTAAATCTTTTTCATATGTCCATTGCTTGAAATTGTGCTTACCTATTTTCGTCATAAATGCATAAAATCCGCTGTCTATTGATCAGTATACCGTTGGTAAGCGACAAGCTGCTAGTCACAATTGGAGATTGTGAGATAATGGAAACTAGTCGTTAGCGAGCTGCTAGCTAACACAAATCTTCGTTGTTCAAATATTATCAAGTCCGTTTTTGCAACCTAAAAAAGGTAAAGGAAGTCAGCGGAAGAAAAGAAATCAGCCGGTCGGAAGGAGAAATATTTGCGGAACTCGATCTTTTAATGAGCTTCGCCAGCTCGTTAGATTTAATTGGATCTAAAGAAGCGTCAACGAGTACGACAAAAAATTAAAATTGAAAAGTCGTTGAGAGAGGTGGTCTCGTTCGACCAGGTAAAAATGCATCGTTTGAAAACATGCTTTATCGATGTATACCCTTTAAGGCGGGAAGAAGAAGTTCAACCGAACGAGAGGAGAGGAGAGAGAGAGAGAGTGAGTGAGTTTCTCTTTCCATGGAAAAACGGTGGCAGCGGCTCGATGGTATATCTTGCAGGCCGTTGGACAATCGGATTAACCTACGCACTTCAATGTCAACGTGCACAGAGGCCGTGTGCTGTTTGCTGGCAAACTGATAGGCGGTTTTTAGCGTTCTGTACACACGGTCGATTCTCGAACGACCGGTCCCTAGAGCTGAAAGGCCGACGCATAATGGAACGAGTAAGAAAAATGGACGTGACAATTGTGTATATTGTTTTTGAATTTATAAGAAGATTGTTTGGTTGCTTTAGCGCACAATTAAAGGATTTTTTAGCAACATTTATGGTTATTAATTAAAAATAGACGAGAAATTATGTCACCCACATATGACCAACATTATTGTCTATGAGATTTTAAGGTCGTTCGTATGCACGTTAAATGAAATGTCTGACTGTTCGAGAAAATAGGCGTTTCGTGGCAGTATGCGACGAGGCTTTAGTCGCGTGCTAGTGGTCGACGCCGCGTTGAATTGTGAAATAGCATTATTTATCGATACGCGACACTCATGCGGGGCCCCGTTAGACCGGCCGCCGGCTACGGTAATGGGAGATCGATACAATTGTTTCGCATTGCGAAATTCCCGATCGCCGCGAAACCGTGCCCGATCGACGCGAGCTTCGATCAATCAAGACAGATCAATCGCTCGGATCTGTCCACTTTCTCGACCTTGGACAAAGGGTTTATCGTGTTACAGTCGGTATACCACCAGTCATTACTTCATAGTCTTTTTAAGTTTGTTATTCATGGATAAGGATTTCCTAGCAATTTTCAACCGTGGAACGACAATTCACCCTCTGTAATGTAATATAATCATTTCTTCTGGAGTTTTTATATGGAAAACGATTTTCAATTGTTTTTTTTTATTGGTAAATAGCGTTAAAATACTGGAGAATATTTACAAAGATTGTTATATTCATATCTGTACTGTCATAAACCACTTGGAGTGGTAGTACTCTCAAAAAATCAATTTTATAATTGCAATTGTTTATTAAAAATCAATATCGACAGAATGGTTAATCGATTTCTCCAATTGAATGTAAAAATTACATTTTTTGGAAGTGGGTCATTCCACGAGGAATTAGAAAACTTTTAGACTACTATTTCAAATCGAAACATATTGTAGCCTTTACTAATATCAGCATATCTCAAAATATTTTTCTGAATTTAATAACAGTTGATTATGAAATTATAATTGTTGGATTAACAAGCCGATGAAACGAGCGTTCAGATGGTCGCAGTAGAAGCAGAAAAGTATGTAATCAAAATTATTTTCATTGTGATTAGATGGAATTGCGATTTATTTCCGGGGGTTGAGAACCACTGAAAGGCGTTCAAGCACTGCAGTCAAGTCAGGCTGCAGTTGCCACGGCGAAGTGCAGGCTGCACTTCTCCGAGGACGCCAATGGAGGGCTCTGACCTCTTCTCAGCAACTATCTACTTTCTGCAGCCTTAGGGTGTGTTCCTACCGTCACCTAAATTGCCTTACTAATTAAGGATCCTTTGTCGCGGTGACTGCGCATCGGGATTGCCCAAAATCGCAATACGCGCGATCCTGCTCGCAATTCCTTTGTCCGATGCTATTTCGATACATTACTGATGACGACTTGGTATCCTGTCGCGAACAGCGAATCAATTCTTCAAGAAAGGGAACCGTTACGAACACGGCAGTGGAAAATATCGTAGTACAAATAAATCAATCTATATACATATATATATGGTGGGGATAAATTAAATCAGACGAACCGAAAATTTGATAACTAGTCTAAGATTAACAGAACGATCATTCACGTAACATCGGTAGCTTTTATTCATCAGAGCATATAGATATAGTATATAGTTGTTTTATCCATGTACATAAATGTCATCACTTACGTTCATTGTTGACAGGCGATTCCGTTGCAGTAGCCATTGCAGGGTCACTGGAAGAGAACACCTTTATCTCATGAAAGCCATACACAGACCGATCAGACGATTTTCATAAATTCTCCTTATCTTATACTTCTTACTTTTCTACTCTATCTATTTGAAAATTTTTATCTCGCTACGCGAGTCCGCGACATTTGCGTTCTTCGAACAAAGAGACCGGACAAAGAAACAATATTTACCTAGCTGTGTCGTTTCTCGAAAATCTAAAAATCTAATCAGCTAGTTATTGGAACATCTCGATGCTCGTGCGAGTACGTGCAAATGCGTCTTTTCTATTGTTTTTATCTTATCTCTAGGTAGATGCAAGGTGAATAACGAATTACAATTAAATATGGCGCGCGGTTGTTGTTCTTATGTAAGGGGAGAGCAGCTGCAGGGAAGGAAAAAGGGACGAAACTGACGCGAACGCTAGCTCGATGTGTAATGACACAGTGTCACGAAGGACGCTGTACTGTTTGTAAGAACAGTCGTTTACCCGGTAAACGGGAACTCACGATGGTTTTTTCTACAGTTAACAAAACAGCGTTCAGGAAACTCGTTTGAACCGTGCTCTGGGGAAAGCCAATGGCTGCGATTGACTTCTACGCATGATCACGTTCAAGAAAACATACCGCAGTCACCACGCCGTAAACCGAATTGCGGAAAACGCTGCGCGTTGATGCTAAAAGAAAAGGGGGGAATTGAGATACCGTTCTTTGTCTCGAGTGTCAACCGTAGAGATTAAGAATTTCGATACGGGACAGATGCATAAACGAGCAACCGGCACGGCGTCTCTTTGTTCGAATCGGTAGCGTCCCTATGTGCGATACATGTCACCACCGAGCCCGGAGTAAATGCTCCGACTTACCTGTTTTTTTCACCTCGGAAGAACAAAGAAACGATGCGTCCGGGATTACACGGTGCGTGTAGAAATGCTGCGGCAGGAAGGATCACGTATACACTCGACAATAATGCAAGGAGATCTGAACGGTTGCTGGACTCGCTAGCTGCTTTTATTGCGACATACAAGTATCCCTGTGTATTCACACCAGTTACCGTTTGGCTACACGCATGACGCACGCAAACACATTGAAACGCCAGGGACCACCGCGCCACCCGATTGGCCGACACCGACGAGCGGCGCGCTCCGATTCGTCCGTTTGAATTCGGAACGTTGTGTTGAGCCGTAACAGGACGTGTCACGCGGATCCTTCACCACGCACTCGCAGTACCGTTTCATTGTTTAAAAGTATGGTGATTGTAAATAGGACGGGTCTGGAGAAGGTAGCCGTAGCTTTTTGCGTTTGCTTTGTTTATCGCGCGATTATATCTATTCGATCTGCGTCGTAGAAGATCGAGAGTATCGAGACACGGAACAAAGGCGTTTGTCATTATTTCGAGGAGAAATTTCAAAATTGGAATGCACGCGAAGTAACAAATTCGTTAATTTTGAATGCAAAGCAGACCGTTTGGATCGTTAATGTTTCATTAGTTTCGGTTCAGTTCGGCTCATGGGTTATTAATAAGTACGATTTATTCATTGAATATAATTTCGTTTATTTATTTACTGTTTACCGTCTATTATGGAGGCGACGACGGTTCGTTCATATGTATATATGCGCGTCTACATTTTCGAGCGCGAGACGGTCGCACCGTTTAAAAAAGATTCATTCTGGATGAATCATATGTCTCTACATCTCCAGCAACGTGCGACCGATATGTGTGGGAAGCTGTGACCGCGCGCGCGTTGTGCGACCATACGAACGTAAAAATCCGTTCCAAATATGGTCGAGTCGTTATAACTGGTTCCGATGATTTTACGAGAAGACGCCATATATTCGTTAAGGTTTTAGCTAAACCTTGCGAGTTTCACTTTCAATAATTCAACTTAGAATTACTTTTTCGCTAATAATCGCTCGTTCCAATCAGCAGGTTTTAGTTTTAATTAGATCCTAATTTAATGGAAGATTTATAAATAAAACGAGGTATGTTCCAATCATGGATATATATCTATATATATATATTTTTTATATTCTAATCCTCCATAGTAAAATATATATGTCAAAGTTGCATATGGTAATACATTTGTATCAAACTGTTTCTTATACAAATAAAAACTTATGCTTATTTCTTGGTTACGGCAGTATCTTTGTAATTAAATATCATGATTTACGAAAACCTGTTAAATAAATCTTGAGCAAACGTGTGGCAGGCGTATTGTTCACAGTTGTTTAAGAATGTAATTACACTGAGGTAGAACACGTTAATTATTACAAAGATACGGAACACAGAATAATTCATACTTTGACGTCACAAGAGGGTCTGTTACGTTTAACTGAGATTGATGTTCTATTATATAAAAAGGATTGTCGCTTGACATCACTTACGCTGGTTGGCGCAACTAAAATATCTTTTTATGCGGACATCGTTGAATGTTTGCAATACAAAGTCTGGCAAAAGTTCTAGAAAAAGAATGTATAATTTGTACTCGCAATAAATACTTCCCAGCAGAAAAAAAACTGGTCCATGCCACTGGGACGACGACAAAGATCATTCGTCTTATAGTTTAACTTACTCATTCTTTTGTTTATAACACAGTGTATAGTTTCGCGTTGTCAATTGTCCTAGCTATCCTAGCTACCAATTTTCGTCATACAAGGGGGTGCCATCTCCGCTGAGGGACATACTCTGGGGGCTAGAGTTCGTAAATGGAGTTCCTCTGGGAGATTTGTATGACGGTGTGCGACCAGATGGTGTTCTATTCCGTGGAGTTGATCTATCATTTTGAAATTCTTGGTTTCGTGGTGTCTTTCTGCTGTCGTCGTATCTTGGAGTAATATTTCTGAAACAAAAAATACATAAAATAAAAATATAATCATCTCTAATCATTTCTGATGATCATAATTAGACTGCAGATTGTAATCATAATAGTTCATGTTTCACTTACGATTCTTTGGAAGTTGTTTGCTTCGCACGCGCCCAAGCTTCGGCGGCTTTCGACCAATTAGTTGCATCAAACGAAGCGGAGCTGGGTCTCTGAGATTTCGCAGGTCTATGGGAACTAGTGTTTATTGCAGGAGGAATCGGTTGCAAAAATGGTCCTTTAGCATTGCTAGGCGTCTGAGGATAGTGAGGCGTGTGATGCGGAGTATGATATGGAGTCATGAATGGCGTCTGGCCCGAAGGAGTGTATGGCGTGAACATTCCATAGTTATTGACGCTCGCGGCTCCTGGAGTATGCGGCGGATAATGCGGGGTTTGACTTGCGACCTTAGAGAGGTTGTGCAGCATGTGATGCGGCATACTCTGAGCTACTCTCTGTACAGCATCCGGATTCACTCCTGGAAAAAATGATTTTATTAGAGCACGAAAATGATATGATGTTTTAGTAGAATCAAAATCAAAATTTACCGCTAATTGCTGGTGTACCAGCGTACGGTGTTCTAGAAGCCATAGCATGGGGTGTACCAGGTGTAATCTGACCTGGTATGGGATCTCTGAAGTGTTCCTTAAACCAGCGGAACAATTCACTCACTCTGCTGAACACGTGCCCTCTGAATTTAAATCCTTCAGGTGATACAGACACGTACTCATGGCGACAACGGGTTCGTGGGAGATATGAGAGTAGGAACTTTCCAGGATAGCTCTGAAATGAAAGACCAATTATCGATTTTTAGAAAATTCCAGAAACTTAAAATTCCTCATTTTTTGTTGAACCTGCATCTAGCCAGCTATACCCTTTGGACCAAATTTTACCTTTGCTGCGGAAATAATGTACGGTATTCCACCAGGGTTCTGTTTCTTCTGCTCCTTTATAATTTCCTCTGCCTTATCTTTGATGCCTTCTAGCGTTGGTTTGAAGTACTTGAAATCCAAGAGTTCAGAGGCATATGCCGCCATCGGATTAACGTATCTTGCAATAATTTCATCGAGATCTTCAAACTCCTCACTACCAATCCACAAACTGCGACCCAAAGAGAATGTATTCTCTTTGCCCTCTTCCCTCACATCTATGTGCTGATAAATCTTTTCTGTGACTTTCCACGTTACAGTCAAATGATCTGATCCTTTGCTACTTGGCCGTATTATCGCTTCCCCTTGTTTCATTGCTTGCATCAATCTTTCGGCTTCCGCGAAACTTACATTATGGAAGCTGGGGTGAATTATAACGCGTTTCACGTAAGTTTGTCTCTGTTGCACTTTCTTAGCGTCCTCCTCAGTCTTCTTGTCTTTTTCTTCTGCATCCACGTCGTAGTAAACGTCTTTCTGAGGTCTAAAAACAATACATAGTTTATTATTTAGTTTAATGATCGAATTTCAAAAGAAAAGTATTATTTGATACGTTACCTCCACTCACGATTTTTATCTATAAGGTCGCTAGTTTTACTTGTACATTCTACGTTGAATCGTTCCACCTCAATTTTTATTATGCGACAATGGATCACTTGCTCCACATGTACCCTTTCTTCTGGATTGCCAACGTGCTTGTCAGACAAATTCTTTATATGAATGTAACCGGATATACCATTATCCAGCCTCAAACGCACTCCAGTTGCTTTTCCAGGGCAAGCGCCTGCATCAAAGTGGTTCCATACTTCAGAAAGTTCTGGGAAATCATTTTTTAAACAGAATGGACACTGCCATAGGCCGGTCTCGTCGTTTCTAACCGGATTCGCCTGGTCCAGTTGTTCTCCTTGTGGTTTTCTATGACTGATTCCAATCACCTCCGCCAGAACTAATTTACCAACGAAAAATGTTTCAGGGGTTTCTTTGGTTAAGATATCAAACAACTCTTCTGTGTTCGGAGACTGATAGGGTACACGGAGGTCTTTGTACCTAGAATTCAGTTCAGCCCTTATGTCGTAAAGAGTTATGCATTTATTCCCAAAGCCCTGTCTTTCCAATTCCTCTGCGAATGCGTCTAAGTCTAGATCCTTCAATCTTTCTGGCGATTCAAGAATTTCCTCCAAGGCACCGGCAGGATTCGCGTCCTCGTCGTCGTACTCTAAAGCATCTACCGCCATTTTTCTAGCCCATTCATACGTCTCTGGATGCACACGCGAACCATCCAAGACTTCCACATACGCCTCGGTGCTGTCACCTAAGCTGTTCGTGTCTATCTTAATGAACCCAGCGCAATTAACGAATACCTTGGGACCCATGTGACAGGCTGTTATAAGCTGCGTTCTGTTCTCTAATCTCTGATTGGTCTGTTTTAGGATCTTCATCAGAGACTGTGCCTTTCTAGGCCCTAAGCCACATACAAATTGTACTAAGTTCGAGGTGTAAGGCTCCTGAACAGCTCTGTTCAAATCTACTCCCACTTCGTTCACGCAGTTTATAAACTCTAAATATAAATTCTCGATAAGATCCTCTTTAGGCAATTGATCTTGCAAAGGATGATACTTAAGGCACAGAATTTCTTCGTCTATGGTACACAATTGCGAGAACTCCAACAGCGGATCTTGCAGTCTTCTAGCCAAGGATATAGCTTGTCTCAACAGATCTGGATAGTCTCTGAATTCTGCAACGCCTCGATTGCTGTTCGAATAAACTTTACTCAATTCATTGTCGCATATCTCCACTTGGATCTGAGGGAATTGTTCTTCGTCCATTAGAGTAGTGATACATTCTTTTATGTCTGCCACTATCATTAATGCATCTCTGGATTCACCGCCTACGACCACAACGTGTGGCTTTTTCGTGGCAATGAAATTCCTGATTGCTAATAAATCAGCCTCCTTCAATACCTTGTCGTTCTCTCTAAAACCGTTCTTCCGTTTCATCAAATGCGGCAACCTCAAGTAGTCGGTACATTCTCCGTCTGGAGCGATTATGCAGGTGAACGCGGATTGAGATTGATCAGGTACATACGCCACACCCATCGCACGGATTCCTTTGCTTGTATCCCAATCGTCATCCTCTTCTTCAGGAAATTGGTAAGAGTACGGAGCGATTTTAATCCAGTTGTACATTTTACGGCAACAGGCTTTCATAACGCATTCTTTTGCTTCTGTTAAGAGATTGGACCACAGCTCCTTTTTCAGTTGTGGTATTATAATTCGGTTCAAAGCCATCTCGACGCTGCCGGTTCGCAGAGCATTCCAGTCCTGCACGCTTTTACTAAATTCGTCCCTGTAGTACAGCTGCTTCACTTCATCGACATAATTACTACTAGTGTGTCCATCTATCACGTCGCTAAACGACACCGTAACAAGCTTATCCTCATGTCCCATCATTAATTTCAGGAACTGATCTCCGACGAGATCTGGTACAGGCTTATCTTTGAGGTACTTCAGCGTGTAAAGTGGATGATTTTCGTCGATCTCCTTCATTCCTTTTTTGGTAGGTTTCACGGATATCTTTGCTCTCTCCATATACATCTCCCTAACACATTTACGGACTAATGGTTCATGCGCCAATTGAATAGCAACCATTAATTCCACACTCTTGAGAACTTCGTCGGTCGTTTTAAAAACAGCTGAGCAGAATTCCTCAGCCACTATAGCAGGCTCTGCAGGTTCCTGTTCCACTTCGTGACGCTGATAATTATCTCTGAGATTCTCGGCGAAGTGCTCTGGAGGGAGACCAAATTTTTTAGCAAGACCGTCTAAACCAGCCTTTCTGCAAATAGCATACGGGCCCTTTCGAACAGGCTGCTTCAACGTGTCCTCAGCTTCTTCTTCTATTTCTTCTATTTCCGGTAATTCTTCTGGGGGATCTTCTCCGTTTTCTTCGGCTTGTGCAATTTCCTGCCTCCTTTTCTCGATTCTAGATTTCCTGCGTGCTTCCTTCTCCTTTCTGCGCAAATCCTCCTGCATAGCAGGAAGATCTTGACTATAGTAAAGCATGAAATGCCGATAAATATCATTGAATTCTTCAGAGGTCTGGGCACTTTTGAGTCGCTCGATGTCATCATCTTTAATTATTCGTATATTATCTGGCAGCGGAGCGTCAGGACTTTTCATGATCTCATCCAATTGGTAGTTTCTCATTTTATCGAACAACTTCAACAAGTTTTCCTTTCTTTGTTTCAATTGACACCATTTCCCATCGTATTTATATATTTTCCATAAATCATTGATATTTAATTCCGGCAGGACATATTCTTTTCTATAAAATGAAATGAAAGGAACCTCGAAGTTCTGATTACGCATAAAGTCGATAGACTTTTTGATCTTGGCGATCGTCTGCGGACCCTTCTTTGCCCTTTCCTTGGCCTCTTCGTTCAGGTGAGCATCTTGCACCGAAATTGTCGGTTGACAGAACGCTTGCTTATAGATCCAATCTGCTTCGAGATCTAATTCGTCCGAACCTTCTGCTGTCGGTGTAAGTGGAATAGTTCGTAATTGCATACGTTCGGGAATGTCTGTAGTTCGAATCTCGTTATCCACATCGGTAAAATGACCGCGTATAAGTTCGCTAGGTTCATAGATTTCAAAGATACTTTTCTTTGTACTTTTCTTCTTTAAATGCTTCTTCGATCGTCTCGGACGATCTCCTTCCTCTTGAAGATACTCATCTTCTTCTTCTTCTTCTTCCTCTTCTTCTTCAAATCCATCCTCTCCATATTTTCCAAACTCGTCGTAATCGAAGTCAATGCCAAAAATATCTTGAGCCTCTTGCAAAGCAGCATCAGAGAAAATAGGTCTCCTCTTCTTCTTCTTCTCGGTTATTGGCACTCCGTCACCGTCCACAATAAAATCATCTTCATCTTCGCTCTCTTCCTCATCGAAGGCATCCACATCTGCCCTCTGGCTGTGACTAATTTCACTTCTTTCTTCATCCTCCTAGAAAGAAAAATACATACACGAAGGATAAATTTTTGAAATTTTGAAAAGGCTTATTAAATACTTACATCTCCAGAGCCTCCTTGGAATAATTCATTAGCAATTGCATCTCTTTCGTCATCTCCTTCTCCCTCTTGTTCACCTTCCGATTCTTCATCTTGTATTCTACGAAGACGTTTAAACCGACGTTTCTACAAAATAAATAATGTAAGAGGCTTCTATGTGATCATAGTTTAAATTGTCTTTTAATTTAATCTCTATATACCCTTTCAACTTTAACTCCTAAATTTTCTTCTAATAGGTCGTAGTCTTCCTCTTCTAAACGGTCATCAAACTCTTCGTCGTCACTCTTTTTACGTTTTCTAGAATCATCCGATGCATCACTGTCTTCGCCATCATTTTCATCGATCGGATTGTCATCGATGAGTCCATCAACTTCCCCTTCTTCAAATGCAAAGAATACGCAAAATTTAATGATAAAATCTCGGTGAAAAGAAAGTAGCTTATTTTAACCCTTGTGTAGCCAATCGGGTATATAAATATAAATTTACCATATTTCTTTCAACAATTTGTTAATGTTTCTCTAAAAAATTTTACAAAATTTCTCTGAATGTCCATTCTTTACTCGCTAATATATTAATTTATAGTCTTATAATGAGAGTTTGTGCAAACATGTTAAATAGAGAAAAGTTTTAAATAACTTATACATTTTGATTGACTACATCCAGGGTTAAGTAAAAAATGGAGTAAATTTCAAAAAATATTGATAAAAAAGCTCGAAGAAATAATATGTAAAGTTTGTTCGTACCTTCATCATCATCCTCTTCATCGTCGCTATCTTGCATAGCCTTCAGCCTCTTTAGCTTCTTTCTTTCATTTACATTGAGCTCTTCCTCCTCCTACATCAGAGGATTCTAGGTTATCCGAGTTCATCCAATTAGTATTCTCGTATTAAACGTTTCAATGCCTACCTCACTTTCCTCAGCCTCGGCGTCCAAGTAATCAGCCATTTTCTGTAAATCTGGAGTATACGCTGCCTCCGGTAGTAATATACACAAAGAACAATAACAAAGCGAACAAGCTAATACGAACGATAACTATTTCGGGAGAGGAAGTAACCGTGACATCTGCACTGATCTGCACAGCTGTTTAATATATATAAAGGCTTGCTTGCAAAAGAATATATCCAATCAGCTGACAAGGTCGTTAGCCGATTGGGCGGGTCCTTTCTCGGTTTTCTTTTTAATAATAAAAAATATGTATAAAATTGTATCAACTAAGACGCTTGTGTAATTACGAAGCTACATTTACAAGATGGATTTATGTACGCGTCGAGTGCAAAGTTCTGCGTAATGAACTTACTTACAGACGCGTGCGTACTGGCACAGCGCTGTAGTACTGGAAATTAGTTCTTGAAGACACCGCAGAGTTTAGTCTCTGACAGTCTCCGATGTGTTCTATGATCAAGTGGCCAACTAAATTCCTCGATAGCGTGGTACATAGCATTAGTACATAAATATCGCGGGTGGAAACGTGGTGAGATAACGCGTGAAATGATCAGGATACAAATTTGAAAACTGCCAGCTATTGAAACTGTTAGCTGACTATTCCGCGAACATGTTAACTAAACAGGAGTCTGGCAGTGATAGCCTGTTGGAGAAGCTTGTCAAGAGTGATGGGGACAAGGTTAAGAATTGCCGGAGAATTAGCGCGGACAATATCGAAGGGCATAAATTGCGACATGGCACGGACAGTTTTCCAAACATCAATGAGAGGCCGGTCGAAGACATTTCGATCGAATTCTTTTACAAACCACACAGCATTACGTTGCTTCTGATCGCAATCGGTGCTGTTATATATTCAGCATTCACTAGGTAATTAAATATTTAATTTCTCTCGCGTGAATTATGCATATAAAAATTTCAATATCGATCGTTATTTAACGCAGGGACACTACCAATGTCGAGGATAACATTTGGGCTGGCGTACTTTGCATCATATTCTTTTTTCTCATTATATCTATACTTACATTTCCAAACGGACCATTTACAAGGCCTCATCCAGTTGTTTGGAAACTTGTATTTGGTTGTAGCGTGCTGTATCTGATGGGACTGCTGTTTCTATTGTTCCAAGACTACGATACAGTTAGAAAGATTTTTGTATGGATAGATCCTGCATTGGCATCGTTTCACATCGACATGGACAAGGAATACGGTGTTAATTGTTCAGACATTACATTAGAGAAGATATGGAACCATCTAGACATATTTGCAGTAGCCCATTTTCTGGGTTGGACGTTCAAAGCTATCTTAATTAGGCACCTTGGTATTTTATGGGCCATCAGTGTCATGTGGGAAGTAACGGAAATAGCATTTGCCCACTTGTTACCAAACTTTGTGGAATGCTGGTGGGATGCTTTTATACTTGACGTTCTAGTCTGTAACGGTTTGGGTATATGGGTGGGGTTAAAGATATGCTCCCTCTTGGAAATGCGTGAGTACAAGTGGGTAAGCATCAGGGACATCGAGAGCACCACTGGAAAGTTGAAGAGAGCCATGTTACAGTTCACTCCTGGCAGCTGGACTGCTGTTAGATGGCTAGATCCAACTTGTACATATATGCGATTTGTTGCTCTCTGTCAGTTGGTTATTTTTTGGCAGGTGTCGGAGCTCAATACGTTCTTTTTGAAGCACGTATATGAGTTCCCACCCTCTCATCCATTCGTTGTGGTGAGATTGGTACTAGTTGGAGTAATAGTTGCACCGTCAGTTAGGTAGGCAAGAGTCATTACACAGAGTTAGTATCAAGTATGCAAATACTAGTAAAATGGCATTTTATCGAGCTGTGCATTATTTTGAATGTTATTATGTAAATTGTAGGCAATACTACATGTATGTAACAGATCCAACGTGCAGTAGAGTAGGCACGCAGTGTTGGGTGTACGGTGCAATTATGGTTACAGAAGCATTACTGTGTATAAGGCATGGTGCCTCGTTATTCGAGCGCACGCAAGCACTAAACATACTGTTATGGCTACTTTGCCAATCTCTAGTCTCTGTTCTCTGTGTCTATGGCTGTGTTCTTTGGCATCAATACTTTGAGGTATGTGTTTCTGCTTTCCTTGGTTCTTTTTTAGAGTGGGAGCACCAGCAGTTTCCGTTGTAACTAACTGTATGATTTATTTGCGTTTTTTATGCCTTTTGCATGGCTCTCGTCTTTCCAGACTGAAAAGAAAGCTACTACAAAACAGTCAGTTACCCAGCTAGGCAACAACCATGTGGACGTAATTCATAGCACTGGTATGTGTTGATATCTACCACAGTCTTTTGAAGTGTGCATAACATTTCATGCTAAGCCGATAGTGTACTGAGCTATTGATTTATAATTAACAACTACTAAATATAAAACAAGAGTGCCACCCAAACATTCTAAAGTCTATTACATAATCGGCGTGAACGGTATCAAAGCAGAAGGAATTGTGTCATGGATGTATTTGTTTCGTGTACTCAACATTCAACAAATTTTACAGATTTTCTTAATACATGTCCGCATAGCGTTCTATTCGCAATGTTCGAAAAGAACATATTAGTAAGTGTAACAATAAAATATCCGTACAAATGCAAGTGCATGCACAAAGATATCTTTGAGCTCAATGTTCGTACGTGTATCGCTGACCAAAAAAAAATATATATATATATATATTATACAGTCACAGCTCAGTTCATCATTGGTCTAACAAACTCCAATTACAACATACAATCTCAGCAACCGTGATCTGTGTTTTAGGGGGTATGGTTCTTTCTGCAGAGTCTGTGGATGTACTGGAAAAGAAGCAATTGTGAACAAGTTCACAACAAGAAACGAACGACTTAGGGTGAAGTGGTGATATTCACGAACATTCTAGTCGCATTATAAGGAACGAACGCATGACAAAAGAATATTATAAAGTCTCCCTAGGCTACTGCTGTATGTATGATCGGGTATTCGCATATTGCGTCTTGTTTGCCTGTGTGAATGTTGACGAAAACGAAAAAAAGAAAAAACAAATGTTGTTACCACTTAATATATCAGGCTTCCTTATATACATAAATTGAAAGAAAGAAAAGACAAAAAGAACAAAAAAAGTATGTAAACAGTCGCTATGACACTGGCACACTTTCCGGGGTCTCTTCGGTTTGAAGATACGGGAATACGTCGCAGCTGTAGCTTGGAGTTATACCCGAGCCGTCTGGACATTCCCAAGCATCGCTTAGGGGTTTACTGTTTGACGCGGTTGCAAAGATGCGTATGCGACTCGGTAAATGCTCGTCCTCGTGCAATGACACATACGACGACGTAAGTGGTAGCTTCGTACAGTGCATCTGTGAAACAGATCGGTAAGAAATCGAGAAACAATTCTGTCTAATGGTAATCGTCTTAATAATTGTAGATATAAACCGTAAATGCCATCGCTTGTAATAAGAGTACCTGAGCATATGTGAGATAGAATAACTGATTCGAGTCAAGGTCAAGCCACGGAAGATGAACTTCCTTACGAGATCTCAATCGAACCAAAGTGTCATAGGCTAATCTGAGTCCCATTGTCTCGGATAACCGTTCGTTCAGCGTCAATTGCGAAATCTGAAAGAATATACCGAGAGAAATACGTTTCGTTAGTGTCGGAAGGATAGTTTTTTTCAATAGCGAGAATTTGATCAAGAAAAAGAGAGAGGCAGACAGGCATGTGGTTCTCACCCTGTAAGACACGCTCTGCCCGGTAGACGGCAACGTCATTGTCAAAGGGACTTCGTAATTAGTTTGCTGGCAGTGTGTGTAACTCACGAAAGTCGAGTTCGCAATGTTGTTGTCGAATATCACAGTGTTGTGTCGCGATCCAGACCGGTAGAATATACCTGGTGTGCAGAAAACAATCATTTGGACAATTAGACGACGCCATCCTTTACAAGTTCCTCGACGAGATCCACCGTTATGGATTTAGGATATTTTAGCGGCGTTATACTGTTACGTATTATAATTACCGTTTGCGTCGAAGTGATGAGCTATCTGGTGCGCTATCGTGCTGCCGATCGTCGCCAATGTGATGTAATCGAACGACGAATTGTCATACTTAATGGACCAGTCGATCGCGCCGAATGGTATCACGACGAGATTCAATTCGTAAACCACAAGCCCCTTAGATTGAAACGGCGTCGTGTAGTATGTCCAACTGTGCAATGATAGAACCGCAGGGTAAAGAATAACTCTAGGACGTTTTGTATGCGTCTGTGAAACGAGCACCTTACATTTGTTCAGGATCGCCTGGGTTGTAACGAAATTGCATGTACATCCGCTTCCGGTATCTCTTCATCAAAGTGATAGAGTTGTTGAAATAATTGTCCGTTAACTGCAATCGAATCAAATTAGAAGCCAGGCATGGGCACAGATTGCCTTGCGGGGCCACAGAGCTCTGTCGAAACCGAGAGCAACGAATCCACGCCCACTCAGGGTCTGCTACACAGCCTGCCGCCGCCATTTGCCCCGAAGAGTTGCCCCCGGGGGCAAACCAGGGCATAAGCGTCGCCCATGCCTGTTCTTTTTCCACGTACCTTATTGTCAGCTTTCATCGAACCGTAAACCGATTCATTATGACCGAAATAAGAGATGTCGGGTGTGACGACTTTCAGATTATCTATCTTAGCGACCAGCCTTCCGCGGTCTTCTTTAGTCCATTTTGACTCTTCTACTTTTAATTTCAGCGTTTCCTTTAGTTCCTCGAACAACCTCTGTATCTGATAATTTTTTTTTTACGGTACTGAATACTCTATTAAGTATTGAATAGAGACGTTCATCTGTATAGTTTCAAGTTGAATATCCCTGATTTAAATGATACTGGCGCACGTAGGCGAACTCTTACGGTTTTATTCATGTACACAAGCTCATCCTTCGAGAAAGTGGAGATGTATAAATTCGATGCTTCGGGGGTCAGCAGTTTGGTAGCTACGCGAAGACAGTAGTCTTTCGGATCCACGTGTTTCGGTAGAATCAACTGCAAGAAAGCGATCGCTCAGAAATGCGAAATTAATTGCAGAAGAACGCCTGACGTACCTGCTGATAAAGTGTTTGCGCGTACAGTCCGAGCAAGGCGTTGTTTAACTCCATCGGGCTTTTGGACCCGAACTCCTCGAGGTTTTTCAAACCTTTGTTCAGAGCATCGTAAAAGTAAACCTGTACGTACACTTCTGGTGCAATGTCGTTATTCGTTAGCAACTTGATCAGCTGCAGCCAGTTTATCTATAAATGATGTCTGTACATAATGAATAATATTTGCCGAGAGGCTAGTCCGACTAAATTTAATTGATCGCTCAAAACACATCGCCGTCTTTCTCGAAGCGGTGGCCGATTTGAGCGGTCAATTAACACTAGAACTACCGAGCAATAAGAGTTTTATGGAAATCGAGGCTTTAGTTGACTATTGTTATAATCTTTATAGTTTCAATAATCGTAAATTTGAAAACGGGTCATTCCGACTTCTCTGGTAGCTCTAGTGTTAATTTCGATCCGTCTAGAATTAACACCTTGCCTGCTGGGAAAATTCTGTTGATAAGTAGTAAGTAAAGACTATGCTTTATCAAAAACAAGCTTAAAAATCTATATTTAAATAATAATCCCAAAAGATTTTATTAGATTGCGTTACTAGGCATTTGCTACTGCTGTTAAAGAATTTTAATATATAAAGTCAGAGATTTATGGAATAGTGGCAGGCAATGTGCTAATTATAGCCGTGGAACTTTATCTTACGACTTTCCAGTTCGTTTGCAGTTCGATGATCGAAACGTTGGTATAATCTTTCATTAGATACGCCTTGCGAATTTGGTCCTTGGACGGAAAATTCTGGAACGCGAGGATCTCGTGTTTACCTTGTTGTTAAGCCGTTTTTTTTTTAGATTAGTTAAGAGAATTATCGACTCGACTCACCGCGAAGAACTTCTGCACGATTTCGATATCGATGTTGATGACCGTGGTTTCCACGTGCTGGGAGATGTTGTACTCGTTTCGCAACTCGTGGAACACTCCGAACGCCGAGAAGGCTTCCTTGATGGAACTTAGCAACTCTTTTGTATTGTTCTGTCGATAATAAGAGAGAGACAATGCGTTAACGGGCAATGTTAAGTGCTCCAAAAATCGCGATTATAGTACGACTTGACATTGTCGCTTCTTGATTAGCAGACTTTTTTAGCGATAGCGATTGCGAGAACTTCGAGAAAAAAAAATCAAACCTGTACTATCGAGTACACTCAAAGCCTGATAGAGTATATTCGAACCTTGTACAAGTACTTCGCTGTTTTTTGTATATATATACACGTGCATATATGTATAGACACTATATTTACGTTCGTACCTGTACATCCGCGCAGGGCCGAGCCGAAAAAAAATCGTGGCCTAAAAAGGACCACGCTTTTAGGAAACTTCTATATAGTACTAAAACTCAAGATATCTGGAGACTTTTTTCATTTCGGTGCCTTTCGAATCTATCACTCTAAAGCGACGTTTCTCTCGGCTTTATATATCTGCCGGCCCTGTCCGTGTATAAAATAGGGTTCGAATAAACTCGGAGAGTATCCGATATACTTGTCGAGTTAAGATAGTACTTATAAGCAGAGATGGACGGATCGTTGGATTAACCCTTAGGAGACGATTTCGTGGTAGCCATGTCTGATTCGTTCAAATCCTACGTTTGTTAACTTTTTAGAAAAAATATTTTTAAGCATTTTCTTCCGAGACCTACGTGAATCTTTAGATTTTAAACTGGACCAAAGTCCCGTCATCCGAGGGTTAAGCAAAACTCGATCGATCAGTTCGTTTCGTTCGTTGTTCGATATATGCTGCGTGTCTGGGTGATGAATATGGTCGATTCTGCTTATAAGTGTCGAGTTGTCGAATTGTCGAACCCAATAAAACGACAGATACTTCATTCGTGAGCACATATTGGACTTGGTCCCATGGCTACCGATCCGTATATACATATCCGTACTTTGCACGATTTGTATTCTTTGTACAGTTTCTCCAGATCCATCGTCGCTTGGTCCCTCTCGAACTGACTCGCGTAACAAGGATCATCCTCGGTCCTATCGACCTCGAAGGGACTCTTGTACTTCGTAGGGCCTATCTTCAGGGTGAACATACGCGGGTCATTCTCGTTAAGCTCCGGGGATACGTCGAACAATAACGCGCTGGAAAGGAAAGAATTGGCGAACGTGTGATATTTTTGTACAGTCATTGCTGTCCGATATCTCATACCTGTTATGTAACAATAGCTGGCCAACCAGGGTGGTGAAGTTCGCGAAAACCTTATCGAATAAGCTGTCGGTAGTGTAAAACTTTCCAACATTGTTCAACGCTTCTTTCGCTGTAAAAAGTAAAAAAAATATGTTGTATTATTCATTATTATACAAGTAAATCTATATTCAAGTTAGAGAGTGGTCGGATACCCTTCACGTACCTGCATGTATCTTCTCCTTCAGGATCAGTGTCTCGTAACGCATGCAACTGTCGTAATATGTGGTGAACAGGGACGATTTCTCCTCGCGAATCTCCTGTCGTAATTGCCCTAATGAGAACACAAAGCTTGTGCATGAGTAGTCCACAGAAACCAGTCGCTCTTCATTTTAAAGAATCACGCACCCTGAATTTCGTCTCTTCAAACTCGAAGCGCTTATTTCTTATAATTGAAAATATATTTGAGTTTCACGTTCACTTCGAGTTGAAAAAACAACTTTCGCTTTTTATTAACCAAAAATATATATACTCAGTATGCGATTGTAGGCTACGCTCTCGGAATCCACTTCTCCAATTCGAGGATTTGCTTCGAACCCACCGCAGGCGTATTCGTAGAAGTCATCGCACGGATCGACCGAGTGGTTCATGTAAAACAGCATCTTGCTAGCCAGGTTTTTGCATTCGCCTAGTGTACATACTGTCGTTTCCTTTTCATAGCCGGATGTAGTAGATAAAATTTCACTTTGCACTGTACTTTGAGGACTGTCCATCGTACTTGAAACAGTAGTTTCTTCCTCATTTCCGGAAGTGGAAAGAGTCGTTTCTGTGGAAAATTCCGAATCCGTCGTACTCGAAGATGTTGAAGTAGAAGTTTCCACTTCTGCAACATCTCCGGATTTTTCTGTAGTCACGGTTGAGATTTCTGTGGCACTTTCTGTAAACGTAGTCGAAGCCTCGACAGTTGACTCCTCGTCTGTATTAGTCGTTAATTCGGTAGTAATTGTTGAGGATGTTGACGTTTCTTCAGAATTAGTGACTGATTCAGTAGTGGTAGATGTTGTCGTTTCTTCAACATCAGTGACTGGTTCCGTAGTTATTGGGGATGTTAATATTTCTTCTTCTTCAGTTACGAAATCGGTAGTGGTAGATGTTGTCGTTTCTTCAACATCAGTGACTGATTTCGTAGTTATTGGGGATGTTAATATTTCTTCTTCTTCAGTTACGAAATCAGTAGTTGTAGTAGATGTTGACGTTTCTTCATCTTTAGTGACTGATTCATCAGTAGTTATAGGGGATGTTAATATTTCTTCTTCCTCAGTTACGAAATCAGTAGTGATAGATGTTGTCGCTTCTTCAACATCAGTGACTGATTTCGTAGTTATTGGGGATGTTAATATTTCTTCTTCTTCAGTTACGAAATCAGTAGTTGTAGTAGATGTTGACGTTTCTTCATCTTTAGTGACTGATTCATCAGTAGTTATAGGGGATGTTAATATTTCTTCTTCCTCAGTTACGAAATCAGTAGTGGTAGATGTTGTCGTTTCTTCAACATCAGTGACTGATTCTGTAGTTATTGGGGATGTTAATATTTCTTCTTTTTCAGTTACGAAATCAGTAGTGGTAGATGTTGTCGTTTCTTCAACATCAGTGACTGTTTCAGTAGTTATAGGGGATGTTAATATTTCTTCTTCCTCAGTTACGAATTCAGTAGTAGTAGATGTTGACGTTTCTTCATCTTTAGTGACTGATTCATCAGTAGTTATGGGGGATGTTAATATTTCTTCTTCCTTAGTTACGAAATCAGTAATGGTAGATGTTGTCGTTTCTTCAACATCAGTGACTGTTTCAGTAGTTATAGGAGATGTTAATATTTCTTCTTTCTCAGTTACGAATTCAGTAGTAGTAGATGTTGACGTTTCTTCATCTTTAGTGACTGATTCATCAGTAGTTATGGGGGATGTTAATATTTCTTCTTCCTTAGTTACGAAATCAGTAGTGGTAGATGTTCTCGTTTCTTCAATATCAGTGACTGATTCAGTAGTTATTGGGGATGTTGTTGGATTTTCAAGTCTTTCGAAAATGTGCGATGTATCAGTCCAGCTTGTAATAACATCTATTGTAGTCGTAGTTGTTTTTAAAGTTGTCTGTATTTCGTTCGTTCCATTCGAGACAGTAGAATATTGTAATGATTCCGTTGTACTTGTCGTTCCCTTTGTGCGATCTTTGTAATGATTATGATAGCCCTATGCATTTATACATTTAATTATATTATATCGTCTTTTCCCGAGTTCGCTATTGTCAACAGTATTTTATCGAGTAGAATTGAAAGCTTTTATTTAATTTTGATTCTCGTTGGTTTGGTAAATGAAAATTAAATTTGATTAAGGACGAGTTAATTAAAAGGAATCTTACCTCTACAGATTTCAAGTCTTCGTCTTCGTTGTAACTGGAGCTCTTCCTTGATAGTAGACCAATGACGATGAGTGCGATGCACAGAAACAAGAATATTATTAACGTTAGGATGCAGCTTTTATAAGACTGATCTCGTTGAATTACTTTGCCCTCCTCTATGTTAGCGACTTGATAGGTTCCCCGCGATGGCATTTTTTATATTATATTTTTCACGTTTTTTTTGTATTTTAGTTTAATCGATTTTTGGTTTTCATGGGAACTATAAAAGCGCAATTTGTAGGTCCGAGTGGACAGGGCTACCGTACAGTTTCGACTGTAATAGAGAATAAAATAAGTTAGAAAGGAGGTGGTGATAGCGGTTCAAGTAACCACTTCCTTCTCGGTTATCTTATAATTAGGATACCACACCCCTTAAATACGATATCGCATTGTGTTGGTAACGTACTAGGAAGTGAGTTGGATAGAAATATTACGGAAGTCGCGCGGGTTCTAGGAATTGGTATGTAAATTAAAAATTCAATGCTTATATTGATACAAACACCATTTCTTTTATATACAACCATAAATTCCAAACGACCTAAGGAAGGCGACATTAAAAATACTTAAGATAGATATAAGTTACTTATATTAATATATTTTATAATACAATTATCACAGATATGTAAACTACAAAATATTATATGCTATTATAAAATGCAACTTGCAGTTTGCCAATGATCCCATTGCACGTACTATGACAACTTACCTACAATCTAGACTATTGTTATAATTTAAATACAATTAAAAAATATATTTAAAAACTCTATTCGCCTATCTGTTGTACCGAATATGTATCAATGTTGCATTTGATTTCATTGTCAGCTGCATCAGATCTCATGAATGCCTCGATCGCCGAACCGATGTCTCTCGATACAGAATTACTCTCTACATTTTTGGTACATGCTTCGTCTTTGTAGTCTTCAGACTTTGTCGTTTCGGAGGTAATCTAAACATACAGAGAAAAAATTGATGAAATAAGACTTATCGAAGACCATTTGATCAATGAGCGCAAGTTTCTAGCCATTACTTTTCTTTGTATATCGTCAGCCTTAAATTTCTCGAATTTCTCTTTGTCAGCAAGTCCAATTGCAGTCTTTGATGATGTTTGTCTCTTTGGAGTAGGTTTCCTTGGTTTGAATGATCCAGAAGCTTTTTTAGGTAACTGTGAACTTGTGTGCTTCTTGGATTCACTCGATTGATCGCAATTGTGAGTCAGTAACTGCTCTTTAGTTTTAAATGCCTGCAAAATAAAATTATAGTTTAACAAACTTTTCTATCATTATATTAGCTGCTCTTCCAACAAGAATACTCACGTGCGAACAAAATTCGCATTTCAAACTATGCTTGTTCATCTCGTGATGCTTGAGAGCTTGTGCCCGATGGAAATTGCGATTGCAGTGACTACAACTAAATCTTTTGATATTGCTATGCGTCAACAAGTGGCGCTTCAATTTGTCAGGTCGCGAGAACTCGCTCATACAACCCAAGTACCCTCTGAATGGGCATTTTAACCTCTTGGTGAGATCATGGATCAGCATGTGACGACCCAGACGATCCTTTCGTTTGAATCTGGCTGGACAATGCTAATGAGAAAAATAAGAAATTATTCATCTGTAGTCTAATCATTAAAGTAATTTCTATAGAGAAAGTCGTGACTTACTGGACACAAAAACGGTGTCTCCTCGCTATGTATTAACTTATGATTGGCTAAGTATTGCTCAGTTTTGAAGGCCTTTCCGCAATCCTCGCAAGCGAACCGTGCGGACGAGGCGTGCGTTTTCAGGTGACGTCGCAGAAATCGTTCGATCAAGAAACTTTTACCGCAGTGTAGACAAGCATAATTGTGCGTTGTGGTTTCCGTGTGATGCTGCAGAGCCTCCAGATTCGAGAACGAGGACTTGCAGACAGAGCAGCAATAATACTTCTCTGTCGTCTTCTGCTTTCGGACGGAGTGGACATACTGATGGAGTCCAAGATCAGAGAGAGTGTTGAACACCTCGCCACAGACGTGACAACGGTATTCTGATCTCTTATGACTACGCGTATGCTCCAGGAAATCTTCCAATTCGGAGAACATCATGCAACAACTACTCTGCACGCATTTGTACACTTTCAGTGTTAAATGAGAGACTATAAGGTGGCCCTTTAGAGCTTTGTACGAATCGAATATTTCTTTACAAAACTGACAGTGATAGGTACGATCTATGCTTCCGTCTGGTGGTGCCTAACAATAGTTATAGACTAATAAGAAAGAAAAAAAGATACGTGTAACTTGTAGATTGTTAAATTCGGCTACCATGTTGACAATACCTCGGGGGGTAGGGAGTGTATAGCAGTGCCAGGCCACACTTTGTGGGATGACATGTGCTTCTTCACGTTGGATTTTTGTGCGAACGCACGTCCACATACAACGCATTGATATGGTTTCTCCCCCGTGTGAGAACGCTCGTGTTGCTGCCAATAAAATTTTTTTGCGAACTGCTTGTTACAGTAACTACACTTGTACTGCAACAAAAAGTTTATAATGAAAAGAAAATAAGCGGCTGTCCATTGACAACGACATCTTATAAATTTGCTGAAGAACATACTTTCAAATTTTGTGTTTGATTATTAGAGATATCTAATTCCGATGATGGAGTATCGCTAGCTATCGACATATCGACTGTCTCTAAAGAATCATTAGCTGGATCCTGAGAGATATCACTTGGTAAAACTTGAGGTACTTCGTTTGAATCATCTTTCATAGGCTCATTGTCTGTTGGAATAGTCGAGTTTGCAAAAGTATCCAAACTCTCCGAACTCAATATAATTGGAACACTAAACGTGGAATCTGTTGTAAAGTAACTAGCACCCTCTTGCTCCATGCTGGAAATCATAGAACGTATATTGTACATTTGTATAATTACTGTTCTAGATTAACCGACGAATCATTCGTAGCTAACCTAAAAAGCATGTCCGATTCTTCGAGTATGATTGGCTCGCTAAGTTGATCATTTTGAACAAATGTTTCTTGCGGATTGTATTGTGATGCGTCTTGGTCATTGTTTTCCGGATGTACAGTCTGATTTTCATCGTTTACCAAAAACTGGCTTAAATCTATAGTTTCCTCTTGCGATTTCTGATGAGTCCTTTTGTGCAATACGAACATGTGCAGGGATGTGAACTGACTTTTGCATTTTCCACATTGAAAGATATCTTCTTCGTCCTGATCGATCGCTGTAGAAAAAGTGCAATGAGATCACGTTACGAGTACACTGTTGAAAAAACTACGATGAGGTAATAAATCCTCCATTAATAGGTTATCAAAACTGCTCGAAAAAATCTACCTGACTGCTCCATTTCAGTTATTAGAGTCTGCGACTCCAATAATGATTGTACAGAAGGACTGTCCAGCGACACGCCTGTGAAACACAAAAATCGACAAAGTTAAGCGGTTTGGGTGCTATCTTCATTTTCACTCAGAAAGTGAGATAAATAGGATACTTGTTGGTTAACCCCACCTATTTCTATGATAGACGAGTATTACCTGTTAGAGCGTCGAAAATCGATTGCGCCATGGTATTCGATGATTTTAACGACTCATTTTAAACTAAATCAACGATCAGGCCTCTCACGAGTTGTTCAACGGGAAGAAAACGAGGAAATACCAAGTCGAAAACATACCGAGAATTTCTACGCCCTGGCAGCGTTGTTGCTGACCAGACCAGCGAATGATAATCGATATGTCGACTGCTGAGAACGATTCTAACCTAAGATTGGAACCAGTTGCACCGCAGCGCCATCACAGAACAAATCGGTCAAATAGGTTATGTTAAAGACGCAATACTCTACGTGCTTCATAACAGGTCTCCTGCCAAAGTGCGGTTGTGAGCCATTCGATTGGTTCTAGCCGATTATTGGCTAAAATGTATGACGTCGAAGCCTAACCATTGGCTGTGAGTGAGGACCCCCTTTGCTCCTGTGCCGTCACGCGAGACTTCTTGTCAGGCACGAGAGTACGTTTCGTGTTGTCGAATTGTGTGTACATTTTTAAGTGTTTTCTTGGTGAAAAATTGGAAAAATGGCAGCGGTATTGCGTGTGAAACGCAGACTCGAAGACGAACCGTTAAACGCACTGTTAATTGCGTGCAAACGCATGAAAGCTTCAGAGAATGAGGAAACCGAAGATTCAACTACCAGCGATCCCCTAACCACAGTTGTTAAGTTCGCGGGAACTGTTAACAATCGGGTAATTCTTCAAAATAATTCATTAATACTTTATTTATAATTATCTGAAAACAATTCGTTTATACAGGAAAGGACTGCTGTCGAGAATTTGATCCAAACTTTGAGTAAAGACGAGTTAAAAGCAACTTTCAAGCAACATTCAGTGGATATCTTGCATAAAGCTCGAGAGAAGACGAAACAAGCGTCGGCGGAGAGTCGTTATAAAGTAATTAATTGTTTTCGGTCTTTGGACAGTGATGTACTTATAGATAGTGAAAACAAGGTAATGACTGTGATAGACGTAGAGGATTCAATTTCGTGTGCCAATGGAAAGCAACAAGCTATAGAGAAGGTAAGCATTAGTTAATTAATTTCATTATTGTAATTGATTTTTATCTGATATTAATAATGTGCCATAGGATTATCAATATGTATATGATTTATACTATGGGCAAACTGAGGATCAAGTATTCATAGACGACAAGGTGTCCATATATCCGTTTGATCAGGAACTAGTGTTTGATAATTATAGGGATGATTATCCAGAGGCTGAATGCGAATCAGACGATTCTAACTCTGAGTCAAACTGGAGGAACGATTATCCTGATTCTGATCACTCTGAAAGGTCGATCGAAGAAGATGATATGAGGGAGGCTGTTAGGAATATGATCTTGGAGGACGGTTCTGATTTGTCTACCGAAGATGATTTTGTCTATGCTGTCGATGAGGCTGATGTAGAAGCTTATGGTTACAAATATGCGAAGTATAAAGCAAAAGTAAAGGAAGAATTAGATGAGGATGATTCTAATTCTAGCAATAGCAGTGAAATATGTGAATATGGTAAACCAGTTGATACATCTGATTCTGATAGAGATTAATGATTAATTAGGGATTAATGAATTTTAAATTAGGAATATACAAGGTATAGATTAAATGTATATAAGTCTTTTTCTACTGCATCGGCATGAGCAGCGAAGCTTTCATTTCAGTGTAATTACATCTTATAGTTATTTTTGTAAATTTCACATAATTTAAGTCTTGTTTTGTAATTAAAGTCGGTCTCCAAATAGAATTCGTTGAAAATTTAAAATTATTTCCCCATTGCATAGAAATAAGTGTCACAAAGGTCTCAGAATTTTATTTAGCTCTATATATTTCTTACATATTGTAGGTATATCTGGCGTGTAAAATTCGTCTATCAAAATAAAAATAATAAAAGTAACTAGTCAGAGTGAGACAAAGAAGGGTGTGTATAGGTGTTTAGAAAAAGAGAGAAATCGTGGTTTTCTTTCATCGACGATATATCTATGGCATATATAATGATACACCAAGAATTTATAATGTGTAACAAATCGATTGGAAGTATCGGATAGAGATTGACACGAGTGTTCGGCTGAATGAAAGGATAGGTTCTTCGTGATGCGTTATCAAATCATTTGTATTTATTTTTAAATGGAATATCGTGAGTCCCGCGTTTCTGGAGACAGAGCGATCGGCGAGAATACAGGGGACCGGTGAATAACATAACAGTTATTTTTATAAAAGTATCCGCGAACGGTATACGCGTTTTATCTGGCTACGCTAGTCGTCGAAATACGAGAAACAATTTTACATGTAACTGAGATTTTTGGAGATGTCGTCGTGGCTCGAGAACGACGACGACGACGCTCGCACCAAAGTCTTCTTCTTTTTTCTTGATCATTTTTGTTTCCATTTTTCGATCATCGTCGTGTGATCTCGCGCGAGGAAGAAACATCGATGCCATCAACGAACTCGTTTATATATGATATGAATAGTACGCTGCGTATACGTGTAACACTGGCCTTAATTCTAATTTTTACATTTACGCGCTCGGCAACGAGTCGTGTCTGCTTGTTCACCACAAGTAAGTGCACGCGATGCATCGTTCTTTTGATTGTGTTTGCAGAGAAGCAAATGCGTTGGCAGAAAGAATCCAATTGTACAGCAAGAACCCCGAATCTTCCGCGGGTAGATAGTTTTCATTCCTCGAATCGATTATGGCAGTCTATGGATACATTCGTCAACGTACTTACTCCCCTCTGGTGTGTGTATGTGTGTGTGAGCGCGATTCACAGACATTTAAGTCGCTTTTATCCGTATTTATAGATTTATATATATATAATATATATCTATATATATTAAATGTCATATTGCAACTTAGCGTTTTCACAAGCTTGAGATTGGTATCATTCGGGATAATTACTATCGTTCCGGTAATACTCTACTCATCTACTGTACAACATTTTACACTCATCTTTATTATCCGTAATTCCCTAGGTATGTCGGTTAATTAGTTACAGCTACGAGATTATTGAAGAGTCATGAGATTGCACACCTTTTGTAACAGCCGGCCGTGGAGTTCGAGGCCGATTGCATCCACGCAGAATCGCACACAGGTCGTACCTAATTCTCGGCAGTCTCACTTTTTGGTATACTTCGAGTTACCCCTCGTTCCCGATTCTTGCTCTCGTTCCCAGTCGTGTTCCAAAGCGTACTGCCAAAACAATAAAATCCACGACCACGACCACGACCGGCTGACTGAAGCTGCCAAGGATCCCGCTGATCCTTATGCAGCCTCGTGTCCACGCACGCGTATGTACACGTCGGATGAATCAACTTATAAGTACAAACAATTCCCTGGATCAACAGAAATCACACAACGGTAGTCAACTAAAACGGATAGTCGATAATTCTATTATATATATGAACTGGCAACAATTAACAGTCCCGACAGGCGGTCCCACGGACGCCTTGGATCACGAGAGTCCTTAAAGTACGGATGCTTCAGTCCTGCCACTCGGGGGTGGCGTGGCGTGGCTGCTTGAGTTGTTGTTGTTATTATTGTTGTTGTTGTTGTTGCTCGCCTCGCCGGCATGACTCGAGCAGTAGAACTTCTTGTGCGCTATGAACGTGCTCAAATAGTTGAAGCTGATGTCGCATGACCGACAGTAACGGGGCCCGCTCTTGTTGGGGTCCAGACTTTCTTCTGGAGGCGGAGTGTCCTCCCGTTCTTGCTTCACTTTGTTCGTCACCGTCGGAGGTGGCGGGGGCGGCGGAGGCTGAGGACTCTTTCGGACCTCCGCCTTGCCGTTCACCTGCACCTCCGCAGGAATTTCTTTAGGGGTTGTGGCTGGAGCCGGCTCTGGATTTGGCAGGACCGTGTCATCGTCCAGCACACACGTTATATAGTTTTCCTCCTGATAAGACAACTTTACATTAGATAAACATCTATGGTTTCATCTTGATGTATTTACAAGAGAGGTTCCCCAATATGGATCTTACTCAATAATCAGAAGGCGAATGGTTCTAGCCTAACTAATTTTCAAAAATCAATTTTGCCTAGATCCTAGCTAGCGAGACAGGGTATAAGAAAGGAGAAGTGTATAAGAAAGCTACTTCTTGTAATTAGAAATATGGTTGAGGATCTTCCCTTGTCAGTTTAGTATTCAAGGTGGTTGCTCTCTTACTTGTAGGTCGGTTCCCCGCTTCTCAAAGTGCATTTTGATATGCGTCCTCATGCCGCGCAACGTGTTACCCTTGTAGTGACAAATCGTGCATCTAAAAGCCTTGACACCCTGATGAGCGTCCATATGACGTTGCGCAGCCCCTGCCGTGGGACTCACAGCACCGCAAACAGGACATCTCCAACCTCCAGTCGTCCCACTGGTACATGTGTGGGTGGAGCCAGACTCAATTATGGCCTACACAAAGATAAATTTTAATAGAACCGCGGCGGTCACAAAGGTCCACTTAAATCCACTTGTTTACGACTCGGTAGTTATAGTCTTAAAGGCTGAATAGAGTATCAAGCTATTAACCTTGCACTTGGTGCATCTCGAGTGATGTTCCTGCGGCTCCGACCTCTTGGGACAGTAGAACGCCTGATGGGCTACCAAATTGTCCATGGATGCGAACTTGATACCGCACGCAGCGCATATCAACTGCACCAACGGCGGCGATGGTGTGCCCGGCGGGGGTGGACTGTTGCTAACGCTGGGTTCCCTTGCTTGGCAATAATGTTTCTTATGCGCAACGAAGTTCTCGTGGCGGCAGAAGACAATATTGCACTCTTTGCACCTGGAGATTCAAGTTTTACCAGTTAGAGTAACACTTCACCTTTCTATCGTCGCGTTTCGAGACCATTGTATGCACTCGCCTCGAGACACCCTGTTTGACAAGGACCCCAGGAACAGGGGGTGGAGGTAGCTCTGCTAGTCTCAGAGCAAGCTCTGTTGGTGGGGGTGGTGGAACAGTTCCAACTGTTGTTGGAGCTGAAGCGATCGACCTGGCTCTAGGACTGCCACTTCCTCTGGATCTCGGGCTGCCAGGTGGTGGAGGCAGAGAAGAGGGTGCAGGCGATACCCTGTTCTCTTTCTCGTCTTGATGCGCCGGCGACTTCCGGACACTTAGATCCAGTGGAACGGAGCCAGGTGGCGACGTGGACGACGCCACAACCGATGCTGGTGTTGTTGGCTTGTTTGCTGCTCGTAGGACCGGCGGAGGTTCGACCACGGTGTTTGGAGCTGAAGTGGCGAGACCTCTCGTCATTGGCTGGAGGTGACCTGTAGACAGGAGAAAAGTTTAGTCATTGTTCGTTCAGAAGGAACCCAGGAATCAGACGTCATCCCTTAACCCTTGTGTAGTCAACCGGGTACCCAGGTACTCATTCACTGTATTTCTTTCAACAATTTGTGAATGTTCCTCTAAAAAATATTACAAAATTTCTCTGAATTTCCAATCTTTACTTGCTAACATATTCATTTATAATCTTAATGTACTAATACTGAGAATTTGTGCGAACATTTTGGTCGACTACATCGTTAAAGGTAACTTCTCGATTGGAATAAGAAAACCGGGTTTCCTCTTAGTATACAGCGAGAATGCAACGAACCATTTGGCAGGAGAAAGCACGCAGTGTCGGGAGCAGGCAGAGTCGGCGCGGCCAGCACACTAGCTCCCCGGAAAAGCGAGTAGGGTACGATGAGAATGGGGTTGGTGGGTAGTGCGAGACAGGGTTGCGGTGGCGGAGAGTCCCCAGGACTCGCGCTCGTCGGCGGCGACGCTTTCACCGACGAGGACGCCGCGCTGGCTGGCGGCGTATCCTTCACCACGTGCCTGGTACTGCAATAGTGAGTCTTGTGCGCTCTGTAGGTCTTCAGCGAGCTGAACTTGATGTCGCAATTTCTACAATATCTCTCCGCCTCTTCGTTCAACGACCCGTTCGAAGGTATCGCGGCGCCGCCGGTCGCTGGCGTTGCAGGGACAGCTGGAGCTGGTGGTATCGTGGGTGGCGCCGGGGATGCAGCGTGCATTCTCATGTGTCTGTTCAGGGACACCTTCTTGTCCGCGCTGTACGAGCAATGCGGGCACGCGTACGCCTTCCTGACCTCGAATTTGTTCGACTTCTCCTCGTCCTCGTCGTTCGTGGTCTCCTCTTCTAGCCGAGGACGATGCGCGCAGTAGAACGTGCGGTGGGCTTCGAGGGTGCTCGCTGAGCTGAAACGGATGCCGCAAGGCGGACAGATCAGGAGCGTGGGCCTTGCTGGCTCCACCGTGATCGTCTCCTTGCCGTCCGTTGGCAGCACGAACAGCCGACCTGATGCGATTGCTGAAATAGATTTTAGGCGACGTTGAAAGTCTGGCACGTCAGACTCTTTTGTGGAATAGAGCCTAGTCTAAATAGTCAGATAGGTTACAGTTAGTCTAGATAGCCTAGAAAAAATGAGCAGTCTAGTTAGAATCACCCTCGTACCGATTTAAAAAATACGACTGGACATTGGCTGACTCTGTAGCGAGTTCGAGATGGTTATCGCGCTAACTAAGATTGCCTATCAGGCTATCAAGAGGGGTGGATGTACAATTACCATTTTTCAAGCCAGCAGGCAAAGGCGGAACAGGGTTTGGCGGCGAGGTATTTTCCGGTTTGACGGTGAGCGCGGCCACAGTGGCGGGTCGAAGGGCTGGATCCGTCGCCAGACTAGCATTGAGTCTCAGTCTTGGTGCTGCTTCGTCATCGAGCTTCAGTTTCTTCTCTGAAGGTGGATCGTCGGCGTTCGACCGCCTCGAGGAGTCCTCGGAGTCTCTCCTGCAGACGGAATCTCGCCTTCGGATCGAGGAGGACGAGGATGACGAGGACCTCGGCTGGCAGTCCTCCTCCTTGACCACAGGCATCGCATCCTCGTCCGTGTCTTTGGGACTCGACTCTCGGGTCTGATTGGGCTTCGAGGTAGCATGTCGGTCTCTCAGGCTCCTGGTAACCTGAAAACAATAGAAAATTAACATTTTCGTAACCTGGGAAACCGCGTCTAGAGCTGATTCGTAGTAGTTTGTGATCGTCGTTCACCTCGATATCTTCGGTAAGACTAGCCAGCCGTTTTCGAGCGTCTTCAGAGAGCACGCTGAGCCTCAATCTGATATCGTCCACGGTCGAATTCGCGATTGAGACCGAGGAAGGGGGATTCAGTCTGGGCGGTGGAGGAAGGCTCGATTCCTCCTCGACGACCGGCGCGACCGGGCTGGAAACCGCAGATCCACCGCCGTCCACGCCACTGCTCACCGATGGTGTCTTCTCCGAGTCGCTCCATTCCTCATCCTCCCCTGAAAAGAGCAAACAGAATTAGTGTACCGGGTAACGAACCTCATCCGCAAGATCCTGAACCGAGCCGATCAACAATTCCCGAAAGAATAAAATTACGGTAGCCGTTTTTAATGTTTCCCGTACATTTCTTTACTGATCCCCAACGACGATCCAGGGACTCTCGCGAAACGACCATGGCGGATCCACGTGGGGCTCGGCTCGGCTTTACGGAACCGGAAGTCGAGGCGGGCGCGGAAGAAAGTACAAGAAAAAAGCTGGCACGCACGATCAACGATGCGTCCCTATGGCCGTTCGGCTCCCTAATGGTTGCTCGCCACGCCAGCCTTTGCGTACCCTCTGTTCCCTTCTCCCCCTGCCCTTCCTTCCCACCTATCTCTCTCTATTCATCTATCTATCCCCCTACCATGCCAACCCACTCGCTGCTGCACCCTTCGCACGCCTCTCTCGGGGTTCCCACCATTCGGCCGAGAGCGTCGCGTCGCTTTTGCGTCGCGCGGTGTCCGCTCGACGCCGAAGGGGCTGCTCTTGCGTCGAAATCTCGGCTAAGCCGGTAGGGTTGTTTGGGTTATTGGCCGGTGTCCCGTGAAACGGAACCGTCTTTCCCAGATCCTGGCCTGAACACGTCCGACAATCTCTGTTTCATCTCCAGGATAGATCCCGCCGCAAGATAGTCCCTAACGATCGAGACGATGGGGATTTTAAAATACCTATGACGTAATTGAGGAATCGAGGTGGCGGGTACTCCGATGTTAGCAACTAAATTCGCGACATTCTTTCTGTTATTTATTATTCGTTTTACGTCGCATCAACTGCTTATGGTCATTAGCGACGGTGGTTCCGAACCACCTTGGACACCACAGTTTTAGATATCACATGGAAATCTTTTTCCATTCGCCACATTCTGTCGGTGCGTTTGATGATGTTATTCACTGGAAACTTTTTTAATCGTGGTGGTAACCACTAATTACGGATCGCCCAACAAGGGAAAACCGTGGTAGCACGAGCGTCTTCAGGACAAAGCAAGGTACCGTGGGCATCGAGTATCGCACGGAGCCACTAGACCATCGTCTCCGAGTGGTTCTCGAGGCGGGCGCTATCGTCGGATCTCTCAGTTCGAAAATATCCTGTTGCCAGGAGGTGTAACACCATCCCGACACCTCCTTGAGCAGCATCGAATCCTCTCCCCGCCGATCCCGGAGGATATATTCAGGAGCGGCGGGACACAGCGAGAGACAGCCATCCAGGTGGGTTGCCCTCGAAATCGAGACGACACGCGTATCGTCCGTCGAATTACCCGGATGCTTTAATTGCCTCCTTGGGCGAGGCTCGACGAGGTAGACAGAGTCTATCCGATCGGGAACCAACGGGTGGACACAGCAACGAGGAGGTAGGGAGAGGCAAAAGATGCCGAAGGAGATTGGGCAAAGGGTTGCAGCGCACTTCTGGGCTATCCGGAGCTCGCATCTACAGCTCAGTCGTGTTCCTTCTGCCTCTCTGTAAATAAGCGGTCATCGATGGATCGGCACCGGGCCTCGGCCAGCCACCGCAAGGTTTTCTCTTCCTCTTGTCTGCATCCTCCAACTCGTTCTTTCCTTCTTCCTTTCTTTCATTTTTCTTTCGACTTCCACGACGTTCTCGCTTTTCTAATACTATCGCGCGCTCGCCGTCTATTTCTTCGTTTGCTTGTTGCTCCCTAGGTACGAACCCTCCGAGCATTCTTAATTGCACGCGCGTACAAGCTACCTGGGATACGTCCAATCCAAGACTCGTCCTCCTAAGTAGGCGATAATGGGGATCGAAGTTGCTAGACAATTGGGCCGGTGCTCTGGAATCGTGGCTGGAAGGCTTCATCGATTTTCAACCCTTATCTCCAAGTTTTGGTGAGTCTATTAGCACTAGGCCTTTAAGCCTCGTAACTGCTAATTTTATGCATTTATGACAAAAATGGATCGCTATAAAATCGCCACCTCCGCTCTCAATAATCGCAACATCTAGTCTAAAGAGTGACAATCTCGCAGACCCAGAGTTTCGGATAAGATGGTCAACCGAGCTCGCGGTTCGAACAGGCTACCAAGTGGAACGAGAGCGTTTTTATCTTTATTACAAAGCGATCCGAGAATTCGGCCGGGAAACAACCGGAACAAGCTCGGCGTCAAAGCGAAACAAAGCCGTAAGTGGCGAAAGAGCGACGCTTCCGAAGCCCGTTTCTCACGTGGTCGCGGCTGTTCGTTTCTCGCATAAAGCGGGGCCGAAGGTGTACACGGGCGCGGTATCGGTTCTGAGAAAGGCTTATCAGCCGGTGGATATGTTAATGGCGGCCGTGTTTCCCCCTGCCCCCTCTTCTTTTCGAGATATATTACACCCTCAGCACCCGGAGGTGGTTGGTGGCAGTTGTAGGTGGTTATAGGCGAGTAAGGTGCAGCCCTCTCTCGATCGGGAACGCTTGCATGCACGCGCAATTAAGAACGCTCCGACGCTGCTGGCGACAATAAAAGGCTGCGAGTCCGAACGACCGGCTAACTTTGTTACCATAATCGTTGGACATTTTTCGGAGGATCCACGGGGACAACGAAACAAAGATACTTTATCTGATAAAGAAACAGGATACACGAAAAGAACAAGTAATGCTTGGTACCGAATATATTAATTGAAACATATGATGCACGATCATCAGATACTACGACGATCATCATCTTGACAGAAGGTTAATTACTCGGGATAAGAAAGGAAATTTATCGTGTAGGTCTGAAGATTGACAATCCCCTAAGGTGCACATCGATCAAATTTTATTGTGCCAGGATGTTACGAGGTCAAAGTCCTCCGAAGACGAAACTTCATCTCGACCACCGAGTCGACGGATAATCCACCGATTGGAGAGTATAAGGGTACTATCTTTGCAAATGAATTCTGCAGTCTAGGCTCTCTGGACGTACCGGCAGAGCATTAACGCTCCCGCTGATGGCAGAGTGTCTATCTAGATCGATCGCAGCATTCCAGGAGTGGGGTATCTTCTCCATTTTCACAGTGCCGGATCTATCGGGACCCATCGGTATCAAGCCACTGTCCAAACAAGTCCGTGGCGGGGTTCATCGTTCGAAGCTGGTCGGTCGGAGAGGCGGGGGTGTACCGTCAACGTTGGTGGAAGATTCCAGGGCGCGTTCGAGTGGCGGAACACCGGCCGAGAGCCGAGATCACTGAGCACGAGGAAGCCGAGGAGGCTCGCGCGCGCGGCGTAGGAGCCGATGAGAAGGTTGCGACTTGAGCTCTCACTTAGCAGCCGCAGTGTCACGATCGGGACGGCTGCATTAGCATATCTCCACGATGCAGCGTGTAGAGCAGAGGGAAAAAGACCGGGGGCTGCCGGTGGAAGAGCGACGAGGAGAGAAGGCGGAGGCGTGGCGAGACAAAGAGGAGCGGTGAGGACAGAAAGAGAAAAACAAAGTGTTCATGGATGCATCGGTACGAGTGGCATGCATCTCTGGCATGGGTCGTGGCCCCGTGAAAAGAGGGCGCACACTACCATAATACAACTCCGCTCCGAAGAACAAGACGACGCAGAAGAAGAAGAAGAAGAAGAGGAGAGGACTCACTCAGGCCTCCTCACCAGGCCTGCTTGCTTGCTTGCCTGCCTGACTGCTTGCCTGCTTGCCTGCCTGTTACCTGTACGTCGCGTGTTTGCCTACCCGCGTCACGATCAGGATCCTATTTGCATAGCGCCGATGAAGCTGCTACCGTTGCGCTCGTTTTCCTGCCACCGGTGTACATTCGACTTCTGATCGCTACGCGCCCGGATGATGGCCGCAGGAAGCAGCTGAGCTCTTGCCACTGGCGCAAAACCGTCCCGGAGGCCGAAGGATTTCTGCGGGCTCTGGGATCGATGCTGATCTTTGTTGGAAACACAAGGTGGCTTGCGGCATGGGTGCTGTTGGGTGTTCTTTGTTGGCGAGCTGGATCGATCTTTGTTCGAAGTCGTTAGGGATTTTATTTCAAGTTTGATTCGATGTTATAGGATTTAATGATGTACACTTATCGAGATTTGCGCAGATACAGATCCCCTAAGTTAGAGTCTTGAGATCAATGAATCCACCCAAGAAAGAACCTGCAACGCGTCCCTAAAAATCAAACGAATTGTCAACGACGATGCTGTAGAAGAGCTTGAATTTCCTTAGGTTCAGAGCGTTTCGACTCGAGAGTACTAGTTCCCTGGGGGACCGCTCTGGGACAATGGGCTTGACGGACGTGGATCGCGCGATGTACTACACATTGCCCACAATTTACCGAACGTCGCTCGTCCATGTCCCGATTCAATTAAACGTCGATGCAATCGATCAATTCAATTCGTCCCGTTACACTTAACTCTTCAAGATTCAGCGGGCATCGCGCAAGCACACCTCATTAAAACGCAAATCTACCCGATCGATACGATATCTCCGATCTGCCTTTATTCCGGACCTGCTCTCCGCGTCGTTTTCTTCGTCGTATCGGGCGGGGGTGAAGAGAGGGAGGAGATGAAGAGGAGGAAGAAGAGGAGGAGGAGGCGAAGGGAGAATCTTGTACAGACCGTCCACGTTCGTCCATCCCTTCCAAGAAGTTCAGATCACGTCGTGGAGCACATTATTCATGCAAAGCTCTTACTACGTCCACCTTCGTCTCTATCTGCGTATCAACACGCATGCCGGCTATACGTGGCCGTCATACGTGTAGTGACGCCGCCACGGACGATTCGTGTCGCCTCCGATCTATGGCCAGGAATCCGCTGTTCAACGTCATTCACATGGCAGGGCCATTCATGCTGCTTTTCGGGAACGGCTGCGTTTCTTCGTCGGCTACCTTCGGTCTTTTAGGACAGATCAGATAGATTTCTGGCGATTAGGATGAGTCTCCTGATGGACCAGGAATGGAGCTAATTGTTCCTTCATGTTCAAATATCGAATATCGTTGAATATTCAGTTACGCGATGAAGATATTGAAGAAGACGATGAAGAATAATGAAGGAGTTGCTGAGAAGTCACCAGTCTTCATGGCGAAAGGGATGATGAAGGAGTACGAAGAAGATGAAGTCGCTGATCTTCACGACGAAGAAGAAGATGAAGAAGGTGGTGAAAAATTACAAAGAAGACGAAGAATTCACGGATCAGTACACCGTAAAGATGAACTGCGGATTACTTTTACACTTCTTGAGGGATTTAGCGGATGGCGATAATCCTGCCACGAGATTTCTGCGTCTTCTGCAATTAATGGTGTTCGAATCACGTCGCCAACGCGGATAAATTATAAATAGCAGCGTGACTCACTGGTGACCCACGCCGGATTGAACGTGTCACGCGGGTTACATCATGGTTGCTAGTGAACTGATCGATCTGTAGGTTAAATCGATCCACAAAGCGGGCCGAGCGTCGATCAGATCGCTTAACAAAGCCATAGTAGCGTCAGAGAATTATTTCTCGAAATTAAATGAGAGCACTTACGAATTAATCTGTCTTATCTTAGCACAAATCCATTTCTGTGTATTAAAATAATGAAAATAATTTTTTAATAGCTGCTGCAGTGATAATTGTGCAATTGAAATTCGATGCTGCTGAGAGTTAATAAATTCTCTAAATGTCGAATGTAGCGACCGGTTGGATCGTGCATAATTGGCTGGGAAATTTAATTACACTGGTTGGTGGTTCGATCGCAGATCGGCCGATGACCGTGGTTTTCGTTGAACGCGTCCAAAGGATCGGCAAGCATCGTTGTGTCGCGTGTTGGCGCGTTCATGCGAGAGCATTTACGCTCGACGTGCGCGTGCACACACATACCCCAATAATGATAGTAATTATGCTAAAGGGCGACGATAAATCCTAGCGGCGATATCGTGACGAGATACCGAAACATTTCGACTTTCAGCCATTACCACTTAATTACTCGATCGGCCGCGGCTAGAGCCGCACGAAATACACGCCAATTACTTACTAGGAATATTAAGAGCGTGCTGTCTACACAAATACTCGTACCTCATTAATTTCTCTACAAACCACAGCCTCCATCTTTAACAATGGCCCCGAAGAGAACGAGAATCAAACTACCAAAAACGACAAAATCAAACACGCGACTAAGTTTTTAATAATAAATACATCGAATAAGCAGTTATTATGCAATTAAAGCAGAGTGCAATTTTTAATCTTTGATCACCGAATAAAACGAAGAAATTGTTTTGAAGAAGAGAAGAGGAGTGAATATATTTTTCGATCGACTGCAGAATTATTCGAGATGATTAATGCAAGGTTTTTCGTTGGATCACGATATCTTGATCGGAGTTAATCGAGGCCGTCGATGCATCGTCATTAAAACGATTTCGCTGGTAGCGAACCAGTGTCTCGGTCATTGTCTATTACGGCCGCGAATAAATAGATAAACAAATGATCCCCATAAATTTCCATACGATTGTCCTACGTCGAAAGCATTCTGGTACGGGGAACGATCTCCGATCAGCGCCGGGACGCAGCTGTTTCTTCTTTTATCGGGCGACAGGAACAGGATCCGTGCAGGTCGTTTCGCTTGCTAGCAGGACCTTCGAGAGACGTTATCAGTACTCGCCATCTGTCACCGACTTGGTTTTCACTGCTTTTGCTGGCGATTTTGTTTCTGTTGCCGGCGAAAACCAGAAACCCGAACCCTGCTAGAAACATCACCGCGCTCACGATTTTTGATCGGTCAAGAATCTTCAAGAACAATTATCTAATCTTTCTACGACAATCTTCAAACGTCCAGCTGCGACACTCAGCCAGACAGTGGATGTGTTTTTATGATGGAAAATGATCTCCTAAAATTTCTTATTTTACAATACGATGAAAACTGTGCTGTCTGAGTTATTTAAAAATGGCCTTGTTCAAAGTTCCTTATCGTCTCCAGCGCAAGAAGGTGAACCAAAATACAGAAACAATTTTTCCCAAGTTCGTTTGAGACTCCTTAAAAGGAAGGACTACGGTGTGGCAAGGAGGACGTTTTATTCGTCGCTGAATACGTGAATTCGGAATTTTAATCGAAGGAGGAGGCGGCCCGGAGATAATTTTGAACGCGTGTACGCAGCACGAGCCCGTGTACCACGCGCATTGAATATGCAGGGGACAGGATATGGTTTATACGTGTCGACGATTAAGCCTTAAAAGATGGGGCAGTCATTAAGAGATACCAGCCGTTGACACCGTGGAGACACTCGCGCCGATAAACCTTCTCCTTTTTCGTTCGCGCTCACGCCTCCCGGCGTGCTTTGGACTTTGGGCTTCAACCCTTTGCGGCTCCGCCGATTTTTTCGCCTATTTGCCATCGGGTAATTTAAATCGGCGATGGGAGCGCTCGGACGGTGTACGGGTAATTATGGCGAATCACGGATCGGAGTCGGAAGGCCAGACGGAAGTCAGCGGCACGGCTTTACGGAGAACGTCGAATTAACTACATTTCTGGTACTTCGTGATTCGGTAATCAGACACTTATGTATTCATATTGAATGCTTAACAATCGTCTTTTTATCCATTCATATACTAGAAATATTTTTGATGTTATTATATAGCTAGAAAACATTGTAGTGTGCTTAAGGAGAAGCAACGTCAATTCTCAACGTTGTTCCGTTGAGGAATGCCTGCATAAATTCTGTTATCCAAGCGCGCATTACAATAAAAATGTGCACGAGGTCTAAACGAATACAATCTAGCCGTTTTCACAAGGCAACACGTCCTAATCACGCCGAGCGGTCGGTTCAGCGTTAAACAATTCAGAAAATTCTCTTAAACCCTGCCACGGCGTTAATTCCTCAACCGCAGAAGACAAACGAGTCTAGAACAAATAGCTCGCAGTAAATTATTCATAATTTTCTCGCGAGAGAACAGCGGGTGCGGAGCCGATACGATCAGCGTTCCGGTGATTTCAATGCCCGGCGAGCGCTGTCGAGCGGTCCGGAGAGGTTGAGCGGCACCGAAACTGTCCGTTTCCTTTAGTTTTTAATTAGGCGACGGCTAACCATAGGATGAAACCGCATAGATGGCCGAGAAGATCGCCGCGTAAGGAAGCGACCGGCACGGTCCGGCGAACAAGTTATTGTTAAACAAACAGACGGTGTCCGCGTAACAAGTCCGCGGTTTCTCCGTCGGCTTTTTTGCGCCTGGGCACCGAGGCGAGATAAACCTATTCAACGGAGAGCAACAAAGGCGAGGGCGACCCAGTAGATCCTGACGACGAACGAAATAAAACAAATCCAGGCAATTATATTCACAAAATATTCCGGGGCGAGCGGTGGCGATACCATCGAACGGCCTTTCTTCATTCTTTCGATACAATCAACGAAAATGGATCTGGATCGAGTCTCATTGTGGCAGGAGAGGATACTGCGACGTGTACCCCGAAAGATCTCCGGTGGACCGGAGAGCAGAGGGAACCGAGAAAAAAAAAGAAACCGATGGAACAGAGAAAAAGAGAGGGATCGGAGGAAGACAGCCCGGGAGAGAAACAAGAGAGAGGAGAGACGAGAGAAGATGGCCAGAACCGCTTCTCGTCTAGCTGTAGATCTAATCTCTCGTTCCCGCGCTGCGTGCCTAATTAAAGATCGATATCTCTCGATATTATTGCACCCCCTCCCGCCGCCACCTTCCAGCCACCCCATCGCTTTGCCAACCACCCTACCATACCCTCCCATGCTTCCCCTAACCCCTCCTGACGCCGCCACGTAGCAGGTTATTAAATTCTCCTATCTCGAGGATCTGGACTGGCCGGTCCTACCCGACCGTATCTGATCCGGTCAATCTTTAGTCTCGTTACCTTTCGGCCCTCCGTTCGGCCAGGATCCAGTCGATTCGACTCTTTACAAATTTCCTCGGGGACCACGCCATGAGAAAATCGGCCCGCGTATGGACGCCATCCTCGGCACCGATGCTGGGGAATCGTTGCTCGCGCTTTTAGCGCCTTCTTTCTCTTAACACAACATCTACCATTATTTCATAATTTTTGATAACCTATGATCCATGGCCAAGGACTTTTTAATAACACCTCAAGCTTCCTTTTAGTGCAACAAAATTATTACAAATCCTGCTAATCTAACAACACAAATAGACATATTACACTGTTTAGGTATAAACGAGGGGTGAAACAAGGGCTGTGCGTTGAATTGCGTTTTGTTGTGATCATTATTCCACTTTGGAACCAGGCAATCAAGGTTACAGCAGAAGCTTTAGGCTATTGGCATGTTTGCGATGGACGATAAGATGATTGGCTCCTGAATAGAACCCATCATTCATCAGCTTAGAAGAACAACTGCTTCCATACGCGTGCTAATTATCATCCCCGGATCTTTTCCAATCTTCTTTGTCTAGATCGCTTGAATCGACTACATTTCTTCCAAAACGATTTCTTCGTCAATCCAGATAAAACCAACAAATATTTCAAGTCACCAACCTTCTTGGATCAATTCGCACAGGAAGAAGAATTAGAAAGTGTGTGATCCAACTCGAACAATTTAATACAATAACTGTGTAATCAACATGAAATTTCCAGGATTTTCCTTTTTGTATCAATTTACACAAAATGAAAAACGGAAAGAGTCAGGCAAATGAAGTGAATGAAACAATTCAACATACTCATTGAGCTTATCAGTCTCCAATTAGACAATCTATACGCAATCAAGAGCTTCTGCGAGTCTCGACAGAAAATTTTCACAGACCCGAAAGACTAAAAGAGTCAGTCGAATGAAGTGAATAAAGTAATTTAATACGCTAATTGAGCTTATCAGCCTCCAATTAGAAAATCGCTTGAAATTCTCGCGCAGTGACACAAAAGATCTCTTAATACGTCGCAGTGGACGCTGCCGAGTTGGACGTCGATGAAGAAACATCTTCGCGTCGATCAGCGGCCGGTAGCGCTGTGAACGGGGCTTAAACATTGAGACGTGACCAATGCTCGTTGCCACGAAGGCAATGCCACATCGGGCAATTATCGCTCGGCAGGACCTCGCCGTGCATATATTAAGTCCGACTCTATTTCTTTCTTTCTTCTTCTTCGAACTTTTCTGTCGTACACGTGCGAGGGATCGACGAGGACGACCAGGACGACGACGAGGACGACGACGAGGAGGACGATGAGGAGGACAACGAAGACGACGACGACACACCAAGATTTCGTATCTGACCAGGACACTTCTCGCCTACCTTCTGGACAACGTTTTAAGATCGATATCGAACCGCTCTGGAAGTCGACCGAATGAATAATTATCAATGGGAGGACCCGCTATATCTCGCCACCTTGCCCCTCCCCCTTTCCTTCCTCTCTCACCCCTCCATGAGTCCTATAAGTCCTCTTTTTCGATTTTACTTTCTCGTCGATGAGGACCTCGACTCGTGTTGCGATCGTCTAGCCTCGTGAAAACGGATTCCAGAGCGAAACTGGGATCCTTGATGATCCTGATAGTGTCTTCTGATGGTCCGCTAAATATTTGGGACACTCAAGAAATTGTACAGCTTCGCGGATTCACTGGAAGTGAATTTTTAGTGGTCGGGACAGGAATATTTCAATGAAGAGGTTCAAGAAGTTGTAGACACTGTTTCAGGTTTGGTTCGATTAATGACAGGGGTGAGCATCAGTGAAGTTCCTTGCAGAACCCAACTATAGTTTGACAACTTGTCTATGCGAGCCTGTAGAATAACTAAGTGAACTTTCGAGTAATAGGTGGTTGTATGACGAAACGGTTGCAAAATATCGTTTTACAAAGCGGTACTGGAAAATACAGCGGAATGTCGTCGTAAGGGGTTGTTTACGACCACGTCCAAGAACAATCCCCCGTGTCTCGAACTCTCACGTACCAGTATACGTGCTCTGAAATAAGCGCCCCGTTATATCTCGGTATAACCAGTCTGTACATCTAGTAGTTCCCGGTAAAATGTATTAACAGCGTTGTACACAGACCATAAACATCAGGAAAGCGAAAGAAAGAGATGGAGACACATATATAAACGCCCATGAAAGTGCAGCAACTCTCCAGAGAGAGTCTGAAATCTCAGAGACCCCTTGGAAATGTCAAAAATTGGATTGTCACCTCAAAAGGTAGGGGATGAAAATAGCTATGCCTATCGAAAATACTTCAACCCCCTTTCACAAAATTCTGGTGGAGGAAGAAAATATTAAATTCTCCCTTGAACTACTTTTACAAATTCCTAAAAGCGGTGAAAAGATAGGGGATGAAAATTGCTATGATTATTAAAAGATCTTTCAGCCCCCTTCCACAAAATTCTAGTGGCGGAGGAAGAAAAATATGAAATTCTTCCGTGAACCATTTTTACAGATTCTTTAAAACGGTGAAAAGATAGGGGATGAAAATTGTTATGAACATCAATAACGATCTTCATTCCTGTTTGCATCTCGTTAACACTTCCCCCACTCTAAACAAACTCTCCCCGCGACCTAATCACTCGGTTCCGAAAGCACCGGGCGTAAATTCACGAACGGAGCATCGGCTCTGGAGGCGTTTACGAGGGGTCGTCGGGTGCGTGGCTCGTTAAAATTATATTCCTGTTGCAGGTCGCATTATGCATGCAGATGCACCGTCCCGGGAACCGGCACGTACGTTCGTTTGCCACCGGGGGTGTAAACTAGCGAAGACGGACGGGGCTGGAAGTTGCCACTTTGCTGTTTAGGGGGTGGGCCGCCGGTGGTGGAATCGCTCAATTCCGATAATATTGGTACGGGGGTGTGCTGCCTCTCGCGCAGTTCAGAAAAGGGGGCGAGAAAGCCGTAAATCGCTACGCGCGGAGAGAGATACGTGAAAATGGATTTTTATCGGCCGACTGAGGAAGTCGGCGCCGGGGGGTGGCGAGAGTGGAAGTTAATTTTGCGCCCGTTTATCGGTTTCCCTCAGACTCCGCCGTATTTCATTTTATTTTCACGATTTTCCCCATATATTTGCACAACCAACCAGCCAACTTCAGGTTGGAAAAAATCCGAACGCAACCTTACGAAATTGTACAACAATTTTAGTAATACTATTTTATAATAGTAGTTACTTGTTTAGTAAAATATTTGTGTTCGAGCAATTAACGCGGTTCAAACCTGAAGCAAAAAATTCGCAGACTTATCCAGCAGTATCGAGGAGTTAAGACGAAAGGTTTGAAGGCTGTAAAAAAATGTTTTCCGAGCCTTGGACCTCAGAATTTTTCGAGTGGCGCACCTTTCGCGACTCGCCCCGCCGGCGCACAATAAAATCCCCGTGCCCCCTACAGCCCCCCTATCCGCAGCTCCTTTCTTTCTCGCGATCTCCGTCTATCCGGGTCGGTTCAGAGTTTCGCGATAAAATCCGCGATAGCACGTCAGGGGGGCGATAGATGAGCAAAAGGGGGAGATAGCCTTTGGTGCACCGGCGTGGCGGCCCCGAGAGAAAGGACAAGAGAGGGAAAGAGTGCGAGAGTGAGAGAGAACGAGAGACAGCCAGAAACAGAGGGTGAGGTACACCGAGAGGGGTGGGCGGGGGACAGAGATAAGCTCGATTATGATCCCCGGTGGTTAAAGTCGAAGTTTTTACGGTAGATAAGGTCGCCGGAATGGGTTGCACAAAGATAACGCCGTGTCCGCTCTCTGTTTTCTCCCGGCCCCGGTGTTGCTTCTTCTCGGAGCCACGCCGTTTTTCTTAATAAGGCCCTGCGCAACCCCTTCTCCACCCTGCTACCCTCGCCATCCCCTATCCGAACATGACGTGGACGCTTAACCCGATTTTCCCGACGCGCCGATAAAGTCCTCGGGCATAGTTACGTGAAAAAGATGGGGCTCGCGTAATTTGTCGATGAGGGACACTGTGGATCATGAAACAGCTACACCTTTCTTTCCTGCGCATATTTTTATTTTATTGTCGAATCAAAGCGAATTAAAATTTCTTAAATATTACAACGAGTTGTCAAGGTATGTTAATCATTAGACTGCGGATTTTATGTATTTATTGTTATGTGTTCTCGATTTTTTAGGGCCATTAAAAATTTTAGATTGAGTTCGGGAGAGGATCATTTTTGGAGAACGTTATTCCAGAGGTGTGTATATCTTCATCCCCCGTTTGTCAGAGGTCTCAGGCACTGTTAACGATTGAGAAACACAGCTATAAATTTGTAACGCGATAAAATTGGTGCGCGATGTGGATTTACACGCGTTCCACCGTTGCCTGCTTACTTTTCGAGGCGTTTGGACGATAAAATAGTTATGTATCTGTCGGTCGCATCGGACCCGTGATATATTGCAGGATTGTGGGCTGACCCCTTTATCTGGCGGGTTCTTTTTTAATTGTTCGACGATTTGCGAAACTCGCAATCGGCCGATGCTGCAATCGGATTCGTTTTTTTCTCGTCGATCGTACATCGTGTTTTTTTCCCCGCGCCAGTATTAATGGCGGGCGCGCGTTGTTTAGTATTACTGCTTTCAGATTTTCGTTACCGACTTCGAAGGCTACTTCATTTTATTTCACGAAGTTGCACATTTCTTTAAAATATTTTTAATCTGGAAAAACCACCCCTGTTCGCTCGTTTCAGTATACTGACTAAATTAAATTTCATATTCCCTGCGAAATATAAATAGATTATTTGCATTCACAAAAATTATAATATCACTTCTTTATAAAGAGCTACACTATCAAATTAATTTTAATGGGGTGAAAAATAGAAAAATTGCTTTCTTTAAAATACCAATATTTTTATTTCGCTACCTTTTTGTGCATAAATTAATTCAAAACGAATTTGCAGGTGTCCGCTGCAGTTCAGAGGAAGAAACGGGCGCCGATGGAAAATTTGTCGAGCACGCGACATTGTATCCGGTAACGCCCGCACCTCGTGGGAAAATTGCGGCTACCCTGGGGTGAGTCGACAGACGGAGAGGAAAGTCGTAAACGTAATCGTGCTTTTTCAGGCGCCGCCACTAAACCAACCCCGACCGGTGCACCTGTGCACCGTGCCTTCGGGAGCCGCTTAAAATATTTTTACACCATACAACCACTACGATGTCGCGATATTTCGCGCTTACGTGCGGATGATAGCGCACCGTCTCTCTATCCTTATCATAATCCATTCCTCTATCAGCGGGAGGGACACTGCGCTTCGCAAACTCTAAAATCATCCCCTAAACCCACCAACCAGACCACATAACAAAACTCACCGTAATCTGTTAATTCCAAACATTTCTGTTTGACAATCTGTAATGTTTTAAAGTTTGCTAAAATCTGCCTTCTGGTTCCAAAAATCTTTTTAATTGGCAGTAATAATGTTCCGTAAAAATCTTCAAGAATCTACTTTCTGATTTGGAATCTCCAATATTAATCAGGGAGAAATTATATCCTGTAGAAGTACAAGTTCCGTAAAAATCTTCCAGAATCTACTATGTGATTTGGAATCTCCAGTATTAATCGGGGAGAAATTATGTCCTGTGGGTGCACGAATCTATATTGAAGACAGAATCCAAGATTAATTTTCCCTCTCCAAAAATCGCCCCTCGACATTCTCCGAGCCACGAGGCAGCGATACTCGCGAGTAAACCACGGTCGAACAATTAACGAGGCGGTGGAGTGAAGTCACCCCCATCGACTCTCCATTAAACTGACGGATGGTCTCCGATTAGGCTTCCCCGGATAAACGGAGAAGGCACGGCGCAAAAGGAAACGCAAAAGAGCGATCCCGACTACGAAACCGAGACAACGGGACACGGTGGACAAGAAGAAGAAAAAGAAGAGGAAGAACGGTGGACAGAGACCTTAAAGAGAGGGAGAAGGGAAGAAAACAGGGGAACTCGATGAACTCCGAGGAAGGACGATCGAAGAGGGACGAAGAGGGATGGCGCATAAAGCATAAGCAATAACGAGGGCCGGGGTACTATCGTCGACCTATCGGAAATAATTATTTTCGTTCTATCGAGTGAGCTCGATGGCGAAGTGTACAGGGAGGAAGGAAGAGTATCGAAGGGGGATGACGATGGTTGGTAGAGGGTAAGGAGTAGGGGAGCAGAAAGTGGGGAGTATAAGTAAGTATAAGTGACTTTGCCACACGGTCCTCAGATAATGCCAAGGGCCACCTTCCAGGAATTAGTATTTATTGTGACGCGATTCAGATAGCGGTCACGGTACGCCCCTGCCTCGACTGGCTGTGGCCGCTGCGTACCTGGGGCCCCCAGTCCCACGAATTATGGTTTTCAATATGATGACGGTTTCGTATCTGCCGACCTCGCTCGCTCCGGCTCTCTCTTCGTCTTCGTCTTTGTCGCCTCTTCCCGCCGTAAGTCCGCCTTTCTCTTCGGCAGCCTTCGAGATATGCCCTCGTCCGCGGGCTCGTAAACCGTCTAAAAGGCTTCGACGATTTTTACCTCCGCACGCCTCGCGTGCAACAGCGATTGCCGCTTTCTTTCCTCCTCCTCGAAAAAACCCCCTTCCATCTTTTTTCCACCCTGTTTCTCTGATTCGGCCAGATTTTAGCCTGACTCCCCGACGCACTTAAGGGATGCTGTGTTACTTCAACGGATTCACTGTCTAAAATTGATCCTAGAGTTAAACCAACCCTATCGAGTATAGGTACAAACTCTTATTGGTAGTAAAATATTAAAAAATGCAGAGAGTGGTTCGGCTCTATTTTTGACTCATTTCGCTTTATTCGATTAATTTACGGTAAATATTCTACTCCCAGGGAACGTCTTTATCTTCATTCAGTGGCTCGACTGGGAGCGTATCCCTCAACAAAATGGAGGTTCTAGGGATCAAGATAAAATTCTTTTCCTCGAAGCTCCGATGGCCGAGCGCTCTGACATTTCTCGGTCTTATCCGACGACGATGCAAGAGACAAAAAAAGACCAGGGAAGACGAGAAAGATGGAACGAGAACGGAAGAAAAAGAGAAGAAGAAGGAGGACCGTCGCAAACAGAAATCGGGATTCGTCGGGCCGCGCGTCCCGCGATAAACTTTTATCAATCTGATGGAAAACGAGAGTGCGAGACGAGGCGAGAGAGGTCGCATGCGTCCAACAAAGAAAATCGGCTACGGTTTCGTGGAATTCCATGGGATACCATGAAGTATCCGCGGCGGAGGTAGCAATTGCCGGCCGATTACGGTATCTCCGAGCGAGGGAAATAAAATTTCATTCCCCCGACGGGATGCATTATCGTCGGAGAACTGATGGAAGGAACTTCTCTCTCCCCGGCGAGAATGATTCATCGGCCGACTATTTCTTCGGGTCTTCTAGCAAACGGTCCGACGCGACCTGCGCGCACACGATATTTCAGATGTTCGCGCGCGAAAAACGATTATGTGTGCAACTGCCCCCGCATTTTTCTCTTTCGCCCGCCGAGAGACGAGAATATCCCGTTCGGCGAGCGAGCCACGCGCAAGCAAAAGCCGGCCAAGATATCGCGCCGATTTATCGCTCTATTTTTGCTAGACCGACCTTCGATCATCGGTACGTTCCGTATTGCGATCCGCTGCACTTCGAGGCGCAATCTACCGACTTTGATAGTCGAGACTATCGGGCGAATCCGAGGTCGACCCATCTAGAGAATCTGCTGGAATCTGAATTTTAATTCGATTGTTCTCTGCGGGAGTCTGCTTTGGAACCGATATCCATCTTCTTTGGTATATTTCGAACATGTTCTAGAAGTCCGCATTTTATGCAAAAATTTTTCATTTCGTTTTCGTTGCTTGCACGAGATATTTTTAGCGATCGGTTTCGACGTAGAGTGATTTAGTAGGGATTTGTAAAGCATTTTTAGCGATTGAAAGTAGAGTAACTGGCTAAGAATTTGTTGGGGCATTAATTTAATCAGAGCGATTCATTCAGAAGATTTATTTGATAGACTTGATAAAAAATAGGATTGGTGATCGCCGAAGATATTAAGAATTATAAATGGATTCCCAGAATTTCCTCTGGAATTAAATTAAAGTTATTTAGCATAGTCTACGACACGACAATCCATAGTCGCTTCAGCTCACACGGTTACGTAACCCCAGATGACACAACAGCATAATCTTCATTATAAACTAATCTGACGAATCCCGTTCCGATATTAAACCCAAAGATGTGCGATTAACTTAACATAAACAATCTACGACCGGCTGATAAAATTATTTACCAATCTGCTGATGTTTCATCTGGTCGTTTTTATTATTGATTAAATTACGCTGAGTAACCAAAACAAAAAAATTGTTTGTCTCCGCTTGGCGAGCGAAGCTCCAGAGCACAAGCAACGATTACGTTATTGTGTATTTTATCATTTGCTCAATTTGGTTAAGTAAGTGATAGAACAAACAGTCTCGCGATTCGCTATTTCTCCCGTTTCGTTAAGGAAACGGCAGGAAAAGATTGCGCGGCGCGAATTTCGCAGAAAGCCCTATGATCACGTGAGACGGTTTTTGTCGCGGCGGGAAAAGGTGAAAGGAGCAAGGAACGAGCAAATAATAAGATAAAGCGTTAATACTTTCGAGGGGAACGGTTACAACTTCCGCGTACAGTGGTATTAACTCCGACATCCGGCGTCCCGTCACCGAGAGTGGGAGACCACCGGCCGAAATAATCCGCGAGAAGCCGGCGAGTCACGCGAAATTCTTATCCGTCGATTAGAAAACTTTTTCCGCCGCGTCTAATCGCCGACTTTATCTTCCGCCGCGGCGAGACTGCTTCCTCGGCCAGAATAAAAAGAGAGAAAGAAAGAAAGAGAGAGAGAGAGAGGACGTAGTCGACGAATCGAGGAAAGACGAGCGTCTGGACGACGATAAGAAAACGCGTTGATATCCGGGCACAATGGTGCCGTTGTGCGAAATTTTGAATAAACTCGCAAATGATCTCTAACGATCTAGAAAAAGACCAGACATTCCGAGAAATCGTTCCGCCGGCTGGAAATCTTCGTTGAGATGCGCATAAAATGTGTTTTACACAATGCATTTAATTCTTTTTATTTGTAATAGTTGTACTATTGCTGAGAGGTGACGTTTACTTTGAAGAAATCGGTTTAGTAAGCACCCTAGGGGTAACGCGTTATAAACCGGTAACCAATAACTGCAATTCTTCGCAACTCTGAAGATTTCGTCTTAGAGCGTTCAACTTCTAGGGAACAAGCCCATCGGAGTCCCGTGACGGGTACACCCATTGGCCGAGATGGAAGAATCTCTTGGTGAAGGCGATCCTCCTCGCGGAAGTTTCGCAAGAGAGGAGCCGAAGAAGAAGCCGTGAGAGGCTCGCAGGGAATTCGCGACGTCGTAGAAACACAGCGAGCTGGTACGGGGTAGGTTGGGGGTAGCGTCTTGAGGGGGTTGGAGTGTACGTAGGACGAGAGCCTGGCCGGCTCGTTATCAGTCCGGGAGGTGTTATCAGCTGGATGCAGCTCCCTTCCAGGCCCCCAACCCCTTTGGCAACTCGGCGGAAGGAGGAGAGGGTGCAAAAGGGAGGGTGAAGGAGCGACGAAGACACGGGGAGAGGGATGGGAACGCGAGGGGGTGGTTGGCGGTACGGCGTTCGAAGGTGCACGCTATCTTCCACCCCTGGAGAGATGGCTATAGAGTGCATCTAGCGATAACGAGGCAAGTTAAACAATATCGAGCTATATGAGGGCCACGACTCCCGACCGAAGATTAACCGCGTCTCTGGCAAGAAGATACTTTGGTATCTGCGAAGAATCGGCTCTCCCCCAGGTCTTGGACGTATTCCGAGGAAGCTGCCGGTTGGTTGGCCGTCGGCGAGCCAGTCGGCAAGGGAAACGCGCCACCGTGATTAAGGAGTATCGGTACTTCGGGGAGAAACTTGATGAAACTTGCTCTCCATCCGCTGCGTTCCTTTTTTTCTTCTTCTCTCCGGGACATTCCAACCTCTGGGTGATCTGCTCCTGATCAATTGATGACCCAGATCTACTTTCGAATCAATCGAGGATTTTTCGTCGCTGGAACGATTCGTTTTTTCGGCGATAGAAGTTTGGTGGAACTTTTAATCCGTGATGATGGACCGAGATCCTTTCAAGTGCCTCGAGCTATTCTGACTCGATGAATTGGCTTTTTATCGTACATAGTTTTACGAGGTTTCAGGGTTGTTCTAATACCTCCCCGTTGCAAGGGGATGTTCAGGGTAGCTTCTGTTCGGTTCAGAACAAATGACAATGGCCGTGGTGGTGAAGGGCTCGACGGAGTCGATCTCAGACGAAGACGAATTTCGTCGCGGTCCTGGGACCTGGAGCTACCAAAGCGGTATGAACCGCCTCGGTTCTCCTCTCACGTCGATATCGCGATCGATCTCTCGTCGGAGAGGGGTGTAGGGAAGGAAGCAAGACGTCGGAATGGTCCGTCGATCGGATCTGGGGCCGGGGAAGGGACAGGTCCCGCGATCCACGGTCCAAATATTGGGACACCGGATCTCTTTTCGTGGGGATCCAACCTCCGCGAACATGAGGAGGGAGAACAGAGGTGGAGGACGATGTGGAGGGATGAGGTGGGACAGGCGAGATCGAACCGGGGCGAAACAAGATGAAGAGGAGGAGGAGGCGGACGAGGAAAGCCGGACAAAGAGGAGCGGAGAAAAAGAGAACGTTCGAAGATCGAGAAAGAGAAAGAGGGTTTACACTTTGGTGTACGTTGGCCGGCTTACATACGAAACAGACGTCCTCCTCCCTCCCTCCCTCCCTCCCTTCTCTCTCCTCTCTCTTCTCATCTCCACTCTCCACTCTGTTATTCCTCCCTCTCTTTTTCTACCGTAGCCGGTGAGATAGCTCTCGAACCAGGGTACCCAGGTTGCGCCGATATGGGGGCCGAGACTTTACGAGACGGTGGTCGTGGACGAGTGATTGATGAGCGGCCAAGCTAATGAGGAGCTGAGCTGCAGGACGGGGATCACGATAAAGAGGTCCCACCACCGTATAGACCTTCTCGCGAGGCATACGTAGCTGCAACACCTCCTTCTTTCTCCTCCTCCTTCGCCTCTCTTCCTCCTCTTACACTACTACTATTTCACTTCTGCCGTATCTCTTTTCTTCCACTTTTCTCTTCGCCTTTTAGCGGACGACCTCTCTCGCTCTCTCTCTCTCTCTTTCCATCTCTTATTCCTTCGGATGTTCCATGCTCTTCGCTGTTCTTACAAATCTTCGGTCTTCCCTGTGTCTTCTGTCTTCTGCTCTTCGCGCTGCGCTGATACGCTAGCTGCTTCCCCGAGCTTCTTCGGGTTGTCTTCGCTGATAAGCGCGAGCTTGTTCTTTTACCGATTGTTCATTATTTTGACGTGTGTTTATGGATAGTTCGAGTTTCGTCGAACGATTTATAGAGACTTGAACAGACAGAAAAGATTGTACATCATCGATGAAAACATTCGGAAGCTAAAAACTTGATCGAAGACCAAAGATGAAGGAACATAGACGATCCAGAACTAATCGACGAGCAGAAATGGAAAGGGAGAATCGTTTTGGAGCGAGCTGGCGAGTGCTCGTTCTCGAAAAAGGCTCCGGGGTAAAATTCCCTGACATCATCATCGTTTCCGTCGTCGTGGCCGATTTAAGCGGTCGTTAAAAGCATTTGCCTACCTTATCTTGTTTTCTATTTACAGGATTATGCTCGTAATTCGAGGCGGAAGCGAGCCGGTGCGGCAGGAGGCGCAGCGGGGTGAGCAGCCGCCGCCGCCGCGCCGCGCGGTTGAAGAAGGAGGAAAAGGGGGTTGCCGGAGCCGGTGAAGGAAGAGGTTTATAATAAAGCCTGCAGGGTCCAAGATACGTGGCTGGCAGCCGTTATCAAACGGGTCCAGCGTTCGAGTCTCTCCGCAAAAGCCCTCTCTCCCCGGAATCTCGGGGTAACCTGGCCTCGTGCTCGTTCAGAGCCGCGATTCCTCGCGCGACGCGGGAATCACCGTTTCGCGGCATTTCGTTCCCTCAGATCGGGAATACCCTTAGCTCTCCGATTTTCCTTAGAATCTGCTTCCGTTCCAACCCTTATCTGGGGGCGCAAAGCGAATCGATGCACTTCTCATTCGTTTACCCTTGAAGTAGGGGAGACCGGGGTCGAACAATTTGACTCTGGACTACGATCACGCAGAAACATTTACAACAAAAATTAGTACGCCATTGTGAACGAGAAGAACTACGTATTTCTTTATGTGCGAGCATTCTGAATGACCACAGATCAATTACTCGGCGACTATAATGACGTCGAACAATGCTCGGAGCAAAACGGGGCAACGGATCTCCGGGCTGCGGGCTGAACAAGACCAATCGGGACACGATAAAACAGGCAAAAAGAGGGGCCCGGCCGGGTATACGAGGTTCCTAGATGACCTCGGCGCGGATCGAGCTCGATCTCCGAAAGATCTCCCTCTCTCTCCCTCTCCCTTTCATCTCTTTCTTTCTCTCTTTCTCTCCCGGCCGCGGTTCTCCGCGACTAACGAGACGTTTTCCCTGCGGTGGATTTATCGTCGAGTTCGCCGAGACATCGGTCGAGAAGGCGCACCACCACGTGAGGCCGATTCGCACGTCGCGGACCCGTTTCTCGCGCTAATCGTTGCCTGGTCGACACCGATCCTGCGATCGGCATCCACACATTCCCTTCAAAGGGTTGCTGTACCCTTGACGTGGCCACGTCACGTCCGACCGGACGTCAGGACGCGAACGGAATCTCTCTTCACCCTAGTCCGTCTTCTCCGAGAGTTCTTCTCTCCGCTAACCGCCTGCTAACTGGAGAACTTTTTAATCCGCCTCGGGTTAGGCTACAGGCCTGTTTATTCGAGGGCTTATCGGCCACTCGGACTTTACTCCGCTAGAATGCTCTAATGATTCTTGCTGGACCGACCGACCGAGCTGCTCCGTCCTCTTCGATTCCGGGTTGAAGTTGTCGAACGCAAGTTAATATAATAATTGCGGTTTATTCGAGATCGACTTCCTCCGTTTCACAATTTAGTTTGAAGAATTACGGCGCATATACTCTTCGACAGATGTTTTACATTTTCAGTACTCGTCAGATAAGAAATTAGGAGTTCTCAGTCAATCGTCATTGAAATCGCAGCAACGTCTCTGCCAAATATTATGGAATCAAATCATAAGAAAACCACTCTCATAGCTTTCAGAAAATTGATAAAACGATCGGTCCTGAATATGTAACAGTTCAGCGACAATTTATCAAATTCTTCTCGCCGTTCGTGAGTAAAATTCTTGCATTTAATCGCGCGATAATACATCTGGTTATCAGCCGCGACACGACATGGTGCTATCAATCGCAAAACCTGCGGCGGATCACATTCCTCGATCCTGGATCGTCGCGATCGTTGCCGAAGCAGCCATAAATCTCGTTAAATTAAACCAGATTTCCGTGATCGGGTGGAAGAAAACAGTGGCCGATGGACGGCCAAAATGGTCCGTAGATTTCATCGGTGTTTAATATTCACCGGCTCGTAGGAAAAACAGCCTTGTCGGCCGCCCTTTTATTCTCTACCGGCGCATGGGCCTTTGAGTCACGGCATCCATCGGAGAAGAAACGAACGCGCATACTTTCTAATCATCCTGTAGAACTCACCCCATTCATCCCTACCGCGAAAGCTATCAGCAGCAGCAGCAGCAGCACCACCAACAACAACAGCAGCAGCAGCAGTAACAGCAACAACGGAAGCCTGCGAGCCTGCTCTGGGTGCTGTGCATTATAATGTAGAGTGTGAGTTATCAGACATCGGACCGTTATCGGGGTCTGGGATCGCCTGGTCCGCTGCTAAGCTCCCGACCGCCCCCTATTCAACCCCCGATAACGAAAGGGTTATCACGCCACGCTCCCCAACTGCCATTCCTCGCCTCTAGAAAACCCAGCCGGCTCGGCTCGGCTCGGAAGGTCCGCCTTTCCAACGGGAGATTATTATTCTTTTTACTTGCAGCCGCTTTTTCGCGCCGGCCGATTACGATCCCTTTGACTCGGCCACTTTACTGCTCGCCCACCACCTTCAACCACCGACCCGTGCATTCCCCGGGCACAAAGCGAGCATTGTTTCGCCGCGATCCGCATTCGTCTTCGTTTTTCTGCGACGGCCACCGGGAATTTTCATGCGGACCTCGCCGTACACAAGGAATCGGCCGCGATCACCGGGTACCACTATCGCAGATACTCCGGTTATCCGCGACTATCCGACGAAACGGTCGATTTAGTATGCTTCGCAGTCTGTATGCACACCTAGATACTGTACATCGAAAGATGCGAGAGTAGATAACAGAAAGGATTTTAGGAAATGACTGTGAACGTGTTAAGAAATGCGGAGCACGTGTGTGGAGAATGTGTGATGGTTTCTTTGTAGATAATAAGCCTATACTCTGGTGGCGATCATAATGAACAATAAAATCAAACATACCTACTTTAGAATTGCTATTGTATGATTAGACTGCGGGTCTTAATGAAAATAAAAATTGTCTGCATCGATTGCGAGAAATAAAAAATTGGTTTAACGTCATTTTTTCCCTTAATTATTTTAATAGAGGAGAAATCATATATTGACATCTTCAATTTAAAAAATTTTTCAACTATTTTGTTATAAATGCATAAAGATCCGCAGTCTATGTATGATCAACGAATAAAATGGTGAAATAGGTATGCTTGATTTTATTTTCATATTACTAGACTGCGGATTTTATGCATTTATGACAAAAATGAGTAGGTGTAATTCGAAACAGGAAAAAGATTAAAAGAGTTTAACAATGCCGATATACCATTTTTAACATATAAAAATCATTAATGAGGAAAATAAATTTTAACTTGGATCCTATAAGTTTGCAATTAATGTATAAAAATTTTGCATAAAGATCCGCAGTCTACATATTACGATCGAAATGATTTCAATATTAAAAGTAACATATAAAGTACTGTATTCAGGTATCCACATCGACATTCTTTAACCACAGGCTCAGAAAGGCCAGCTCCCAGCACGTTGCAGTTCCCGAACAATCAAAGGGCCATTTCCAGCTGATTTTGTTCGCGCTCCGTGCGACCGATGGTCAATTTCGCGAGGAATCGTCGAAATGATAGTCGGGTAGATTACACGCTGTGCTGGCCGCAGAACAAACAGACTCGAGGGGCTGAATTTCGAAGGGGTACGGCGAAGACACGCGATGCATGGAGCAGACGAGCCGCTAATTTAATATCTCCCTCGTTCTTTATTTTCGCGCGGCTAATGGCAGCAAATTTACTCGTCGACTCGTTATCGAGGCTCGGCCCGCGAACAGAGGGGGAGAAAGAACGGTGAAAAGGGCCTCCTGATGCCGTGAGCCCAGAACGAACTCGGGGACCGAAGAAAAGGTCCTCGGTTTGATGTGGGTGAAGGGAACCCGCGACACGCGGAACACTACGGCATTCGCCACTCCTTCTCTCGATGCCGAAGACTCTTACGTTGCTGAAGAAGCGTGTGAAAGCGGCTGACTTGAGCCATTGTTACGCTAGAGCAACGTTCGAATAAATTCAATTAGCGAAATTGTCGGTTTAATTCTGTATCGAGCCGTGTGCTCGAGATCGCAAAATCTATCGACTCTTAATTGATTTTCGTTTAATGCGCATCGCATGGTATTTACTGGCTAAAAGTTCCTACGAGGAAATTATGCAACGTTTAATTAGGTAAGATTCTAATTGACAAATCGATTCGAAATTATACTGGCCAATTATAATGGCCAAATTGAAGGAGTTACGCTATGAATTGTTTGTGCACCCACCATATTCACAGGACCTGGCCCCCTCCGACTTCCATTTGTTCCCAAACCTCAAAAAATTCCTACGAGGCAGGCGTTTTTTATCAAATGAAGAAGTCATAGCAGCCGTAGATGAGTATTTTAGAGGTCTCGAGGAAAATCATTTCAGAGATGGGGTAAATGAAGTAGAAAATCGCTGGAAAAAATGTATTGAGCTTAAGGGAGAATATACTGAAGAATAAATGTATTTTGACTCATTATTTCATGTCATTTCATTGTTAGGCTACGAAGTACTTTGTATTGTGTGAAATTAATTTGCGAAGTTATATTTTGCTGGATTTCCCGGCGATAATGAATCAAGAGACGGCCATCTTCGTCGAGCCTGGTTCCCCCACGTCCACCCCCTCGTTCGCATGATGCAGCTTCTCTCTCGAAGATGATGCGAGAGAGTCCCTCGGCCGGCTTCGCGTGAGCATTGTTTGGAAATACGCGGCTGATCAGCGGCGATATACGAGCGGTTTCGCCAACCCTCCCCCCGGCCCCGATTTTTGCTCGTTCGTCGTCCCTTTTACGTTTGCGTGCCTCGATCTCCGGCCGGATCGTATCCGTAACGCGTGCACACGCCTCGTCTTGTACGCAATTTGTTCCCTTCGACGGTGAAACGCCGCGTTCCACGCCGGGCGGTGGATTTCGTTTTTCTCCGTCTTTTTTTCGTGGTCTTGGGAATCGCGATGGAATCGCCGGCGTAACACAAATACCCAGGCCGCTCGGAAATTTCTTCGGGTGCTTTATCCCCCGTTCGCCTCGATAGCCGATCCGAGCCTTGGTCCGCCGTGTAACGATGCCCGATCGACGGGGTGCACTCTGCTCCGAACAGCAAGCCCATAATTTTTCGAAGTTCTCTCTCGTGAAGTACGCTCTACCCTCTTGCAAACGCCGCCCGGTAGAAATTGCGGCCGCAACAGCGGTTACCGAAAATGAATTCTCGCTCTCGGTTCCTCGCGATAATGCGAGTCGCAAAGGTACCATTGGAGCAGTTTAATTTTTAAGTAGGCTGTCGATCTTTATGTAAAATAGAAATTGTGAAACATTTATCAATTCTGTACATAATCAGAAAAAGATCGAACAACTTCACCCCCCTTTGCACTATACATTCCTACATACTCCCAAAATTTAATAATTTTCTGAATTTCCAGATTCAAGATTATTCGTTACTCTAGAAAACTTGATGTTATACGGTGGAATCCTGAAATCTGTGAAGATGCGTGAAGTATTGCAGGACGTTCTGTCCAACTATGTCCCCGACAGGGCATGGGGGTTAATAAAATGGCCGAGGACGTCGGCAATTTTTCACGGTGTGCCGGCCACCCCGTAACTCGTCGGCGACCGCGGATGATAGCGATCTACGGCGATGCTGCGGCGACGTTTCTCTATTTCGATCGCGTGGAGAGATTCCTGAGGATGCAAAGCGCGTGCTCGCATCGGGTAATAACTCGTCGATAACTAATGGCCGGGGAATGCGAGGAAAGAAAGAGGCCTCGAGGAAAGAAACCGTCGCGTATGAGGGGACGAGGGAAAACGGGGGAGTCGCCGATGGGGGGCTCTCCTCCGCCAAACATGGCAAGTTGCTCCATCCTGATCTCCGGGGCCTCGCGAGCAAGGCGAAACTGTCCCGGGACTCTTCCTTTCGCCGCGGGAAGCGCGACAGATGCAGGAACTCTGATATACAAGCGCGACGCACCGCTTCGTTCAGCTCGGCACAGCTTAGCTCCGCTCATAGTTACGAATTGACATGAGAAAAATATATATCGGTACCCTATTCGTTTGTTAATACAAAGCTTACGAGGCACTGGAATTGAAACTTACATTGGTTCGGCCATTTTAAATGGTATACAGAATGATTTTGGGAACTGGGACAAGTTACTGCTCTTTTTTATATTATATGTCATAATACCGATGCATCCGCCAGGTGCAATTGCACTTTATTCTTTAATGCAACTCAATTTTTTTGTTTGCCAAATGACCGGTTTTATATCTTCCAATTATTGAAATTATAAAAATTCGTTTATGGAATATGATGGAATAAATTTCCTTGTCCAAATATCCATTATATTGAAAATTACAGACATTCTCAATAAATTTAGTGTTGCCAGTTCGAGAAGGCAATATTGAAAATTAAACATTTCTTCCGACCTAGAATATCTTATATATATCTATGCTATATACTATATAACTTCCATTGTATACGACTTTTTTCATTTTGCGGATATGAAATTGATATAATACCTCGTTGATTTGATACCAACATATTTAATAATGTAAACAATATTCTGAATAATGGTACGGCAATTTTTAGTGGTGACTCTCTGAGTCTCTCAGCATAAATATTTCAACATACACGTAAATCATAGAAATAAAACAATTCACTTCCTCGACGATTACCGTCGATTCACCTGCCGAGACAAGAATTTCGTACGTAATCTATTAGCGTAAGTTGAAACATCATGACCGGTGGGTGTCGCGAAAAAAAGGCGTAGAGTTAAGTGAAAGAGGGCCGGGATTAGGGTCTGGTCGCTGGAGGACACGTTCCTCCAGGTGGTGCATGGATAATTGGCGGATCGCTGGCCGAGTCTGGTTGTGTCCGCCATGCACGGTGCACCTCGGTGGACGAGGAAGGAGAAAGGCGAGAAGCGCAGGTCGAAGGAGAAGAGAGAACAGGATCGACAAGGATCTTCCGATCCTGGCGACCGCGTTCGAAGGCCTCCTCTTGGCCAGGCTGATCTATGAATGGGACCAGGCATCGGAGGAGGTCGACGGTGCCGATTGGTCGGGACCGGTACCACTCTGGTACCACATCGACCAATCGTTCGTTGGTCTCTCTCCTCTCCCTGGGCTCCCTTCGTATCAAGATACAGCCGGGCCACCTCCTCTTCTTCTTCTTCCGTCTCCTTTTTCTTCGTTGCCCTTCCCTCCCCCGTGTTTCGCCTTTTCTTTCCTCGCCCTTTTCTCCTCGTTTTTATCCCTCTTCTTCGTATACTCTCCCCTCCACCTTTCCCCGGTGATGATTGTTGATGGAACGATTAGGGGTTGAAGAAGAGTATGAGTGTACTTTGCGGTTAAATAAATTGGGGACGGCCTGCGGTCGGATCGTTTCATCTGATCCTGGCGGCCTGACCCGTTGATGCTTCCTTGTCCTTACTGGAACCAGTGGAATTATAATTACTACGGAATGATGCTCCTGCCTTCTCGATGACTCTCGCTCCGTAACAGTTTCCCTATCTGCTCCGAAATCTCTAATTGTTCTCGCGGGATCTCGGAAAGTTTCGATCTTGCGCTGGGCTTTGAGATGAAGGTGAATTGTAAGGCATTGTTTCTTGCTTTTGAGGATGTCAAGGGGATGTTAATGGATTTTATTATACATTTATGGGCGTAGTAACGTTTCCTATAAAACATGTCCGGTGACTAAAAAATCAGACTCGCTCGTTCCGTAATTACTAATCGCTTGCTGCATGCAAAGTGCTCCCAATTAGTAGCATTATACGCACCTGCTCGAAGGCGGTTATTTTACGGGTGCAAACAGTACTTTCTCGTGGAGAAAATTACACATAGAAACACTGTCCATAATAATTCACACTGAACAAGACCGTAATCAGTAGTGTCTTTCTCGTCAAGAATTAATTAAAAATACCCGATGCCACAGGATGGCAATTTCGGAGCCTGAAAAATAATTCTTTACAGTGCGGAATAGTGTGAGTCAGTCTTTTGACACTTTGTAGGGTATCAATTACAAGCGACTATCTCGTCCAGCGATTCCAATTATCAGCCTACTCTGCATAACGAGCAAACTGCAAGAATTCCAAATACTTCGAAACACTCTGTATAATGTTCTGCATGCTATCAGACTTAATCACCAGTGTCCGTCCCGTCCTCTTCGATTAAAATTACTATGGGAAATAATACTTTGTAATGATACCGTAAGAAGGCAAAAGGTGGCTCTCTCGTGGAGAAAATTCCGCGTACGTTACGATATTTTGTATAATGCTTCACACGGTTCAGAGACTCAATTATAAGTGTCCACCTCGTCCACCGCGATCTCAATTATCATTTTACTCAATACTTGTAATATCGCGAGACAGCAATTTCGAGATCGCAAAAAGCCGCTCTCTCGTAGAGAAAATGCCAAATACAAACCACATGCTCTAGAACACCCTATATCATTCTCGGGGCGACGAACCTCAATTAAAATCGTCAGTCCCGTTCACCGAGCTCTCAATTACTATCGCAGAATGCTAATTTCCGCAAACTCGAAAAAATTTCCCATGAAACGTCCTGCAGACCACCTCTTAGGCTTCGTTACATCGACTACAAATCTCCGTGGGCCGCGATCTCAATTACTCGCGGCGGTAATTGTAATATCGGGAGACAGAGCAATTTCTCGGTGGTAAAAAAGCGGTTTTCAGTCGGAGGAAAGTGTTGAGTCGACATGGTAAAACCGGAAAGTGCATCTGGCTGTGGCGAGGCTTGAACAGGCTGCAGGTGCAGTTAGAGTAGTCGGTCCACCATAAATCTCGACGGTGGCCTTACTACCGTATTACTCTCGGTCCCGGGTTCCCTGAATGCTCTTCTAATAACACACTGGTAGGTTGGCAGCTCTTCGCTCCGGGGGGTGGCCAGCCTGTTGGAGGAAAGCATAGCCAGCCTCGGCTGAGGCGAGGCGGTGCGAGCCGCTTGATTACAGGATATGCCACAGATGACGTGATATTAACGTAATGAATACCGATCGGTGTGCTCGTCGCGCGCGAGCTCGGCCACGCACGCGATGAAACTGGACGCTGCCTGCCGGGACCTGGTCTTTAGCCATCACCTCGGCCCGAGCACGAATTTATTAGCGGCGGATTGTCACGCCTGATCGGTGATTACGCAATCGTTCCGCTAACCGTAACGACGCGAAAGAAAAGGGCGCTGGTCCCGCCAGAGGCGATCGTAATGGGAGCTAATTGAACGTTCTCGCGAAAAGCCGACGGAATTTCGCCCGAATTAATTGTGCACGACCACCGAAACCGCGCTAATATCATAGCGCGCTTTATTTATGGCGACGAGATGCTACGTTCCTACCGGAATTCCCCGAAGCCGAGCAGAGTTTAAACAGCAGCTCCAGCAACGCGTAAAGAACCGGAAGATTCCCGTCATCTGCTCCTGCTCCTCCTAGGATACGGTCTTCTAGGAGACTCTCTGCTCAGATCAATGTATGGTAATTATAAGACTGCGGGATCTTTATGCAAAATAAAAATTGTCTGGAGCCTGAAAGACATTCTTATTTTAATCTATTTAACAAGCTGAAAATAATAGATTGGTATTCTTGAATCAGTTTAACCTTACCACGGTTTAGAATTGCACCTGCTCATTTTCCTCATAAACGCATAAAATCGACAGTCTGGTCATGATAAATGTGTGTTCCAGATGCTGGACTCTCGTGGGAGATTTTCGAATGCCTCAGGAGCGTGTAAAGAACGAGGCCCGAGCGTGCACGGATCGTAATTTTTGCACGTTGCATGCCGCGCGATCTCGCCCCGATAAGTTCGATAAACTAGGCGGATTTTAATGCGGCTGATTGCGGCCGCAATCAGTGCGTAGTCGTGGAGCACGGCTCAAACGAGCCGATCACGTGCCGCCGCAGAAAAGGGCTATTTGCAGTCACTCGAGTCACCTCGATCCGCGAGATATTTCCCTTTATTGTTTGGTCTAGATTCTTGCGGATTCTAATTTAGACTGCTCGCTTTTTGGAGTTCCTTTCGGTTCTGGTAAATCCCTTAACTCTTTGGGGCTAGCTGGGTTAAAAACTGTCCCACCTTTTGCTTAGCTTTTTATGCATAGTGGGACATATTTTAATCCACCTCGATAGGTTCAAGTTACTCATGGTCGTACTCATGGAAATTACTCGTCTAAAGTTTTTCATTCAGTTGGCAATGCTATGAGCCAACGGTAAATGCGTGAATAAGTGAAAACAAAAGTGCCTCAAAGAATTAAGGGAGACCGACACTCTTTTCCAAGAAGATTGGAAGAGAAATGATGAGAGTGTTATCGGAACGAAATCTACAGAAAGAATTGCCTTAAAAGGTTCATGATAATCCAGTTTCGAGCGTATTCGGGGAAACAATTTCATGATCCCGCGAGGTGCAAAGAATTTCGGGAAAATCGCGATCGTGCGATATCCGAGGATCTTCGCACCCGGTGATCTCGGAGCTGGCGGTTCCGGGATTGTCGAGACCGTGTATTAACCGGAACCAACTCGTTCGGGTAAATGAACACCTTTCCGAAACTGGCGGTCACCTGTGTTTGAAGCGACGCGACGCTTCCGGGCCGGGTCGGGCCGGGCGAAAAGTGGCGTTTAACTGGCGCGTCCCGCTCCGGCTTCGATATTCAATTACGGATTTACATACGAGCATGCATCTCCATTAAACCGGGGGCCCATCGCGCTGGACGTCGTCCGCTCGCCGAAACTCAGCTCTGTAAATTTGCTCGGCCAATAAACCTAACCGGCGATCGCCGCGGAACGAAATATTTAAGAGGGAGCGTACGAACCGAACGCGAGTAGCGGCAGGCGCACGAAACGATTAAGTCGCGAATAAATTATCCCCGGGATCGAATGAATTAATAATCACCCGAGGAAAATCGGTTCCTGGAAGATGCCCGCCGTGCCCGTGGAATATGTGTCCGTCGGCGGACTTTTGCGAAAGAACGTTTTTCTTCCTTTCTTTTTTCCTTTCTCTCACGGATGATTACAACCCGGTGAAACTCGCGGGCCGAGGATGAGAAGGCCTGTCATCGACACGTTCGGCTCGTGGAAGCACAAGCATTAATTGCATGCCCGGAGAGGATCGTGCACGGAATTCGCGTGAAAACGTGATGGATCGTCGTCCTGCTGGAAGTCGTCGCGACGTCGTGACCGAGACACGAGCCGTCCCTGGAATATAATGAGCCGGACGGCGTCGGCGATCCCTATCTGATCCTGCTTCCTTCTACTTTGACCGCTGGATAGATCTAACGATCGCTTTTTAGATTAGACTACTGGTTTTTCTAACAAACACAAGCGGAGCCCCCTCAATTTTAACAAACAGCTGTACTCGAGAACACGGAACTCGAAAACATATATGCACGTTCTTCTAGCGGTCACTTATCCGGGGCTAGAAATAATTCTGTGAAAAATCATTGGACTCTTAAGCAAATTTAACACTAGAAGAATACTAGCTTTTCATTCATTGATTTGTTACATTTTTTAACATCGTTTTCAAGTTCAGGAGATCAAAAAGCCTGCTGCTTTTCGCTTCGATTTAACCGAGTCTGCCTCGATTAAAGCCGGAAGATTGTCCGAATTAGATATAGGTTAATCAGTGTTAAATTTACTTAGAATGTGGGTCAAACGTAAGACTACACTAGAACACTAGAATTATACTTGGCTTAAGTCGGGCTACATCATACAGATAAAACGGTAGGGGCTCCTTATTCGATATTTAACGATGCAAATGTTAGAATTGCTATGTATCTCTTGGACATCCAGCGCAACAATTGTGTCCTCCTTCAACATAGGAAAAAGAAGCTCAATAATGTCCTTTTAAACAATAATTTCAGAACAAGTTCTATTATCTCCATTCTAAAAATTTATTTTTATTTAAATTTATTTTATTATTTGTTGATCTTTGGTTTTAGAATGACTATTAGGCAATTGCTGATAACCAGGTATGTATCATTTAACAGAGACGTCACTTCAGCAGCCAGACTCGAAAAGATACAAATTTTCCTTATAAGTCTGGCGACAATGTCGCCAGCTGACATAATAAAAACCGCCGCGAACTGGTTCTGAAATTGCAGAGCGCGACACGAGGGCACGAGAAAAAGGGCCAGCAGCATCGTGGGTCGCGATGGAACAAGTCCCATTGGTGGAACCCTTCAAAATGACTCCTCTGACGGCGTACAAAGTGGTCATTCGGCTGAAGCTAAGTAGTCGGCTGAACCCCGGGGGATTCCACCCTCGAGCCTCGACAAATTGCCGCCAATTAAAATTCTCTTCTTCCGAGGCGCATGCCCGGGGATCGTTCGTTCCTTTCGCCCACCGTTGGGACCAGTTTCTGCGTCCAATTAAGTTGTACCTGGCCCGCGTTGGAACCGGACAGGCCCTCGGTCCTCCAGTCCCAAATTAATTTAAACCTCGTCCCCCGGTACGTTCCAATGAAACTCTTTGTCACGAGATTACGGCGATCCCCGATTGCGATAACAATTGCCCAGCACTCTTCCACGTTTAACCCTTGCTGGTTCTCATTTTTTTTACCCACCACCTTTGCTTTTGACTGTCAAAATTGAAATTGTAAAACAAGGATCCTTCCGTAACGTTCAGCACCATCTTTCATCTCTGAGCATTAGAATGAAATATCTAATTATCGTGATGGATTCATTAAAAGAAGATCTGACGATTTCGAAGTTGCGACCCAGTTCGCAGGTAGGGTCCGCTTTAAATCGTCGTCGGATGTTGATTCTTCGCGGAAGTCGGCTGTGGGTGTCGGGGGTTCTGGTGCAGCGCGGGGGGGGGGGTGGCTCGGAAGGGGTGCAAGTAACCGTAGGGGCGGCTCGACAGCCGAAGCTATGCGGATCGAGCTTATCTCGAACTCGCAGACGCGTCGCAATCGATATATCTCGCGGAGGCTCTCCTCGATAGGTGACTACCACCCCCCGGGAGGGTGGGGGGGTGTCGCGCGTAGAACGCCCACGGTTTCTCGCTCTTTGCTCTTTGCGGGTGCGAGCGAGAATGTCTTCCGGTGATGTGTGCGCGGACGCAGACACGGTCGTCCTACTCGCTGCAGAAAAGATCAATTTTAGATTCGCAGCGATTTATAACTTCCTCTAATATGGCACCGATATGATCTCTCTTCCTAGCTTCCCTCCCTCTCACTCTCTCACTCTGTATATATATCAGTCCCTCTATCCCCTTTCTCCTCGTCTCTCTCTTTCTCGCCGATGCGCAAACCCAGCAGCTCGTGGATCTTCGAGGACCGCTTTCCGCGCGAGCGGATCCCCTCCGTTGGATTATTTGTTTCCATATTCCGGAGGCGTTAGGCTGAACGCCGGCGGATTCACCAGCTGAAAATGGCTTTCATTCGCCGGATGAACCCAACCCCCACCGTCCGATTCCTTCGACCGGAATCCTTGGGCCAGCTGACTGCGGAAATAGATCCCGGAATCGAATATACTCTCTGGAACCGGGGGATGAAGGCGCCATCCAGAACGCGGATTTAGATCTTAACCCCTCCCGCGCGACTATTCGCACCCTCTTTGAACCACGCAGAGGCCTCCCTTCTCCGAAAATTGATTGCGGAGGTGCCTCGAGTCATTTTCCTAAAAATGATTGTCAAATAATTCAGTAACTATATTATACATAGTGTGTAAGGTGAGAACGTCATAATCAATTAGCTAACAATTTTTGTCAATAACGTTGATCGGTTTTTTGAATGAACACAAGTCAGACTGATGATGACTATTAACAAAGTATAAAATAAAATAAAATTTGATTTGATTCGTTTTTGTTATCAATATCTAAACATTTAAATAAATGTAGTCACACAGAAGATATACATTTTCTTTTTTCTTCTACGACATATTTGTGGATAAAGACGTTTCGATTACTATAGCCGTAAAGGAAATGTTACGGCAAGGGGTTAAAGGTGAACAGCCTCTAGCTAATCTCAAAAAACGCGGAACGTCCTGGATCTCCGCCCGACCCTGAGTCGGACCCGCAAAAATCCTCACCGCCAATTTCAGAAGCTCGAGGACAGTATCGGAATCCTCTCTGCCGTAACTCCCGAAGTCGCGTATCGCGGCCTAATTGGCGAATCGGCGTGCGTATAGGCGTGTGCACGCGGTCGTTCGCGTCCGCGAGTTGCGCTCGCGCCGAAAGGCCTCTCCCGAGTGCTCGGAGACAGTGGCATTAGCATAAGGGAGGCTGATTTATAATTATAATCGTGGAACTTCGGGATGCCGGGCACGCAACTATCGTCCACTCCTTTGGATCGCTTTGCACCACCGTTGGCTGATTAACATATCTACGGCCGGACACCGAGCGCCGGATAAGTTCAACACGTTCGAGCCACGGACTTTATTCCCGTGGTTGGTGCGCGACGTTTTGCTGCACGTGGGTGTGCACGGAGGCTTAATCCGGCCCGGAGAGAGAAAGACGGAGACACGGAGATGAAGAGAAGAGAGAGAGAGTCCTTTGTCGAGGACTCTCGATCCTGCGCGTCCGGTTTGCACGTGACTCGTGACTCGGCCAGCAGGATAGCTGTTGGTAACTGGATCGCGGGTGGACGATCGCTATTGGTAATCAGAGACGCCTGCAACCTCTCTCCGACCGATAACACCGCGATTTCTTCGCGCCACTACAGATAAGCGACACCAAAATGGCGGGAAAGTCGAGCACCCGGCCAACCCCGCCGCAGTCTCGTGATCGTTATCGCGCGAGAAGGTTGCTCGCGATCCTGGGATCGGTATCGTCGGATGCAGCCTCGCCAGAGATTCCAGATTGCTATCGGAACGCGGAGACGGGGTTAATGAAAGCGCTCGTAAACGAGTGAGCCTCCGCGCGCGTTCAGCCCCGCGCGTTCGTCGCGATCGCGCTAAGTGCAGGATAATGGGAACGGCCGCGATAAACTTGCGATCTTGTTTCGAAGTTAATGATCCTTTTAATAGAGCCCGTAAATTATTCTTTGATTTTTGGCCTTGCGTAATGGCCCGCGGGAATGGAATTCCGGCTCGGTGTTGAGAATCTCCCGGCTTTATCCGTCGCGATGGAAATTGGCAATGTTGCGTCTCGGGGCAGGTGGGGCACTTGCGCGAATGGCAGGAGAGAACATGATAAGCAGGAGCAGAGGATCATTTAATATAATGTTCATCATGTTAGAATGAAGTAAGAGGGGGTGGAATCTTGTATTTCATTTTGTTCGTTAAATAATGCTTCATGCAATTTTGTCTTTCATTCCATTCATTATTATGTTGTGTATTATGACTATGCAATTTTGTCTTCATTCCGTTCATTATTATGTTGTGTACCATGGCTGTGGATTTTCATGCAAAATAAAAATTGTCTGCGTCCTGGCGTTGCTAATTGGGTCAGAGCAAGCTGGTAATCGAGGCGGAAAAAACGGGTACGATCGATCGAAAATCGCTGCCAAGAGGCGTTTCGAACACGGCTTGTTAGCTCCCACCCCTAAGAGACGTCGGCAGGGAGATTCGGACGCGCCGGGGTGGTATTTAGATATTCTAATGGCCGCCTGATAACAAGACGCCACGGCGCGCGAGATAAAGACGACGCTCCCGTCGAGGACGCGACGCTGCGCGTCGCTGATAACGCGCCACCCCCGCACCCGTTGTTTACGTATACGACGGTACATGCACGTTTAGCTGCTATAGTGTGTATCCAGATGCGAGACGGTGTGCGCGTCGCACACACGTGTATTCAGACGAACCGCAGAGCGCCGCACCACGCGGCCACGATTATTGGTGCAGCGAATATTAATGAAATGATTATGGCGAGAGGCCACCGCCGCCGAAAAAGCCGTCGCGATGCGCTTAATCGACTTCCGGTGGCGTCTTTATCTTGCCAATGGCTGCCACAGCCAGCCAATCTGCACGGGAATTGAAAAGATCGCGTTTTAATCCCCACGGTGAATTACCGAGCGCGAACCAATAAGCTCGAATCGAATCTCGCTTTTTTATCTGGAAAAATATTTGTTTGCTACTTATCGATGGGACGCTCACTTATTTATCGGAGAAGTTTTGGTTAGTGACTTAATACTTCGTGATTGGCGTGTTAATAGCGGTAACAGCTTCGTAAGACTGTTAATTTCCTCGCTGCGAACGTTGCACAGCTTATTTGTTGCATAAAGAAGGCCAAATGCATTTTTATGCACGTTACTTTGCTTCGATTCTATCTGGAAAAATATTTACTTGCTTCCTAAGGGTGGAAAATGGCAAATTCAGGTATCGGAAAAATTCTTAGATAACATCTTAATAAATTCATAACTGGTGATGTTGTTAATAGAAGCAATAGCTTCGTGAGACTATTAACCTATCTGAAGGTATTATGTACGATTATTTTCAAGACTAATCAACCTGTAAAAGAATCTTGAACACTTCTTCTCTGTTTATTCTACTAATTGAAAACTGTCTCCAACCACCCCCGTTTCTTCCTCACGGTTTCCGTTAGAGGACAAGAATTGTGCTCTCGATGAAAAAAGCGGCGCACTGCATTGTCGCAGATAACTGTTGCATTTCGTGGCTGACTTTCCTTTGCGCAAGGGGTGGGTAAGATCCGAGAGATCCTTCCACCCCATTTTCATATTCATATTCGCCGACGTTCGCTTATCCTGCTGCTTATCGGGCCGAGGCAGCTCCTTGTCACCGCGGCTCCTTTTCAATCATGCACGCACCACCCCCGTTCCCAGGATGCGAGAAAAATATGTTTGCCCGATCAGGGTGGCATCGCACCGCGCACCGAACTCTATTCCCGATGCTTATCAAGTGTCCTCTCTCGCGCTCGATATCTTTCTCCGGGAAATATATATTCATTTTTCGGTGGAGAGGCTCCTCTCCACCTATCCATGAATAAATCAAATTATGTTTGCGCGCGGCATTCCTCTCGCGGGAATATTTCTGTCGCGCGAGTGTGCGCGGTTGTTTCTTAAATTGGGGTGCGGGACGTCGTTGGAAACAGAAAGTCCCTTCGGAATGATTAAAACGGATTAGGACATTTTTAATTCGAGAGAGAAAGGAGTCAACGAAAAATCTTGCACTGTTTTAATAAAATATTTCTTGGACCTCTGAATTTTTTCCAGGACCTTGCTGAAAGGTAGAACGATTGGCAAATTTTCTTGCAATTCTCTTTCCTGAATCAATTTCTTCCAACGTAGAACCCAAATTTACTGGGAGTGCTCAACGGGAGCCTGGAGGATCTCTTAGAATCTTTAAGGAACGAGAAAAATCCATAGATTGAAATATTTTCTTAGAATTTTCCCCTAAACCTCTTTCACTTGGAATCATAATCTTCGGAAAGAAGCAATCTTTTTCTCAATTAATAACAAAATTCAATCTCACGGGAAAATACCATTAAGAGTTTATAAAAATTTCCGGGATTTCTCAGAACTGAGAAAATAGACAAAGTGCAACTTTTGAAACATTTTACAGAATCCCCCGGACCTAAGAGCTTCGCGAAATTATAACATCATCTTGGGATCTCTTGGTCCGAATCAATTTCTCCCGGAGAACCGAAATTTGCCGACGATGGTTACAGGAGATCCTCCGAAAATGGAGAACGGTCGAAAGAGTGTAACGTGCCCGAGAGGGTGCAGACGGGGGTGGATTCCCGGGCAGGAAAGAGCGGTAAAGCGGACGACGGGGGTTGCAAAGGTAATCTCTGCACCGTGTTGCCTTGGAAGGGTTAAGTTGTAGAACCACGGCTGGTCGCCGATGATAAGGACAGCCCGAATCGCTCTCGCAGAGCCGCAGAATCCGCAGGACTTCTCAGTCTGCCGTACCGATTACCCCCGAGGATCGTCGCGACGTCGACGCGACGCCTCGCGTCGGTCACCCCTCGCTCTGTGCATGCTTCGAAAAATCTCTGATAAAATCCAGCGAAATTGCCTGGCAATATAGCACCGGCGACTATTCGCTCGAGTATATCGGATACACCCGAATCTACGATACTTTCCGATCTCTCGGACATTTAGATACACGGGAAATTCTTGATCTGGATGAGCCACTTACGATAACGGCGAGGATATTCTCGATGGCTGCAAACTTACCTGCAACAGAAACAGAAATTTCAATTATTTACGAAAATTAAGCTCATCTTATTTAATAAGTTTACATGAACCTAATACAACTCTGTCTTAACCTGTCATTCATCCATTCGCTCATTCGCTCACTCATCAATAGACTGCGGATCTTTATGCAAAATAAAAATGTTCAGCAGCGATTGCGGACAGCAGGAGTTAAATACAAATTCATTTCATCCCCTAATAGTTTTACACACCTGAAAACAACATAACTATATGTTTAGATTTTTCTAATTTTTCACTGTTTCATATTTCATCCAGCCAATTTCTTCATAAATGCATAAAAATCCGCAGTCTACTCATCACTCTAAGTATACTAAGTATCTGCATAACTACTTATTGCACCACTTTATTCTTTTGTTTTCCTACTCCCCTGTCCCTCCATTGCGACACCCCTCCCTCCTTTTTCTTTTTTCTTTCGGTATATATCCAGATTCCTGAACAAGCTCATCTTATTTAAAATTGAGCTAAGATAATTTGTTTGTCGCATACTACAATTGTCAGTAAGAAATTACACTGATGTAATATAATATCCAGAATTATAGCCAAGAACCAGCATTATGATCATTCCTTTTGGGGTTATTATTTTGAAGAACATTTTGTAGTTCCTTCTTGAAAAACACACAACTGCCCAGTACCTGAATCAGCTTAATAAATATACATATCAGGTGAAGCATTAAATCCATTACTTTATAAATCTGCGATAATAACCTACTTAAGTTTGACATTGCTGGAAACTATTTTTGTTTTAATAAAACACCGCAGAAAAGCTCTCTTGCCAGTACAATCCTCCGGTATTCAGCTCGGAGGATCCCGCCCGACGACCTCGCCGCGTCCGCCGATAATCGACGCCGAAGTCGATATTAGATTTGCTTTGAATCGCATTCAGGCCCACCCCCGCAGTCAGCCGCCTCCTATCGGCTGGCATAAATCAGCCCCGCGATCTTAATAAATGCGCGAGGACGACGTAGCCGACGGTGAGTGTCGGTTGGGGGGGGGTTCGCGGAAGCTCGAGGGGGTATGAAGAGCGAGAGAGGAGAGGAAGGGGATGAAGGAGGGATGGGGGAGTTGAAACGCGCGAAAGGGGGAGGACGGATCGTATGAAACGTCGGGGCGGTTGGTAGGCAGCTAATATCCTCCTGGCCGCGCTATCCCTAGGCTCATCTCAATAAATTCAATATACTTGTGTAAATCGGAACCCGCGAACGTCCCCCGTCGAACAGGAGAGAACCCACCCCCTACGTCCCCCGCGTTCGGAGATGAGCTGCTCTCGCCATCCCCTCACAGATGGCTCCCAGCCGACTTCTACGCCGATAATGTATCGGTTATTGATTACCCGTAATGAGCCGCTCGCTTCAATTTTTCCGATGGGGTTGCTCCCGTCATCTGACTTCGAGGGGGTGGGAAACACCAGACCTCGATGAGGGGGGCGAGTTATGCTGCTAGAGGGTGGTTTCGGATGTCCTGGGTGCGTTGATGGTTTGCGATCTTTGATGGGGTTTGAGGGGCACGGGGGTTAATGGGGCAGAGGTCGAGAAAGGGTGGTTTTCGTAACAGAAATAAGATAAAAATCCTAACAAAAATCTGTTCGTAAAAAATATCTTGCTTTAAGTTACATTCATTAATTTTATGAATTAAGTAAGAATACAAATGCCAATTAATCCCTACTGCCCGCAAATCACATTTTCTCGTCCGACGTCTTCAGTATAGATCGGGGACTTGCAGGATAATTTCCATAAAACAGCAAGCCAATGTGGACATTCGATAAGATTACCGGAGCCCCAATTCTCCCGAAATCAGTACTCCAACCCCTAAATCACCGGATTCCCTCGATTTACTCCGCGAAAAATCGCGGCGAGAAGATTCGCTCTGCGAACGACGACGCGGGGGGTGGGTCGTTCGTTTCGGGGGTAATTTCTTAGCAATCAAGGGAAGAATTTAGCGGCTGCCACGCGCACCCGGGCTAATATCTATCTGAGTCGCTATCGTTCGGTGGCTGGTCGGCAACGAGGTTTTCATCGAGTCGTTAGTTAGCGACTTCTTCCACCGGCGGTTATCGAGGACTTATCGGCGGGCAACGGGGCCCGTGGATCGTATTTAACCGGCGATATTAATCGATTATTGATACCGTGGCCACATAATTCCACGGATCTGGCCGGTTATCCGGAATCGTTCCACTTAACTCGCAGGGCTCGGCGATTTTAATAAATGAGGCTTAACAAAGGGTATTTCGCGGTAAATCGGCGTTATCGTATATTTGAACCGGCGGTGGCGGTTTCTTCCTGCGACGGGCACACGCTCCGGAAATCCTCGAGGACGACGAGCTTTTCATCGAGCCGTTAGTTAGCGGGCAACTGCAACCACGTCTGAAGATAACCGAGCTACCTAAACCCTGCCTACCCACTCGCCGTCGAATCGACGACCGTCGACGACGACTTATCGGCCAGTTTCGCACGCCATCGTACGCTCTACTCCGTCAGGGGCTAATGCGACGCGCGATCGCGTTAAAACCACCCCCGCGCAAGGCGACACACACGATCACCACCGATTACAGCTTCCGCGAATTGCCCCGTATTTCCTGCCGACTACACACATCCCTACACCCAGTAGTTCTTTCTTCGTTAACCGGTTTGAAACCTACCGAGCCTAATTGCTTCCTTCGCGACCAGTGCAAGTGGGAACTTCGTCGGACTGCGATAAGCTTTCCCGACGATTGAAACACCTTATTTAGGCGTTTAGCGACTGTTGGACCTTCAATCTTTAAGTAAATATTCATTCCCTTCAATAAGTGATCGATTTTTGTATTTATTCTTTGTGAAAATGTTACGAGAATTTCCTTGACGGTCTCACTAGAAGATTTCGATTTAAATCCTGTTCGCGAAGGATGTTATAAAAATGTGTGGTTTCATTTCTTAACTCCGATAGATAGATAGGGCGAAGCTAAAGGGAAAACAAATTCCTCGACCGCTTTCGAATTTCATTGAACGCAATGATTCTCCCCCGATCAGGACATCTTCATGCGATCCCAACCTCACCCACAGACACCTCCTTCGTGGTAGCCCAGGCGAGGAACCGAGACGAGATAAAAATAATAAATCAACCTGTGTACGAGAGGCGAGACGCACATGCATTGCCGATTTCTCCGGTATCGCGACTCGATACGGAAATGGTGGTGCTAGGGGTTGGAGGGTGGCAGAACGATAGAAAGAAAGCGGAGAGAGTCGGAAAATGCGGAAAGAAAACTTAATTTTTGTTTTGGTAAACAGACCCGCTGATGTCTATGCAAATCCAGAAAACAGTTCTCAACATTTTACAAAAATCGAAATACTCCCGATCTATTATTAGAAAAGTATACCTTCAGACAGAAAGAGACCATTCGCTTTGACATTAAAAATCCTGCTAAAAATTACTCCAGCCAACAATGTCCAGTAATTTCCTTCCTTCGAGCTCGAATTTCTTCTTCAGCAATCCAGAACCACCCCTAAAGAAAAATTGCTGTTTCCATCCCCGAAAAATGCTTCCTCACCAGCAAACAAGTTCTGCCGCATGTTCGGTGCACACGGACGAACAGGAAACACTGACTAGTGGAAATTGCACGGGGTTCGACGGAGGCAGGGCGGACCAATGAGGGGTGCGGGGGTGGCGGTAGGGAACGGTATCTCGAACAGCGCGCGCCGATTAATAACGAGCAGTCGTTACGGGAGATAAGGAAGCGCTGCGTCTCCCCCTCTCTTATTTCTCCGGTTTCGCGAGAGAGAGAGAGAGAGAGAGAGAGAGAGAAGAGATACGCTGTGTGCCGATACCCGGCGATTCCGCGCGGCTCCAACACAGAACCGGGGCCAGGCTCTCGTGCCCGTACGGGCGAAAGCATAGATCGGTGATAAGACCGCGTAAATTTTGACGATCGTTAAGTAGGGAAAGTATCCTGTTCCCCCTCCGAAGCCAATTTATTTTTTCAGATCGCGCCGCGAAGAATTCGCAGATTTTATTGCGGCTCGTCGAGATCATGCTACATCTCGTACTTTTTGTTTTTGTTAGCATTATACGTCGGCAAAATCGACGACAAGATTTTTCAAAGTTAGGGGTTGCTTCGAAGTTCTGATGCTGATATTTTCAATAATGAAAGGGATCTTATTACACGACAGCCGCAATCCCTATCGAGTCGGCAACGATGCTCGGTTCCCATCCGGCAAAGAAATTCATCGCAATCAGAAAAGCTGGTTCTGTTAAACGATGTACATCCCACCCCTTCCTGGCCCCCATTGGAGAGTGTCGGGGCTCGGTGGCACCCTTTCTCACCCCCTCGAATTCCTCGGAATTCCGCGGCTGGTGACTGGCGGTGGCGACCGCGTGCGCTTCGCGATAAGCTCCTCCAGCCGGCACCAACAGCCCCTCCCGTTGCCCCAAACCACCCCTAAAACCACCACCAGGCCGGCAGCAGGCATCACAAGCTCTCTCTCTCTCTCCCTCTCTCTTTCTCTCTACTACCAGCCACACACACACATACCATCGCAAACCGCCTTGATCACGAACCATCCACTTGCTCACCGTCATCCTGGAAACACTCTCTCTCACCCGCGAAAGTTTTCGGGGGTGTGCATCGGTTAGGCTCGGCACCCAGGGCCGATCGATCTCTGCGCATCGCGGATCCACCCGTTATCTTTATCCCGGGCCTCGCGTCGCGATATATCTGATCGGAGTTCTCCTTCTGCTTTTAGGCTAACTGCCGGGGTAATTTTAAAACGATCCGGAGGATTTCGGTGCGGGCTTATTTATGGTCCCTGCCGACGAGGGTGGCCCCCCTCTCCCGGCCCTGTGGCCTGTGTCTTATCTCAAACATAGCCCCACCCCCCCTCCCTCCCGCCCTCGCAGACCCCCACCGATAATTGCCCGGTTTTTGCGGAACAGGAAACGTCAGGCTCGGTTTCGTGCGCGAACGAGTTCGAACCGCACACGGCCACGGCGTAACCGTTTTCAAAACGCACGGGACCCGACGCCACGGCACGCCGAGTTTTATCGTTCGCCGATAATTGCTCCGTTTTTGGCCGACGGAGAACTTTACGCTCGTTCAAACACCCCTCCGCAACGCCATGCCGATCTGCAACCTGTGCATCGAACGCGTTCTGTTTTCGATGAACGGGGGAGACGATCAAGTTGCGGTCGAAAGGTCGAGTGGATTTTCGAGGGTCTTTTGCCTGATGGAGCTGCCGCGGAATCGGTATGTATTTTATGCAGTTTACTCTTCGCAGAACTTATTTTACCACGGAGTTTATGATGTTGGCTCCAGACTGATTTTTTAAGTGATTTTTATAATACGCTCAACTTTAGTGCCAGCCTGATTTTTTTTATCAATTTTAATGGAAGACTCAATTTCAGTGTCAGACTCAGTCTAATTCTTTTAATCAATTTTAATGAAGGAATCAATTTCAGGGTCAAGTTTAGTCTGATTCTTTTAAACAATTTTAATGGAAGACTCGATTTTAGTGACAGTTTCAGCCTGATTCTTTTAATCCATTATAATGGTAGACTCAATTTTAGTGTCAGGTTTAGCCTGATTTTTTAAATAAATTTTAATGGTCAAATTTAGTATCAGTTTTTTAGTATCAATTTAAATCAATTTTAGTGCCAGGTTCAGACCGATTCTTTTAATCAATTCTAATGGAAGACTCAATTTTCGTATTAGCTTCACAGTGACGTTTCAATATTTTCTTTTATAAAATACTTTCTATTTTGCAAGATTCTTTGTGCACGTTATAATGAAAGAAAAATTTCTGTTTCACCCTTGGGGCATATTCTAAAATTTAAAGAAGGATATTGTTCACTTTCTAATGTATTGCGCAATAATTGTGGAAGCAGAATGTTCAAAGAAATTAAAAAGAGTCGGACGTTCGAGCACAGTGTACACCACAGTGAATTTTCACGAAGGGCTCGTGGGACGAAGCGATTTTTAAAAATGTTGGGAGCTGATTAAAAGTGGAAACTCACGAAAGTTTCAATGGGAAAAACAAAATCGAGGAGGATATCGGCGAGCACACGAGACCTGGCCCCGAGTTTATCTCCGCGCTCGGCTCATCGGCTGCTCTGCTTCATGCATCGATGTCCTTTATCGACTGTTCGCCATGTCCCGGGAGCATTACCGGGGCCCCGGTTGATTGATATACAAAGTTGACAAAGTGCGCGACGTCGGTTGTCTACGTTGTGTTCCTCGTCGCTCGGCGTCGGGGTAATGACGCGGCAACCGTATCTCACTATTGTACCCCCGATGTGTACCTCTCTGTTCCGTATCTTTTCTGGAAGACGATTCCAGTGGCTCAGCCTCCACCGAAACGAGTCTCGTGATTTATCGTGGACTATGGCGGCTTCAAGTTCGATGGAAAAGAAACGCACGGAACGATTTTAAACGCGACCACAAACGGAAAATGTGTAAGTCGCGCGAACATCTAAAGACGAGCGCATAAAGTTCTTCTAATTCTTTAAAAGTACATTTCTTTGTATTTGTATACACGTAATACGATGTACAAAAAAAAAATGCAAAATTATAAAAATTATTTAGACATCTCTACACACAGAAAATGTATAAATTATGGACTTAAAGACGAGATCATAAAGTTGCTCTAATTCTTTAAAAGTGCATTTCTCTATATTTGTATAGACGTAATACGATGTATAAAAATATATAAAATATTATGAAAATTATTTAGACATCTCCACTGATAGTTTTATTAATCTGTTCGAGATTGAATTGATTTTGGACTGCGAAATCCTGATTCGGGACCACCGTGCGACGCTCGATGGCGTCTCGGCGCCGCGTTGCAGCCGGCGGCTCTCGCGAGAGTGCATCAGGCTGCAGCGGGCTGCATCAGGCTTTTCATAATGCACCGGGGTTTCGTGGCGGCATGCAGGCCGCTTATCGTCGGTGGATCAGGACCCGGAGATCGATCCTCGAACGGTTCACAGTGGATTTTCAGGGCGTTTCGAGTCCGCTCGCCACACGGGATCGACGCTTACGAGGGTAGCGGTGGTTATGGGCGATTCTGAAGATGAACGGACATAGGGAGGGGGGTACAGGGGGAGTCGGGCCCCGGGGGGCGGAATCGAGATCGAGACGATGCGCACCAGGTGCATCGAGACTGGACCACGAACGCCGTGCAACCTCGATGCAATGCAGATACCGCCGGATGCATCCCTCTCTGCCCTCCCTTTCTATCCTTCTCTCGCTCCATCGCTTTCTTCCTCCCTCTCCGACGAGGATCGTGTTCCTCGCCCGGAACTTCATGGCGGAATTTTATGGGATTCGTTTTTTTTCAACGGTTTATCATCGTATTATGGAAATTTTGATTTCTACACACCCGATTTATTTTAATTATGAAGGAATTTGTGCACACAGTGTTGCCACTTGGTTTTTGGTTCATTTTATTCTGACGTAGCAGTAAAATATAATAGTGATGATATTGTAGTATGTATAATAATTTGTCAAACACAGTTTGATTCTTTTTATTATTATATTATACCTTCTGTACATACCAAAAAATGAGACACCTGATTACCTGAACAGAACAAGCTAATTGCGAAATGAGGAAATAAGAATTCGTGCGTCTGCGAATGAGAACCTTAACGGTCGGAGCCATTTGGAAAATAAAAGGAAAAAAGGAAGTGGAAGGCAGATACCGTCGAAAACATTCGGGAACACTGTTCAGACGTTCGAAATCGAAGCGAGAGGAGGTAAAGGGAGACGATCGGGAGGGTCGGTGTGTATTCCAATTTACCGTCGCGATACCAGCCCACGAAGGAGAAGAAGCGCACGCGGAACGATCGATAAATCGGTTTCCACGGCGCGTATCCGATATCCTGCTCGCGATGGGGGGGAGGCTCGTACGCGGCGCGGCCAGGGTGCGGGCCCGATTAACACGTTGTTTGTATAGGGGAATGTATAATAACAGGTTGCGCCGTTGGCATAGGTACCCATTTGTATCTGTAGGAGGGCATCTCGGGTTCTCGTCCCGCGGAAGGATAAGAGGTGGACCGAACATGGAGAACACGCCGCAACAGAGAAAAACAGAGAGCGCAAGAGGGAACGAGAGAGAGAGAGGATCGAGCAAGGTGGAATTCGGTGAGGAAAGACGATACGTTCCACGAATAAAAATGGATTGACCAGAAACCAAAATGTACATGTAGATATACAATCAATTTAAATTTTCTTCTTCCTCTATAAAATTATTGAAGACGTTCTAGCCATAAAGAAAATCGTGTAGCAGGGTCTTGAATAAAATATTTCTTGAAATCTTGAGATTTAGTAAAATGAACATTATAACTAGACTGCATGATGTTTATGCAATTTGCAAATTTTGTAGATGAATTTTAAGGCAGTGGAATAAAATAAAAAATTAGAATTCTAATAAATTCTGTCGTATTTTATATTCTACCGTTTTTCGAAAATTTTCAGAAGCCATATAAATGCATGAAGATCCGCAATCTAATTATAACATAATAAATAGTATCGAATTTTAATTCTACGTTCGCTGCATTACTCTACAAGAAAGCAAATTTATACAAAATTTAATGTTTATTAATCAAGAGATAAAGAATGCAGCGATTTTAAGTCCGCATTACATCCATTCTTTGTATATCGATCTCTTTGGGAAACAGTGGAATAGATCCTTATTTTTCCAACACACTATTCAGACCACGCCAGGCACGATCAACATGCAACAGTCGCCGCAGCCATAAATTCTTTGGTACACGTTGCTTCGCTACGATCGCTCACGCAAAAGCGTATGGCGATCAGGTCGGAACAGGGGGAACAGGTTCGCAGGAGAAGGAGATCGCTCGCGAGAATATGCCTTCCACGTCGGCCGTTTATGATTTGTTTACTCGGATCGCCCTCGATGCGATGCAAACCCGCCCATCGTGGCAGCCAAGCACCGAGCTACGAACTCTGACCCCCCGGCTAATTGTTGTTGGCTCTAGATCCGCGATACAGTGGTTTACGGGACTTTGATGGGCAAGTGCTGTTCACTTGCGACAATTGCTGTTTCATCGGCTCTTCGAATTTTCCCGCGCATCGTCCCGTGATCAATACAAATCAGACACAAATCATATACTATTATACAATTCTCCTTTTGGAGTCCTCTAAATAATCTCTTTCGTTTTTTAGTTCTTCTTTTGTGATTTTTAATGTCGCGGATAAAAACATCTCTTTTCTATGATTTTTATATAAATTCTAGAATACAATAATTTTTTACGATCTTCACATAACATCAAAAATGAAAATGTCGTTCCTGGTTTGATTTTAGTTCAAGTATAAATTTTCCTAACGCTCCATCCCAAATAATGTTCACCCTGCCAACTTCATCGCCAGAAGATCCCCAGCGGTAAAACCCCAGCGCCCAGAATCTCGACGATCAGCGTTCCGGTCGAAACAGGAAAAATGATCGTGACGTAGCAGGCCGTCAGCGTGATCAAGCCCGTTGATCCCCGAGATCGTGATCTCGCGAGAAAAACCGGGGACCCAGCAGTGGAAGCCAGGGCGAAGGCAACCGATAGATGGTCGAGGGAAAAATGGATGGAAAAGAGATAGACACCGTCCATGGATCCGACCCGCTATCGCTCGCTCTCCGACCGAGAGAGAGACTTATCTGCGAGCCTCTCTCCTCCGCCACCCCATCTGGCCGTTTCCGATATTAAAAATATCAGCCGGCAGATAGGCGGTCGGCTATCGGCACTCGAGCACTCGAAGGAACTTCCATTAAAAATAGCTATCTCTATCTGAAGCCGGTACTACAGCAACACCGTGGGCCCATGCCAGACGTAGTTCCCTACTCTAGCCTCTCTCTCTGGTTTTCTCTCTTTCTCTCGTTGGTAAATCGTTAAGGTGGTCTCTCTCGCACACCGTCGCGTCGGTGGTAGGTGCTTTCGCGGAGAAACGGACACGGAGAACGTGCTCGGGCATAAAAACCCTGCTTTCTCAGGAGATACGGGATCTTATCGCGAGGCAAATGTTTGGAGCGACGATATCGGGTCGGTTTATCGGACTTCTTTCGCGGCCCTAGACTCCTCTGACTATCGTTCCCTCCTTCCGTTATTAATTATTGATCGAACTTCGGCGAGCATTTCGTTGAATTCATTTTACCGTTCACTGTGCAGAGATTTTATTCGGAAAACGTTCCCCGAAAGGAATGGTTTAGACAATCATCCCCAAAAGATACGAAGATAATTATTGGACTGTGGATTTCTGTACTATTTTTTACTGTCGTCGGCTCAACGATCACGGAGAAAATTCACCCTGATGTCCTGATCGCCGAGAAACATTAAAAAACGAAAGTCCAGTGAACGAAGCACAGAGACCCGGATCGAATCAGTCTACGAAAACAAAAGTGGCGAACTTGTAGATCGCATCGTCCGCTATCAATCCGGAAACTCCGAGGATCCCGGCGGTGTTCATCAGCGTCGACGTGGCTCATTATCCACCGGGAACGTCATCGCTACCCCCTCCGTCACTGGTATAATTAATTTCATAGCTCGAACGAGGGCACAACAGTCTAAGAAAGGGAATAAGAGAAGGACAAAGTGATGCGCACGTCGGCTGTACCACCGGCCAGGATTTCATAAATAAAGATACGAACAGCCGGATCGCAAATAAACTTACAAAGTATTGGAAGCCCGTGGCTGTCGGTGCTCACCTATAATCTCAATGGCAACGAGGTGCACGAAGGACGGTGGAGCGGGTAAAGAGGGGTCTCCTGCGAGTGTGCGGGGATCGATAGATCGATCCATCGATGGGTCCATCCATCGGTAACACGCCTCTCTCTCTCCCGATCGTCTCGTGGATGGCAAACCTCATGCGAGGAGATGAACGAAGAGCAGCGAATCGTCCTGGAACGATCCGACGTGCAAAGGAGAGGGTGGACCAGTGTGTGTACGAGAGAGAAAGAGAGAGATAGAGGTTGCGAGAGAGAAAGGAGAAAGCCCCCAGGGGCCCCTCGTTGCACAATTATCTCATTTGCCGATCGGACCCTCCCACGTGTTAATTTGCTTGTTGGTTAACCCGGCGTCCCTCTTATCGTTTATTTCGTTCTTGCCTTTCGTGGAACCATCCGCGCCACCTCCTCCTCCTTCGTCTCCTTCTCGTTCTTCCCTGCTTCTGACCTCATTCTTCTTTTCTCGGCCTTCTCTTCCCTTGTCCTCGAAATCGCGGCAACCATCGGCTTCGAGTACCACGGCTCGAACCGGGACCATCGGCCATGGAACTCGCGAGACCGACCGCCATTGCTCGATTTTTAAGGGGGTAGACTCTCGTTTTCAGCATTGCAAGGGTGCGAGATGCGCTTTTTCATTTCTCGATAATTCAAAAATAGGGTTTTTCAGTAATCAAAAGATCAATCTCGTTTTACGTTCACGAGGCGTAATTTACATTATCTGGCTGCGTAATTTGCATCATTCAAATCAGGAAGCATAAAGCTGCGACAGCTACATGCTGCCGAATAATGCAAATTATGCCTCGTAAACGTAAAAATAATTCCGAAAATTCTGTGACTGCAAGACCGTTTGAAAAATGTTCTCTGCTTCTGGCAGTTCACTATCAAATCACGTTTTCTCTCCGCATCGAGTGTTTATATTTTTAAATTCTTTCGTAATCTACAGCCGATAAAAGCACAGCACTTTCAACCCTTATGTTTTGCCGAACACTTTGACTTAAGCATCGCGGATTTATCTCCTCGCAATCACTCGAGTATTGTAGATATAAAATAGCCTCGATACGAGTCTTCCGCCGTCTTTTTACAATCATTGAGTCTGTTATCGCGAAGCCATCAGAAAAAAATGATCTCTCGAAGAACGATAAAGTTCGATAAGTCGCGCGTACACCGCCGATTAGATGTACGAGTAGGTTAGATGTCATCGATCTGGTCATTGATCGATATCGTGGCCTCATCGCGGGTTATCATCTTTTGGACTTTGCCTCGTCTTCTGTTTATTCATCCCGTCGATCTTTGATTTCGAATGATCTATTCCGTCTCAACAGAAATTCGAATATTCTATTTCCTTCGCGACGATGCAAAATGGAAGCATAATATTTCATGAAACTCCCAATGCATTTTGTTAATGTTTTATTGGAGACTATATTATATTTTTCATTTTTCCCAATATTTAAGACTTTGATGCACGATGCATTTTCTCGAGAAGCAATTTCCAATTCATCGCGCCTCATAATTGAAAGCAAAATATCTTTCGAGACGACGTAACAATTTCTCTTTTGATAAATTAGAATCTAAAATAATGTTTTCCGTCGTCGTTAATTGCGAGACTGGGTGCCACGCTTTCGATTAGCGTGCGAGGCAATTTCTTTCGGAGGATCGGCGATGATCTACGAACAACGGTGAGCAAATAGGAATAGTGCAAGCACGAATTCGAGGAACAAAAGAGGCGGGCAGAAAGCTGGAAGCACGGACGGAAAGAGGCAACGCACGACGACGCCGGCGACACAGGGAGGAAGTGACGTCACGGCAAAGTAACGAGGCTCGCTTAGCCGCGATAAGCTGGTAATCGCGCGATCTTAATGAACTCCTCCCATTAACGCTCCGAGGCCGCGACCGGCTAACGTTCGACGAAACCCGCTCTTTTTCTCTCTGTTTGCCTGCTTTCGATCACCCTCGTCGAATCGGGGAACGAGCGTAGCGAAATCTCGCTAGCGGCGATCGATCACGCGAGAATGATCCGAACTGGATCCTCTCTTCACCGATTCGCAGCTACACAGTCCTTTTACTGTGCCCTTTGCCCTCAATCTCCTTGTTTCTTTCATTATTCACGCAATGAATAAAACAAGAAAAGCTTTGAATCATTTAACTACTTGATTCGCGTTTATAATTTGTAGAAAATGTTTGCGATCTAGAGAGAGGATAAATACTTTAATATAACGTGATTAATAATTTATATTGTCTATGAAAAACATATTTTATTTCGTGAATAGTTTGGAATAATTTGGAGAAGATTTTAATCATTTCTATTATACACCAAAGATTGGATACATGTAATGTTCGATGAATTAATATTGCTGTAAATTGGACAGGTATGAAGCAAGATGAAGCATGTTTTTAAATTCGAAAAAAGTATCACGCTTGACAGTAATGAGGTACCATCGTGCGCAAGGGGGGAAATTTCGAAGTTTACACGAGATAGTGGCATGGACGATACGGCGATATAATCAATCGACAACGCAATCGAAAGGAACTTCTTGCTTTGAACTGGCTATTTGTTTGTCGATTGACGTAAACTAAACACGTAGACGTTTATAAATAACACATAGAACAGTGTTTACTGCAATAATATATATATGTACGTTTATTTTGCATCCCACGAAACACGTATAACTTACCCATTAAAAAATTCAACACCCTCCGCAAACGCACATTCTTTCCCAAAATACGAGCAAAAATAATTTAGAAGTTTTTGATCAATTTCAAAATGTCTCCAGAACGAAATGCACTTACTTGTCAGTGCGAGGGTGGTTTCCGCCCTGAGCTGGCTGGCTCTGCGCTGCCTCCATAGCAGTATGCTCATATCGCTGGCGATTGCTATTCGCAATTTCCACTCACTCGGCGGATCCGGTGGCTTCCGCGAATGGCTCGGCTCGCATGAATTCGCAACACGCGACAAGCAACATCGTATTTTCGTCTTGACTGTCCACCGTGCTCTGTTCCGTTTTAATTTACCGGCGTGCGTCCGCGGATACGCACGCGATTTCGGGTGAGTCAACCTCGACACACTCTCGGTTCTCAAGGTGGCCCGATCCGGCGTCGATCAGATTGATCACGTTCGCGAGATCCAGCCGGAATAGCCTTGTCACGTTATCGTCACGAGCTCGTCGCAGGCCATATCGCGATCACGGGCCCCGATTGCGATCCTGGATCGTTTCACTGTCGTTGCATCGATCTTCCAACTGAATCGATTCCGATTCCACAGGTTTTTTGGATAAATTCCGAGACTCGTCTCCGATTCGTCTGCGAACGAACGATAACGATCTCGATTAATCAGCCGATCTTTCTCGACCGAACCGCCGCTGTAATCAGCCGCTTACTTTTGTCTCGATCGATCGAAGATACCCCGCGATTTCCTTATCTTCCTATCTTTTCAGCTTTGTTCCCTTTACTCCGATCGGCTCCTATGTTTCCATGCTCATTAGGATCCGACAAATTACGCGATACTCCCGTGGATTTCCATCACGCGTTATCCTTATCTCGATCGCATCGATCAATATTCATTAAGTATCGCTACGTGACGTGATCTATCGTGAGCCAATTCTAATTGGTGGAAGCACGACCGGCTGGAATGCAATTTATCCTTACCGGTGTTCCGCGAGTGTTAACGTGTTAAAACGATAGTGATAGTGGTCTATCTTCGGATCGATTGCGGCAGTGCTTATCGATTTTTCGGATGACGGCGGATCTTGATACCGATTTGTTTTCTACGATTTCTTATTTTGTGGATGAAAAAATAAGTCCAATCCATTCATGAATCACCTTCAATCTTCCTCCACCAATGGTAAAGAAATTCAACCCTCTTTTATCTTCCACAAATTTCAAAAACTAATAGCGAGTTTCACATATGCAAATAAATCGCATTCTATGTTTCTGGATCTATAAATTCAAGCATCCGCGTTTTCAAGGTTCTTCGTGCATCCTCACAGCATCACTAAATTGGTGAGGGGTGAGTTTCACAAACACAAATAAATTGTCTTCGACAAACTAAATTATTAAGATCCTAGCACCCTTTAGCACTTCTATAGTTTAGGGGGATGAATTCAGCACTCATAAGCCAATTGTCTTCGGCATCCTCAAACCGGGAAGGTCCAAGAAGTTGCTAATGTTCTGCAATCGATGCTGTCCACCCGCTTCTTGCAGCTCCGAAGGGTGTGTCTACCAACTCCGACCAAAATCCAGAGTACTCCGACACTATCTGGACCAGTGAAGCCCCCGGTCCTGGTGGTAGGGATCAGAGCAACGATCCTAATTTCGACCGGGAAGCAGCTACTAGGGGCGACGAAGTGGCTCGATAGGCCGATTGTCGTCGTTGCAACGGCGAACGCGGGAATAAACGAGCCGTGCGGATAATCCGCGTATCGCGGCCGACCCGCGCTCGCTCCGACAGCTCTGGGTTCCGACTCTTATCGGCCGCTTGCCCGATAAGCCGGCACGATCGGCATCTTATCGATCGTGCACACGCGCGACGCCCGGAAAACCCGCGTCTAATTGCTAGACCGCTATTAGCAGCTACGAGACCGCTAATTTTTCTTGCCACCCTCAGGACAATTGAGATCTCCTCAAAAAACCCCAGCCCTTCCGAATGATCTTCTACTCCTTGTGCATCGGCTGATGAGGGCTTACTGCAACTACCTTCACTTTAGAGGGTGGCCTTGGTGCCAACTGTGAACCTTGAGTTGTTGATTAGATAGTCGAGAGTGGAGGAAGAAGCGATGAAGTGAGGTTTTTACCTGAAGATCCTTCCGATCCTGAATGATCTTTTGTCTTTTATGCAACAGCTCTGATTGCAGTGCGACTACCCTCAAATTGATTATAAAGTTGTGGGTGAAGGATAAAGTGATAAAGTGAGATCTTCTCGAAAAACTTGAAGCTCCTTCTGATCCGGAATGATTTTCCGTCCTTTATGCAACAGCCGATGAGGGTGCAGTATAACTATTCCCAAGTGAGAATTGATTATAAAATTGAGGGTGTAGGAAGAAGTGACTTTTGAGATTCAGAATTTTTGTGTTGGTATTCTTGGAACCTGAAGGTCTCCGGCACAGATTTTCCAGTGAAAGTTTAATAAAGTCCCTGTGACCATAACATGTATATAAAAACGTTCGTACAAGATAAGGAACACACGCTGACTTCAACGCTCAGAATAGGCGAAGCCTTGGTTCTCAGCGGCCCGCAAACCATAACAGAAGCCGTCCGTGCTCTATCGTCCGCTGCCAATGTAAATCGCGCTCCATTTCAGAAAATAACAGAGAGCGCTCATGCTTTTCTTTCGTGCTATGAATATTGCAATGAATTCTCTGGAATAAGTTCGTGTGTACCCGAACCGTAGGCCGTCTTACTTTACCATCGGCGTGATCTCCATTCCGCGGGGCTGAACTTTCTTTATTTTACAAAATAAAACGATCCCCGCGCTGTCTTCCGTGATACGACCGTACAACTTTCCGTCGAGACGAATCGCCTCTGTTTTATCGCACACGTTGGTGCTACCCTTGCTGCATCGTTCACCTAATACACACACTATACACTTTCAACCACTGTTACTATGATCAACAATTCAGCTGAATAAAAATTCATTCGGCAACTACTATTTCATTGTAAGCTCCTGTAGCCTAGATCCACTGAGACCAACGCTTGGCAGAGCCCGATTGGAAGTCCCACGAGTTCTACTTAACATTTCTCACCTATATTTATATTTCGTGACTTTCTTCAAACACTCTTGTTTGATTTCATTAGAATTTGATATAGATATCGAGCTTATCAGTTCCTTCGTAGATCCTCTATCCACCTAGCAATCGTAATTCAAACTTCTGCTTGAATTCTGCAGACTATCTTACACACAGGTTTGTATCTTACACGTTGTAACTCAATGTCATGATCAAATTCACCATTCCCAGGTTTTCAATAGTTCCTGACCCACTTGGAGCAAGGGACGCAATAGTCCCTAGATCACTGTCTAGTCTGCAGACGAGCCTCTACATCCTGAACCAAAGTCGCTAGGTTACAACGAAGTCCTCAAATCATTTTTGAACGTCCAATCCGCGTCCATCCAAGAATTATCAGCTTGGAGTTGTTCGCGGAAGAGGACTGATCCAGAGTTGTCCTCCAAGAGTGGCGCTGTGATCCAGCTAGATCCCCGGCCGTCCTTTTAGATCCCAGTTGGCAATTCGCGTAGGCCGGTGCACGATCGTCGAGTCGGAAAGCGCCTTCCAACAGACTGTTTAAGAGCGGAGGGTAAGACGAAACCGCAGCGAGATGCTCGCTCCTGCGGGGAAGCGCTATCACTGGTTTCCAAGCGGCACGGAGACCCATAGCAATGGCTACCTGTTATCACTCTCGCTCTCTCTTTCTCTCTTCTCTACCGGTCCCCGTCCCCGCTTTTCTGATCCTCTCGTTCTCTCTTTCTCCACTCTTCATGTTCTGCTACCTCACGATAATGCCGGGCAAACATTCCGCGTTTCTCTTTCGCGTCTAAGCGGCCAGCCCGACCCGGCCCGAGCGGATTCGACCCCGACAGATGCCGTATTTCGGGACAGAGTGCGAACCGACCATTCACTCCTGACAACTATCGTGGTTTAGCGCGTTTATCCGCCGCTCCTTTGTTCCAGGATACTATCCATTTTTCGGACTTTGTTTCGCTGCAATCCGCTTCCTTCGCGGTGCAACCATTATTTACGTTTTTTAAGTATTGCCATGATTTATGATTTCCTCTGACTTTTATTTTGTCGTTGTTGATCTAGCGCGATGTAGAATGTCACGAAATCCCGAGTTGTAAGATATCTTAGAAATTACCCTTATACTCTACAATGAAATCAGACGAGCTGAAACATGAAATATTGGATTACCGTAAAAATCGCAAAGCTTGTTGATGTTAATTATAGCTTCCAAACGGTATTTTTAATGCGCCGCAACTCGTTTGTCGCACAATTCCCTATCGCTTTACAACACCAGTTGACCATGTTACACCGTAATTTATTTACAGAAAGCACCAACGATCGCATTAGGAATGTATCGGCGTTATTATATTCACAGATACCAGCCTATGGACGCGCTCGCGATAATTAATTCACTACCGGCTGCTCGTTACGACGCGCAACAGTGAAAGCAAAATAAGACGTAACAGTGATTTGAAAGACATTGAATTAATTTTCAACAACATCTATTCGCAACAGTGTTCGCAGTACCGTAAAAATAAAAAGTTGCACGATCTTCCATTAAGAAATGTTATTTTAAATTGTAAAAGAATAACGTACAAAATTTTGTTTGCAATTTTAATGAAATAAAATATTGTAGGAAGACTTTATAAAACTCTTTATAGAACTCCACACTCCGGTTACAATATATTCGGTTAAAGTCGTCTGTGCATTGATGGTGAAATATAATTAGAGTTTGGTAGCAGTAGAGGATAAGTTTTGAGTTGGAAACAAGTCTGAGCTGACGGTGCGAGTCGGAGCGGATTGGCAAGCTGCAGCACGTCGCGTCGGGAATATTGTAAAATCTAATCGGCGAGAGCGGCGAAACGGGCCGTCGGCGATAGCCGAATCGCGAGACAAAGAGTACGGTTATTAGATACACGGCCGTTCCCTACGTGTCTTACGATCGTCCTTATCGTTATCGCCATTAGTCACGGAGCCAGTTGTGCCGCGTTACGAGTATCGCCCCGGCCACCCCGTTATCGTTATCCGTTATCGCGGCGCGCTATCGGCGAAGTTCAAGCTTCGTGACGGCAGTGACAGGAGGTGGCTTTGGTGCCCCGAAGTCTGCCAATGACGCCGATATACGTGTTCATAGTGCCTCGCCTCTTCTTATATATACATATATATATATATTTTTCCCTCTTTCTTCTTCTTCTTTTGCTTCTTCTTCTACATGTTCCTTCGTTTTTTGTCCTGTTCTTTTTCTTTCTTTCGTGGACGACGTGTAATTCGTGCAATCGAGAAGCCGGATACGCTGATAGCAGAGCAACGCGAGCACAATGGGAACGTTGTTTACCGGCGTGACTCGCCGATGGACTGTTTCAATTGCCGACTGTCCGACCGACGCGACGCGCTCTTTTCGACGCTGATCGCACGATTGTTCGACAATTTTATCGACGGAGACGAGACCCAGCCCGCACTTTTTCCCCAACGGCTCTTTATCGCCGGGAAACGGAAATCGGCCCTTCGATGGCGGTTTGTTTCCTGATGATTCCATCGTCTGCTCCCGCTCCCGCGCGAATTTTAACGACCGAGATGAACCCCGACTTTCTTCTACCTTTATTTCTCTTTCAGATAATGCCAGTTACTGAGACGTTACTGCAGATTTTTCTTCCACTGTGCATTTATAATTTGTTTGGATTTTAACTGCATTCAATTCTTCTTTATTCGTCTTTAGCGGAGTTGGGTAAACATTTAATCAACGATTCACGAATAAATTTCTACTTCAATCGTTAATCGTAATTAATAATTAAACTCCTACTTTAGTCGTTAATTGCGGTTAAGGATTACATTCTTTTCAATTGTAATCGTCAATCGGGTAATTGATTAATAATTAACTGCTGAAATTTCGAAATGAAATACTGGAAAAAATGTAAACTGAGTTTAGGTATATTGTCATGTGGTCTATAATACGATCTCTATGTGCCTACTTATTACAATTTATGGATAGACCGTGTAGTGAGTAACTTCAACAATAATTGATTAAATCAGTCTCCGATTTTTCGATGATTTCTTTTTCTAATCAACGATTGATGATTAACTTTATCAATCGATTGAATCAATCATTCATTTTTCAATGATTACCTTTTTTAATCGTGCACATTAATCAATCAATCTTGATTAAAATTTTAATTTAATGCCCAACTCTGGTCTTTAGTACAATACTGGTAATAATTAGTTCGAATTAATGATTGTAAATATTTTAACAATGGAGATGGTTCCAATTATTTTTAATTTTTCTTAATTTATCTTTAATAACATACTGCTTCTGAAATGTGATAAAAGGTTTGTTCTACTGTATTTTGTAATAGTTGTTTCGAATTAATTGTATTTTAGCGTTCAACGTTCTTTTAATTCTTTTATGCATCTTGATTAAAATACTAGTTCCAAGACGTGATAAAAAATTTGTATTTCAGCAATGACCCTAATCAATGGGCACATACTCCGATGCAAACGCTCGGGAGGCAATAAATAAATATAATATGAAGTCGGTGCAGGGATTGATTTATTCAGCGGGAGACGAATCGGAACTAGCCGCGCCGGGAATTATAATTTCAATTACGAGCGAAGATTGACAGAGACGTTTAATTGCATTCCCATTTGTTCCTCCCGCAGGCTGGCCAATAGGCGTATCTCTCGGCACTTTCTCCCACCGACGTGATTTTCTGTATCGGCCGTCGGGCATTTATCATTTCGATTTTCGCATGGATCGACGGGCATAGAGTTACGTAACGCCGGCGCGCCGCGCGAGCACGGCCGACAATTATTATTCCGGGACGATTGCGAAAGCGGACAATTATCGTTCGTGCGATCGCTAATTACCTGCCAATAAATTATCGGCGACAGCCACCTCGCGCAGGTTCGTCGCGGAGAACCAGTCGAACTTGCGCCTGCTGAACTCCTTTTTAATTAGACCGGCCGCGAATGATTTATGATCGCGCGGACTGCCGCGGTCACTTCGGACTACCGGTTAATTAGTTTCTTACCGATTCTGATAATATACGGCGCGCCGAACTTGTACAGTGTAATTGTCGTCGAGTCTCCGAGCCTCTGATTTTACCGATTTAACCCGCATGTTTTCGGAGTACTAAATCATTTTTTCATGAACCTACTTTGTCAATGAGATCATTAATGGACTGCGGATCTTAATAGGCGGATTAATGTAATGCGGATTTTAATAGGCTGTAAACAATGTCCCAATAATATTAAATTTATGTAAAATCTAAAATTATTGAACATCAATGGATGAACCACGAGAATGAATAAAAAACTTATCTTTGGCTATCGTAATTACTGTGATCTAGAAGCCGGTGTCTACGAGAGTTTAGTCTGAGATGAAGTTTGGTGCCGAGAGTTTAGTCTAATCTAGATCTGAGATCTAGAGTTAGTAGAGTGTGAGTCTGAAGTCTAGAGATCGAGTGTAGAGTCTGAAATCTAGAGCTGATGGAAATCTAATCTAAATTCTGAAACTCGGAGTTTCAAGAGTTCAGAAGAGTTTAGTTTAACCTAGAGTTTGGACCCTAGAGTTTGGTGTAACCTAGAGTCTGGAGCCTAGAATTCAGAAGAGTTCAACAGTCTAGAGACTGGTCCCAGAGTGCAGATGTATCGAGGCGTCTTCCTCAAGAAAGTACGCTGCCAATTACCCGCGCTGAGTCCAGAAGCAGCTGTCACCAGGCCGTTTCAGCCCGGAGGGGCAGCAATGATTTGCAAGCGGTGGCAATCTGACAACCCTCAGCCACCCACTTAGTCGCCAGCAATTAATACATCATAAAGATCAAGCTGTTCTCGATAACGCGGTAGCCCGTCGACGAGTCACGGTGGACGGGTCCACGGCGCGGTGTGGTGAAGTCAGCATCGCTAAACACGGTTGTTCAACGTCGACCAGTTCAGGCCTGGAAGCGTGAAGAAGAAGAAGAAGAAGAAGAAGCGTTGAGGGGACAAGAGATTCCGCGTAATCGCGGCAAGAGAGACGTCTGAACAGGCCCAGGATGGATCATCGACGCGGTGTCGGTGACCGTTTCTTCTTCGAGTACCTCGAACACCCGAGTCCGAACGAGAGCAGTAAGAAGAAGAGAGCAACGCTGAAAGCAAAGGAGTGGAAGAGAGAGAGAGAGAGATCGGGGATAGCTCCCTGGCGCCGTGTTATCTTATTCGTTAAGATCCTCCGGGCTAACTGGTGGGGAGAAACAGATCCAACAGTGGTCTCACTGTCTCGCAAGATTCTCTCTTGTTCCTCTGCTCCCCTCTTCGGTAAGGATCCCGGGGGAGCAAATCCAGGAACAGCTCTTCGAGTCTAGACGACGCGAGAGATAGCTCTCCCTAGCTCTCTCTTTCTTCAAGTACTGCCTGTTCTCTCTCTTTTTCTCTGTCTCCTTTGGTTCTACACTTCTCGTATCCTCCTTTTATCTTGCTGCTGCTCTCATCTGTCCGAGGAGATGGACGGGGATATCGGGCTGACCGCTCGAGTCCGAGTCACGGCCACTGATTCGTGAAAATGTAGATGATTCCAGCCCGAACACGAACCTGGACTCCATCTTTTCGGGGAGGCTGCGTTGTGCAGACGCTCTGGGTTCGGCTTCATGTTGATTATGATCCGGGCAGATCCTCGAAAGATCCGGAAGTGCGATATTGTCTTGCTTAGAACGTTGAAGTACTTTCAATGAAATTTTAGCGGTTTTTAATAGGTACAGATAGTTAGAGGACTTCATCCTTGTGCACTGACATTCTTGTGGAAAGCAGGACAAAATGTTCATTGATATATAGGTGGAAGGACGCGAATCTTCCATCTATGATTTAATAAAACAACAATTTTGAACATCAGGTGGCTGTTCTGGGTGGCTTAGAGCGGAGATGTCCAAGCCAGAAGTTTGAACGTGGTGTTTCCATAAAATCGTGACGTCAGGAGTCGGAGCTTAAATCCTCTAAGATAAGGGGAGTGCGGGCGGGATCGGCGCGGCATAATTCTTCTTCATCGGGGCCATAACGCGGTCGGACACCGCCGCAGCGGTAACATCGGTATCAAAATGTCCCCAGACGTTGCGTGGCGTCCAGGTGCGCGAGCCGCTTCTTTCCGCATTAAAAACGCCGCAGCCTCCGCTGGCTGCGATAGTCGTCCCGGTGCGCACATCCCCCGCTCGCAGATGTCGCAAAACCCGGCTAGCAGCCGGCACCGAAGTTCTCCGATAGCCTGATGGTCATTTCTCATTTGTGTAATCTCCGCGCTCGCTACCCTCCTCGTCGTGCTCCAGATAGAATGGAGGAAAGGAGGGGAGAGTCCGAGAGAAAGAGAGATAAAGGGAGAACACACACACAGAGAGAAAGAGAGAGAGAGAGAGAGAGTGAGAGGAAGGGGCAGCTCTTCCGCGAGCTGCTCACCACTCGGGGGATGGCGTAAAGCGACCATTTGTTCCGCGGGGCAGTTTTGACGAGGCGAACTCTGCCCTAATCGGCGTCGCGACGCGTCTCCCGCCGCGCGCGGTAGCTAATCATAATTGTGAGCCACGATAAAAAGTGTCCGGCTCTTTTTCACCGCACCCGGCTCCGGGCTACGGTCCGACGATGACGAAGTGCACGCTGCAACCCTGGCTCTCTACCTTGTCCTACGCGACTGATGCGCTCCTCGACTAATCGACCTCGAAACGCTGTTACAGTAGCCGAAGGGAGTCGAGCGGAAAGAGATCGGTCTTCGAGATTTTTAATACGTGCTTGCATGGTGAAGCTCTGACACTCGGAAATGCCGATTTGTATTGAGAAGATTGAGAGAATCGCTTTCCACCGTGACGAACCAGCAGCCTGACTATATATGAATGTAGAGAGTGTGAGGATTAGTTGTCCATTATTGTAAATTAACAATGAAATATCTCAATTTTGATTTTAGTATATAGAAAATAATTTTCCAGTTCACTGAGTACGATTTCTCGGACAGGAATATCATCAATGAATAATATTCAGGAATGGGAATAGTAGCACCGTAGAAAAAATGTACAAGGATAGATGCACAAAAAGATCGATCGGATAGGAGGATCGATTTTTTGCAGGCCCCATTGAAGGCAGGAGCCGAGGCGAGCTTTTTGCGGTGCAGCGTTAAATATCGAGCTCGAGGAGAGGCATTGTCGTCCAGGCTGTCTTCTCCGTACGTCACGCGGAAAGACTTTGACAAATCGTCGATCAAGCCCTAAGAATCGCTTCCTATCTCGAGGACTCTTCAGTCCTGCTGAACTGGCCAGTGATCGGGATCTGGCAATCCATCCTCTCTTGACTTCTGCTTCTTGCTGGCTACCGAAGAATGTGACCTCCAGCGAAAATTCGAAACGAACAATTGTATTCTACCGTTTTAGACTCCACAATATTCGAGTAAACCATTCCAGAAAATATCTTGTACCGTACGCTCTAAAAATTATTAACACTATGATTTTTACGTTGTCTTTTTCGTCCTGATACTGTACATATTCGTCTTAAAAGGATATTCCAATTTTAAGATCCTGTTTTCAACATCATCTTCGTAACTTCCGGTTTCTAATAAATTCCACCGATAATATTCTAAGTTTGCAAAGTTTACTCGCATTTCTAAATAGAAAGCGGTTCAATTAAATTTTCTAAGTGGTAAGGTGCAAGTTTTCAACGTTTGTCCACAACTTCCGGTTGTAGGGCTTCTATAGTCGACCATTTTCGCCACGCACTCTGTGGTTAATGGCTTAATGGCGAGTCGATGTTCGAGCGACGGGAGCAACATTTCACGCCACTACACGGAACAATTACACGGTCTTCGGAGCTCCTTCTGCAATCGGTTCCGCGGTAAGCGCGACCGGTATCGCGAAACAACCGCTGATAACGGGCCCTGTTTATCTTATCACGACGGGGACCCTCGTTCCGTTGTCGCTTCGCGTAGCGTCGCCTCGCGTTAGTTTCTTCTTCGAACGTCCTCTTTCGTCAAGTCCTTCCACACCGCGTGGCGGACAGTGGATCCATTTATTCGCAAATGCCAAGGCCGAGGGAAAGATCGACGATCGGCCGGCCGGAGGTCGCCGGGATCTAACGACCGCCTGGATCTCGTACCAACGCGATTTCGGACCGAATTGCTGCGATACCAAACCATCAAAATTATCCATTATTCTTCAAACATCATTTTATATTTTATATTCGTTTTATGTATCTCTATCTGTCTTTATACCGAATAACTGTAACATGAAAATATATGAAATCCTTTCAAAAATTTTGAAATATGTAATTCTTCTTTTTTGAAGTACAACATTGAGAATATTAGTAAAAATTTGATAAAATAAATAGTTATAACTGGTCCGTAAATATGTATTTAGTCGAGCGCTACGGAAAGCACAGGTGTTCATCAAAATACGACAGGGGGCATTATTTCGCAGAGCTGATACTGTCACGGCGGAAGATTTTTCTGGATTTTCCACGCAGAAGAGCTACGCGTCGCTCGCAAAACAACCGGAAATCCCGTCAGGAGTGATCTAACACCCCCGATGGATCGTGTCAGGAGGTCGACGAGGCGCGGTTCATCCCTCACGCCTGTTAATACCACAGTTTTCGACCCCCGGACACATGTCCATCCTTTTGTGACGACAGGTGGGCATCGATCCTCTCCAAAATCAATTCGCGTGCACGAATCGCTTTTGTGTCGATTATAAACATCTTACCGGATGATTGACCCCAAAACATAACACAGAAATATAGTAACACACTCACACACATAATAGTCCCTTATTAATTTTTCCCTCACAATATCGTTTTTCTAGATGTATTACATTTAATACAGTATGGTAACCATGAATTTTCGTGGGAATTTTTCCAAGAGTTAAACTAATCAAATGCCCAGATGATTGTATAATTAGATCTACCGTGCTATGAAAACGCTCGCAACGTAAACGTGAAGAGCTTTGAATCGCTTAACTCGGATAGCCCCGCGTCACATAATTAATAAAGATAATTGCAGGAGTTTTTCCTTCGGAGAGGAAACATTAATGGTTACGTGGAAGCAATTACATCGAACGAACCGCGAAATTTCCCACCCTGTCTCGACGACCACGTGGCGAACCGACAGTAACCCTAACCCAACAGTCAGGTGAGAATCGTGGCCTCTTACGCAACGAGCGGTTAAGTGCCATACGCGAAGAATCCATTAAGTCTGCACGTGCTGCTTCCGGTTCTCGATCGCGAGTCGTTCCTGTTTCCTTAAGCGGCCCCGGAAAGGATATATGCTACCTCCTCGAACACGTGGCAGGACGTCTTCACTTTGAACGAGCACACGGCCACTCTCGGGGATACCTTCTCCTTCGCGGAGATAACGCTTCCCGGCAGAGATATATGAATACGCCTATCGATACGTTCGTTCGAGACGAGACAAGATAAATCAACTCTCGGCGATCGGTTTTTGCGGCCCCGCCGATCCTGGAAATCCTTTTGCAACTTCGTGCGAGATTAATATCGCCGCCTGTACGTTTCACGGGTTATTCTCTGCAATTAATTCTCCGACTTTGAGATGTCTTTTTGCACACCAACCGATTTCTCCAGATTTCTTTCTAATTTTTGCAACATCATGGCGTAATTATTCAGATTTTTGTTCCGGTTTATTTTAGTGACATTATTTCTTCGGGGGTTACGTGTTCGAGAAGGTAGAGCGATTGGAATATTTATTTCAATATTTCGCGTGACACTGTGCTATTTCTCCCAGCATTGCGTCTTTCGAAATTCTACAGTACCTAATTGTTTATTACGACACTCTATAATTTCTTCAAGCATCACAACTTTGCAAATGTCACGAGATCCTAATTTTAATATTTCACGTGATACTGCACATTATAATTTCTCCCAGCATTACGGCCTGGGAAATTTTACAGCACTTAAATATTTATTACGACACTCTGCAATTTCTTCGAGAAATACGTTCGTACAAAAGAGATTATAGAAAAACTATACGGCTTACTGAAACTGATTCCTTGGGGACGACCCACTTAAAAATTCTCCAGTCTACTTCAGACATCTCTCCCGAGCAAAATCTCCTGGAGATCCATCGGCAACTTGAAGACGTATCACGTCAGAGACTAATCATCGCTTCAGCGTCGAAATCCCGCAATCACGGATCGAAAGGAGTTCACACGGTGGCCCGTCATCGAAATCCACAGGATTTCCCTGACGGACGTAATAATTTCGTGTCCCTCAACCGTTCCTTCATCCCTCGGAAGAGAAGTTTCGCATTAGTGGATGGGATTGTCCTTCTCCGGATGGACAAGAGAGGATCGAGAGCCGAGAATCTCTCTCTCCTCCTTCGAACAAACTGTCGAACTCGTGCCTGGCTGCAGCCTCTAGCTTTAGGGGGTGTCGCGGGGGTTTAATCGCAAATTGACTCGTCGTCGCCAATAAAAATTCAATAACCGCCTGCCCGCCGCCGGTTATTGTCGAAAAGTTCGGACCAGGCCTTTTAGTATCCTCCATCCACGCCCCCTCTATTCACTCCACCCTCTTCCACTCCCTTTCTCTCTCTCTCTCTCTCTCTTTCTCTTTCTCTTCTTCCTTTTTTTTCGTTTGTTTTTCGTTAACATTCGCTCGAAAAATATTCGATGTTATCTGCCACCGTGAATTGGCTGCTGACGCTCGTACCGAGACTCTGTTTCGTTTCCACTCGACGTCCCCCAACCCCGGTGCAACCCCCATAACACACCCCCGCCTCGACAATCATCCCCTGTCTCTCCTCTCGCTTGGACATCGCTCCCACACCCTCTCGCAAAACGGATGCACCGTGTAAGCCAGCACGCGTGAACGGATAACATGATTTTTTTTATGAGCCGATATTAGCTACCGCCAAACGGGGATGGGCCCCCGGTCGATCTCGATTAGTGTTGTTCGACAACACGCAGTGATAATTAGGGTTGTCGGGGGAGAAGTGGCGTGGACGTTAGAAACGAACTTTCGGAGTTAGCGTACCCAGATACGGGATCGTATAAATGGTAATTGAGCAACATTCTTTAAGTCTTAAAATAACATCTTTTTCTTTTATCTTCAATCATGATACTTGGAAAGTTCATTCCGTTCTTGTATGACACTTTTAAAATAATCACAATTGCATCCGTTTTAATTCAACTGCTACTGGGTCGTTCGGAAAGTCATTTCGTTTTTCGTGTAGAGATGGCATTGCTTCCATTTGTTATTACTAGACAGCGGATTTTATGCATTTACGACAAAAATGAATAGGTGTAATTCAAAAGAGTAAAAACATTAGAAGAATTTAAACATACTGTCATGTTATTTATTACCTGTTAAACATATTAAGAAAGAGAATAAATTCCTATTTCGCTCCAGTTTGTTGCAATTTAGGTAGAACATATTTATTTTGCATAAAGATCCGCTGTCTAGTTATTACCAACCTTATTTTAAATCGCAAAATCGTGATGTATCTTGACAGCTGACATTTCGGACGTAATTTCCTACCTTGTAGTTTCCTACCTTCCTATCTTTCAAGTATGTTTTTATCATCAAATATGCAAAATCAAAGTACGCATTTCCATCAACTTTTGCTTTTTTATTACCGCAAGGGTAAAAATGTAGTGCGCGAAAGAAAAAGTTGTGCGTTGCTTAAAGAGAGGATGTACCATCGATTACTATTTTTTTCGCTTTTTTCAGCATTTTTTTATGCGGTGCAAATTTCATTTCAAATGAAGTCGTGAAAAGTCATATAACTCAATATTTTGCTAATAAAAAACAGAAATTTTACGAGCATGGGATCTTTAAGTTGCCTGAAAAATCGCAAGAGACTTAAGAGATTTAAATGGTAAAAAATTGGCTTTCATTTTCTCTTAAGAAAACGAAATGACTTTCCGAACGATATATTCCGTACAATAATTGTACGATTGATATTGCAGCAGTGTAAAAAAAGTATGAAAAGATTCTGTCTGTCTTTTTTATCCTGCAATTTTATTCGGAAAGTACACGAATGATTTTCGTTGGCACTCGATCTAGTCTATAAAAATATGCATAAAAATCTTTGAGTAATTTCTGTTTGCATAGAGTTTATAACGAGCAGCTAACGAATCAGAGTAGAACGAATGGAGGCGAACGTGATTTCGTCGCATATTGGAAGGGGCGACCCGACGATCGGCAATTTCAGTAAAAAAAAGGAAGAAGTGTAATTTCGCAAGCGCATGTGTGCTCCCTCGGGTCGATCCTAATTGCAAGCGCGATAGGCGTGCGATCGCGCGCGTGCACGCGGCGCTATTTATCGGCGAAAAGTGCAGGACCGTAAATCGGAGGTTAACGTTTGTCTCGACGTTAACCTTTTCCGCGTGAGGCGTCGACACCTGAGATAAGGAACGTCTGTTAAGGTACATGGATCCGAGTCTAATAAGCTTCTCCTCGGTTTCTACGAGATAAATATCGGCGAGCAAGCCGGTATGTATCCCGTGCAACCGCGCGCCGGGTGATTTACAAGTCTTCTGCATCGGCAGATCGTTGGGAAAATTATCCCCCGTAAAAATCGCAAGCCGGCAGAAACTGTTCGGGATCGATCGCTGATAACCTTCTCCTGAAAACGGCGGAAATTTGCGAAACAACGCCGGGAAGTTCTTAAAAACTGTTCTCAACGCAAACCATACTTATCATTCTTTTCAACGAGCAATTTTCTTTCTCTTCCCTGCAATCAATTTTTATTTTATTTTCATACTGTACTTCTTGGTTCAGCTAAGCAGTTTTCTTACATTTTTTGGAAATGCAAAATAATGTTAATGGACACTTGCGACATTTTGAAAAGTATTCTTAAAGTATTTAAAAATTTTCACTGCTGCTAGTTATAAAACATGATTGGACTGAGAATTTTTATTAATTGTAAGACGGAGAAGTTAATTGAAAATGTACGTCCTCTCTTAATTAAATTCTTTTATTTTTACAATTCTGTTTTGTTTTACGGAAGAGTGTTAGAGAGTATCGTTCGTTCGAACATTTTTTGGTTCGGCGAGGCGGGGGATTAAAGCCGACTAGTTTCGCGTGCACGTGAAACGCGAAAAGAATTGTTTACCGGAAAATTGATCGACGCGGTCCGCCGACGATTGATTGGGAAATACAAAGTGCAAAGATATCGAACGTTCCGCGATAATGCCCGGTCCCGAAGTTTGTAATGCTATAAAACATAGTGCAGACAGCGGGAGTGGATAACGATTCGCTGAAAGCGTCGTTAATTTCTGCGCACGTTATGCAGGACGATTTACAGGCCGGCCAGCGAACGCGGACATCTTGCCGCGACGTGATATTTCCAACATTTCGACTACGTAACAGCCAGCAATAATTAGACCGATGGTATTTACGCAAATCCGCGATTCCCCCGGCGCCGTAGAAAAAGCAACAGAAACTCGATGAAGTTGCATGCTGCACGCTTCTTACTCGGGGACTGATTAAACCACACGGTATTCAAATGTCGTTGATCTTTCCGTTTACGTTGCATTTCAGCCGATTCATACAGGATTGCAGGAAAGAATTTTTTTCAGGAATTACACAAAGCTAAAGCTAGAATAGACTGCAATATTATTAGCATCGTTTCTCCATGCAAATCCGATTCAGTTATTCGATTATAAATGCAACTTGTCATTGGTTTAATCGATCATGCAAATTTACGTGATAATGTGCATGTATTTGCGGAATGGGATCATAAAAGCAGGTGTAGCAATTAGCCTGCAGATGTTTATGCAAATTCGAATTTTTACAGACTAGCTTCAAGGAAGCGGAGTTCAATAGAAATTGATCTCTTTCGATCTCAATTATCAGGGTCACAAATGAATGATAACCATTTTATCAATTTTCTGTACTCTTCAGAGGTTCGGGGACAAGATTCGAAATTTTTAAGCGGTCCCAGCGAGCTAACGCAGCTGATTCTCTCGCGAACCGTCCAAAAACGGTGCAGCTCTCTCGACCAGGAAGACCGCGGCTGGGAGCCCGAAAGAAAAGAGACTGTCTAAAAATACACGGTCGACTCTAGGTGGGAATGATTCGGTATCTCGTAGGACGTCACGGGGGTCTGAAATATGAGAGATACGACGGACCTCGCCCCCGTACCATCCCATTCCCTCGATGGTGCATTAGCGCTAATCTCCGCTCTTTAGTCCTCTCTTTATCTTTTCTGGCCTCGTCCTCCTCCGCCTCCTCGTCCGCCTCTTTTCCGCCGGTCACCTCTCCGTGTGTGCCCCTCCTCCTCGTCCTTCGCTTTGCCCCCTTGTTCTAGGGTTCCTGGGGAACAGGTTCGAGGAGAAACGACGAAGACGTGGAGGGGGGACGCAGGTTATACCTGTTCCTTGGGCAGGCCACCTCGGGACACCTTTATCAGCGCCATCTAATCGCCACGATCCGTTATTTGGTGGGCACATTGTACGTGTGCGCGAGCGAACCTGTGCTCCTCCGAAAAAAGGGGGGGCAGACGGGGGGCCCGCCGGAGTTTTGACACTCGGAATCTCATTAGCGATCATGAAATCTTGAAGCTCCCCTCCTTTCCCTCTCTACTCTGCTCCCCGTCAGACAACCGAGGATTAAGGCCCCGGGGCACTGGGGCCAGAGCCTCGAAAGGTGGGGGGCCCGCGGTGAAACCGGGGCCCCGTGAACGAATTCCTCCGGATTTCTCGGCTCCCCTCCTCGTACCCCTTTCCACCGGCTAATTATATAATACGACTCGATGGGACCTGACTGGGTGGGGCTCGCCAGATCGTTCCAGGACCCCTCGCGGACCCTACGGTCTTTAATGAAGTGTTTGGGGGAGTTTATGTGCCCCCCTCGAGACTCCGCTTCCAATTTGTTTTCTTGTTTAACGCGGTGGGTCGGGGTCGTTTCGGAGACTTTGTTGCCGTTCCCGGGGATTGGTAGCGCTGATGGATACGCTTCTTTGCGAGCCCGGGATGGGGGACACGCTGTTATTAACTGGTCATCTGGCTAACGACCCGTTTATGGTCTAGGGAAATTTCGGCATTTAAATGCTTTCGCCAGTTTATATGTTCTTTGGCATGGACATTTCTATACGCTGCTTTAACTTTTTAAAGAATGATTGTTTGTCTTATTTGTTATAAATGAATTACTCTTTATCGTTTCCATCATTTAAAAGTTTTAAGTCAATTTTTAAACATGTTTATGATTAACCCCTTGCCGTATTTTAACGAGTCACACTCGTGATGAAGATTTTAAACAAAGTCTAACAAATATGAATGTCATGCTTATCTTTTTAAATGAAGTAAAATTTGATTCGTTTGTAATCAATGGGCAGCGGATCTTTATGCAAAATAAAAATGTTCTTCCTGGATTGCAACAAACTGGATTGCAACAACCCGGATTGCACTACAGTTTTACCCTTGCGGTAATAAAAAAGCAAAAGAATTTGATGTGATGATAAAAACGTACTTGAAAGATTAGAAAGCACTACAAGGTAGGAAATTACGTCCGAAATGTCAGCTGTCAAGATATACCACGATTTTGCGATTTAAAATAAGTTTAGTAATAACAAATGGAAATAATGCCATCTCTACACGAAAAACGAAATGACTTTCCAAACGACCCAATAAATGTAGCCATATGAAAAATATAAATTTTCTTTTCTCTTCTACGACATTTTTGGGACTAAAGACATTTCAATCACTGTAACTGTAAAGAAAATGTTCCGGCAAGGGGATAATTCGCTTTCACAATAAAAATCAAAAATTCAAAGGAGGACCCGACAAAAATGTAGGTTCTCCGAAAACGTCCGCAAACCGTTGAACTGCATGTCGCTAATAAATTACAACAAGAAATTTCGCCCGGAGCTCATGTAAATAATTTGTGGCGCGTCATCAAAGAGGGTAACTTGGTATCGGGATCGAATCTCTCGGGCATCAGCCGCGGCGAATTACCCGCGGAGAAGCTATCGGTAACTAGCTGAAAGTAGAGTGTCGATATCACACGTCGTAGGACATCGGCAGTCTCATTCAAATGCTCAGATAACGGGGTCCGTAATGGCGGCAAGTTCTGTGTCTCCGGCACCCCATCCGCGCGACGCTCCCTGGAATCAATGAATCCGAACACGATAATGCGAACTTCTGCCAAGAACCGAGTCCCCAAGTCGTCGCCTAATCTGCCGATATATACCCCTTTCGAACGGGGGTGGTAGAAGATTCCGCAGCCTCCCGACCTATCCGCAAAGAACGCGTCATCCTCCTTTCGACTGTAAGGGTTGCCACCACCGTCACTATATACCGACGACAGATCGACGAACGATAACGGTTTCCTGTTTGCGCTCTGTTCGAGCCGAGCGGAATCTTTCGACCGGATTATGACGCCGGCAAGTGCTGGAGGAACGTCGAATGACTGATGGCGAACCCTCTGAGCGATGGTTTTGACGACACCATCTCGGGGTCGCCTAAATGTTTCAGGGGTGGCTTGACACCGGGCCGTTACGGCTTTGTCGAGTGTTTTGGGGACTGCGAGAAAGAGCTCCCTTCGAGCTTTAGGTTCAGATAAGGGTGGATTTCAGAGCGGTTTGAATATTTCCGATTAAGTGGTTTCCTTTTCTCTCTGGCTCTTCCAGGGTTAATCTTGTTACGTTCTTTCCTGTCTCTGCTGGTTTTGGGATGTGGTTTCTTCTGTTTTTACTAAACCGTAGTTGTACTAGTGTTTGTACTAAACCATGAGTTAACTCGAGGGTCAGGGTCGGAAACCCAAAATTGGTGATCGGAGGCGTTGAGACAAAAGGCGAGAAAGCTTCGCGGCAGATAAGTGAAAGGAACAGAGGAGAAGGGGGGGTCAGAGAAACGGCGTTTGGCTTCGACGTGCGCTAGATACGCGATACGTCATTACACCTAGGTCCGCAACACCCGCGCGAGGGAGAGGGAGGGAGAGAGAGCAAGAGAGAGAGGGAGGAGAATAGCGTTGGTGGCGCGGTGGTCGGAAGGCGTAAGAGAGACGAAGCGCGAAGGGGTGCCCGTTGGCACGAGGGAGAGGGAGAGTTTGACAGATCTTCATAAAGGCACACACAACTGTGCCGCGGCGATAAGGGAATCGGGAGCAGGCATCTCGTCTCCCCTTCACCCCCCCGCCCGGCGGTTCCCGTTCCCCCGCGTTTCTCCACCCACGCCAGCCCTACAGTCCACCCTCAGCCACCCCCGTAGGGGCTTGGAAAGGGGTGTGGAGCAGGGGGTGCAAAGGGGGATAGAAGCACGGGCACTCAGTCAGTACGCTGCTATCATTTTTCCACACGAGTGGGCGGCGGCGTCGGTGGTTCCTGGGTGGTACTACGCTTCTGCTCCTCTTTCGCCCATCATTCCCTCTCTCTTCAACCCCCGGCCGCAGCCTGGACGTCTCTCGACGATTCAGACGTCGCGCCGCGACGCTCTGCGGTCCTCCAGAACATCCTCGAGGATCGACACTGATTTTCGGGTCCGGCACCAGGACCCTTCGGCTTTTGGCCTGATGGGGTGGTGAGCGCGAGGGGATGCTTGATGGGAAACGTCTGATAACTCGGAATTCGTCGGCACATACACTATAGGCTTCTGGTGAAGTGCGCTGTTAATTTTTGTTACTCAAGTCGGGGTGTTTTTATCTTCTTGTTTCATGGATGGGTGAACGTCCAAAATGAATTACATCGTAATTATAATAGTAATTATAATATTTTCTTGCAAGAAAGGTGGATTGACCGAAAAGAGTAAAGTCAAAGAAGTCCCAGCGATTTATCAGCAGCCTCGCGCTGTAAGCCGTGATCAGGCGCGAAGACGAGAGATAGATCATCGGAATCAATTCCAGCGGACTTCTTCATTTTTCTATTTTCCGTCACTTATATTTCGCTATTATTTTCACGGCGCCGTGATAAATCGAGCATCGTCGCCTGTAACCAACCCCCAACGGCCACCTACGCGCGACCAAACCCCCCGTTACATTCTATGGCGTTACAAATCGCTCGAACTGTCTGGCCCGGTGTTCTCTCCAGGCGATGATCGAGCGCGGCTGCACCAGAAGGATTCCTGCTCTATGGTGATAAGGGACGGAACGATTTCTTAAGGCGGATTCCCCTGAAACCCGGTGAAGAACGAGCCGATGTCCTGTCCGATGCTTTTTCGATCCAGCCGGCCACTTTCTCATTTTCACCGGACGATCCCTTTTGTTTTTTTTTTCTTGGCACTGGGGTAGATCGTGACTTATCGGTTGCGATCGCGATTTATTAACTGACCCCTACAGCTAATTGTCAGATTTAGGGGAAAAATCGTACTCACGCGGACCTCTCGAATCGATACCGAATCGTCGCAGAAAATGTAAGGGCTGATCATCGCAACTTACCTGAAACAAAAGGTAAAAAATCATTAGTGCATAGGTTCTTAAACCGTGGTCCGCGAAACAATTTTGACATTAACTTTACATCCCTTATTTCAATAATTAATTCATTATTGAGCCAGAAATTAAGTCTCAAGAACGACGTAAAATGCCTAGGGTTGGGATGGGGTCCGCAAAGAGAATTTTGTTCAAGAGGGGGGCCTCGGACTACATAAGTTTAAGAACCCCTGCATTAATACTTTAAAACGTCTCTGAAACGTCATTTTAAAGCAAGCTGTTGAATAAAGAAAAATTATGGGAAGGATTGATGGGGGTTAAATGAGTCTAGCTGAAGGTTAGTTCACAGTTGCTGTTGGAAACTGCCCATTATTTTTACACCGACCTAGCATATGAGATAGTAGAATGATCTAACATAAAGAAGGCCATAAAAGACAGCGAACGCCAGCAAATTTCCTAGCCGGGAATTCTCGGGGATGAAAGGGGTGAAATTCCGAAGAGAAATATTGAAATAAGAAGCAGTGCTCGCAGCGGAAAAAGTGGAACCCGCAACAGCCCGATGATCGATAAAACGTTTCCCCGTTTACAGGAAGCGGTCTAGAGGGATGGAGCCCTCTTCGAGGTCCCGGAGAGGATTCATTCGGTAAGCGCAAGACGGCCCGGCCCGAGAAAACCGATCTGGATCGTATAACCGGCGCGGAAGAGGTGTTCACGTCTCTCCGACCAAGTGGTCGTTCGCAACCCCGTAACTTCAGAGTCAGTTCAGGGGTGGCGTGCAGGGGGCTGGGAACCCGGGCTCGCTCGACTTGACGTGGCTCTAATTTCCGATAGGACACGTGACTGGAATCCACAATGCGAGACGCGTGCGCCCGGCCGCGTCTAGAGGACACTTTATTCTTATTCGAACCTTCTTATCCACGTCCGGGCTCGGGTGACGCGGTGATTTATCAAGGATGCCCGGTGGGTGGTCCCTAAAAATCCTTCTCGGATAATTAGCCCCGAGGATCCTTTCGCTCGCCCTTTATTACCATCATTTCCTAATTAAAGCGGCTCCTCTTGTGTGGCCGGCGATTGGACCTCGTCTAATATTCCATGCTGAAGATATACTTTGGCCTGCAGAAATGCACACTGTGTCTTGAAACCTCCGATCATATTTTTATACCTCGAAGGTGACTATTTTACATCATAAAAATAATTGTCAATCGATGCAGACGATTTCTATTTCGTATAAGGATTCGTAGTATAATCACAGCCATGTTTATTTCTAACCAGAGGATCAGGGGTAGCCATGCCTTAGTTAAATAATTCAAACAACTCAACGAAGCTGATCGCGCTAGTTTCGCCAGCTCCAATCAATAAAGAATCCACTCTCCCCACCGAAGAAATCAGAAGCAGCCCCTATTAGCAAATCGGAGCGCCTCTGAAGAGCGCGTAGCGCGCGAAGTCGGTGCGATAACTCGAAAAACGTCACCGCGTCGTCGTTGTGTTGGAAAAAGGAAGGAGGGAGAGAGCCGGTGGAGAGAGGGTGTTGGAGGGGTTGGTCGTTTGAAGGGGATGAAGATCAAGCCCGTCGGTCGGCTCCACGAGAGTGAAAAAGCTGCTGGCGTCGGCTGGATGGATTTCCAAGCGCGAATCGACAATAATTGTCTGAATCAGGCATACTCGTCGAGCCGGGCCCCCTTCTGTCCACCCGTCCGCCTCCTGGGGGTTGGCCGGAGAGCCCCCGCTTCAACCCCCTGCAACCCTCTCTGCCTACCACACCGGTGTAAACCGCGGCACCGACTTTGCCCAGGCGCCGCGGCGCGCTGCGATTCTAGTCAGCCAGCCTCTCAAAAGAGAGTCTCTCCGGCTCTGTGCGCGCGCGAGAGAGGGTGGTTACCGGTTCGCTTCGAAACGAAACGAGCCGAAAGACAAAGGAGCATCCCGTTCGTCGAATCGCACGCCCCGGCGTCGTCGAGCATGGCGTATCTACATCCCCCCGGCACGCTCGTCTATTCACAAAGTCCCTTGTACGCTCTCGCTCTCTTGCCGCGTCGCCCACTCGAGAGAGCAAGAGAGCCAACGAGAGAGGCCCGGCCAACGATTATTGCCGATACATCCACTCGGCATGCCTACTACTCTCTCTCCTTTTCATTCTGTTACTTCAGCTCTGCTAGCTCCGGCCAGAGATTAGCTCCGCGCCAGTCGTGCACCACCTCATCCTCCTCTTCATCGTTTCTCCTCATACCTGCCGCTACTCGTATACTCTCCTGCCACACCACCCCCGCACACCCCCCAACCAACACCACCCCCATCCCTCCCGTTTCTCACACGAGCGACACCGGCAACCAAGAAGGGAACGTGTGCGCTGAGAAAAATGTGCACGCCGGAAGATCGATCGGCTTCGAGAAACCTGACGATTGTCTTCAGCCAACGGAGACACCCCCAACCCCGTCCCCGACTGTTAAAGCGCGATGGATTGAATTACACCTTTTTTTTTAGCTGATGCGCTCGATGATGGGGCTGGCTTGTTGAATTGGCACGTTCGCTGCGATGAGGCTTCTCCTCGATTTCAGTGGCAAGTAGGCTATGTAATTGTCGAGCCGTAGGGGAAATTGGGGAGGTGTGATCTGCTCCTTCTTGCTAGATAGATGAATGTGAATTTGTTTGCAATAATAAATTAATACAAAATATAATATATAATATCATGAAAATATCTTTTATGATTATTCACATTGTCGCACTCACAGGTGCTCCATAAGGGCTGAGCCTGCACCAAGAGTCATTTGAAGGTTACACCAGGATCGACTTGAGCTCATGCCGATGAAACACGGTTGTTTGAACGCCCGTTAGAACGATCGCGGATGGCGATGAATTTCTTGCGCGTGGTGGTCGTGGAAAACGGAAAACAGTGAATAGAACGAGGAAGAATTTCCCGGCGGCGCGAGGGGAACCGGCCATTACCGCTGCCGCCGCGGAAACGAGATTTACGATTTCACCAGGAAGGCTTTCCCTACGGTGCACGCCACCTATCCGTTTTTGGTGGCACGTTGGATGCCCTTAAATGGTCTCACCCCGTCTCCCTATCTCTATCGTGATACGCGACGCTCGCCCACGCACGCACGAGCGTGCGAGAGCGAGCGAATAAAGCGTGTGTACACAGAAGCGAGCAAAACGAGCGAGCGAATAAGCGGGTTTCTGCGGGCCGCGGATGTTGCACTCGGCCGGCCTTAATGTCTCACGATTGTATTCAGATCCCGGGTTCTTTTTTTCCACGGACTCTGTTCCAGAGCGGTGCGCCCGCTGGATACCTCTACCGTTTCCTTGTCCTCTTTCTTTTTTCTGCCTATTTTCCCTGCCGCTGAACGTACGACGATGGAAATGACGCACGAGAGACGCACGATCATAGATTTTCCGCGATTCTACAGATTAAGGAAACTGCGAGTTTCTTTTTACCTTTGTAAAGTTGCGGCTTTATCGCTAAGTTGCGGTTCGTCGAGTATCGTATAACGCGTATCGTGTTTATAAACAATGCCAGTATTTAAAAGTTACGGAGTTCAAGAAAAAATACACAGAAGACTTTTAACGAACATTTTATTTCATCAATGACAAAATTTAAAAACTTAGCCGTAACAGCATACGTAACAGTAAAACTAAGCTTTAAATGAAAAAATTTTATTCCGTATTTTGTTCTTATTTTTTCATAAGGAACCACCTCGTGCCCGCTAGTACATGTTATTCGGCCGCACCCTGTATAGAAATTGATTTGCCTCAGGAGAGAGGGACAATCAATTTGTCTGCAACCGTTAACAATGTAAACAATATTTCCTGACTTTTCTAAGCTATGGGTTAATTATACTACCCCTATTTTTCTTTGTTCAAATGTAAAGAAATGAACGAGTTTAAAACACTTCAAATTAAAATTTAAGAAAATGAACAGCCGCCCTAAGAAACGATCTGCAACAACAAAGCTCAAACGTGACAATTCATCAAATTGCGTCAAACCAAACGAACTGGCTACTTCACCGCGATTCACGGGAGGTGAACAAAAAAATAAAACAAAGGAACGAGTGGTTTGAGAGTTACGGGGCGTAGCAGGGGGTTGAAATAAATCTTGTAACGCCGGTTATTATCGCGGTGGTACACAGAGAGTAGGCAGTTTCGTAGTCGGGGCACCAGCAGCAACAGCAGCAGCGGGTTCGCAGTGAAAGAGCCTTACGCTCGACCAGGAATGGAAATCGTCGAGAGATCGTCCTGTGGCGGGTCGTGTTGCTTTTTGTTCGAAAGATACGGCCGCTCGTTTGTCGGGGAATAAAATGCTAGATCCGTCGGTGTTAATCCCCTCCGTACACCGGCGCAAACCGGCCGACGTGCGTGATTGTTTCGTTTCGTTTCGGCGGCTCGCGATCCCGGGTGCTGCCTATTGATTCATGAGCGATTAGTTGTGAATAATGGATTGAGTTTGGTTGAAAATGTTCCAGTTACGTTGGATCGCGATACGTTGCACCCGCTGAAGGCCGGAATGGATCGTGTAATTGAATATTTCCGGCGACCAGGAATTTATTAGGCCGGCTCGTATCGCCGCTTGTAAGGGCTGTTTTCCTCGTGAATCATTATACCTCGCGGCCGAGATCGTTGTTCAATCGGTATATTAATATTAAATAATTGTCGAGTAACTGTCAAGGACTCAATCCTTCAGAAACAGCCATTTTATCTTTCGACGTACGGAAGGATGTTTAGTAAATTGATATTGCGAGATCGTTGCGCTCTGTACAATTTGGTTTATGACTACAATAATTTACTTAATTCTTTTCCAATATTTTCTTTTATGATAAAAGACAATTTACAAGAAAATATGCTGCATAAATCGCGCACTGTATGTCTGATTTCTTTTCACCGTAAAATGAAATTTGTTACGTGATAAGATGAGGAGCCTCCGTTTTCGGAGACCATAGAAATTTCATCGGGAAAAATTGATTTCAAACGCATTTAATCTCCACGGGCAATTACCAGCAATTTCGCAGCACATTATTCTCAATATAGATATTTCTCCGAAGGCAAACGAACGTGTCGAGCAAGGCGTGTCCCAGCAATATTATAAACAACCGCCGACGCACATAAATATCTATCGCGCCTGTGAATCAGCTTTCCGTCGAACACCTCGGCCCTCGATTATTAAACGCGCCCGACGGCCGCCTCTAAATCATTTCCTCGCTGATAACACGCCCGGAGACATCCTACACGGAGGATCGAGGGATCGATACTCTTCTCTGTTCATCGTCGGGACTTCTCCGCGCGGGATCCGATCAATTCATCTCGATAGAAACGGAATAGGGCGCGAGAGAGATCCGATCTAGCTACGAAAGACAGAGATCGCCGGGAATGAACGTTCTCGCGATCAAAAATCCTAGAACAAACGGTGAACGATCGAAACGCAGATCGTTCGCTGATTAAACGGTTCGCGTAGGAGTCGATATCGAAAGAGTTCGCCGGTCCCGTGGAAAAGTGCTCGTTCGAAATTATCATTTACAGTTAACCGAGGCCTCGATCGGATCTTCGCGATGACTCGGATCTTCGGGAGAGAAGATCGGCGAACGGAGAAAGCCGCGATCCAGGGGGAGAGAGATGGATCGGCCCGATTTCGCGGATCACGATCCCGCGAACAATCATTTCGCGCGCCGCTGGCCCGTGAACGGCTAAATTCGAGTGACGCGACCCTCGCATATGGAACAGGCGATAGTTTTGCAGATTTTTCGATTTACACCCTTTTTTTATCCTTTAGGGCACTAGTTACTTTGCTCCATACATCGCAGTATAAAAAGTAATGGAAAAACCGTATTGGCATATCTTGGCTGCCAGTTCTTTTTGCATTGTCAACAGAAACCTTTACAGTTTTCAATGGCGTGAAGAAGAACATCAGAACTCACTTGGAAGCCTAAAAATTTCTTTCGTGAAAATTCTACAAATGCGAAATATCACAGTAAGTAATATCTCTACATAAATCTTCAATAATAAGGAACAGATCTCCAAACTTGAATAATTTTAAACAGGCAAACAATAAGGAAGTGAAAATTATAATTTATACCTGTCTAAAAAGTGTTTGTAAAGAAAAAATTGACACAACATCTTCGTCACGTATAAACGATCCTAATAGCCGAGCGATATTTCAGAAACGGGCGAAGAGGGAAATGATACACGAGTATATAAATAAAAAAATTAAAGCTGGTACACTGTTGTTCGTATATTCCAATAGCTCAGACAACCAAAATGTTTCGTCTTACGCCAGATTTGAAATATCGTATTTTGACCAACTTTTCGAGGCAAATACCCCACTGTGCTCCGTCCAGGATAAAAAGTTTCCACACAATGTACCGGGGCTTGTACGAAATTACAAATTGCTGTGTGACGGGCAACGATTTTCCACGGCAGGGGGAGGAAGCGACAGGGCGAGGGCGATCAAGAAGAAGAACTTAAACGAGCGTTAAGAAGCGTGACAGCGTCACCGGTGATGGTCCAGGAGAGAGGTTAGGGGAGCGGATAAGGAGGGCGGAGGGAGGTCAGAAAGGACCGGAGGACGATTAAACGGCAGGATGTGGCCCGGGGGCCTGGAGGCGAACTTTTTAAATACTTTCGAACTTCCTAAGGATGACAAATTGGCCGAAACTCCGTCGTGGTTCTAAAGGTATCGCGGAGAGTCTTCTTTCTCCGGCGACCGATTAATTCGAGTCTCTTCTCTTGTCTACATTAACCCTCCGATCCACCCCCGCAGCAACCATCCCTCGGCTCTCTGCTTTGCTGCCTGCCATTTTGTCACGGACCGCAATCTAGGTCACCGGGGACGATAAGCGGCTTAATTTCTTCGTTTGACACTTTTTTCGGCCCGGGAACCGGAGGTGGAACTAAATTCTCAATATACACATTGTCCTCTTTGTATCTTTATATTATTCTCAATATGTTACTCTCCTTATCTCAATGATTAATTCTTGTATCAAAAAATCGGCAACAGATGTTACCCTCATACGTTCCTAAGAATTCGCCCGTTTACTATTTTTACATGCTGTAGAAAAGCAAAATTGATTGAAAACAATAAAGTACCATTTTTATTCAAGACATGGAAAGACTCACTGCATTATTTCACGATAATTTTCCCAATAGAAATTGAAGAAAATTAATGAGAGGAATGAAGTATCATATTTAATCCAGGCAACAAGGATTTACTGTACCTATTATTTCAGTATCATTTCCACAATAAAAATGAATGAGAAGAATGAAGTACCAAAGAAAATGGAATAGAGTCTCACCGCGAGCAAATTTGACAATATACGGTTCCAATAAATTCTGAAACTTCATCCAGAGTTTAACTATGGTGGTTTGAGGGGTTTTCCACGCGGCCGGCGAAAACAGGTTTATTTCGTGGTTCAATTTCCGTCGGCCACGCTGTCGCGATCCGCCTTGAATTGAAAGAAGAGGGAAAAGAATCGGCTCGACGAAAACCTTAATCGAGAATCCGTATAGTACGAGGCGAAGCCGGCAGGCAACGAGGCAGGCAGGCAGGCAGGCAGACGTTCATTTAATTATTATCGCCCCTAATGAATCTCTCGTTCTGCCCCACCCTTCCTCCATTTTCTCTTCGCCGGCTCATAATGGATTTCTGCGGCAAGTTCGGAGCCGCCTCTTCCCTCCGTGATGCAGAGGTTTGTCGTCTTCGGGAAACGTTTTCGCGATATGGGTCTATACTTTCCGTTGGCAGACGGTCGCGCGAGCGGAACCGAGCGAAATGGAGCGACGGGGAACTTCGTTCAACGCTCTCCAGATCTTGGATCCCTCTTAACGAAGATCCGAATTCCACCGCGACTCCCGAACTTCAATTCGACTATTGTCTCTCCGAAAATTATTCGGAAAATAATTTCCAAGAAGCTTTAAAGAAGCCTTTGCCAATCCTGCATCAATGTTTCGAAGGATCATCCTTACTGTCTAATAGTCTGACGTAAAACACATCCTCGACATCGAGAGGCCTCCAACCCTCGATAGTTAGCTCTCGCACGTTTACGAAAGAGTCGTTGGGAAAGAAGACTCTTGCAACCAGGAGGCTCGGAATCTCCTTGGACAGAGTTTGGTTTCCTCTCGAATAATCCTGGCTCTTTGACCGATTCCGGCGGCTACAGCCTCGTTCTGACAAGTCCCGAGAGCAGAGACAAAAATCCAGCTCGGTTCCCTCGCTCTGCTCCTCGCCATCCTCTCGTTCTCCAGAGGTGCGCTATCTCCATAGAGATAGGGGAGGGAAAAACACTCATTTTTATACCGTCAAAATGTGTTATCTTGCCGGTGCGGCTCGTCTCCCACCCCTCGCGACCGTCGCTCTGCCTTTTTACCTCTTTTTTTCCTCCTCCTTTCGGATCCGTGTCCTCTCCTCGACGTGCACACGCACGCATCCACACACGCGCAAACCCTGGGGGCGGAATTAACTCGCTAGCAGATATCCACCCTCGAAGCCAGCCACTCACCTCCGCCAGACCACCCCAGACCAGTCACCCCTTTTCTGCCTGTCCTCCACCCTCGCGACATTTATATTGTCTGCTGGTCTGGAGGGGGGCCACCCGGGGAAAAAAGTGGCCCGTCCTGCTTGGAACGGCCCGAGGATTCCTTTTTCCAGTTCGACACCTTCGCCAACCCTCAGCCCACCCCTCCCTTAGCGACACACGCTCGATTCGGAGGGTGTCCGAGCAAATTCTCAGGCTAATGCACCCACGCCTATGGAACACCGTGATCCTGTCGTTTGATACACACCGGACTACTCGGAATTGAATCCTGAAGATGTAACAGCCTACCAGGAAATCAGAACTTTCAGACTTTTGGTGCTAGAAATAATTCTAATCTACTTTCGTTGAACAATTGTCGCTGAAGTGGGGACTTGTTGCGCGTAGAACGCAAGTATCTAGAAATCAGTATTTTCAAGATCTTTTATCAATCTTTCATCAGGAAGAACGCCGCATGTCACAAAATTTCACTTTCGAGATATTACCGTTCAAAGTTTTGATCACGAATGCTTTGACATAGGACATCGGTTAAATTCCTTTATTTTCTTCAGCCTTTCGAATTTATTTTCGTGACTTGTTTTCTGGTAAATAGGATTGATCCTATATTATGAAGCTCAATTAATGCGTAAACTCAAATTTCTTGAAATTGCGACATGCGCCGTTTTTCCTGATAACCACGGATCTATGGTTTAGCAGGTCGTAGCTAATTTTTATTTATTAAACTAAAATCAGTCTAATTATAAAGTACGAAACAGAAAGTCTAATTATAAAGTACGAAACCTTTGTGCAATTATTTTTCAGGAGTACACACGACGAGCAGTGCTAAGCGACGCAGCTAGTTACACAGAACGGCCTCGCAATATTGTTATCCGCGGCTCGCGCCAGTGAAATTTGAAATGCTAAATTATCTAGAATTCAATCCCCGCGGTGTCGATCGACGGATCGCGGGAATACAAAGTGTAGCGTGAGGCGGGCCCGACGTTAAAAGCGTATGGAAATTTCAGCGCGTCGAGCGTTCTTAGAGCAGCAGCGACGTTCGCGAGGATAGAGCTCGACCGTTCCACAGCCAGGATGTGTATCGACAGGAGTCGAGCCGATAGAAACAAACCGCAACGGCTGGCTGTCTCTTCTTCCGACGAATCGATGCCAGCTCGATACAGATGTCTGGCTATCGATCGCAGCTAGGTGCAGCCGCGATATCTCGATCCTTCAATCCCGCTGATAATTGCGCCCGGTTACCGGAATCCTTTCTACGCGATTTTACTCGCCTCCCATCCTCGCCGGAAGCTAGGTACAATTTATGCTAATGCAGCTTTGATGCTGGTAGAATCGTTAAAACTAGTCTCAGTTTTATTTCATTTCTACAGCAATTTTAAATAATAAACGTCGTACAAACGGCACGATTATGATTAATTACAAAAGTGCATTTAGTATTGGTGACATTGTATACACTGGACTAGTGTAGAAATAATAACAAGTATAATCCTTGCACCACAGATTCAAAACTTCAACCTTTACCATTTTTGCTAATACATTTACTTTTGTAATTTTATTCATAAAATACACATGTATATGTAGATTCTGCACGTTGGAAATAATTCAGACAATTTTTCTGTTGCACAAAAATCCGCATTACAATTGTTTAGAAGCAAATTGATCGGTTTTCCAATTTTCCCTTCGATTGAAACATTCACCGGCCGCTTTATGCAAGTCCCAGAGAGACATTAACATTCTTACATCGTTAATCTATTAAATCGTTCCTACAAGAGGAAGGTGATACGGGGAACCGTGTGTCGGGTACACATACAAGCAGCTCGTGGGTGCACGCACGCGGCAGTCAAGGATTATCGGTCAGATATGTTAATTTCCACGGCGCCCAGGCGAGACTTGTTCTCTTTCTAACGCGCGGGAGGTGCACTCTATTTAAATTAGATCGCCAGTCACCGGGGTCCAGTTTCTCGTTCTAATAGCTTCACTTCATCCGTGAGTTACGAGTCCGACATCGGCCTAACAAGGTGACGCGATTTTTCCCGTGGCGATGGTGATCGATTATAGGAAATTTCTGGTGAAAGGGATCTGGTCGATTGCGATCGCGATCGACGCGATACAGGATGGAAATAATTAACGGTACGTAGATGGTTGGCCGTAATTCATCGCGAGGTAATTATAAAGCCTTTGGTACAAAGAGTCGACACTCGAGTCCGAAGAAATGCTGGTTCTTTTGTTCTGGGTCTGGAGTGTTCGATCTTTTTCTACTTAATGTTACGAGATTATTTGTATACGTTTTTGAAGGATTGTTAAATTTCTTCAAGATACATTTGTGATTATGAAAATGTGTTATAGAATAGGCATTTTTCAGCGTTGACTGAATTTTATCATTGCTCTTATTGTACGAGCCAGGTGAATTTAAACTAGAATGGAATTTGTGTATTTGACGATTAAACTGTATACGTGTGTACTTTATGTTTTTGGAAGTCCATCTACCAAATAAGAATTGTGCAGAAATTAATTTTCAGTATGAGTTATTATATTGAGTGTAAAGAAAGGATTCAGAGTCACCACTAAAATTTGTTGTACCATTTTATTCGTAATATTGTTTAGATTATGAAATAAGTTAGTGTCTAATCTAAAAGTTTGAGGTATTATATTAATTTCATATCCTCTTAAAATGAAAAAAAAACATATACAATGGAATTATTCTAAGTCGGAAGAAATGCTTAATTTTCAAAATGAAATAGCTCCGACTGCAAAGGGTTAATCTTGCTAAAACATCGTACCATTTTCGAATCAGTGTTTCTTCGACCGTATTCGAGAAAATGAATAAAACTTCGTAATCTGTTAATTATACGTTCCAACGATACAAGATCAGCAGGAAAATTGAACGCGATCTTCAGACACAAAGATAAAGAAAGGAGAGTATCGCGACACTTTCGAAAAGGTGTAAAAACGCGAAGGAAACGCGAGCGAATGGAAAGTCGAACGAACGAACGGCGCGGCGCGCGGCGGGGTAATTATATCCCACACAAATTGTGCCGGCACTCTAATTACCAATTACTCGCCTCGAACCGCGTCGTTTCCATCGGAGGCCCTCCTCGGCAAAATAAACAGGGTCGACGAGCACTTTGAGCTCGCATTAAATCCGTCAATTAAACGGGGGCCCGACAAAAGATCGTTCGCTCCGAAGAAGCGACGATACGAAACGTTTTCTGGACCCGTTCCCTCGAAATCGCCGCGCGGCTTCCTGCGTGTTCCACGAAGCTAAAAGATGTCCGTGTATTAACCATAAAGGCTTCATTTTCCTATCGGGACATTCCCAGAATTCTCAGATCCGAGAGGGCGATACGAGGCCTCGGGATTAATGCGCGCGGCATCGAACCGCGCGGCAACGAAACCGTGAAAAAGAGCTCTCTTCGGATGGTTTCCGGCCGCGATGAGTGCAACAAAGATGGCGGGTGGGACAGAGAGGAGAACGTCCCTGGAGAGGATGAATAGAGACAAGAAAACGAAGAAGAAGAGAGACGCAACACGCCGTGACTAAGTCCTACGGGGCCGTGTCGTCCGCGCCGCGCCGCTCGGCAGAAACTGCAGAAACGCATTTCGCGGGATAGCTTATCGCCGGCACGGTGTGCTAATAAAAGAAATGACACTATAAGATCAACCGAGCCGCGCGCCACGCAACCTGTAAAACCACCATCGCCCCTCGTAACACCGGGACCGACTACTCTCTCAGACCGACTATTAGCGGATGAAGACGTTGCCGACCGACGCCGCGCGCCAGGTGTTCCTCGCGCGGCTTTACAGTCGTACCTGGATGCTAACTAGACGCGTCGTAAAAGGATCCCTCTCTTCCCGACCAATTGATAAGTGGAGGACTCCTCCTTTTGGGAAACCGCACGCTTCCAGGAAAATCGTTTTTTACGCTCTCGCGCTGCACCGAAAGGTCTGGGTTTGGTCTGTGATCCTTTCGTTGACCTCACGACGTACAGAAATGTACACTTTATATTTATACAGTTAGGAGCATAACTGATCACACACGCTTTAAATCAGAATAACTGTTTTATGAATGAAGCTGTTGGTGTGCAACTTCCAAAACTGTAGGTTTAGAGGGCGGTTTTCAGCCCTTAGGTACAAGCGACCCTTGTAGTAAGGAAAAAGCGAGGACCGAAGTCAGTCGCAAGGAAACCATCGAGCCTAGCGTCGTCACATTTTATAAAGGAACCATTCTTAATGTATTTTTTAGTCATAAAGTTATATGCATTCAATTATCTACATCTTTAACACTGTACACGGTATTGTAGGATTCCACTACATACTTTAATAAAGTCTAACAGAAACAAACGATTTCAATTTCTCTGTAAGGCTAGAAGAATTAGTTTAGTGAATGACGTTTAATAAATTACGTTTAAAAAATGCATTTGGTCGGAATTGTGAAAAACGATAGTAAAAATTGGTTTTTACAACTTCTTTAGCTAGGCCAATAACGAAAATTTAAAGGGTGTGTTTGGTCAACTCGTATAAATTATATGCGTCCTGAAAATTTCAGTGAAATTGGTTTACGAGTTATAAACGATCAAAAAAGTGGTAAAAATTTCAATTTTTCAAGATTTTCGGCCTTCTTATGCTCCTAACTGTATATTGACAAGTGCAGAATTGTTCCTTCTGGGGAACCATAAAGATCAGTAAGAGATTGAAATAGTGTGTAGTAAGTAGAAGTGTGAAGACTGATATAACAACTAATTGACGCTATAACTTAGTGGAAAATAAACTGATAGAAGATCAGAAACAAGCAATTACAGGTTCATTATAAAATGCAAGCTGGTTTCTCCCATCCCTGCCAACAATGCCAGTTACTGTCCCACGATGCTCCCGCAAATGACAATACGCGGACGGACCAACAAAGAAAATTTATAAAGAGGGATGCCGTACTCTCGATATAAAAATCTAGACTCGCGTAAATTTAATGAGCGCCAGTTTCACCGCGGACCAGGAACGTCCCAGTACGTAGGTCCTAGATCAAGGGTGTAGATAGTCCTGTAATTAGCACAACCGAAGAGTGCAAGTACATATTCTCTTTTCCGCGGCGTTCGCACGGAATGGTGAGTTTGAAACCCGATTATATGAAATCGCGTAATGGTACGTTTTGTAATGTTCTGTCCGTTTGACGATCGCGATCGCAATCTAGAGAAGACAAGCATGCCGGGGCCCGGTCGATTTTATAATCGAGCCAACACAGCGTGGCGACGCTGGGGATCGTTAACCTGACAAGTCCACTTTGGTCTTGCCAAGTGGGAGAAACGGGCCCGTCGCGGCCCGATCGTTTCGAATGGAACGGACACCGCATTGATAACGCTGAATTTCAGTCCTGAAAGGGGTTCTGGGAACATCCGAGGGTTTTAATTGAGTAATAATTGCTGTTCAGATAGTTCCGTGCACTGTTTTGCATAAAATAGTCTAGCTGATTTCTATCAACCCTGTGCTACCTCCTCCAGATGCTATCGGCGAGTCCTGTCAGAAATTCGAACCTCCGTTTTCTGGATAATGGGACTTTGATGTTCCAGACCGAGGACTGAAAGAGTTTCTTAAAAGACATAAGAGGCAAAGTTGTATAGACACACATGTCCCAATTTCCTCAATCCTTACACCTTTCTAATCTTTTAACTACAATAAATTCTCTTGTCAGAGACATTCTAAAAGACACATAAAACAAGGTTATAAAATATGATCCTTATCTAACAACTCAACCGTTCGATGCCAGACACACATTAGACTCCAATCTCCGGGTAGCAAAAACCTGACAAAAATTGCTCTTTCAGCTCCAGTTTCTGAAACCTCCCTAAAAGACAGATACGATACTCTAAACGCACGTTACACTCAAATCCCTAAGATTTCTAAAAATTTTGTAAGAAGCAGATGAAACAAAATTCCCAAAACCCGATCGTCTTGCATCTGAAGTGGACGGAGGTCCTCAGGATCGAGGATTCTCAGGAGCCCCGCTTCGGTATCGATCGGATCCTCGAGGATCCAGGTGGTGGGAGACGGATAGCCGTCTGGCCGATAAAGACGTTGCGGATCGGGCGCCAGATTTTCGTGCGACGTCCCTGGTCTCGGTTGGCGGCCCTGCTGGGTGGGTACGCGAGATAGAATCAGTAGCTGGAGCTAGTTAGATGATAGCATCGCTGAGCCGCGAACCGAGGCTATACGAGGGGAGCGGGGGTGCGAGCGAGATAGATAGAGAAACAGAGGGAGAGGGGGCGAACAGCGATGGGGGAGGGAGAGGGGTCGGGTGGGAGAGGCAAACGGAGAGCGCGATCGCTGATAAGAGCCACCGCGCAGCCGATAACGCTCCCTTATCTCCATCCAGTGGCGCCGCAACTCTCAAGGCTTTCCAGCCTCGACACCACTCGTATATATTCTCCTCTCTTTCTATCCTAATCCGCCTCTCTTTCCCTCTCTCTCGCCGGTCTCGTTTTCTGCGAAATGTTCCGCGATCTTTTTACCCCCTTCCCACCCCCACCAGGCATTCTATTTCCTTTCGAGGCCTGTGTTTTCGAGCGGAGTTTGCTCACGGGCCCGGCCCCCTCGATTCGAATCGCGAGCGACTCGCATCGTGCATTGTAAGCGGATTCGATTTTCAAGGGAGAATTTTTTCGGCTTTTCTGCGAACCCCGTGCCGGCTGGTTCTGGTTCTGCGAAGCGGTCGGGCTGGAAATCGAAGATTTCTGTGATTCAGTTTGTTCTCGAAGATGATTCCTCCATTACTTTCGCTTTCAATCTGAAGGGCGAGTTTCACCCTCTGCTGCTGTTTCTAAATACTGAATTGAAATTCTACAATCGATGCAACCCTAACTGTTCAAAAGGATGCAGAGGGTGGAGTTCACCCCTGCTGTTGTGTCTCTAAACGCGCGAGTCTCTCTGAACAAATCAGTACCGAATTATTACCACACATTTTTTAAATTGGAAAATCTGATTCTTTGACTGATGCGACCCTTGAAAATGGAGGCAGAGGGCAGAAGCTGTCCCATTTTCTTGATCGACCGAATCGAACGGAAGCATTTCCGGAGTGTGCTCGCGCGAATCGGGGCTTTTACGAGCAGCCTGATTACAATAAAGATAGGCAGGCTTTAATCAGACGCGGCGAGACGCGCCGCGTGCCGGCCTGGAAAATATGTTTCGTATCGACGTATGTATATCCAGCGGAGAGATCATCGATAGTTCCGTCCCGTTATCTGTGTCGAAAGATCACGAACGTTTCCTTATCTGCCTCGCGTCGCTGCCTCGGTGAATATTCAACTCGATGCCGATGCGGCGAGCGCGTTATTTCAAGCTGGCTTGTTTGTTCAACGTGTGCCCCGTCCGCCCACCCTTATTTGCCCTCGCGTTTTCCTTTAGCGTCTACGGGGGGTGGAGGGCTGGCTCAATAAATTACCGTTCATTCTCGCGTTCTAAATTTACAGTGACAGACTGTTGACTTCGCCAGCCCGATCGATATTATCTTGTGCGACGATGAAGGAAAAATTGGGACGCCGTTGCTGTCGAGCCATCCCTCGTAAAATTCTTTATTTAATTCTCTCGTATACGGTAGTTAAACACTTGTGTGCTTCGATTTTTTCTGTAAATACCACAGTGAGGAATGAGCAGCAGTGATAAGAACTTCCTTGTCGCTCTTAACGCGATATTTTAAAACAACCCTTATTTATCCCGCAGAGAAGAATAATGCGTATAAATTATAAGAAATACAAATATTATGAAAAGAGAGTTTTTGACCATCCACAAACCTCAAAAAATTCACGATCGACCAACGCATACCCAGCAACCCCTATCAAAATCAGTCCCCGATCGACCCCCGAAGCCTGCAGCGCGTAATCGTTCGGATCTCCGATTCTATCGGTGGCCGGTGATCGCGGGATCTTCGTCGAGGATCGATATCCGTGCACGGAACATTTTTAATCATTTTAGTCAACAGTATCGGCTGGCGAGGGTGGTCGGGGGGTGGAGAGGACCATTCGAGAAATTGCGAGCGTCTGTGAGCCCGACGTTAGCACCGTAGACGACGGGGGAAAGAGAGGGGCATCGGGGGAGAGGGGAGAAACGGGCGTTATCACAAGGATATCGAAGTGTGTATAAACTAGGACATAGTCAGCGCTGAGATACGTGGGGGTGGCCGGGGGAGGAAGAAGAAGTGGGAGACGGAGGAGGAGAGATTCCCTGAACGATACTGGTATAGGATGCCAGATTCCCGAGGGAGATTAGATCGCAACAGTGGATAGAGGCTACCTCGACTGCGTACAACTCGTCTATCTCTCTCTTCCTCTTTCATTCTCTATCTGTTTCGGTCGCGCCAGTTGGCTCGTTCTTTCTCTGTCCCTTTTATCATTCACTCCCGAAGCTTTCTCTCTGTTTACCGTACCTCCTCCTCTGTCTAATCTCTCTTTCTCTCTTTCACTCTTACTCTGCTTCTCTCTCTCTCTCTCTGTTTCGCATCGGGTCGCCTTCTCTCTCCGCAACAAATTGCCGAACGTCTCGCGAGCTGCGTCATTGTTCTCTTCTTTTGAAGGCTGAAGAAGATAAATAGATAGATAGAATTATTGTGCGCTCGGGCTTAGCTGCTCCCGACAGCAGCGACGTAAATGAGAGACGAGGCAGACAAGCGATAGACCGACCCGCCGCGCCGCGCTGCTTCTATTCGTTTAACGCGTTTGGGCGGCGGTTTATTGAGAACTCGAAGAACACTGCCGCGGGAACGGGGGTGCGGGCCTTCTACGGCAAACTTATCTCTGCGGGGATGAAACGATGCTCTGACTCGGTTCGAGCACACCACACACACCTCTGCTAATGTTCTAGAAGTCGCGATGATTGGTATCTCTTGAGCGATTCTGTCGACCGGAGTTCTGTCGATTCTGATGCTAAGAGGTTGGAAAAATAATTCTCAAACAGTGGGACCTCGAAGCAAAATTATTTTCTGCTGCTATACGAGGCGTACGAGGGTTAAATCTGTGGTTCTAAGAAAGAACGCCGCGTAAATACGTAAATCCTATGCTCTACAGCTCGATTAATGCATAAACTCGAATTTTTTGAAATTGCGACATGCGACGTCTTTCCTTACCATAGAAACCACAGAAACAATTAAACAACATGGAGCCGAAATTGAAGAGTAATGATAAGAACAGATGTATTTGGTCGTAGAACAAATGAAAAGAGGGAAGGGGAGGGAGTCTCGCCTATGGCAACCGATGAAAATTAAGAACAACAGGACGCTCGACGCAGGTAATCTCGTTAGCGATCTATCAGATGGTTGAATGACCAGGAGTATCGTGGCCCGCTGACGTGTATCGGATATCAGGCTGTTTGATCGACCGGAGGGGGACACTTTCTTCTCATTACAATGTTGTCTTGCGAAAGAAGTCGGCATTTGCACCGGGGGCCACGGACTATAAAGAGATCCAAGATCGGTGGGGAACGAGTTTAGACAATGACCGGGCCCGGTATCTTGTTCGATCGACCACTTCTTCTTCGGTAAATAGTGGCAGATAACGGGCGGACAATACCGTCTAGGCAAACGCGAAGATAAAGCCCGAGGAGACCCGGGTGAGTCAGTCGTCCGCGAGATAAATGTCTGTGCCCCTAGGGACGACTGGTTTCGCGAATTAACGTACTTTTTGGCAAAGAATCGGGACCTTGCTCTCTCCCTCTCTCGCCATGGTTATCCCGTTATCCGGACCTCGATACCGAGGTCCGATGTATCGCTTTCGCTTCTTTGGTTCTGATATCCTCGAGAAGTCCTGCGCCGAGGCTGGCAAAAACCTGGCCGGAAGAACGGGACACCGGTACCCGGAGCGTTGGTTAACGAGACGAAATGAAATAGATTAGGGTCTAACCAGCGATCGTGGTAGAGGATAGCGGCCGTAAAAAGCGGCCGGCCACGGAGGACGAACGAAAAAGGAACGACCACGGAGATGTTCTACGTTCATGCACCGCGTAACGACGACAACAAAACCGTCCTGCCGCTGTTACTCTACTGGGCGGCTCGCAAAAATCCGTCCGATACCGGCTAGGACCTTCTTCTTCCTCCATCGCGGAGAAAGAGGGACAACGAACCCCTAATCTCTGCCCTAAAACACGCCTTCTTGCGCTCCACCGCAGGGTCGTTTAGAAATATCTCTTTTCACGTATTTTTTTCATTTAAGTTTAAACGCTTCTAATTTGTTTCTTCAATTGTTTTCATTTTTTAAGCTGATGGATGCTAATTCTAGTGTGCAATCGATAGTAATAATTAGACTAATGTGTTTTATTGATTGTGGGCAGCAGGAGTAAAATAAAAATTTATCTCATCCCTTAATGATTTTGTTGCATTAAGAACAACGTTACAACATTCTTAAATTTCTCAAATCTTTTATCGCTTTATATTTCACCCAGCCAATTTCTTCATAAATGCATAAAGATCCGCAGTCTAGTAATAATATTTGGGTACAAGTCTGTGTTAACACAAAGTATAAAAATACAAAAGAGGAATGCAGTATAAAAGAACAATAAAAAGAACATGTATTAATTTCTCATGGTTCTCATTTTTTAAGCTGATGGATATTAATCCTACTGTCCAATCAATAGTAATAATATTTCAGTACAAATCTGCATTAACACAGAATATAAAAACACAAAAGAAGAATGCAGTATCAAAGAACATGTATTCATTTTATTTGTTAAAAAATTCTATCGCCTGAAATTGCTACAGTTATGTATCTACTGTTAAGCGTCACGAATGTGCCTATCACCGAGCTATGAATTTTGAATTTCATGTAGCATAATCCGCCGCGGATTATAGGTGGGATTAAGATAGACCCGAACAAGGATATAATAAAAATGGAAAGACCTGAGTCGATTTCCAGCGAGCCACACGGTATGCACAAAGAGTGCGCGCAGAAACGCGCGAGCGTAATACACGCGAGAGCAGGAAGAGGAAAAAAGGGGGCACCCAAAGGGGGACAGGGGGGAGGAACGGTACACACGCGTGTCCCCCGTGAACCCACGCACACGCAAAACGCACACGGTGTGTACACGATCGAAACGGCGAGATAATCGTGTCGCGTACTTTGCCTATCGCGCACGTATGATTTTCGTACGGATAAACGACGGCGCACGTTCCTTCGAAGAAGCAAAAACATTCGGCGAGCGTGGTTTCCGGTGGAACGGGAAAGAATTTCGACCCTCATGGTCCTACCAATTAATTACACCTGTGGAGAGAATTGAATTGTACAGCCAAGAAATGCTGGCGAACAACGTTGTCGCTTTGTTGCAATTCATGCTTTAATCAAGTGAACATAAATCCATGTTTCTATCGTTTTTCGACCGTGTAGAAACATCAAGTTGACGTTCAAGAGCGGTGATGACTTATTAATATTTTATCAACTGAACTGCTTTTATCTTTCTAAAAGAATGCCGTACTCACGAATATCGATCAAGAATCGCTACCAGATATTTCAATCTGAACTTACCTAAAACAGAAAAAAAACACCCGGTTAGTATCGTCAGGAATAATAAATACTTTCTTATTACTAAATTTCATCATCGTTTAGAATAATCTGGTCTCATGATCAGGACTAAATTCCGAATAAATGGAATCAGAAACCTATCGCGTCGGTTTCTAGACGTGACCACACACATTCCATCTGCCCCATTAATTTACAATTCAAAAGATAAAGAACCTGTTACCGATCTATCACTATCAATCTAATTGCGCATTTAAACATTCAAAACATGTAAATACAGACTATTAACCTCAATAAACCACGTGACTGTCCAACCATGGACGAGAAAAAATTGTTGACAAAAAATTAATCTGTATTGACCAGATTGGTAATCGTTCAGACGACATTGTGGTCCTGGTGCGGAGAACAGTCAATCTTTATAAAATATCTGACTCGGACGAAATTTCAGTCTACATAATTTTGCATTATTCATTATCAGCCGTCACGGACGAAGATTTCTTGAAACATTGGAATCGTGTTTCTTAAATAACTAGATCATGTGTCAAAGCTTAACACTAAACCTACCACTGCCGGTCAAATGACCGGTTTTATATTTTTTATCTTACAATTATCGAAATGATGAAGTTACTTGCATGGAAATTGATTCGATAAATTTCTATCCAAGCAGATATTGTAATAAAAATTGCGCGAAAGCTAAACAAATAGCGCCTCATCATGTTTGCAAGCAAAAACATTTTCATCGCTTTTAGTGCTCGGTAGGTTTAGTGTTAAAGTGTCGCTATAAATATTGTGATAATATTATCACAAAATATTGTGATAATTTGCAAATAGTGTTTTGAATAACAATTGATCGAACCAGTGCGCCGAAAGCATAATAATATCGTTAGCAACAATCTACGATCGACATAAAGAAACATTTGTCGCTATAAAGTAGGGAATAACGCTTGACGCCAAGATGGCGTCAACGGTACTGAACGTGGCCGACACAGTGGCGTCGATGATGTTGATGACATTTCCAAATTGGTCAGGTACTTTGCATGCTAGCTGCAAAGGCGTTTGTGATCTTTTATGTTCGCGCATTCGATGCAATAAATAATGCGTGAAAAAATTCATGCAGAGAAGCGAAATGCTTGCCTTTGTATTCATTCTCTTTTCAAAGATTGTAATCTGCATATTTATGTTAACAGACATTGTTATTGTATTCAGTTATTCCTGTAAAGCGAAATAAACCCAGAGGGGTTTAAAATGCTTATAAATAAGAAAGAAAGTACAATTACTTGTCACACGAATAATTGCGATCAGATATTGATCTTGCTGACAGTGTGAAGAAGTCTTGAATAAAAATCGATCATCTGGACGTGGCAGCGTCTCGCGCAGCGGAGCGCGATCGCGTCGGGGCGCGGGCGTCAAGCCCGGAAGCTCGGTAGCCGGAAGTGCGCTCTGGGCTGATATCTGTCGGAGGATCGGTAGATCGGTGGGATCGGTCGATTTTCGGGATCCGGTGGCGCAGAGGCTGGTCTAAGGGGGGAAAGAATGAGCGTCGATGTAGGACACGGAGCGGAGAGCGTGACAGCCGAGAGCGCGACGCGACGCGGCGCGAGGCCTGACACAACGGGAATGACGCGCGGAGGATACGGATTCATGGACGCGGAGAGAGGGAGCGCTCCGGTGACTTTATCTGACGCACTGACGCATCGTGACGAGCCATCCGCCGTGCTCGATAGCGCGAGTCGACTCACAACTCGGCTCGGATCCGACGGAGATGAGCCCGGGCCCGCGAGCGACGAGGACAGATCGTTAAGAGGGAGACAGAAAGAGAGACTCTGGTGTCTCTCTCTGTTCCTCGCTATCTTGCTCTCCGTCTCTCTCGAGCTGTCTCTCTCTCGAATTCTCCCGGCTCGAGGAAGCTCGAGAGAGCCAAGAGAGCCGCGAGAGACGGCGAGGAGCGAACCAGCGGGGCCACGGGGGACGGAGCGATCGTTATCGTCGCTTTCCTGTGTCCTGCCACGTTCTCAGAAGAGCATTCGAGCTGTATGAGGAAACGCCGTCCATGAATTATTCATAGCCGTCGTCAAACGACTGCCAGCGCATCGCTTTATACCTGCGCTACCTGGAGTTTCTCAGGCCGGCTGCCCCCACGCGGACTCCAGAAAATCGCGAATAACCGAGACCCCGTGGAAACCGAGCGACCCGATATCATCCCGCCACTGCTACCGTCACGACGGGAACGTCAACCTCCGCCTGGCAAATTGCGCACTACCACGGCGACGTAATCGATGACGATAACCGGGATCATTGTTCCGGACGGTGGCCGTCGTTCGCCGAGGTGAACGCTTGATGGTCCCTAAAGGCGGCCTTGCTGCTGCTCCCTCGTGGCGGCGCTTCATACCGTCTGGGGCGCTTCTTCGAGCCAGAGATATAGAGCAAGATTGCTTATTTCGTAAAAGCCTAAAATCATCCCTTACTATCATCTAAACCCGAATTTGCTACCTCCAATGGTGATAGAACTTAAAAATCTTCTTTTGATTTTAAGATGACGTCGCATTTCTTGTAAAAAATTGAATGAGAAGTCTTTAGAAGAAATATCCAAACGATTAGATTGATCGGAGATCACTCAAGATCGAAGGTGCAGAGGTTGCTTTCGAGTCTCGGTAGCGGCGACAAATGGAAAACCGTGTCACCAGGTGCCAAGAATGTTAATTGATTGCGGTGACTCGATTTTGATTCCAAGGCCGCATAATCTCGTCGGGAAGATCGGGGATCGGCGATCGATGGTACAGGTAGCCGACTCTTCCCTCGCAAGGTAGACAAAGAAACTTGTTTGCGAGATCGAGCTGCCCTGTCGACAGACGATCCGAGAGTCATTGTGGCCGGTCTGAAAGGCCCGAGTCCAACTGTTTTGACACTCGTCTGTCTTGGACGCGGACCCCTTCTCTCTCCTCCACAGTCTTTCTCCTTCTTCTCTGGCCTCCGAATTCCATGCCGGGTTATATCAGAATATCTGTGGACTCGTCTGGACCACTTTTCGCCTAATCGTCTCCTACTCTTCTGCCACTGCTGTCTAGCATATTCAACGTATTCCAATGAATTCAATTCTCTCTGCTCTTTCTCCCACAATTTTCCTTTCTAAATGTACTTTAACCCTCTATCGCATTCCGTTCCCAATTGGGGACTTAAATTTCAAATGTTCTATAGTAAATTAAGTAGGCAATACTGAAGACTCTGAACATGTTAGTTCCAAGTGGGAATATAAAGTTCCCATACAGGAACAGTCATAAAATGCAATAAACAACATTTTCTAATAAAATTTTATCATTTATTTCATGACCACGCTCATTTTTAAGTAGACTAACAGCCACATATATTTTTTTCAACTCGTTATAAAAATTCACGCAATACAGGGTTAAAATAGCTGCAGTGATTTTCAACACGATTTCAATAAGTACGTTTCTTCAAGGTTATTCAAGGTCTGGAATATAGAAGATCGTAAACGCCTCTGCAGCTGGCATGCGAAGTACCTGAAGAATTTATAAATGTCATCACCCTCATCAACGTTACTATGTAATTCACGGTCAGTACCGTTGACGCCACTCTGACGTCAAATGTCGTTCCCAACGTAGCGACACTTTGAAATTAGATTCACCGCTAGATTCTTTCACGTAGTATTCAAATTCTCTGTCCACTGGTCTTTTTGTAGTCTGCTGACGATGTTTGGCGAGCAGGAAAGGACGAAATCGCGCAACCTACATTCGGTCAAGTTTCGTCGGCTATAAATAGCGGAACTTCCGCGCGGCGAAATTATCAGCGGGCGATAAAAACGTTCCGATTCGAGAGGTACGAAATTCTGCGGGGAAGTTCGAAAATCGGAGCACGTCGGAGCGGAGGCAGCAAGAAAATCGAGCCGCGGGTGTCGGAGCCGATGGAACGCGATCGAGGTTACCAAGATGACCCGAGGAGACGTCCACACGGAGGTCCGCGGAGGTGCAACGACGTGTACAGAGTCAAAGGCGCACAGTAGTCATTCCCGGTGACGGGTGCTCGCGGAGAGTCCTCAGACTGCTATCTTCTGACATTGAGGCGGCGGTATCTGTGCCACCAAGTCTCTCAGCGTACAACCTGCTGCGACCGAGATACGCCTCTCTCGGCCGGAACAACTTTGCGCCGTTTTGACGTGCGCCAGATAACCAACGTCCTCGTGCCTCTCCTTCTCGTGCCCGCCATCTTTGCCCCCCTTCCCTTTCTGACACCGTCGAAAGTGCAGACCGCGGAACTGCGTCCCTGTGTGTGTGTGGATGTCTGCATGTATGTATCTTGAAACGGGAATCGCTCTGTTTCAAACTATCCCAGGGTGTCCTTGCCGGCCGAAGGAATTTTTCGCTCGACGCCGTCCGCGTCCGCCCGGCAAGACACGCGCCATTCTAGGCCTAATTGTGTCTCGCAAATCGTCCCGCCAGTTCACTATGCACCGCGCAGAACTTCCAGCAGCCTTTCCAGGCCGTTCAGTTCATCGTTAGACGCGCGCTCATGGTTTCAGTAATTTTTCTTTTATTTGTTTTAAGGGTTGGAAGATTAAAAATGTTTATAGCAGATTTCGCTCTTGGAGTTTGGTATCGGGAATGCTGTTCTAAATAAGACGATTAGTTTGATATTTGTACGTGTTTAACGCAATGAAATGACTTTCGTGCTTTTCGAAGACACATTCTTGTCCCGAATGAATAAAACCTGCAATCGAGTTATGATATCATTCTGAATTCTCTGTGAATGTAGAAATTTGTAAAGCATGAAGGGGGTAGTTGTTAGTCCATTAGATCTCGTCCCTTCGACGGCAACGATTAAAAATCATACACTCAACGCCGAACGCATAAACGCCAACCCTTCGACATCGGAGCTATCGCTGAAATCGATCGTGTGTCGCCAATTTTTCCCTAGATCCCGTTTCCCCGTGGCTTTATCTAGTCCTTTAGGCGTCGATCTCGTTAATTAAATCGTCGCGGATCGTCCGGCTAGCCGTGAAATTTCGCGTGTCCATAGACGATGCGTCAACCAGGGGCCCGGCCAACGCGGCGGGAAGGGACGACGGCGAATTCCGTCGCGGCCGTTGCGATCCCGCCTTAATGTAATATTAAAAACGTTCCAGCGCCGACGAGCCGCCGACTTTATCAGTCATTTCCATTCCTTGATAACTGTTTCTGCTTATCGGGTCTCCGTGCGAGCACCGAGAACTCTTCCAACCCCCCGTCCACCCCATCTATCCGTCTCTATCAGTCCCGTAACTCGAACGCATCGTTTTTCTTTCTCTGTCACCGAGAGTTCTCCCCTCGTCTTCGTCCCACAATCGGTTTCTCTCTCTCTCTTTCCTCAGGGTTTCGTGTTGGCTCGCTCTTCGTCCGTTCCACGTCCAACTGGTCGGTCTGTTTCTCTTTTTCGTCCGTTTCCGTCTTCGTCCCGGCCCGCTTCCTCTATCCGGTAATAACTTCAACTATCGCCTTCATTGATCTCCCTATCGCTGTTTTATCTCGCTGCAATGGCGTCGCCGCTCGTGGACTATCTCCCGCTTCGTTTCCTGTCGGCTTAGTAGCTCGTCGACACAGCAGAGAAAAAAATCGAGTCCAACCTCCCTACCCCTCTCTATCTCTTTTTCTCTCTCTCTCCTACCTCCCTTGTTTTACTCTTCGTCCCCGCCCTTTCGCCCTACGCCTAGGGAAAATTATTCGCAATCGAGAGGGCCGCGTGTACTGCGCGTTATACTCGTCGCTAGCGAATCCATTCGTGTGCGTACATGTGCCTCCGCACACCTTTTTTATCGAGCCGAGCTATCTCCGGCCGCGCAGGAATTTATGATAGCTCGATCCTGCGATATCGCTTATTACGCCGATGCTAATTCCGCGCTCGCAATAAGAGACTCTCGAGTTTTTGCTCCTCGAAATCGGAGACGGGGTTGAAACGCGCTCCTTCGATTCAAGTCGCGCATCGAGCTGGCTGTATTTCGAGACGTTTCATTTGAAAATGTCTGCTTAAGGTATTTCTCCAGTTTCTTAAATGTATAAACATAATTTCTTGGTTTATCGAAGCCAAAGGAGTGAAAGATCGGTTTTCAGGACAAAGGAAATCCACGGGATCGGGAAGCACCGATGGAGAGCACGCTGTCCACCGGATAAATCGTCGATGAGTTCTAGACCGATGGACGAATCGAACATAGAAGAAGAAGAGAGAGAATTTGCGGCGAACCAAGCGGCGATCCGATAAGTCGAACGGGGACGAGGATATATACCTAATCTTTCGGCGATCTTCCGCGAATGAGCCAAGTATCTGCGAGCTCCTCGGGCCCGGCCGCCACTCGTTCGAGGTTATGCTGATAAAGGTTGGCTACATTATTCAGGAGAAACGCACGCATATACGCAACGAAGCTACCCCGGCAGCCGAAGTCACGCGAAAGGCAATCTCGGAGACCGATTTACTCGTTCTTTCATCGCGATACGCTTTTTCTGTCCTTCCCTGCGAACACCTGGTGCTGTGGGATGCGTCTTGCAAATAGAGGATACCTTCGCCGAAGTTTTTGGAATTGTAGCATAATGTCCCATCGGCCTTGAGAATCTTTTAGTTGGATCCATTTTTAAGGGTTAGCTTTGGGGAAGATTGGGGAGAGACACATTATTCAGTATTATTCAGTGTTCAAGTTGTAAGGTGTGATACAATGTCATTTATCTTGCAAAATGGTGAGGACTTAGACAATGTACATACACAAAAAAATATCATTTTCTTTAGCATCGACTTCATCAACTTCATCAACTTCGTTTTTAGAATTGTAGCATAATGTCCCATCTTGAGAATCTTTTAATTGGATCGAATCGTTCCGATTATGCCAGGAGCCATTTTTAAAAGGTAGCTTTTTCATTATTCATTGCTCATACTCCTTGTTCATAATCATTATTCATGCTTAAGTTGTAAGGTGTGATACAATGTCATTTATCTTGCAAAATGGTGAGCACTTAGATGTACATGCACAATAAAATATCATTTTCTTTAGCATCAACTTCGTTTCAAGCCAAGAATAATGTCTTCGATTCGAACATAGAAGTCCACGATCTGTGGAAATAATTGACTTTTTCGTTCTGTATTTAACAATAAAAATTCCTCGATTAACAACACATGGGAAGAAGACCAAGGATTGAAGAATCGATCGGAGAGCTGCGAAGATCGGTAATCCCGTTGACCAGCGAATAAGAGACAACTGCACGGAGGCAATGGCGGCCATTGCACGTTCATCCGAGACGAAACGATACGTTAATTGAATAGTTACTCGACAAACAGCCCGGGGGTGAAAAAACCAGGTTCCCATCGATAACCGGAGTCATCGAGAGGCAACCACTCGCAGCCAATTACCAGTTAAATCACCTTACCCTCGGTATCAATTTATTAACTCCCCGGATCTTAACGTCCGAGCGACGACCTCGCCGCGTGAGATACGCTGCTCTGCGAAAACCTCGATGGAACGAATTGAATCAAATCGAATGAAGCCGGCAGAAATCAATTTGTAAAATTGTCTCTGAAACACGCAAACCAGAGAAATCGGAACCGGAAGTTTAACACTAAACCTACCACCACCGGCCAAAATGACCGGTTCCAGATTTTTTATTTTACAATGATTGAAATTATAAAAATGATTTCATAAAAAATGGTTGTATAGATATCTTTAGTAGAGCACGTATTACAATAGGAATCGCACAAAGTATAAATAAAATCAATCTTGCTATTTTTATAAGGGAAAATGTACCAGTTACTTTTAAGGCTCGGTAGGTTTAGTGATAAGTGGCGAGATAAAAAATATTGTATTTGAGAAAGAAACATAAGTGAATTTGGTTAAACGAAATATAGAAATAACTGTACACAACGGAGCGTTTTGTCTGGGAAATTTGTCAGTCGTTGATTGGGCATCGTTCGCGTTATACGTAATATGTTTTGTTAAATACATGGTCAGTTTATAAACATTGGTAATTCCATCCACTGCTTGAACGGTATTTCATTGTAAATGATTTCCAGAGATTATTGGACATGTCCAGGATTTATGACAGCAAGTACATCATCTTAACTGGGTGTAGGTTTTTATTAATTGTTTTATGTCCAAAGACTTTGTACCACAATTTTATCAAGCGAGATCCATAAAATGTATCCTCCTGATCGCCCAAAAAGTGATCTCACACCGAACCAAATCGAGGCACACGAAAACCGGTAATAACCGGAACGCACTGTAATCAGACTGGATCAGAAAGCCCTATTCCAAAGTTCAAAAAATAAAGAAAAAAATCACGGGCTCTTCCCAGCTCTCGATTCAATTAACCATCTTTCGCGTGGCTACTTGAAACCGTCGGAACCTCTAATTTTCCGACATTTATCTCGCCACGAGCCGTAGAGGATTGAATTACGTTGATCCGGCGATCGAATCGGCCGGAATCGTTCGATCCGCTGCGAATTTGCATAACGATATTATTAGCGTGGCTAAATAAGCAGGGTGCAGGGTGGCAGCTGGTCGTCTTCGATCTTTCGATCGGCCTGGATCATCCTGGATCGCGAGAACGGCCGTCGACACCGTGCAAAGATGCGGTTCGGTCGCGCGAATGGCCGCCATATTCCGGACCCGTTTCCTCGTTATTATTAATATTTCACAATTATCGCGAGGCACCGCGATCGGCCGGCGAGATAAACGTGTCCCGGACTCTCGAAACGCTCCCGGGAATCGAGGGATCGAGAGCAGAGCTCGTCGGAATGGATGATCGGGGAGCGAGCGAAGCCTCGAGAACGACAGATACGAACGAGAGAAAAAAATGATCCAGAAGGAGGTGGAGGGTAATAAAACATTGGAGAGCAGGAAGAGGCATTAAGAGAGATGCTCGTTAACGATAGACCCTGTATCGGCTGAAAAATCGCGAGATTCTCGCGCTGGATCCGCGATCTTAGACCCGGTGCTGGTCGTCGATCTTCGAAGTTATTCGACTGCGGATGTTTCATGCAAAATAAAAATCGTCTGAATTGATTGTGAGGATTACGTTCTTCTAAAAAATTCATCAAATCTGCAGTCTAATTATTATTAACGGCTCTGTGGTTTTACTTGGTTTACTTAGTCCAGGTCGTGTTCAATTTATGATAAAATGTACACTACAGATAAATAAACTTACCAATTACGTTTTCCTCCAAACACGATTTTAAAACAGTTAAATACAACGGAGAGTAATGGAAGGCAGCGCGCAGATAAATAAAGTTCAATTACCACGCGATCACCACACAATAAAAATCTCAGTTTATCTGCAATTATGAACGAATTAAAATATTTTTAGAGCCATCGTCGATTATCTCTGAGCAACGATTGCGCGTGTAGATACATTGTAGAATTATACGATTCAAGGAAAACCAATTTACGCGGCGCATCAGATCTGGCGATTAAATAATCGAGCTCGATCTCGCAGGATCTTGTTCGATCGTCGACCCTATCATTTGCTCGAATATTGTCTACCGAGGAACGACGAAGAAGCTGGTCGAGCCGAGATCACGATGAACGCGCGCGCCGTCTCCTTGGAATAATTAATGACAAATTAAGATCGGTTTCGGGATGGAGGGAGACGAAAGAGGATCTCGGATCGATCGTTCTCTTTTTGTTCGTAGAAAAACCGTCGCGGGAGCAAGCTGCGTCGTAATTACGTTGATGCGCGGTCGAGATAGCGATCGTTCGATTTAAAATCGCGAATTACGAGACGGTTTTCCAGCGCTAATCGGGAGTAACTCGGCCGACGGACAAGTTGCGCAACGCGTCGTCGCGATTTTTCAACGCTGACCTGCGCGACAAGTCGGGTCACATCGTTTCGTTACGGATAGATTAGATCCGCGGAAAATGCCGGACCGATTCACCGATTCCGAGGATCGATATCGATTTCTCGCGACTCAAGGCTCGCGAAACGTCCGAGCGGGCGGTCGCGCAATTATTTTCGATTTTTCCTAGCGATTCTTTGGCCCGTGATTTACGAGATCGACGCGGCGCGTATCAGATCGGTAGGAACGCGCGGACGTAACGCCGCGGTGGTTACAAGCGCGATACGCCTCGATATCTCGCGCGATACACGCGCCGCCGCAGTTTGTAACGCGATATTACGAGCGGCGATTTCATTTGCTTTTTCGAAACGGTCGTTTCAAGAAAGCGCTTCGAGGCTGCTGATCGCCGCAGCTGACAGCCAGCCGGAGAGAGAGCTGCCCCGATACCGATCCTAAACGTGTGCCACAAGTATTTGCGAAGATCGCGATCGAATGCACATCCTGAAGGCAGGCTACAACTGACACCTACTTTTAGAACTGTTCCTTTATTTTTAACAAAACAAACGATCGATGGTGAAACTTTTTAGGATCGGTTGCACCGATCTTTAGGAGTATGAAAATATTTTTTTATCCTTTCCCTTCACACAATGGCGACGCTATGGCAATGGCTAGCCAATTTTTAAAACATTTTTAGAAAATTTTTGTTCGTAAAATGACGGCGTTACAGCTCCTGCTCCGGCAGATGTCTTTAAAATGGCCGTCTGAAGACGTCCGTACCACCAGCATTTTGTAAAAAATATTTTAGCGTTCTTTAATGTCCGTATACAAAATCCTACTCCTAATCAAACTCCTAAAAAGAGAAGATTCCTGACTCCGATATGTTACCAAGTGGGCTCTATGAAGAACGTACTGACTTGTTTTTCAATCGCTTCACGAGAATACAACCGCGGCGCAGAATAAGATAATATGTTTGAAATATCACGGCGATTGGCTGGCGAAATGCGAATTGAATTTGCATAAACATGCTTACGCGATGAGACTTAATGAAACGATAATCGACCAAGATACGGCGAATGAAGTAACCCGGTAACGCTCTTGCATATATGTATATATAATATGTTATAAAAGTAGAATGCAATCGGCGGGGGTTAATCGAATGCATGCGAGACAACCGGGAAGATCGATTAATTATCGTTCGGACAAGTGCTTTGATCGCGCGAACGAAAAGTGTTTCTCGATCGTATTTTGTTTCCGGTCGTCGGACGATAGAGCCGCGCTGGTTGATACCATCGATAGAAGATATATCGGGGACGCCTCTGCAACGTCAATCGAGATCTGGAAGATAACAGGCCGTTCGATATCTACGGTCCGCCGGCATTAACCGGCATAAAATTAACTGGTACAATTAAAAACATGATGCAGAGATGGAGGTCGTCGCAACGCGCTCCTGGCCTGCATAGATATTCCATCGTTCCGAACGAGTCTGAATACATTAAAATCCAAACGTATACCTTAACTGGCCTGAATTTGATCCTTGCCAAGCATTTCATTAAATTGGCAACGGACTGGTCGAAGGGAACGAGATCAACGACTTTCCTGTTACGAGGGAATTAATATCGACAGAAATTATCCATTCTTCTCCTTCCGCACACTACGATACGATTTTTCGAATTACGCGTCGGCTGTGGAAAGCAGTAGTTAACTTCATTTCATCCCTTAACCCTCATCCGTCGGTCATTCCACGAACTGAATCTGTCCCTCGGTGTCAAATTGGCACAGTGGTAAAAGATTCTGTTGTTTTATCCAAATTCGTAAATCATCTTAGGTTTTTCGGTTATGTATTCCGCATTAAAAAAATAAATGCCACGAAGTTTCGGGCAAATTCACTTGCAAATAACAGAACAGTATAACTTATTTCTGTAAATCTGTAAAGATAAAATCTGTAAATCTTACGTTTAAAACAGCAATATTCCTCGATTTTAAATATTTTTCTGTTTTGTATTTCGCCCAGTTAACTTTTTCGTAAATGCATAAAAATCCACAGTCTATTAATCACACTGACAAAAATCGTTTTTCCGGTTGTAGAGGAATAAAAATAATGAGAGGTAAGGGGAGGAGAAGAAGAAGAGGATGGGGGATCGATGGGCGGGCAGGAAAAGGATGGCCGTGTAGGCCCGAAAAATCGGCGGAACTCTCAGTAACAATGGTGGCCGGTTATCGAGAACAAACTGGTCTCGATCATTGGTCCGGCGGGTCTCACGCTTCCCGCATCATCGTCGTGGATCGAAGGCTTGGACGGGGCCTACGATTGGGTAGCCGGGCAGCAGCCGGGCCAGAGCTCCGCTTCGAACGGTAACGCTTCAGGCTGTGTGCGTTGCGATCCCGTATCTCTCGTTACACTTATGCAACCCGAGATTTATTGCCGATGATTATGCGCGGATGGAAGTACGCGGCGGAGGAGGTGGGGTCTCGCCCTCGGGTGCTCGCCCGGTTCGAGATATCGAACGGCCGCTATCGATTGACGTGGCCACGCCGTCCTCGATATATCCTCTATCGATGGCAAACGCCGGGGCTTTCTCTCTCCGCTTCGTACAGCCCACTTCTCTCTCCTCCTCCTCTCTCTCTCTCTCTCCAGCACTTTATCTCTCTCTGTCGCGTCAGAGAGACAGAATATGATTTCATATCCATTTCTCCTAACCCACCGACACGTTAATCAGATCTATTGGTCACGAGGACGATCGCTCGCTCCTCGATCCCGAGTTTTATTTAATTTTCACCTGGATGATCGTGATCGCCCCGCTGAACTGGGTGTTAGAGTCATTCGGCGCTGGTAGTTTAGAATCTCTACAGGGAGATTCATAATGTACGGGAATTAATTTCGGGGACGATGATAGACGGATGAACATTTTTATTTTGCATGGAGATCCGCAGTCTAGTCACTATGTCCAAAATTCAACCTTTTCTCTGTGTACTGCTATTCCAATGTTAACCGTGCACAGGGGTGTAACTGCACTCCATACATTTCTGGAGCGAAAAGTAAAGAAAAAGATTTGTCTGCATAAGTATTTTTGTGAAATTTTATTGATTTTTGAAAGATGAGCATACAACACTTAAAAAATTTGAAACATATTTCAGACAGCAATCCTAGAAAATTTTTGGAGATTTTCTATTCGTCAACTTTCTATTTCAGGTTGACATGAGTAATGCAACGTAACAAGACGTAGTGCAAAGCAGATATAAAAACTGAAACGCTTAAAATAAAAATAAAGGTAGCTCCTCCAGGATGAATATCTAACGATATCTAACGCGAACGAAGTAGACGTTCGAAGGAGCGATGAAAGTCATCCTGGGAACGAGAGAAAAGCGTTCCGCAGCATCTAGCGTTCTGGGATCGAATCGCGAGGGATCCGAGCGAGCGCATCGATAGCGGTGCAGCAAGCGGTGCAATTAGGAAAACGTTGCACCGAGGAAGAGTCAGGATACGCACCGTTAACGGGAACCTGAATAGAAACAATCGACCCGTCGTACAATGGGAGCGACAACGGACCCGCCACTTAGACGAGCGAACCGCGCTTGCATTTCAAGCCGCGGTTATCTACGAGATCGGACATATTGTGAAGCGCGAGCACACGAACACGAACGCACGCGTGCACATATACACAAAGACCGTCCAGAAAGAGAGAGAGATACACACACGGAAACTGCCGATATCTCAAAGTATATTATTATTACGTAATGTTGAATAAGAATGTAAACGCAACGAGTATCTTGGTAAACGCGGCACGATAACGATTCCGACCGGTTTCGCGAGAGAATAAATATTATTCCCGGAACCGCATTCGCAGTTCACGAATCGATTGTTAACTCATTTCTAGCGATTCTCGGATCGCGTTTTGCTCTTGTTCCGGATCTCTATCTGGGACGAGATAATGAGTGCCTCGCGTCCGGTGCTGACGGGATTGGCTGAGTAAGTTAGAATAAAATAATTGGACACGTTAATAAACCAAGCTTCCACGCGCTGGAGTTTATTCCCATTCTTATCGAATAATCGGACGGGAAGGCTTCTATGTAAAGTCCCGCATTTATGAATTAAGATTTGCATAAAGGTCTCTTGATACGCGAAACGCGCATTCCTTTCCTCGACGAAGTTTATCGTTACCGAGAAGCGAAAGCATTCGATGACTCATTAAACATGCTTTCGTTAATGCTCGTTCACAGTTGGCAGTCAAAGATGTTCATAATCATTCATTTCTCATGAAGCCGCGCCTCGAGAACGTGAACTATAAAGTTCGTTGATACTGCTGCGCTCCTGGAATTTTATCGAACTTAATTCTTATTTATTGTGCAAACTGGAAAGAGTTACCATTCTATTATTACAGAATTATTAACTAGAAGGGGCAGTTAAGAAACGCTCAATTTTCACATCGTACATTATCCAAGCTGTTATTATGGTTTAAGAGGGTAGTTTGCACCGCCAGGAAATCGATAGGCTGAAAATCGCAAGTTTCTCGAACCGGAGCTCCGTGGGAAATAGTTTTGGACACAGTTTCGAGATCTAGGATTAACGTGGCTAGATCGTCAAAATCCAGGACGCAGGATCTAGGAACAATGGTGGCGGCCCTTCGATCACAGGCCGGACACTCGGTTCCGCGTGGCGGCGAATGTTTTATGCGCTTCGAATCGGGCCGATATCGCCGGGCAACATAAAGTTTATCGCGAGGCTAACGACAAATCGTAATCTGCGCCGCATACCGAGGACTCCGCGGCGATAGAAGCGGTTCGCGAGGCGTGGAAAGCCGGCTGTCTATACGTCCTCCGGACGTAAACGCATGTAGGTAGACGATAAACTTAGGCGTAGCGCATACGATACGGTGCGTGCACACCTTGGCGACGAGATATCGGGGCATGGAAACGCGGCCGAAGGATACCGAGGAAGCCCGTTGAAAAATCGACTGGGAGCCAGGCGCGCGATACGGCTCGATAATAAAGCGGATAAAATATGACGAAACGCTTTCCGAGAAACAGAAGACGCGACCGCGGCCGGCCTGCAAGATATCGATAACGGTCCGTCGATTTCTCATATTAATGAGACATTAATTACGAGCCGCGAGATAATCGATAACAGCCAAGACCAGACTCGCCGACCCTCCCTCCTCCCTCTCTCGTTCGCTCTTTCTTACGTTTATCGTGCAAGAACGTTCCGCGATCAACGTGTTTCACATCGACTTGGCACTTTGACTGTCCGGTTTCTTTTTAATCAATGTCAATCGACGCGACGGTGGATCGAAACGATCTCGACTTCCGCAGGAAATCGTGAAATGATCGACGAGCTCATTGTCTTGATGGCCCGAGCGTGCATGAATTATACAAGACTTCTGATTACGAAATACAAGTTCACGTTTTAAATGTGGACGGTCGAGAAACTCGACTGGAAGATTTTCTGATTCTCCACCGTCTTCAAAATTAAACTGCTAGGTTTCTCAAAATGTTATAATTAGACTGCGGATTTTATGCATTTATGGCAAAAAGGGGTACATACATAGGATTACTCGAGGATCTTCTGTGCAACGATATCTCGGAATCGTTAAAAGATCGACCGTCTTAATATTCCCGATCTCAACGCTGTCTAGAAAAATGCACAATAAGCACTGTCAATCGAATCGCGCAATACCGCGACAGCAATAAGCAATCTGCGATCGACACGAAGCGCGGATCGGGTCGGATCGATCGTGGGCTGTTTACGTTTCAGCGTAGTCGCGATCGAATCGGATAAGCTTTGGCCGAGGGAAATTTTGCCGTAGAAACTCGAAACTGGGACTCTTATCGCGGGGATTTCGTCGGCGACCCGGTTCTCGACGGAACGGGGTCGAATTTCGTTAACGAGCGATCCGCGAACATATTTATAACGGAGGCCGCGTGCGATTCATTACGCGCGACCGAGACCCACACCGAGATTCATCGCGCGTTTCATAAAACCATCAAGGCGGTGGCTGGCGCTATAAATTCTCGCGATGTGTTTATCATACCCTTATTGTATCATAGTACGTTGCGCTATCATTAAATCCTATTAACCCGTTGCCGCATTTTGGCGAGCCAGACTCGTGATGAAGGTTTTTAACAAACTATAACAAATATGAATGTCACGCGTTTCATTTTAGATGAAATAAAATTTTATTCGTTTCTAATCAATATTGAAGCATTAACCCCTTCCCCTAAAACATCGTGCCTGACTCTTAATGAAGATTCTGAACAGAGTCTAATAAATATAAATTTTCAATTATATAGATAGATAGTGCAAATAAACAATTTAATGATATCGGCGCTACAGGTTCGATCAAATGTTACTCACAAAGCAATTTTGCAATTTAAATTGTAAAATGATTGTGCAATATTATAACGATATGATAATGTGATAGTATATGGTAGTATAATTGTAATGATGGGCGGTATAGCACGGTGATGTGACACAGCACAAGAAGAAGCACAATGACGTTTCATAGCAAAGTAATACGATTGTGTGGCAATCTAATGGATAGTAAAACTAAAGTAGTGTGATGAGATAGTGCCACGCTGGGGCGAGAAAATGCTACGATAACGTAGCGCTATGGTGATAGTAAAGTAGTATGATAATGAGATAGTGCAACGGTGCGATTAATTACGCGCGATCGAGACCCGCGGGCCGAGATTCATTGCGCGTTTCATAAAACCATCAAGGCGGTGGCCGGCGCTATAAATTCCGGCGCCGCGGCGTCCTGAAGACTATCAGATACAACTGCGCCGCGCCGGTAACATATTTCCTCGAGCGGATGTCCCGCGCGACGCTCTTTTTCGTTGTTCGGCTCCGGTTCGGATCGATCTGCCGATCTAAAGCCGGATTTTTTTCGCGGGCCCGGTCGTTAAATTCGATTTCGAGCGAAATGATCGAGGGATCACCGGTATAGAAAAAAGAACACCCGTCGGTGGAGAGAAAGGGGAGGGGGGTTTGGAGTCAGTCGTTGCCGCGATTAATAAATCCCGCGAGCGGCCCGTAACTCTCTCGCCGAGCTATAACTCGAAATAGTTGCCGCGGCTTATCCGGCGTCGATCGGGCCCCCGTCACACGATGCGTCGATCCGCGCCGCGCCGGCTCGACGCCGATTACACCGCTCGTCGGATAGACTCTCTTTCTCTCCTTCGGCCAAATTTTTTCGGGCTTTTTTTTAACCCGCCGCGTATTTGCATCCGTTCCGCACCCGGAGATAAAGGCCGTTCGAATTGAATCGACGCGCGCGACTGATGGATCCGAAAACGCTTCTCGTTTCGGAGGCTTTTCCGGATTTATGGCTGCGCACGCGAGATCCACCGATCGCGCCAAGCACGGCATCGGATCGCAGCGCGACTCGTTTCAAGACCGTTTTCCTTGAACGATCCACTGCACTGGATCGCGCGCGCGTGGGCTTTCGCCTCGGCTCTAGATCGCGGCGCGCGATCGTGTGGGACACTCCGCGAGCATAAAACGGGAGGATGATAAGAGCTATCGTTGTTAGAAGCATTATACAGTTGATCGTGATGCTATTCGCTGTTTAGGATACGCTTTGATGCTATCATAAAATACATCCTCCGCGATAATAACGTCGTGCGGTATTCGCGGATTTAGAACCGGTGTGCGGTGATAAATTATCGGTCTGATCATTGCTTTTTATAACATTGATTTGGCGTGATGGGTTTATCATACCTTCATTGTGTCGTAGTATGGTAGTGCACTGTTGTACTATCCTGTAATGATTTTATCGGTGATGGTGATGTGTTTGCATGATAGTTAAAAAATACGATAGTAACATAGAATGATACTATGTCACACATAGTGATGAATATAACATATTAGTAGACAGCGGATTTTATGCATTTACGACAGAAATGAGTAGGCGTAATTTAAAATAGTAATATTATTTAGAAGAATTTAATAACACTGTTATGTTATCTTCGACCTATCAAACATATTAAGAAAGAAGGTAAATTTCCATTTCACTCCAGATTGTTGCAATTCAGCTAGGAAATGTTTATTTTACATAAACATCCGATGTCTACATATTAATGTTGTATATCAACCGATTGAGGCCTACTTCACAGCTTCAGGGGTATCGTAAGAAGTTAAATGCTGTGAATATTTATGATGAATGGAAAGTTACGAATCTCCGGTGGTCGGAAACGGAGTAAGGGTCCGCGTCGTGTAACATCGGCGGTGCGACTCACACCTGTTGCCGCACGCCAACGCCACAGCAAAGCGGCACGGAGTTCGGTACGCGGCAATCGATTATTTAGCAACAAGCCGCAGAAATTGGAAGGTTAATTTCGCCCGCTTGTTTACGCTCGTCCGCAATTTGATTGCCCCCTTCTGCGCCCCCCGATGGTGTGTCTGCCTTTCTCCCTCTCTTTCCCTTTCTATCCGCACACGGCTCTTCCCGTCGGGCCAGCAGGCTAACAGAGATCAGACAACACGTAACACCGTTCGCGATCTTTCGAACGCGAGGACTCTATCAGGCGCGCCGAGCGGTGGCTTCTTTCTCTTTTTCGTTCGCTCAACTTCGAACTCAATCGCGGAATTCCGAACAGAAATTCTCGCATTCAACTTTGTTGCATAGGACTTGGAAATCTTCGAATCATTTCGGGAAATAATCTCACCGTGAAACCGGCTTTCAATCTTCTCATACGACTGCTTTATCGATCCTTTATCTCAACAATGAAAATTACCTGCAGCAGTTTAATCGGTTGCAACGTGAACGGAGATTGTAAACGTAAGTTGAAACGATCGCTCGATCTCATTTTTTTACTTGTCTGAAATAAAAATAAGTATTCCATAAAGAATTTCTAGTCTATATTCTCAAAATTTATAGCCAATGATATTATTTTCCATCCACGCAATATCGAACAAACTTTGTTTCGCTCGCAGGCACGCGATTTATAGCGCCGACGAAAGACCCAGTTACCCAGTCGCCAATTCGCAAAAATCATTCCCCGAGCCGTGTAAAATTCGAGCGGACTGTCGTCGCATGATTACGGCTGGGCAATGTGGGTTTACAGGTTGTAGTCGTCGTCATTCTCGCGTCCGGTAGACCGGTTGATCGATCATAAGCCGGTTAATCGATCCCGGACAGGTGCGGGTCCGCTAAACGGCTCAAATATTTGCACAGCTAACGACCAAATCGAATGGTTTTCTCCTGGATTCGATTCTCTCGTCCTTTCTCCACACTTCTACCTTTTTCCTCTCGTTTCAAGAAGATCGCGGCGACAGATAAGTGGCACAATGTGATCTTACCGGCAACATAATTGAATAACGGGGAACAACGGGGCAACGTTAATGAAGTTCGACACTCCGATTTAAATTGTCGACAGACAGCCGATTGATCGATTATGCGGTCGATGGAAACGAGCGGGTCAACGATCGCAAGCGCGCACAGTTTCCGGCCGCTTTTCAACGCGGAATGCGCCTGGGAAATCGAATCGTAATGGGACATCGAGTCGAGCGAGGAATCGATATTCTGCTCTGAAGTATCGCTTTTTAAGATTTTTTTAAAGAAATTGGAATTATATCGCAACAAGTAGATTTTTAGAGAAAGATTATCAATCAATTAAGATAAAAAGATATGGTACCGAGTATAATTTTTTGGAATAACATTTAGCATTATTCGAGGAGTGCAATATATTTTTTCCATGTCACAGATCTCTAGATTAGCAATTTATTAATAAGGAGAACATGGTACCGGATAAAACTTCTTGAAATAACATTTAGCATTATTCGAAGAGTGCAATATACTTTTTCCCCCAAGTCGAAAATCTCTACATTAACAATTTATTGATAAAAGTAGGTGGTGCCGGGTGAAAAAAGGTTGCAGTGATTCTAGCAGATCGTAAGATAACATTCTTCACGATGGGAACACCCAGTACAAGCAACGGAAAAAGTGAGATCGAAACGACGCTGGGGCAAGCAACACTTCTGATGACGCAAGTGACGATGTCTCCGGAGATTAGCGCTATCGTACAAACTGCACTCGCAGTTAGAAGGTGGTACAACTCAATGCCTCGCTCTTCATTTGCACAGAATAAATTGCACTCTTTGACATTTTGGTTCGAGCAGACGGTAGGAGCGTCGGCGGTCTTGGATGTGCCCCCGCGAAACTTTCATGGGTTCAAGATCCTTCAAGAGTTGGATCGACATAATCAACCATTCTTTAATACAAAACAGTAAAAATATCAGACGATTTTAAAAATACGATTATATTGTCTATGGCTTGCTAAAAGTATTATAAAATGTCGCGGTCTACTAACGATCCTGGGAAGATCAAGCTCGCCAGGTCGATTTTAAATAATCGAAAATGAAATTGTACGATTATCTAGCAAGTTCTCGGCTCGCAGGTGTGAAAAAGCGGTCGCCGGGGCTCGGAAACGGTGCGATTAATATCGCGCGTCCTGATCGGCAGGCCCGCGGGTAGGATTAGCCGCGATCACGCCGCGGCCCGTTCGGTCCGGGTGTGTTTTTCGCTGTTCTTTTTCGGCTTGCTCTTTTTTCAATTAAGCACGTTCGACTTTCGAGAGGCGAGGAACGCGCACGATTCGCTTTCTCCTCTCTCGATCGATCGGCCCGGGTACACCGATCCCCGGCAGTATATTTCTCTTTTCTCAGGCCCCGGAGGAGCAGCGCTCGGCCAGTCGCGGGGGCCCGAGCAGGCCCGACCAGGCCCGGGAGGATTCGAGGCGGATAAAAGGCGGATAAAGGCGGGCTCGGAGGAGGTGGGAGCCGGCGGAGATGGTGTTCGTCCAAGCCCGAGATCCTCGCGGATCCTCGCCCGTACCGAAAACTGGTTCGTGCGGCATCAGATTGCGAAGATAGCCGAGTTTTATGCGAGGCCCGCGATATCTGACGGTCCCATCGCGCCGGATGACTTTCCTGCGGATTCTTTCTTTCCCATGGCTTTCCGATACGAACGGGGCCCCGCCACGGGGGAATGCCAGGGCCGTAGTCATCCTTTTTCTACCGTTTCTGTCTGACGGGCGCTTTCGCCGCGGAAAAACAGCCGGACACGAGACTCTTGTCCCCAAGCGGCTACCGGGCCCGCAACATTTATCTCGGCAACCATTCATGCGATCTAACCAGCGCCGCTTATGATAATCGGCGCCGGGATTCTTAATTTGGACACGACACTGTAATTGCTGTTTCGTTTTTTACGTACACGTTCGGTCCTCTCTTCGTCTGGTTTATTCATTCTAGTCGTCGTATGCGATTTGATCCTTTGTGCTTCTCTGTGTTTGTTTGTTTGTTGTTTAGCCGCACCGGGATTCTCTCCAGAATTTATGTACATTTTCCCCACCACACAGATAATTTATGAATCTCTAATATCGTGGCTGAAAAATTTGATTTCAAAAGAAGGTCGCGATTGAGTAACAGCGAGAGCCACGAATTAATTTGTACACCTAGTATAAAGATGCTTTCTGTCGTTCGTATAAATGATTCGAACGCAGGATACGTGGAAGGACGTCACAGTGGAAAAGCATAACCGCGTCCCCCACCCCGAAGGAAACAGGAAAACGGCTCGGTGGCTCCGTGTTCGGCAACTTTCCCCGGCGAAACAGTTTCGTTAATTTACAGCCGGCATTAATTGCAACCGGCGTTTATCTGGGCGGGCAGAAAGCTCTGGTATAATCGTCAGCAGTTGCGGCGGCTACTTTAAAAAGATAAATCCCGCGGCGGGTGAATGTGTTCCTCGTCGCTTCGGTGTTCCCGGGCTCCCCGGGTAAACATCCGCACGCTCGTGCACGTTGCTCGTGCTTGTGCCCGCTTATACGCTCTCTCGCGTGCGAGAGCGCGAGCGCGCTTTCTCGATTTATTACTGGAAATATCGTAATGGAACTATTTATACCGAGGCGAGCCGCCGATAAAGCCGGTCCCGTATCGCGATCCTGTGATGTGGCTCGCGCAACGATTTCGAAGAATCGAGCCGAGAGATCGCGATGATGCAAATTTCGCTGAGATCGATGATGAAACCGATATTTATACCGTTATCGTATGCGAATTCGGAATAATACGGGCTCCGACTATTTTTCAAGAAAGATCAACGCTCCAAGGTCCTGTTTTAATCGATCGTGTATATCAATTTTGGTTCGAAAAATTCTTGTCGAAAAATTGTTAGATTGTTTATATTTAGATAGAGCGTTATTCTTTTATTTTTTGACCGAGAGTCCCAGAAACTTGTGTGCAAGGTCTTTGAAGGCCCCAGTATTTCGGGACTGACAATAGTAGTCGCTAAATTTGTCTGATCAATGATGTCTCATTCCCCTTTCACAGTACGACTGATTTGACTATTATCGAGTTTGATATCAAGTGGTGGCAGTGGGAACGACAAAATGAATTTTATATTTTTCCACAGACAATTCAACATGAAATAAATACTTCTATCAGTTCTAAGTCACACTTCACGCATACTATAATAAATTATCGTGATCGAAACCGTCTTCTTGATATTACAACGCCGTAAACGGAGTACCGATAACTCTCCTGGTCCAATAATTTGTCGAACAAGCAATTAAAGTTAAATATAAAGCTGCGTCATTTCAATTTCGTCATTATTGTAGCGATTACTCCAAATATAATCAAAATATCAATCTTTATCACGAACGTGGTGCGTGATGGACCACAGAAATTCTTGTAGATGTACACTCCTTTGTAATGACATCAGTATTAGATTTATTCACAAAATATTTTCTACAGTTTCGATGAATGTAAAAGAAAAAGAAGTTTAACGGAAAAAACTAGTGGTAAAATATTATTTTCACACTCGTGGTCCACGTGGAAGCACAATTGGCCCGGTTGAGTCACAGGTTTGCAACTTTCCAGGCACGTGCACTAGTTGTGTTTGTTTTTTGGCCGGCACAAACGGGAGGAATAAATGGGAGTATGGTTGCACGCCCCGTACAGGGTTCGGCACGATAATCGTTGCCAGAGGAACGTAGGAAAGAGGACCTGGTCTTTTTCCATCAGGCTCGTAGTCAGTGATGACCGATGGACGAGGCCGATGTCGATAACGTGGTTATCGAGTGATCTGGGGGCGTCCAAGTGTTATCACGCGGCGCGATAAGCTTCGGAAACGAACGATACACACGCGGGCGCAATCTCATCTGACCCAGGCCCTCGACCACATCACCATCGTTTATCTGGCGACCGGGCCGGGGATGTGTCTTCGCCGATGCATTTTCTCGACTTATTTATATCGTCGCGAGAGCTTGTTTGCTCGCTGGCACGGACAATGCGTGTGATAAGATCGATTGTAATTAAGAGCGACCGGCTCTCGCTCGGTGCTCGGGAAACCTCGATGGATCGAACCGAGTCAGCCCCGGTCTTTCGAGATTACTGCGCCGCGAGAGATCGCTCGATCGGAAATATTACGATCGCCAGAAAATTTCCGCCACCGCTGAACAGGCTTTTAACCTAAAGAATTATTAACCTCGGAATTTTTAAAATAGTTCGCTAAAGCAGCAAGATGTGCAATGTTGTGCAATGTTCCTCTCGACCAACCTCCAAAACATTTTATACAGCAATATCAAATTTCTCTGTCGAACAATAAAATTTCCGTGGTTAACAATCACCGAATAATTTACTGAAACTTCAAACTGATGCATAGGTTCAATCCCATTATTCTTTCTATGTTATTTAAATTTATCTCTACTTCTGGTAAAAGTGCAGCTTGTATTCCACAATTCAAGACAAATCGAATAAATAATACTCCCTCACCAAAAGTCATTCTGTTAATGTAAAATTTCTAGTTCAAAACACGACTACCTAATACAGACCAAGAAATAAAATTGTTTGTATTCTACAATTCAAGTAAATAAATATGCAGAAAATTGAGTTCATCTTGCACCTACATACCTTGAGCTGATTTAACAGGACACTCCTTAATCCTTCGCTATCTCGCATTACCTAATCGAGATGCATCTATGAATATTTCCAATGAATATTCATAGAGTCCCTCTCGCAAGCGTCAAAGGATGTCACAATAAAAATGCCCAAGAGTAGAGTTGTAAAAGGAGACTATTTATGCTGTGTAAGGGAAGAAGAGTTCCTAGTAATTTTATAGTACAAAAATATTTATGTGCCGGCAACGATCGGAACCAGAACGGAGTTCGCGGAAACGTCGTTAGTGTATCGCGGGCAAACGATTCCTTCCTGGGTGACACGGTGTAGGAAGCCGTCGCGGAAAAAATCGCTGCTGACGAAACAGCTCGTTTCCAAGCGCCGTTCGCGACGGTGCCGATAAGCTTTACGAGAGTGAGGCGCCCGTTCTCTCCTTCCTCTCCCGACTCCCTCCTCTCGCTTTCCACGGCGATACATTTCTTCTTTCGGAAAACCGAAAAGACATACATTTTTGCATTATACAGGATAAAGCAGGATTTTTAACACCGTTTTAAAAATCACTTTTGCATTAAATGTACATTATATTCCAAATTAAATCCTTTATTTTTGAAAATTTATTCCCCATATAATCATATTTAAACGCATATTTGTTTATAATCGTGATCCGGTTAATCGAGGTCCTACTGTATAATAAAAATCACAGAAAATCTATATAAATTCTATATAGATTTAGGGGGTGTTCTCCATCCAAAAATCAATTCTATTTCATTCTCTTCAAGTGTAAGTGTTCTCAGCGAGGAGCAAAATGGAACCTGTGAAATTACCTAACATCGGTAAATGTTTAAGGCGAAATTCGTAAGGATCGATACAGCGTTATACAATAAGGATTTCGAGGGACAAGAAAAATCCGAGAGGGGGGCTCGGAGGGGGCGGTGGATCGAGATTAAATCGGGATTTAAGCGGCGGCGGGACGAGGCCGGGTCCCCGCGCCGCGAAACTCGATAGGAATTGCAAAAAGGCCCCGATGCACGATCGGGATCGAATTTCTCATCGGACGAGGGAAAAAAAGTGTTTTTTATCGCGAGCCAGTTGCCCGGAATCCGGGGCCGCTCCGTTTCAATGAGCCCGGGACGGATCTTCCTCTCGATCTTTTCCCTTTTCGTTCTCGATCTCGCCGGATCTACGAGGGAGAGGCTTGCGCGCATTCATGCGTGCTTGTTGCACACGTCCGACTGACTTTTCGTCCGACCAACGATCTCTCTCTCTCCTTCTCTCATTCTCCTTCTCTCATTCTCCTTCTCTCTTTTCTTGAACACAACGGAGTTTGACAATGTGTCGTGTCGGAATGCAATTTCGTAAGCGCGAACACGCCCAAAGAATCGGCTGTTTATTTTCGACGCCGATAAGCCGACGGTATCGAGCTCGCGAGAAGTGTGTGCTACAACGATCGGAGATAAGATCCCCGGGAATTTAAATGAGCAAATTATCGTGGACGATGTGCACTGTCCGCTAGCGAAATTGCTATACTCGGAGCCCGCTATGCTGCGATTCGCAGGTGGATCTTTACGGTTCGTAAAATGAGACCTGCGATCGGCAGAGATTGCGGAAATGATTTTTTTTCTTCTACCATTTTTGCACGGGTAAAATGATCATTTGTCCTTGTACATAATGAATGATCACGCGAACTCCTTTTTTACAAACTGTTGTACTTTACGCATTTATATTTATAACCATTTGGTTATATGAAAGATGAGTAAGTTCAACTATTGAAGCAGTGGATAGATTAAAAAGATTTAGAACATCAGTGTTTCAGCCGATTGAAATGGTTAAACCTCATGTCAATAACCGGGTACCCACTTTCAGTCTCTGTTTAAAACTTCTGTAATATTTGTTAGTAGGTGTAATTTAAAACATTCAGAACATTAGACGAATTTTAGAATACTGTCATATTATTTTTTCAATCCATTCTACGTCACTCCAGTTGGTTGCAGATCAGGTAGAAAATTTTTATTTTGCATAAAGATCCGCTGTCTAATCACAGATTCGTTTACGAGACTTCAAAGTGCAACGTCGTTGAATATCACAGAAAATATTGATGACCGACATAAGAGGTAGAGAGGGGGCGAAATTCGAGTCCCGATTTGTGCAATTTGTGTCGACAGTTTTTACATCGCATAAAGACAGCCGGTTTATTTATAAAAAACCGGAACGAGCGGTGAACAGCAAGAATATCGAAGTGAAAATCAACCGGTCCCGGGGAAAAGCGTCGCTCCTGAAAGCGAGCGGCGTGTTTTCGGTGGGTTTTATCGAGCTGTTATCACTCCGTTCTCGGCGTAGTGAAAATATGTTTCGAAAATAGGAAAGAACGCGTCCGGGTCGGTGCGAGCGATTGATTCGGCGGGTCCATCGGGTAAAACCGATCCCGGTGTCTGCGGTTCGGATCGGTCGCTCGCGCGCGCGCCGCTCCGCGCCGTTTCTCTTCTTTTTCGTTTTGGGGTACAGCGTGGCGGCCGTATATTCGCGTTATTGCGGTAAACACGGTCGAGCTGGTTTTTAGACGTCAGAGCGTGGCGATCGGAGCGCGTTCGTTCCCAATTAATCGATTTGCTTCGATGGCCAGCGCTGTCGAGATCGTATCTCCGGCAACACAACCTACTGCCTACTGCCTACATCGCCAGAAACTCCACGACCTGGAGATTCACGAGACAGAGAGAAAGAGTGAGAGAATCAGAGAGGAGAGAGAGACGTAAAGTTTAGAGATCCTCGAGAATCGTTTCCTCGTCGAGATGATGTTCATTAGCTTCCTCTTAATGCAGATGCGAAGAGTGTTATTCGAATGTAGATATATTTTCGGCACGTAATTCCCAGTGTTAATGGAAATATCAATACTTGTAGCTGCAGCTACATTTACATTTACTTCATTATTACTTCGTTAACACGTCGACTGTTCGGCTACCTTCTCAAAAAATCGTACAGAGTCGAAGTCATTTAACCCTCCGGCATTTAAGTACTCAATTTGTGGCAATTAAACTAACTGAATAGCTGTTTCATTGAGGATATTCAAAAATAATTTTGTCCACCACATAATTTTGTGTTAAAATCGAAACATTTACCACTGTGCGACGTTCTTCTTGAACCCTTCTTTCTCGTAGAGATTAATCGTTGCATCGTGAATTACATATTATTTTCCCTGTCTCAAAAATTCGAAGTTGCACAGATCTGCAGTCCACTTCATCGCGTTACTTCGCAAACCATCGTATGCAAACGCACACCGAGACGCATCGACACGTAATACAGTGAACACTAACGTCCAACTATTTCGTAACAGCGAGAGAAAGTAGCAGGATCTGTCAAACGAACGCCTCCGCACGCGAACTTTCCTCTCAGCGATCGCTCGAAAAATCCCTGCCGAGGATAAACCCTAGGAACACTAAGCCTCGGCATTAAGCAACGTAATCGTTTATCTCTGACACTCTGCTCAGAAATAAATCCCTCACGAACGTAACAAAGCGACCCTTGAAATTGAATCTCGAAGACGTGCACGGTAATAATCCTTTCCGTTCAATTATCCTAAGTAATGTACGACAAAACGACTAATATATTAATGGTGGAAAGGCTGACACTTGGGCTAAGCAATTGACGTCTGTAAATGTATTCCACCCTTTTTTGGTAAGCAATATCTATATTAATAAAAATTATATTCATGCTATCGGCGTCACTGGTTCGATCAATTGTTATTTAAAAGCAATTTTGCAAATTACCAAATTAACTTCAACGTTTGTAGAATGATAAATATCTATATTACAGTGAAAATAATTCTTTAGTATTCTTCTTGGAGATATACGTAATTCTGCATTTTAAATAAGACAATTAATTATTTTGCTAATGTTGTCGATGCTAGAAATGCTTTGTAAGGTTGATCATCATCTACGTGGAGTATTTGTGGTACCATGAGTCTTTTCAACCCTCAGACATTTTTTGCATGAAAATTGATTTCTCTGTCTCTGTCGCTGTTCAAAATACAAAATTAAAAGTGTGTATAATTAAAGTACACACGATAAATGTCTGCGAGAGCATAAAGACGTCGCCAGAGAAATAAATTACAGGTCGTAAACCATCGTGCAGTTAGGGGTAAATTCAGCTTTCGACCACCAGCTGCGAAAAAGGCCGTTTTCATTCGACTCGGCTCCGATCACGCATGATTAACGCGTGTATGACTGGAAATGGGTCGAACAGAAATGAATATTATCGCGTCGCATTTTTACACGCGCCGTTATTGCCTGACTTATATTAATATGTTAATGGGAGGCCCTCGTGCCGCGATTATCATAATATAATTCATCGAGAGGAGGCCGGGGTGAGCGACTTTGCTTATCGCTCGATGTGTTCCTGCGAGATTATCGAGCGTGTTTCGCCCCTTATCTCGGCTAGGTGTTAATCGATCGGAGATCGATATCTCTCGACCTATTCAGTGCGATCTACCGATGATTATAGCCGCGAGATAAGATCGAGGAAACGACGCTGCAGGGAACGGGACACGATCATCGTAAGTTTCCTTTCTACTCTTATTCCTTCTTCGGGGGTTAATTACAGACTCGAGGCACAAATGTGCTGTAAGTGTATCCTGCGAGCTACGTGACCGAACTGCCGATGAATTTCTTCGCGATGAATGAATGGAACAGCACGGCCGCGAGCCGCTCCGGCTAAATTGGTGTTCCGTGTTCGGGGAATTGTTAATTGATACCGGCAGACACTCGTTGATTGAGCACCAGAGACGTCTGCCTTGTTGCTCGAGAAATTCGGTGGCTGCGAATACGGTTGCGAAGGAATTCTGGATCTTTGCACGGTGTTCTCGAATTGTTTGCTGGATATTGGAACGCTGGATTTGTTTCGTTGATTAAAGGAATTCTTAACAATATAAAAGAAATAACTAACGGACCCAGTTAATATTTCTTTATTATATTCATCATTAGATTGTGGACTTAAAATTAAATTCTTGAAAGTATTCTAAAGCTCATTAGTAGACTGCGGATCTTTATGCATTTATAGCAAAATTTAATATATGAAATTCAAAATTGTTGGAAAATTTAAAAAATTGAAGACGTTATATGATTTCTCTTCTTTTAAAATCATTAAGGGAAGAAATAACATTCAATTTAGTTTCTACTTCTTGCAATCGATGCAGATAATTTTTATTTTCCATAAATATCCGCAGTCTACTTATCAGTAAACAGCCATACAAATTCTCTGCTCAAAAGAGCATAGACTCTGTAACCTTACACAAATTCTTGTTCTCATCGACTGCTTCACAAAAATTAAGATCCTAGAAAAAATGTTTATCGTCCATCAAAAGACCCCTACTGTGAAGATCGAACTAAAACAAAGGCGCCATTAATTTTTACATGTGCCATAAACGCATGAAGATCCTCGCTGCATTAATCACTGATTAGAGGTGGCTCGTTTAAAAATCCACCCCTGCAGAGAGATACCTTTTATCGACCTCGCGAAACCTCCTGCACGCCGATCAGTTAATCCTCGATTTTGGAAATCGAGCGGCCATAAATAACAAAGTAAAAAGAGGAGGAAGAGGGTGGATTGGCACGGTGCAAGGGTTGTTCGGTTTCGTGGCGGCATTCGCGCCGGTGATTTGGCGGGATCGCAGATCGCGATAGCTCGGCTAAGTAAGATCGAGGTGTCGGCGAAGGAGGGTAGACCGCATAAACTCACCCCTAACCTCGTCCCACCTCCCCCCCCCCTCCCGTGGAAGTCACGTCGATCCACGGTTTAGGGGATGCGAGGCACGCGACTGCCGCCCCATTGCGCCGCGTTAGTTTTGCAACCCTCTGGTTTTTCGGGCCGCGGCCGAGCCCTTGGCTGCTCGCCATCCTGAACAAAGACGGATCCCTTCTCTGCCTACCCCTGGCTACCTTGGCGCATGACCTACCCCTTGCAAATCCGCCTTGAGCCCGCGGTCTCTCGCCCCGCTGATCGAATCGGACCGTTTCCGTTTCAGAAGTTTCCATCGGCACCGGTCGCCATAACTGCACCTGGCACACGCGTTGCTCCGTGTCGAAACTGCTACGATGATGGATCGCGAATTTTGCGGAAACAGATTTCGCCATGAAAATTCCTGCTGTGACGCAATTTTACTATTTTATTTACGGTTTCCGATTTTCCGTAAGGGTTAATACATTGCCAGAAGACGATCAGTATTATTCTCAATGATTCAGGCTAGCTTATACCCTCGGTGTTGAATAATTTTTCAACAAGTTCGCAACTGCGAATCATAAAGTCCATTACACTGAGTGTGTTAACACTACAAACGTTCCGCGGAGACCGTGAACCCCGACTCGACAGAAACGAAAAGACCGCGGGACGGAAGCGGCGCGCCGATATTTCGTATCTCCTTCGATCGTTTCGCAAAACAATCTAGCAGAGTGGGAATCCACAGTGCATCTGCCTAGGCATCTGCAGTCTAATTACGCTCTCGTCGAAAGAGCATAAATAGCCGGGCCGGGTAAGTGCGGCCATAAAAAGCATTTAAAGAGCGCGGTAAAAGCGAGTCCGCTGGTTTCCGAAGGGGCGGTTTTCATTTTCATTCCGCTCGCGGGACGATGACAAATGTCGTTCGGCCCCGATACGAATCTCGCCGTTCGTTATCAATTCCGCGTGAAGTTTGCGCAATTTCTCCGGCCGCGAGAACGCCGCTTTTTCCAGGGCAATTCCATTCTAATTACGAGACGAGAGAGTCTCGGGAGCCGCGCGAGTCGCGTTTCATCGAACCAGATACGGTCGGTAGATAGGTATCGATCGTATTACAGATAGTTCTCTCTGATACATATATATGTGTGTGTATGTATACTATTTTTTTTTCTGTCGGTCGGCTGGAATAAGGATAAGCGATAACGAGTGGGCGACTTTCTTATCGTCGCGTCCATTCCAGCTCGCTCCACTTCGCCTGACCGACTCGTATTTTCGCGCCACTTCACGAGACGGTCAAACGATGCCTGTGCAGTGAAAAACGAATAAAGAGGGGGGGGGTAGAACGAAGAAGAAGAAGACGACGGAGGGAGGTACAGAGAAGCAAAAGAGAGAAAGATGTTGAGCACGGCGCGGCGTGGATCACGCTTCCCGATCGTAGGGATCGATGGAGTAAATTATGCGAGCATTTTTCCACGTACGGGCCTCCTGTTTTGCATAGCGATTAAGACGGTTCTTTATCGGTCCTCCTACTCGAAACGAACCCAAAGGTACACGACAGGGCGGGCCGCTTGTAAAACGTATCGAGACAAATAATCTGCGGCCGATTAGAAATTTGTGAGATAATTATAATGGCCCCGCTCCGGGACTCGAGTATTCGCGCGATTATTTCGCCGAGTTCGAGGCACGGACGGTTCCGTTTTAAATAATCGCTCACCGCCGTTGATAAACCGAGCCCTGCCTTTGTCGCTGTCAACGGAACTTTCAGATTGATAGCCAGTGCCGATTACGAATTATTGTAATTCTCAAGGTAATTGGATTATCGAGTTCGAATGTAACGCGGGGGGAAGCGGGCTCGCGGGTTCTTGGAATTTATAGACCGCGAGATTAGGGTTACGAGGATTTGAACTTCCCGCGGTACCTGTAAATGGGAGAATGTTGCGGGGCGAATTTGCATCTTTATCGGGGGTGTTGCATGAATGAAAGACCGGGTTGGGGGTTGTGGAGGGTGAATTTTCAATCTTTTGCGGGTCTATGAATTTTCAATCTCTCGGGGTCATGATCCCCGGATTTCCGAGCTCTCGAGATTGGAATCTCAAATATTCGTTCTTCGAGGTTTGGAATCGGCTAATTTCAGCCTTCACTCTGCGTTCATATTTTCTAATGTTACATAGGTATGAGAAGATTAAAAAATTTAATTGAATATATAAAGATTCTCTATAGATAAGAATAATAAATTGAATTATTTCCATTTTTTAATCATGTGTGAAATATGTCACAGATACAGTCCTAAGAGAACTTTGGAAATTTTTGAAGTTTTTATTAGTCTGGGGTACGTTTACACCCCTATACGCAGAGTGAAGCTTAATCTTCTCGTGGTCGGAATCTTCAAATTTTCAAGCCTTTGTGACTAGAATCCTTGGATTTCCAACTCTTGGCGATAATAATCTCATTTTTAATTTTCGCAATCAGAATTCACATACTTTCAATTTTTACGTTCACAATACTCTGTTATCTAGTTCACTTCTACATTTCATACGACTGTTTAAAATTTAAATGATGGACACTTTATCTTCATTTTCACTATACGGAGCCTCTCACTCAGCGAACCAATTTTCCACCAAAATCCACTTAATCACATTATCTCCAACGCACCATCATAAACGTTAAACTACTATCAACTAAAACGTACACCCGTTTCATCGACTGAATCCGCTGTAGCGATCGAACTCCTCGATCGCAGTGTTCGAACAGCTGATCTCCGAAGCTTTTGGATCTCCGGATCGGGAAAAAAATCGATCAGTGCCGAAAATTCCGTTGTTCACGGCGAAGTCCGTGAAGTGGCGCGAAAATACGAGTCGTCCGGGGCGAAGTGGAGCGAGCTGGAATGGATGCGACGAATATACGTACGGGGCGAAGCAAACCGGCGCGGCGATAAGAGCGGTGGCGAGCCGTTATCACGATCGCCGCGCGGCCACGTCGCGCGATAACGATAACAAACTCTCTCCCTCCCGTTCTCGCCGCCGGCCCCTTTCTCTCTCTCTCTCTCTCCCTGTCTCTCTCTATCGCGGACCGGTTACACGTACGTAGAGCAGCGTACGTGTATATTATGCGCTCGTCGAGGGCGAGAGGTGACTCGTCGTTACCCGCGTTCACTGCCTTCTCCCGGAGAACCCCACGTACGCGCCGGTGAAATTCGCGCGAAGACGAACGAACCGAACCGAATCGCGATTTGAATAACTTTCCGCGAGGGTGAACCGAGGGGGATGAAAGCGAGAGGGAGAGCATTGCTGCGGAAGCCTGTCTGTGCTACACTGGGACTGGAATTATTTCGTTCGGGCTCTGACACCTGGGAATTTGCGAAGGTTGTTTTACCTGGACGCGATCCTGGTTCTGTCAGAATTTTACGGAATTTTTGGTAGAAATATCATTATGCCTACGCGCGGGCAATCCGCGGAGCGAAATTTCGCTCTTGAATTTCTCTCTATCCGATATGTATTTTTTCCCATTAATAGCTCAAACATATGACGTTCCAACGATTAAATGTTAAAATAGAGTAAAATAGAATTTTTCTAGATTTTTTGCAAATCTGCGACGGTAAAAAGATTAGAAATTATTGGTTTGCAACTTTAAGAATTAATCGCTAATCGTCCGCAAAGGGTTAACACATTCGGTAAACTCGTTTCGAAGCGACTCGCCGGCAGGAGCGACGGCAGTGAATATTTTATTTACGAAAAAAGGTGAAAGAGAAGAGGAACAATTGAAACGCTTTCGACGAGCATCCCCGGCGTCCAAGGAGAGAGAACTGGCCCGATAAGGGAGCGCGGGGGGCGTTATCGTCGCTTGGGCAGCGCCGCGACGCGAGATGAATATTCAGCCGATGGCGTCGGATCAGGGTGGTTGGTGTTCTGGTCGTCTTCTCGCCTATTTCCACGGTGTACAATGTAAAATACATCTAGTGGACGGGGGCGATCTTCTTCTTTTTCCCTCCCGCGGGAAAAGGTCTTTGGCGCGGCCGGAGAGGGCGAAGGAGAGCGAGAGGAGCTGCAAGGGAGTATAAAGAGGGGGGGAGGGGGTGAGCAGAGGGGTGGTTGGCTATCGGAAACCCTCGGCCCGACCAATGCCACGCCGCCTTTATCGTTTTACAACAGAAAGGCGCACATCAGTCAACCGGTATCTCCTCACGGTTGATTTCCCGTGGCCGCGGCGGAACCAACCTAACTCTCTTTCCATCTCGCTCTCTCTCTCTCTCTCTCTCTCTTGCACACCTCGTTCTTCACCCCCTGCAACCCTCCCGGTGGCTCCCTCAACCCTCTCTTTCCCTCGCTCTTTCTCTCTCTACAGGCGCGTCTTTCTCTCTTCTATCTTCACGCCTTTTCCACCGGCGCTCTTTCATTCTCCCTCTTTTCTCCGCTTTTCACCCCCGGCGCGGCCACCCACCCCCATCGGCGAGCGCGTCTCTCACCCCATCCTCACCCCGTCGCGGAGGCGACTCCAGCGGCAGAGGAGTAGGTTGGCTGTAGGTGGAAGCAGATAGCGGGACGGTAGCGGCCCGGCTGCGGTAGTTATGAAAACATATGAAATATATTCAATCTGGGCCGACGCGATAACACCGCCGCCGACCACCGACCAACCAACCCCCTCCTGCAACCCTCGTTGGACCCTTGCCGCCTCTCTCTCTCTCTCTCTCTCTCTCTCTCTATCTACCTATGTACCTCGCAGACAGGTGTGCGAGTATGCAACTCCCGATGTCTGCGCGTGTGTATGTTTGTGTACGTGTTTGTAGGTGTCTGCACAACCAGACGCATATAGGTCGGCTCTCTCACTGCCCGGCCTCCGGAGACCCTGCGCAACCCCCTTTACACCCCCGTTTTCGCTCTTCGAACCCGCTGGAAATTTCAATAGCGGAGATTGCCACCACCGACACGGCGAAATCGTTCGGGGGCTGGTTTCTTGCTATCGGATGGATTAGAACGACCCCATGGACCCGGAACGGCCGGATGATAGCCACCTCTAGTTCCTCCACACCCTCCCACCCCCGTGGACCGAGTTCTCCCACCCCTGCGAATATGCCTGACGTCTTCCGGACGATTGCTGTTAATTAACCCTTCGGGGAACACCCACTGCGGATCTTCATTCAAAATAAAAATTGTCTTTCTGTTTTTAATGATTCGAATCAGCTCTTAATTTTAATCTGTCTGCTTTCAATTGAACTTACTCATTTTTGTCGTGGTGGATTTTTATGTTGCATGAAATCGGTGGACTCCTTTAAAAGCGTCATTTCGAATCGCGATTGCCGGGAACGTCTATCGAGAAGCAAGCGATAAGAGGTCGTGCAGGTCGAGATTCGATAAGGTTGCCCGCATTGTTCCTTTACCCCTCCCACCCCCACCTCCTCTTTCTTTCCCAGCAGTCTTCCATAAAGAGCAATCAATCCGATGACTTAACTCGCATTATCGTTCGGCCGGCATAAAAATAACGCGGATGATCGAACGTGTCTCTACCACTTTTCGTTATCCGTTCCGACTATCTCGCGTGTAGGAAATAATACCAGGCTCGGTTACCACAGCGTACAGCGGTAGTTCCCCCGCGAACATCATCCGCCGAATTTATGGTCGAAGTTAGCCGCTGCCGAGGGAACCGCGAAAATTTCCGTCATTCGTTGATTCCGATTCATTTCGTTCGAACCATGAAATTATCTTTCCGTGAAAAATTGTTGTGAAGGTATCGTCTTCATTTGGCACATTCATTATCAATTTAATATGACGGGTACATTAGTTACAACCTATTCAAGGTATTAGAAGAAATTAATTTTTATGCGGGTTCTCTTTTTTGTAATTGATATGGACAAATTGATATATAAAATTTTAAGTTTGAATAGGTAGCTGTATTTTAAAATTATTGAGGGAAGAAATTAATTGATACAGACAATTTTTATTTTGTATAGAGATCTGATAATTAGACAGCGAATTTTGGAAATATAAAATTATTTTGTCTTTCAATATGTTTTATACGTCGAAAATAATATAATCGTATTTTTAATTCTTCTAATGTTTTTACTTTAAATTATATCTACTCATTTTCGTTTTATTATAATCTATGAACTTTTGAGAATTCTCGTTTGAGGAAATCGATGTACAAAATTTTAAGTTTGGATAGACAGGTGTACTTTAATTTAGATTCATTGTTTGCGCCACCATAAGGCTAACCACTAGTCGATCACCGATAGAGCCCGATAACGAGCGTTTGCTTCTTCTTGCTCGGCTCCCCGTCGGATGCAAAAAAGGCCGATGGAGAGCGTGTTCTCGCGCCAATTTCCCCCTTTATCCAATCGATGTTATCTGCTCGGTAAATACGTACGCTGACCGTCCGCAGCATCCCTTATAGAAAATCGCCGCTCCGTCTCCCGTAACCGGGTTGTTGTCGGACAAAAGCCGTGGCAAGAATGGCCGGCCTATGCTCACCTATTCTTGTTATCATCCCACGGAGCTATTGCCCCGATATCGAATGAATGGCCGGGTTTATGGCCCGATCTCGCAGCCGATACATCGACCGCATGCAACGCGACCGGATTGCCATGCGACGACTACCAATCGGTGTCCATCTACGGAATTTTCTACCCCGTGTAAAACCAAAATTCTCTGCGGTACAGAATCTCTAAACCCCACACTCTAGCATAAACGCAGTAAGCGACAGATTTCAATTAAAATTTTAAATTCAAAAAATACAAAATTAATTTTTACCGAGCGATTGACTTTTCTTGTTGATGCAGATTTTATGTGTTCGATTATTAGCAATAATATTGCAACTGCCAAGGAGCAAAAATGAATTTCGTTGTGAATGAGACACACTGCAAAAATAACAGACCAGATGTCATCGGACCCATAGGCCTGGTATTTCTCGTACCCAAGGACCAGAGCAATAAACGATGCAGCCTTGGGGTTTTCGTTATTTCAAGTGGGCGATTGATTTTCAGTTATTGTGAAACCCATTTCCCAACATTATGAGATAAAAATGTTGGTTCTAATAAAAATGGAGTTCCATAATAAATTGCTTTAATTTCGTAGTTTCAATTTTCCGACTAATGACTGAATTTCATTCGATTAAACGTTCCGTTATGGCACCGTGCACTGGTCTTCATTTATTCGTCTTCAGCGAACCGAGGATTATGCTCGATCACTCAACTCATTCCACGCGGCTCGAAACTCTGGCTTTGCCGGGAGCAATTTAAGAAGCAATTAAAAGTTGACTTGCAACGTTTGATTGTAGATATAGGATACATTGAAAAATGCCCGTCGTGGCGTGCTCGGTGGATTGGAATGAGAGTTTCCAAGAATTTCGAAGCTAAAAATTGAAACGGAGTTGAAAGTACCACTGGAGACTAGTAGCACCTCTGAGATAAGCAAAGTATCTCTTATAACCATCAAATCTCCTCTCTAAAATGATGCTACCCTGCAAACACAAAATCTCTATCTCGCATTTCTGCGGGCATCTCGTTTTTAATTGAAGCTACGGCATAAAAATTGTTATCTTCACTTATCCAGAAGCCAGGAATGTTCCAAGGGCAACAGTACACCGTAGTTTTCCCCTAAATAAGATTAGGCGACTCGGAAAGGGGGTACGTAACGACACTAATAGCCGCATTTCTTCAGCGAACGTAACGACCAGGCGAGAGAGCAAGTTAACAAAACTTCCTCGAAGTTTCGCGTGTTCCCGTGAGAAGTACATAATGGTTGGTCGCCGTCTTTGCTGCAATTAATTAGCGTCATTAGTGCCATTGGCTGAGCGCCTGCCTCGTTAAACCCTCTCCCGCTCTTCACCTGCTTCTGCCATCCTTGTCTTCTCTGTCCGTTGGGTGAACGACCGTTTTTGCACGCCGGTTTCGCAACTTTCGAACCCCCTTTTAGGTCGAAACCGTCGAAAGTGAAATGGCGAAAAACCTCGTTGTTTCCATCGCCACTGAGAAAGAAGCGTCTCATTACCAGCCACCAAATTGCTCGCACAAAGTGGCATAAAACAGCACAATGGCACAGGTGACGGTTCGTGGAAAAGGAAATTGCGAACACTTTCCTCCTTAGGAAATTAAAGACATTTCTCACTGGACAATCTACATGAAATTTAGAAACATTTTTCACCGAACAGTCTCTCCTTTAGAAAACGGAAAGTGCGCGCGACAGTGAACGCTGGAATGTCTGGTATTTGCTAACCGTTTCTACTGGGAGCAGGAAGTCGTAAGTTTTCTTGTACTAAGAATGTTTTTATCCATTATTTATTTTGGCGAAGTTTGAAGAAAAGTATTTAGTTTACTTGGAACCTGAGAAAGTTATGATTAAGCAACATACTATAATTTGTTAACTATTTTGTCGTCTCCTTAACACTGTCTGTGTTAAGTTCGATGAATTCGATCAAGATTGTGCGATATTGGATCAAGTTTGACGAAGTTTGAAAAAGTGTCTAGTTTATTTACTTTCTATTTTGTTGTTTCCTTAAAGTTTTCTATAGGCTTCCTCGAATTGATAGTTTGACGAAGTTTGAAGAGGTATCGAGTCCATTTGCAGCTAGAAAGAACCACGAGTAGACAACTTTCTATCAGCTTCTTTATTATCTAATTAAGAGTCCCTGCGATGTTGGATGATGTTTGTCGAAGTTTGACGAGTTCCTCATTTCATTTAAAGTCCAGAAATCCTATATCCAAGCAATACACAAATTTCCATCCAATAAAAATTGCCGTTTGCGCAAACATCTGTCAGCCGCGATCCCAGGCCCAAAGGAATCGGTCGCGGCGCCGTAAAAGAATCCGACCCAGCGTCGGCCGGCGGAAAAGAGGTTCCCCGTTCGAAAACAAACTCGTTTTCTCCGTCAAGAATTCATTTGCTCGCGTTATCGCGGGATTCGTTCCCGTCCGTTCGAAAGTTCGACGAAACGGGACCGAGGAGGAATGTCTCGTCCCAGACACAAAGGTTTCCAGCGGTCAGTCGTTCCAGATACCGTGGAAGGAGGGGGAGACCCTTTCAACGGTGGACAGAGAGATTAAGAAATCTAAGATTTACAGGTCAGATAATTATTTAAGCCCGGAGTGGACCGGGGGGCCGCATCTTCGCAGCCGGTGAAATATAAAATCCCGGGGCCCGGTTCCACCCGGGCGTATCACCGTTAAATACGGTTTGAAACGCATCTCGACAGAAGTTTATTTGGAGTAATCCCCCACGGGATCATCGTTCTTTTCGTTTTTCTCGTCGGCTCCTCTCCTCTCGTCTGTTTTTGTTTCGTACGTGGCCGCGGAGATAAAGCACCTGCATTCTCCCGGACCAGAAGACGGCACTCCGAAACCCACGCTTCGTCGATAAACCAACGGTTGCATTCCTACCCTATCGTCCTCGAACCACCTCCACGGCACAAAGATAACTAATGTAACTCTTACACGCCGGACACGCAGATGCCCCGACACGGTGTGCACGCATTCTCACGCGAGCGCACCGATCGGCCGCGGTTTCTGTATCGACGTTTTCACGGGTCCCCGTGGGTTCAAAGAATTGCCCTTATCACAGCCACACCCCCCACCCCGTGCATAATACTCGCTTTGGATAAGTGCACGACGCAGCCAGGAAATTGCCGAGCGTTTCCTTTGAGGCGGAAAATTTTGCGGCCTTTTCATTGGATGTTTATGCAGTCGCTCCGTTTTTAATAGCTTCGCGGAAGGATGGAAATGCAAACTTCCGTCAATCTTGGATTGGTGAATTTTTCTCATGTTCCTGCACTGTTCTAACAGTGTTCTACAGAATTGTTATTCATCCCCTCGTAAGATTTTTCCATTGATCAAAAGATTGCCTGTAAATTGCGTTCCTGTTACTCGTCCCTTTCCTCGCTGTTCCGCTAATTTCTTTCTAAGAAAGAGCATTTAAGAAGCAGCAGGCTTCGTGTATCCGGAACGTTACCGTAAAATAATTTTTCAACTAATTGACGAATCGCTGCGGAGATTACAAAGTAGAGATTCGTAATTCGGCCTTTTAGATGCAACGTATCCCGACCCAGAACTTTTTCCCCGGCGGGGAACGAGCCGTGTCAATTAACGGTGGCTGGATTTACATAATCGTACACATAAAAAATGGCTAATTAGAATGGGGACGGTTAATTACAGGCGGGCATAGCGCCTAAATACGCGCGACAGTCACGAGAGATCGTGAAGGAGAGCGTTACAGATTCGTCGGATCGGCCGAGGATAGATCCGTCCGCGGATCGAGAGAGGGGTCAGGGTTCGATCAAACTTTCTCGAAGGTCACGACGAAGGGGGAGGTCGATTCCAGCCGGCCTTACCTTCCAGTCGGGCACCCAACAGGTAGGTTTCTGTATACAGGGTGTCCCAAAACGATCCTCGTTTCTCCAAAAATTCGGCAAACTATTAACGATTAGCAAGTTGCATTAATTCGCGTCGCTTTAGTTATCGTTTTCGATTTTCGAAAAGGATTTCGAAAAGATTTTGTGATTCGGAAGGTTATTAGCGTCTCAGATGCAGCGTGAAGCGTATCAATCATTGTTGCGCACCGTGATTTATCGGACACACGGGAAACTGGACACGTTTCGCTGGCTCGCGTCCCCTGCAATTATTCTAAGCTGGCACGGATTATTAATCTGCGCGGGAATAAATAAAAATCTCTCACAAAATAATGGTCTACACACCGGCGGGGCTGATATATCACAGCACACGCCAATTCGGCCGCAACATTCGTCACGCGAGTCAAGTGCAGCCGTGACTCACCCCCCTTTCGAACTCGATTTTCTCCCCAAACAAAGACTAAAAAAGTTCCGCGTTTTCACTGTGTTTCCGCGATAAACATCGACCCGTGGAAACGTGCCGCGTTTCCGAAGGTCTTCGGTTAACGGTAGAAGTACCTGACACAAAATAAGCCTCGCATTGTACTGTAGGAGTAACGAGACCGCATTCACTCTGATTTTATACGATTTTTATTGTGCGTATCTGAGTAATTGAATTTATTCAGTCATTTGCAAAAAAGAACACTTTCATAGTTTCAATTAATTCGTGTCAATCACCAAAATTTTACCAAAATTTTCTACGATGTTCAATAATGTTGCACCTTATTGTTTCAATGTATATTTTTATATGACTGTAACTGTATTCTCGCCTATGTAATTGCAGTTCTGGGATACTGCGTGCGATGTAACGCCACGATATCAGGACTGTTGGAGGGGATGAGGCCAGTTAGGGGTTGGGCAAGAGAATCCGAAGGGTAGGAGATCTTCGAGAGCATCCCCGTTGCTACCACCCCTCTCTTTAAATCGTTATCTTTACGAGAAACGTCGCGGTTTACGTCGAGGCTTTAACCTTCGCTCCGGTGCGTTCTGAATCTCCGGGTCTCACGTCTCGGAAAAGTATTTCTTTCAGCGCATCTTCCACCTCCATATTCGAAATTTTTATGATTCAATTCTCTAACATTTTTACAAATTGGAAATCTGTCTACTCGTCCTTTGAAATTCTTCCACAAGAATGTAGAAGCATTTGTAATTATGCTTAACTCGATAAGATGAAAGGATAAACTTTCCTTATGCATTTATAGTGCATAAAAAGAATGGACATTTTAATAACGAGCCGCTAATACAGGAAATTGTAGTCTATTTTATCTGGAATTCTCGATTCCCGATTAATAAGACTGAAATTTACATATCCGTAATCCAGTGATCGAACCCGCTACTTTTATCGAATTTAAGTTGAACCTGTTTCTGAGGAAATTAAACGTCTAGTGGAATGAATGTCTCTATTTGCGGCCAGACGAATTTCTTGTTTTCTATATTACGGAGAACAGAAAATGAATATCGCGACAACGGATATCTCGATGTTGCCTCGTGTCGAAGATTATCTTCCGTATCTCACTAAGCGAATATCGATGTACAACATAAATGGTATACTTTATCGGAAAGCATGAGGTCCATAAAATTATAAACTTTATTTAGCTCATATAAACTACTGAAAACAAAACTGTAGAGCTTTAGCAACGTCACCTCTCCACAAAATCCAAATGTTCAGAAGAATCCAAAGAAACTTCAGACTTACAATGATCCCACAAGAATGATACGAAGATCAGTGTACAGAAAATTGTATTGGGATCACGAGAGATCCCGGGTGTGTCTCCTGGAAAAAGAGGGATGATTTCAAATTTACGAATTAATTATTTGACAAAATTGAACTGTGTCATTCGACCAGTGAATCGACCAAGGACCATCACGAATTCATAGAAATTGTATAAAGATCCGCAGTTCGACGATCAATAATGAAACTTCACACTTACAATGATCCCAGGTGAGTTTCCTAGATTTTCTCGGAAAATAGTAAGCCCTTGAGTGGCAATTTTTCTCGGTGGATGATGCGTCACGAATGCTACGCAGGAGTAAATGCGCACAGTAGGACCCTGCGTGCATTTTTACACCGAGCCGGACTTGAACGGGTTGCAAGTCCCCAGAGATGGGTTTTTTTAGTGGTTTTGGCACCGACTGTGTACCCTCCGGGTTATTGCCGGGGTTAGCGCGTAAATTCATTCTTTCCCATCTCTATAAAATATTAAAAAGAAAAAAGTTGGGTTTCCTAGATGATTTCAAAATTAAAAGTTCTGCATTTATTGTCAAAAGTGAACAGTGTCATTCGAGCAGTGCGTTCATCGTGAATTCATGGAATTCGCATAAAGCTGCGCAGTCCGGCGATCAATAGTGAAGAATTCGGACATCTTTAAAGCCGGATATCTTCGCGGACCAAGCCCGAATGCGAATCGAGCACCGAAATCCACGGTATCGGGTTTATATGCGCATTGGTCGAGTACGTACACAGGTAAACGCGTGTTGGCTTGTCACAGTGTTCGCAATGTACACGGGGATCTCTGTGCGGAACGCACACGAACACGATCGCTTGTACGCTGTTACACGTGGAGAGTGGGACGGGGCAATCGGTGGGAGCGCCGTGGTCGAATCTAATTAAATATAATTAGCTGCGATTTGCATAGATAGCCGATAGAGACCGGACGCGGTGATAACCGCGATAACGGGCGTGCACCGCCGATACGAGGGACGATTATTGTTGCCGGCCCTGGGTCTCGCTGCTGGAACAGACATCGCCACGATCATCGCGAATTCCCGCTGTCCTGCCCCCACCCCTCTTTTTCTACCCCACACCCCTTCACCCCCTACACACCCCCTGATATCAGACATTTTTGCCTGTTCCTCTTCCGTCCGACTCGGTTCGATCAAGCGCACGAGCTTGTCTGAGGGTGGTTCTCGTGTCGAACAGCATTTCATCACGAATACGGAGAGCGCACGACGGCGCTCACCTAATTGCTGCATTTATGTCGCGATACCGTATTCGACGCGAAATATCGCTAGAAAATTTATTAGTCTGGGAAAAAGGACTGTACGAAATTTTATTCGGAATTCATTTTGCAGAAAAAGTGAATACTAAACGTCCTCCGCGGTGTGTTTATTCATCGGAACATAATATTCATGTTGAACGTGTATATATTATATATTGTATATATTATAGATTGTGAATAATTGTAATTAATAGCCAACGTGCAAAAAATTGGAACTTTTCAGACGAAAACTTATTTTAATTGTTAAGAATTGTGGTCAGCTGAAAAAATAAAATACAGGTTTTGTACTCAAAATTTATCGCAAACCAAATTGGCTCTTTTTACCAAGCAAAGAACATAAAAATGAAACGCCTGATAGAAGTGAGTAGATTTCAATAATTGTGAAATAGAAAATCGGTCATTTGAGCATGGTAAATTTAGCTTAGACTCCAAAAATCAAGAACGTAGTCCAGCCTCGCTGCAAGTCCGCGCGCGGACCCCGTTCGGTGTCGCGTAACGAGGTGCTTGTTAACCGAGTGCGTCGCAGTTAGCCATCCAGTGGTGTTTTTACGACGCGGCCGGTGCGTGCGTGCGCGTGAAATCATGCGTGCAAAGCCTGTTAAAGCAGGAACAGGAGGCGGAGGCGGTTGGCGGAGGTGTAGACGGAGGTTGGTGGAGGGCCGAGGACACGATAGCGAGCAAGGGATCCGATATCTGTTCGCACGTCATTACCCCAGACTGCAGCAGCAGCAGGATCCGACGTAGGATCGTTCTGGAGTCACGGGGAAGCGCCTTCGTCGCCGCGCTCGATCTCCCATGATCTATGGATCATAGTCCGTTTAATTCCGGCCCCCGTCGCGAGAATCTATCGCCGTCCGAGCGATGGAAGACGCGTCGCGTATTAGATCAATGACGCGGCGTATCTGCGGTAATCTTCGCGTTATAGAAAATCGAATGCGCTTAAAAGTGATACATGGCCGACCAACCTGTCCAGATTTACCTACCGGGAGAGTTACAGGATACCCTTCCATCGCCGAGACCGTGAATACGATTATTGTTGTAATAGCAAAATGCAGAGTGTCTCTGAAATTATTTATGATACCAGAAACGGTGTAGAAGGGACATAATAAGGACACATAAAGGTCAACTTAATCTTTCAACGCATTGATTGAATAAAACATAATTAACCTATTTATCGCAGTGTGAATATTTATTTAGTCGATTAAATTGAAATATTTCCGGCGGAGATTTATTCTCCGAATCCGCTACACTTTTATCTCTTTCAAAAACGTCCGCATCTAGTTCTGCCGATGATTAGTCACCTCCGCGTAATTCGTTAGTCATCGAGCGCGTGTCAGATTCAGTCACTTTTAATCTCGCGTGTTTACCGAATGTGTTAGATCCAGAATCTCGACGTATCGAACAATGTGCTAAACAGCTTGATTACGATTTAATCTGAATCGGTTTGAAAAAATTCCATTAACCGATGAATAACAGGAGATGGAAGTTTACCAAAAAATTTTTGTTCTGTCCACAGCCCTGCTAATAAGATCGCCGATCGTTTTAGGCGGAAGCAACGAGGACACCCAGTAGAATCGCGCAAATCCGCGACAGTAGCTGGTCTGTATGTCTGCGGGACGATTATACCTCCGCCGACTGCTCCCATGGATGTCTCGATCGCGTCTGGTACTTGTACCACTCCCTGTAGGTACGTTGTAGTAGGCCTAGTAGGTAGTACCTACTTTAGTTGTAGGTCGTACACTCGGTATAGCCGTAGCCGGGCGAACGGCGTCGCTTGATATCTGCTACATATCTAGCAACGTGTGCCATGCCTTATCTCCGCTGCCGTTCGGAGCCGTATTCCCGTGTCTGTGTGTGCGTGTGCCTGCCCCTCTGCCACCTTTATCTGTGCGCGAGGACGTGTGCTAGCGAGAGCCAGTACCTGTGCACAAACACTACGAAAACCTCCCATCGGCGAATAAGAACCGAGACACACACCGGTCCTCTCTCTCCCTCTCTCTCTCTCTATGTGTGCTCGAACGCGGGACCCGTTCGTATTTCGCGGGCTTTCGCATTGTATGGATATCAAATGATTGTGCATGGCCCGTGCGAGCGAATGACGTTTACCTTCGTACAACCGAGATTCCCAACGCGGACAAGTGACTTACCCCCGTTTTACGACCAGCTAACTCTCCTTCTCCAGCTCACACATGCTACGAGGATTCGAGCGAGGTTTCGGAGACACTCTCACGAGGCTCTTACGGTATGTTGCCTGTGAAGGTGTCTCCGGATACGTGCTTGTGGATATTCAATGAATCCTTGGATTCTTCTTCCACCATCTCCTCGCTGGCGCTTTGATCTTCTCGCTGATACTCGCTTTACAGCCGAGACCGATTTTCTTGCTGGATGTTTCGCTGGTTTTCACACGATACTGCTTTTCCAAAGGATGGATTGTAGTATTAACTTTTGTATTGGAAGACTTTCCTGTGGACAAGAACTTTTCTTTTGGATAGCATCGGAACGTGTGAAACTTCTCTTTGGATAGTACTTCCTCCTGCTTGTGGAATTTTCATTTTGGATAACAGTTCTCCGTTCAACCTGAATATTTCTCGCGAATCTAATCTCCCCTGCATAATACTTTTTTTATTCCAAATCCCATTCCTCAAGTACACCGATGCTATCGCACGAATGTTTCTCTTCGAATTTCCATGGGCACAGTTTTCCCCGGTACATTTCTCCGAGCGTTTCTTTTTCTTTCGTAATTTTCCTGAACGTATCGGTGCCGCTCTTAAATATTAATTTGCTTCGCGTCCCAATTTCGTCATGCATACCGAACAATTGCGACAGAAAACGATTTCACGGAACGCAACAACGGCAAAGAGGTTCAAGAACTCCGAGATTAACTATCGCGACGGAGCGTGCATAAATTGAAATCTATAGAGCCAGACGCTCGATATCATGAACGAATGGGGGAAGGAGGGGGGAGGCGCTCGGGAAAAAAAAGGACAAGAAAAGTAAGGAATACAAGAGGAACACGCCAACAACTTCTCCCACCAGATTATTATTTTCCCATCGTCGTTACTGTGTTTACGGTCAAGTACGCCAGGCAGCAGTGTTTAATTAATAGTCAGCGGCCACGTACTCATTATCGGGAAACGATTATTCTCGTATATTTTGAATGCGTATCGAGCATCGGTATCGCCGACTAGAGATACGGAAATGCGCCGAAAACAAATAAGTTTTCCCGCTCCTTCGATTGGCGACGAGCATTCCCCGAGAAATCGTATCGCGTGTGACCTTCTCTTCATCGAAACTCATTTGTAAAAATGATTTTCTTCAATGCTAATCTGTCTCGCACCAACGCCGACCCGAAGATCCGTTCCGCGTTCCATTAAAAAATTAATTTACACTCCCAGACTCGATATACAGCGAGACCTAAAAATAATTTTCAGAAACGAGATAATTACTCGAAATTTTACATTCTCCCACACATTATTTCAGCTTTATGTTTTCAATATTCGTGAGTCATTTAAAATATATTCAGAAAATATGTATATGCAATGTTTCAAGAAGCTTTGGAACACCTAGTGATATCAAGATTTTGATAAGAAAATTAAGGGATAGCGACCTTTATTTTTTTATATGGTAATGCACCACGTGTTCTATTTTTATTGTCCTCGTGTCACCCGCGTTAACCCAAAAATAGCAATAAAAATGATTTTCTCTGGACATTAATATTTCACAAGAACCTAACGGTCGCGGGATAGTGATCTCTTTTGTACAGAGTAATGCAGTACACATTTTTTCATTCGCACAGTTCGCATGTCATTTGCACTCCATTACGAAAAAAAGGACTGCATTCGACGTACGAAGAAGGTGAGGCTACAACGTCCGAGCGCAGCGATAAAAATAATTTTCCTTCGGCATCAAGATTTCATAAGAAAAAGGAAGGGCGCGAGATATGGATCTTGAATTTTTTACAGAGCCATGCACCGCACAAGCTTTCCACTCCCACAGCTCGCGTGTCACAGTTGTAATCCATTAAAAATTGAATATGCAATCGGGGATTCGAGAAAGGTAGATTAGAACGACCGAAAAAGGTAGCTCTGCCTCCCGATACGGGGACTTTACGAGGAAATTAATGGGCGAGATGTCGACTTTAGACTTTTTCCATACGGGCATACACACACGGGCTCGACTTTCCATTCTCACTTCACTGTCAACGAGATCGCTGTGAAACCGCGCGTTTACCGTGCGTTCCCAGCATTTCCCATATTCCTCGCGTGGCCACGATACAAATCTAAAAAGGCGGCATTCTTCTCGTGTCCTGGCAAGCAACGGCGCGATGGCGGGAATACGAGATCGAGACAAAATCTAGGTCATAATTGCTTAGGACCGTCGCGACGTCATGAATTAAGATTTTTGCGTAAAGAGCTCGCATAGTTATACCTTGGCACACGGCCACCGGTAGATTATCGGCCGGGAGATCGGCTAATATCCATACAATGTCACGCACTCCAATACACGGGTCAGTATTAACATCGTTTTCCCTCCGAAATGTACAATATCCACCCAGACGACGACAAGCGGCTTCGCCTAATGGCCGATTACAAAACCTGGCCGATTCGAAATCGTCGCATAACGCCCCGTTTTCGTTCTGGAGATCTCTCACTCTGTCTCTCTCTCTCTCTATCTCCGAGAGAGCCGACGACCTCGACGAGACGGCCCGCGGTATCTCCTTAATCTTATTAGTAGACTGCGGATCTTTATGCAAAAAAACTATATAAAGAAAGCTTTTTAAAAACCACGCTTATATTAAAATGCACTAAAAAGAAGAAAACAATTTTTTTCCTGGGTCTCCATAAAATACCGAATCCAGTTAAATGATTAATAATATTTTCCCCCCAAATTTTAAGCAATTAGTTCAAAATTTCTTCGGTTATAAAATTAGTGTCGGAATAGATAGAGAAATTTAATATAAATTTAAATAAAATCATGACATTAGTGGAGCGCTAAACTATATTGACGTAATCTTCATGGACGCTCCACGTTTTTATTTATAATATTCTATCTATCTATAATAAAAATTTTCTGCGTCAATTTTTAGAAACAGGAGACAAGGGAAAAGAGTTCTTTCCTTCTTTAATAATTTTAGTGGATTGAAAATAATACATTGGCGTTTCTAATTTCTCTTAACCTGTACACTTTTTTAAATTGGACTTATCCATATTTGTTATGAATGCATAAAATCCGCAGTCTACTTATTAGCAATTGAAACAAGCTCCCCGCGCGCGCTAACGCATTTCGACATGCTCGTTTCTTTTTTTTTATTCTCTTTTTATACCAACAATTTTTTCAGTTTCCAGCTATCCCGCGCGAAAACGCAACCGCGAGAGACCGGCGCTCGAGCCCGCGGCTCGATTTACATTTAATAATCGTTTGACCGCGCCAACATGGCGGAACTAAGCAACTAATTACTCGGCTTAAGCTGTTGTAACGCTCGTGTTAACGCCGCAATCCGATTAACTTCCTGACTAATTACTTCGTTTTCGTCGGATACCGAACCGCGATGCCGATTCGGCCATCGTTGAAAACGACGTCACTTCAGGGTTGAACGCTTCCCTGAGGCTGTTTGACTCGCAATAATGACTTCGTAAATTAATTACTGAGAAACCTGTTACAGATAGTTGAGCAGCTTTCGTACTATTTTTTAACAAGGAGCTTTGGATTATTGAGCAAACTTCTTGTAAACATTTCAGACCCACTTTCTTTCGCAGTGTGTTAATATTGTTAAATAACACGAGCGTATGCAAACAATGTCTGATGAAAAAGTTACTAAAAACAAAATCTGGAAACGACCACTCCTATCTCAGTATTCAACATCTGTTTAAAATTTTATTGCTTGCTGTAAAGAATTCTATAAAATCTCTAATAATCTCCATAATGGGGTCTGGTAAGAATTGTACTGACCATGTTTACACACAGACAATTAGACTCACTAAGAGGCAAGATAAGAGAGTCCTCATCAGATGAATTACAACAAGCTTCCAACTTCAATTCTGATCTGGAGCTTCTCCGAGAACAACCTCGCGTCGAATCGCATTATCTCTAATTAATTCACACAACCCAACCGGCTAATCTACAGAACGATCTCCGTCCGACTATCGTTTAAAATCAAAAAGAGGAAGGTCCGCGTGTTCCACTATGCCAGAAAAACAGGAAAAACCATTCGGGATCTCGGGATCCGCGTGTCTCGAAAATCCGGGACTCGCGATCGCTATAAATTTAATTAGATTCTCGACAAAGGAGGCGAAATATTAGATCCCGCGGGGTAGATTAGAGCACGTTGCTCGGGACACGTAGTATTTCACGGAAGAAAAGAAAAGAACAACGAGCTGCGGGGATGGAGAGACGGGGTCGACGAATCGGAAAAAAGCGAATAATCGCGGCGAAGGTTTTCGTGCGAGCCTACCCAACATTCCTACCATCGGCTACGAATGTTGCGGGCTCGTACGAAAAAAAGGGTAGCAGATACGGACGGGACAATCTGATTAGCGCAATCTAATTAACGCTGCTTTTAATGGCGTTCATTAGCACATGCGTCCCTACCTCGCCCCCCCTCGGCTCGTCCACCTACGGTCTCTAAGCCTCGATCTCCTCCCCCTGTGTCCCCCCTTTTCTGCCATTGACACTACACCCTCTCCTCTTCCGCCATCTTTAAGTTTCCGCCTTTCTGTGCCAGCAAATTCCCCACAATTTCATCCCAGCAACAACATTATTCGAAACTGTACCCGACATTTTGTTACAATTCCTTTGAACGAATGAAAAAAAAGAATCATTAATAAACATTACGTGCGCATTCCACTTGCATATTAAATGGCCTAGAAAAAGTCAAATATCATCTGTATAAAATTTTTTTCTCGACTTCTCAGTTCCCAGTGGAATTAAAAACGAACTCACCCCCTACGGAAAAATAATTCGTGCCGTTTACCCCAGCATTGCATGCGAGTCCAGCGGCACGATTCAATTGCTGCTTGAAAAGAATTCCTATAGCACAATCGATGCGTATCGCTCGTAAATGTTAACCGGACGAAAATGAAAGGTCGGGCGTCGGTGTTGGGGTGCGGATTGCCTTTGAAAATCGAAGGGAGTGTCGCGTGACTATCGATGATGATAGGCCTGCTGCCGCGCGCGTTTTTCTTCGATTACACGGCTATTCGATAAATAGTGGTTTACCGGGCCGGCTGCATAAATCGACGACCCAATGGCGCTCTGGTTCGCGAATCCATATTCATCGCGCCCAAGTGCATAAAATTACGATATAGACAGAGCACACCGGTCCCGCGACGCGTATATACGCACCATGTTGCGGTGCCGGCTTACGTTCACGTGTCAACGTGGACGGGCTGAATTATGGGCTCCTCGATAAATCTGATAGCGATTAATACCTGCGCGAAGTGAACCGAAGGAGAAACCGATATACACAGTCCCTGGAAAAAGACGATCTTGATCCCTCCGCCGCACCCCGCGTCAATTTAACCCCCTACTGCAAGAATTTTTATGACGAGTTGAAAAAATTATATACGGCCGTTAGTCTACTTAAAAATGAGTGTGGTTATGAAATAAATAATAAAATTTTATTGGAAAACGTTATTTATTGCATTTTATGACTGTTCCTGTAGGGGAACTTTATACATACGCGGTTTTATTCATAAGCGCAATGTTCCCACTTCGAACCAACATGCTCAGAGACTTCAGTTATTATCTAGTTAATTTACTATACAGGGTGGCTCAAAATTCCTTCAATATCCGGAAATGGGTAGGTTCCTGAGGTCATTAGAAGCAACATTTTCCTTTGCAAAAATGCCGTCCGCGGCTTTGTTAAGGAGTTATTAATGAAAAACACGGACCAATCGGAGCGCGACCTAGGCGCGTGTTGGCACAGTCGGCCAGTTGATAGTTGGCGCGTCGGGCTGACAGGCGTCTAGGTCACGCTCTGATTGGTCCGTGTTTTTCGTTAATAACTCCTTAACAAAGCCGCGGACGCCATTTTTGCAAAGGAAAATGTTGCTTCTAATGATCTCAGGAACCTCCCGTTTCCGGATGTTTGAGGAATTTTGAGACACCCTGTAGAACATTTGAAATTTAAGTCCCCAATTGTGAACGGAATGCAACAGAGGATTAATACAATTTTCTCTGAAGTGTAAGACAATTAAAAAGGCCATTTCAACTCATTTTGAAAACGTTGTACTGTTTTAAAATTAGTACCCAGTCTTATGTAACGTACTGTACACAGAAACGCACACTCGTATTTTAATTAATCGCGATTCGAAATTGCCGCTTCCCCGCACGGACAAAATCGATCGAGTTTCGATGTTAATGAATATATGCTCTCTACCGACGATTTGAAATTATTCCCGCGCGCGGAACTGTCTGATCTACGAGGACTGTTTTAGATAATGCGTTCAAGTCTGGTCGGACTGTAATAAGTGCATGAGTGCCGCATAAATGGCCCCTTGTTTGGCCGATGCTAATGGTGTGGGAAGTATAATCGTTTGTGCAATCGTTTCGGTCACGATCGCTGATTTCAGAGTTTTAATGAAAGATATGCTTATCGCTCTGCATTTCATGCCGTTTTTCCCTCGTTCTTTCAGTATCGCGTTTCCTTCGTTTGGATTTCGAGCCACGTGGACTGTGGCTCTTTCCTTGTATTTATTCATACGTTCTCCATTTTAGTAAAAGACTAATGTTTATTCAGGAAAAATTTGAAACACAACAGTTCGACATCTATATTCATTTCAATATTTATAATTCTAGTAGAATATTTCACTTTATCTAAATATTGTACATATCCCAATTTGTTGAACAACTTTATACCAATCTACACATTTTATTATTCTTCTGTAATATTGCCACACATGTCGGAGCACAAATGTAACGTAGAACAAAATAATGAGTTAGTTGTTTACTAAAGGAGTCACGCAAGCTGATCGCCAAATATTTTCGAGGTCGGTTGGAATAATTTAAAGAATCATTTTCGATAAGTGCTATCAGGGTATCGCGAACCCGTTCGAAGTAAAACAAGATAGCGAAACGGGCTGAAAGGGAAAGGGCTTCTCGCAGCATTGTCGGGCGAGGCTTGGAAAAAAAATTCCGCGAAAAGTTTTTACGTCTGATCGCGCATCTACGGAATGCCGAGTCGATAAAGGCAGCGATTGCAACATTATCGTCGCGTACATTACAAAATTATTTACGATCAATAATTCCTTATCTTGTACTGCGGCGGCCATTAACGGGGCCCACTTACGACTTTACTGGCTGGCGCGGCGTATTACGGACTGCTCCCAAGTATAATAAGTGTTTCTGTACGTACGAATACACGCGCAAGACATTCGGAGATCAGACCCGAGCGAGAGAGAGAGAAACTGGCAAAAATGACAGTCACCTGAAAAATCGCCAGCAGATCGAGCTCGATCGTTAAACGGAATTACCCCGCGTCCTCGAGACGTTCCGCGTACGATCAATCTGTCTCGGAAGAAACTGCCGCAGATTCGAGTAGATTAAACCGGCGATTATTTGCTCCTCTTTCTGTCGCTCTTATTAAATCGGAACGGCTGCTCGACGAGGTTCATAACGCCGCAAACGGTTCCGGTAAAAGAAACCTACAGGACATTCAACAAATCGCGCAACAAATTCTAGAAACTGCAAATTCTTTTCCTAACACATATTTTGAAGACGGCTTAACACTATAGAATATAAAATAAAATGATAGTATTTAAACATTAATGTAAATGGAGTGTGTAGCAAGAGGAAATAATTGAAAGGGGGACGTTGTATTCGAAGCTCGTCGCTTATGGTCAAAGGCGATTAGGCCAATCGAAGACTGAAGAGTTACAGGTCTCTAACAGCGACTTTCGTTTTAGAACCGATTGCTAAAGACCAATCGGCACTGATTCACAAATTATTCATCGTTGATATAAACTAGCACTTATTCGTCGTCAATAATGAACCGGTTTCCACCCAACGATATCATACACCAGAGGAGAGGATTTCAATCTGTCATAAAACTCGACTTTCCCCATCGGAATTCCTCAAAAGTATTGGAGCGATCAGTCCATCTGCCCTTTGGGATTCTTTACGACGTTACACTTGCGATAATAAAACTGTTTACTTTGACCGCCGACTGTGTCTTCGAAAGAAAATCTCGGAGTGTTTATCTACACCGAAGACACAGTGTCCTTGTCTAACCAAAAGTTAGAAGTACTTATAAAATTAACCTACAATTTTCTTACTTTTTAAATGCTATATATTATACATTGTGTTTCTGAACATCCTCGAGGAAACGAATACGAAATTTCACACATCCTTTTATCCTATAAAAATGTTTAAAATTTATTTCCGACTGTTTGTGATGAAGAGGAGTTGTGCAACAGTTCCGAATAATTTTTTGGAGAATCGATGGTGGCGGTTCCGAGGTCGAAAATTTTCGGATCGCTCCGGAAAGAACGTCATGACACTATCGAGGCTGGAAGCTAGAAAATGAAGGCTCGGTGTGCGCGAGTCGTGTGCCACGTAGAATGCCGCGTTATTGGCAAGAAGCATGCGATACCCGCAAAACATGCATAAATGCATAGCCGTCTCCCAGATGCGCGGGGATACCGACGGAGATCCCCCGGTCCGACAAGACCAGCCACCCCTTTTTGCTCCCTTTGCGCAATCCCTAACCCACCCCGCACTCTTCTCCCACCTCCGAACCAACCGGTATTCCTAGGCGGTCTTGCTCTGCCACCCCCGCAGCCAAACCGATTGCTTTGCTCGCTGGAGAAAAACTGTCTTTTCCAATATCGCTGGTCATCCTGCTGCTGCCAGTCCCTCAAACCACGTCTTTCGACGTGTCAATATCGTTCGAGGAGGGCCAGCAAAATTATTGCCCTCCGAGCTACTCGAATTTGCAATTTTTCTAACACACACTTTAAGCAGCGTCTTAAGACTTCTAAAAATCAATGTATACTATTTCATCAATTTTCTCTCTACATTTTATGATTCAATTTCAGCTTCTGATCAATTCATTCCAATTCAAGTATATTGTATAAAACATTGTGTTAAGACTTCTAAGAATTAATGTATATTATTATCTACATTTTAAGATGGTTCAATTTCAGCTCCTGACCAATTTATTCCATTTCAAGTATATTGAATAAAACAAAGATTGAATTCAGATATACATAGATATTTTTAAATTAAAATTAAATGGGCACCTATTGTGTATAATAGTGAATAAAATAGTCAATCAAAATTAATTCACCCATGAACAAGGACTAGAATGTTTTCAAAGAGTCTTCTCGAATTGTTTTGTTGGAAGGAACGGCTTCCATGAAGATTATTGGTACCATGAAAACATTTCGATTTTAAGGAGATTTCAAGCGAGGATTAGGAAATGATCGAGCGTCGATCGTCATTCGGCAAATTCTACTGCCTGCTCCGAACAAGCTTATCTGCACAGTATAGGCAGCATACTCAAGAGCAACAGCAGCGATTCTACGCTCCGAATGCACACCACGTAGAAGGTTCACCGCAAACGCGATCAGAAACAACCGACAGTAACGCTAATCGTCGATTCCTCGCGGGTATCTGCTAAGCAATTCGCGCAACAATTATCCTTGCCGGCAAGGACCAATGAAATCCGCGTGGAATATCGTTAGATCACCCCCGCTGCCGCTCCCGTGATTTGTAGTGATAATAAACATGAATTGTTCTGATAATCGTCCGATAAAATTGACACTGTTCTCGTTAATATATTAGGTACACCGATAAATAATCCGGTTCCAGTTATATTAATCCTCGTTTTCGGATTTAGATCACCCAAAAATTCACTCAAAAATCTAGTTACCCTTTGATTTATATAATGGCGTTTGGTAGAGGGAAACGGCGGAAATGTTCAAAATTTAGAGAAAAATAGTGGGCCATTAAAATTAATTTTCAGAAGGTGCATCCAAAATGTTTAATAAACCTTCCAGCTAACTATGTTAATAAATCTAATCGTCAAAATTGAGTATAGTATACATATATACATTCTACCTCGTAACAAATTTAAAATAAGGAGAAGTCTTTCCACAGTTCAGAAACAATTTTCCCAAAATCTTCAGCAACCAAGATAATAATCGTTAAAAGTGGTTGACCCTTTAGTGAACCTAATCTCTAGGCACTTTCTCCATGAGTGAGATACCATAACAGGATGTAAAATCGTTCATCTACCTGCAGACTGTTATCACGGGACGCAGTTAAACGAAACGGACGAGTTAACTCGTCGTTTTCAGTTAACAGTCACGCATAATCCTATCGGCGAAGGATTAATCGCTGTCTCTCCTCGAGCCGACAGTGAAGCGTTAGCTTCGAGCAGCAGGAAATCATTGTGCAGAATCCTTGAAGAACCCCGACATCGCGGAGGAGAGGAGACCAAACGAGAGGGAGATGGAGAAAGACGAAGGCAATTAGCACACGCTTGCTATGCGAGCCGCGAACAGGTGGCTCGCGATCGCGAAATTCCTGACGCTTAGGCGCCTCCCTTGATTGGCAGTTGATGCTCCTACGGCTCGAGTTTTCTCAAGGCGGTGAGCATCAAACGATCCTCTATAACGACCGCCACGTGAAGACACTGCCTAACATCGAAAGCTTTCGGTTTTGCCTGGCACTTTCCCACGCGCGAACCGCATTGCATTGCGGGGACAAGATCGATTCGTCGAATCGAATCGCCGATTCTTCAAATGCCTCTACCCTGGCGCCAGCTCTTTAATTATGGCGATTCTTCGTGCGCAATTCGATTCCTTGAGCAATCTTTGCGAAACACGTGTCGCAGAGTTGCAATAATCATTTAAGCAATCGGGCAAAAATGATGGCCCGATAAAAAATATGCGTCTATATATTTCTGTAGGAGGTGTATGTTTAATTTGCCAGTGTAATTTGTTGTGCATAGTATTCGACGGTAATAATCCAATCCAATTATCATTCAACAGAAGAGGATTTAAGGGACCATATTCAATAAATTCCAGAGGGTGGTTATATCTCAATTTCATAGTCTCGAGAAGAGACGCTCTCAGAATTGATGTTACAAATTTTTAATGAATTCTGCCGGTCCATACTTGAGCGTTCGTAATTATGATGCTGCACATACATTCGCAGCAATTAGCCGGGGCGAGTTCAGGCTGTCGCTAATGAAACGTCGTTATAGTTGTCACGGGGACTGCGCGAAGACTAACAAGAGCCGCGCACGCTGGAAATGTTTATCTTGTCACAAATCGATTGGAGCGGTTCTCCGCGCGGCTTAATTAAATTTACCTCTTATCTCCGATCGAGACTATACTCCCGCTGCCGGTGTACGCAGCGTTGCGTACGTCTCGCGTAATATCGTTGGGCGAACACCCGCGACGTTCCTACCCGCGGCTCGTCAGACCTCATTAATTGAGAAATTAATCCTCGATAATTGTCCTTTTTGCGCCAACCCTTCCAATCGTTCTCGCTGTCCTCGCTCGTTCGCCCCTTATCCTGCGCGGATCTCCCTGCAAATTTTTACGTTTCTCGTCGGTGCTTCTTAACGCCTCCACTCGAATACAAGCTCTTAGATTGTCTGCACATTTCATAATATTATTTTCCCAAATTCTGTAATTGTTGCTCTCCACTTATTTCAGCGTTGAACTATTCGCCTTTCCGAATTATTGCTTCTTAAAATTGCTTCTTTCGGTAATTTTTCTGTATTTCAGCACTTACTCTATTCCAAAAGAATGCTCTCTATATTTCATCCCTGACTCGCTTTCATCAAAAATATTAGTTTTTTCCAATAAAAATGCTTTTTATATCTCATCCCTTACTCTTCTCCAATAAAAATAATTTTCTCTATTTCATCCGTCACTATCTTTCTATGAATACCTTTTGTATTTCAGCCCTGAAACTGTTTTAACTATTTTCTCTATCTCATCCCTCACTCTTTTCCGATCAAAATGATTCTTCTATTTCAACCCTCACCATCTTTCAACAAAAATGTTTTCTCTATTTCTTCCCTTAGTCTTTTCTAATAAAAATGAATTGTCTATTTCATCCTTTACTCGTTTCCAATAAAGTATTGTCTCTAGTTCACAATAGTTGCGAACAAGTAAAATCATTCCAATATTTTTTAAATTGGAAAGTCAGTGAGGAAGCGCATGAAGACAATCGGGGAGCTTCGATACAAGGTATGAGTAAGACCAGCGCAATGCGGTCCGACAGGAACGAGAGGAAGGATTCCGTCGGTTCGGTTGATACTCGTTTTTCGCGCTTATCTTTCCCGCCGGCTCTAGTGCAATCGCGAGGTATCTGTCTTGCCATTCGATCACCGGCGAATACTTTCTGGCGAACGCGCGCCATTTTCACGACGATTACCCGGCTCTCAGGCTCGGTGTATGTACCCGATTCGCAGAAACGAGGCTTCCCTTCGTCATTGTCAGATATAATAGAGGATTATTTCTCGATATTATTAATGGCGGAGCGGGCGACTAGCGGCCTCTGTTCGCGGCAAGATAGGCGTACAAGGCGTCGTGTATCGATATCACAGGCCGATAACTATTGCGACGAATGAGGGAGTACAGACACGGCTCGTCCATTATACCACTTAAGAAAGTCGCCGGATCGACGGGCTCGTGATACAACTCATAGCGGACTATGAACGCGTTGACTCATCGTGTCATGTTGCTGCCGGATGTTACGTGGAAAACCGGTATCCGCTTCGTTCTTTCTGCCGTTCCGATGTTTCGTGGAAATCCACCATTTCTGTCGATGTTCGCTCATTTCTCTTCTCCCTCGACCACTTTATCGTAATCATCAATTAGCTGAAGCTAACGCATTGGTATTTCCAACATACTTTTAATCTGTGCGCTGCTTTTAATTGCACGTATCCATATTTCTCAAAAATACATAAAATCTACAGTCCAGTAATCATTTATATGTACAAGCAATTCTGATTTCGTACGAAATCATGGCGGCCCCGGTCGATCCAAAAATCGCTCGCTCGATAATCGCAAGTCGAAGAGGATCGTTCCAGTAATAACAGCGGGGTTCTCTCGATCCTTTATTCCCCGGCGGCGCGCAGACCTACGCCAAACATTTGTACCGTCATTTGTGGTTAATGGCCGCTACTTTCGTCGGGTCAGGTGACGTCATTAATCATCGCGATCGTCGGCGTCATCGCGAGAAGGCGGACAGCTCGTATAAGGTGTTTCAAGTTAAGGAGTGCCTGTGGATCGCGTCCCGTACACGCGTCCGTTTGTGCGCGTCCGGCCAGATATCGATCTCGATAATTGAATCGAGCGATCGGAGTGCCCCGCAGTGCACGATACGTCCCTGCACCCTCCTCACCTTCTCGTTTTTAATCGCGAACCCTGTGAGAACGCCGAGACGCCTCGCGATCGTGATCGAACTCATTCATTTCTACCCTTGTTAACGTTCGAGCGAAAAACTTAGTCGGTGAAATTCTGCAAAAATTCTTCAAAGGATTTTTCAACATTCTCCAAACTTTCGATCTCTACAGGATTTTGTATGATTTGAATATTTACTTGTCGAACAGCGATTGTCAAAAGCACCCCAAGAGACCCAAGAAGTAACACGGTGGCGAGCCGTAAAACAATTGGCGCGATTTTGGTTCCGCGACTTCCGATACAGGCGATAAACTACAGAAGAAAGGGGGCGCACAGTGGGCATTGGGGTTGCCCACCCTGTTCTGATATTTACGGGCTACAGCTTGCCGTTCTCGCCACCCTTATCGGCCTCCGCTAGAATAGCTGTGCATCGTACACAACTGCACCCTTGCTGAACGGCCATCCGACTCGCCAGCATTCCTCTACACCCGCAGAACATTCTGATGCTCCTTGGACCTACGTTGAGGCTTTCCCTCTTCGAACACGATAAAAATGCATTCCTCATTCTACAGACTCGATATGCATAGTCACTTATAATTAAACAGTAGATCATGTGGCTGCGCAGTCGTAGGTATGTACTCGGTTTTCTAAATGGTAAGAATACAAAAAGGGATGAATATTTTTGAAAAATGGTAGAAGAGCGATTCAATGCAGCAGAGTATATTAATAAAACGCGAGTAACCGTGAGGCAGTTATAGAATGGGATAGATAATATACTAGGAACAATCGAAAGCAAAAGCCGGGGCCGGGCAAAGAGCGCGAGGATGAAAAAGAAAACAATTTTATTAGGACATTTACATCGCTCACGGCTAGACAGTTTGTACCAGACGGGGATAAAAATAAAAGAACACCGAGTACAGCAGTAGCATTGGTAGCGTTCGCCGTTTAATTGGGGAAAGGCGACGCTCCACCGGTCCCCGTTATCGCGTTATCAGTCCGCCCGGGGAAAAAAGCCTTCAATGTCTACGTCCGAACAATTCTTCTTCATATCGGGAACGTGTGGCCGGACGCGGGCCCCGTGCACATACACGTTGCATACAAATGTGTCTATGTGCGCTCGCGCGCGATAGAAAGAGAGAAGAGAGAGAGAGAGGGAGAGAGAGAACAACCCCCGCCTCGGCCATCGTCAATCCGATAAATTCGCCCTTTCTCCGCGACCGCCCTCGCAGTCGTTATCGTAGCGGCAATGCTTTTCCAGACACCGGAGAAATAGTTCTCCAGATAGTGGAGGAAAGTGCGCTTTTTTCTGCGGGCGCGCTGATATCGCCGACGATTCCGTATCGACCGAATGATTTCTGGCTCGAAACAAACGATGCTTTCGGGTGTAAATGAACGCACGATAACTTTCGCTATTTATCAAGACCCTCCTCCGCAAACCCACCACCGACTTCACCCCCAACCCTCGTCACGACCCGTTTGCTTGAGGATCCTGCTCATCGACGAGATTAACGCGTCACCGGATCCGATCTCACTTTTGCATCCATCATGGGAAACCAAATTCGAGTTTAGACGTCATTTTCTTGTCGATTCGATTACATGCAATCTACATTTTCTTGTCTAATTTCTAGATAAGGAAATCGATAAGAAAATTATGGTCAAATTACACTTCAAACAATACTTCCCATAAACCGGATCAAACTCGCGGAACCGAGTGAAAATGATAGGATCAGATTCCCAGTAAAAATTCCAGCGACTTATCAGTAGTAAAAAATAAGTTGTGAGCCCCGAGACTTTCTGGAGAGTTAATCACCAGCCCTTCGCTCGGCCCGCAGCAGATTAGGCGGGCCGGTAGCAGCGCGACGCCGAGGCGGGAAGCTTGAAATTTCAATTCTCCGGGCTCGATTAACATAATTTCCCCGTTAATGTCGAGCCAGGTTTGCCTTGTCGCATGTGGCTCAATGCAGGTGCATCGTGCAGCGTCGCGGCGGCGATAAGAGGCGGCGGCGCTCGGTACGGTAACATTTAACAAAACGGTAAAAAGTGGTCGGCGGAACAACGACGCTCGCAGGAAACGTAGCCGACGGTAGCGGGGAGGAGAGAAAGGCCGTTTTGATTCGCAAATGAATATCGCGAAGGTAGCCACCGCCGGCGAACAAGGCAGCAGAGAAAACAGAGAAAGAGAGGAGGAGAGAAAGAGAGTGAAACAGGAGGACATCATCTCGAGAGAGAGCAGATAGAGGGAAGAGACCTGCTTCCGATCCCTTGGCGTTTTTCAATCGGCCTCGCTCAGCCGCTTTTATCCGAGCTATAGGCGCAAAAGTAGGAAGCTTGCCTGTCGTCCCTATTGTCCCGGCGAAACACCACCTCCCCTGTTTCCCTCGATATAGGCTCGCGAACCCTCCCACACACCCCGTTCGACAGACGACAGACCATTTTATCGGGGGCGTTTCGCGCGGTCAGCGCGCGAACAAGCCTAACTAGGATGACGCCTCGGACGATCATGCTTCGAGACACGTTCTGTGCAATTCGGTTTAGCGATTGCTTAATAGAGCAAGGAAATGCAACCGAGCCGAAGGGGATGTTCGAGAGCGATGGGGTTGCTTGATCGATTGCCGGCGACCATTAAGTCCTGACATTCCGCTTGCTCCCCTGCTGCTGTCGGTGGTAGCGAGACGCTTCGGTGGACGTGGCCAGCGACGCTGCCGGCAGGGGTTTCGGGATTCGGATGTTCGCGGCTTTTATCGTGGGAAAAGTTAAGAGTGTCTCAAGGGGGCACATCATCACGTAAGTTTAAACTTTTTTTGTTCAATGATTGTTGTACAAAATGAAAATATCTCTTTAGGGGATGTTTAGGAACATCTTGACTTTAGTATCATATTTTATCATTTCAAATTGAAAAACGTCGACGTTGTACAATATTGTCTATCATCATGTTTGTTAGTGTAACACAGAAGGCAAAAATTTTGATGTTAGAAAATATTGTATTAAAAAATATTTCTATATTCACGGATCAACGAAATGTTTATTACTGAGCAAAATGGAGCCACGGATCGTCCGTCTCGCGCTCGAGAGTTGAAACCACCCCCGTGAGAGCGGAGAGTCCACGGAGGAACCCTCGAATTTTTTCCTCGGCAGCCTCGCCGGTCAGATTGCGCAATCTTTCCGATGTATAATTGGATGAAACTGTCGCAAAATAAATTTTATCTCATTTACGGACGCGCGTGCATATCCTCGTGCCAGGGGTACGAGTTGCATCCCCCGTACAGCAACGAACGACAGTGTATGTGTGTGTGCGCGACGCGACGTACGTGTAAACAGTGCATCCACTAATGCCGAGGAAGAAAGTTGGAATATGCAGGTGCTGGACAAAAAACTAAAACAGCAGAGTGGCGTGATAAGGTGCGCGCCGCGCAAACCACCCCCGTTCCTCGCTCTCCTGGATCCAACCCCTATCAAACTCTATCCCGTACAGCAACCCCCTATGCCGAGCGTCCACGGTCGGCCATTGCGAAATTCAGCCGGAAATTTTCATCGATGCGACCGTCTTGAAATTTGCATTATATTAACATACATACAATTACAGGTTGCGCCGCGCATAATTATGCGCTGATGAATACTGGCCGGATAAAGTCGTGAGTCGCGGGATTTTTTGATACTGTGACGTTCTCCGCTGTCGTAAAAACGGGTTTTTACTAAAATTTTGACCGAAACTGTCCTGTTTGTTTGACGATTCCTCTCTTACTCTTTATCTAGTTCTTTTTCAACCCCTAATAAGCTATCATTTCTTCCAGAAATAAGTAAGGTTGTGTCACGATTTATCATTATTAGGGTTTAATGTTTAAATTGGCTAGAATTTCTTACTGTTTCAGTTGAAACGTAGGAGGGCCAGACGAAATAGAGAAAGGGGAAAAGGACGCAAGTTGCGTCCCTGAGACTTCGTTACCGTATAATCACGTTCGGATAGCGCAACTTTTTTCAAACTGGAGCAGTGCTACTTTTGAGGCTTTCATCTAATTAACCCTCTCTCCATCGCATCGCGGCGAATGCAGAGAAGCACCCTCCTATGATAACGTTCCATCCCCTTCTCTTTTCAGGTCTCTCCTTCGTCTCCACCCCTACCGCGGCACCCTTTTTGGCATGGAACCAGTTAACGTTGGCAATTAGATGCTACACTTACGAACAGATAAAAATAAATCGTGCCCATTGGCACGTGGAATCGAGAAACACTGGAGCAATGGAATATCTTCTAGAACGACAAAGAACATCGATAGTAATCATCGCAATCATCTCCTAATGATCCCAGCGCATGCTCGCCCCGATTTCCATATGAAAAGCACGCGGGGACCGTTCTAATTTCGCCTGAGTTCCGATCGGATCTTCCGATCGCGATCTAGCCGGATCGTCCACGGATTCCGCTGTTGAATAATAGTCGAGCGGAACGATGTAAATTCCCGGGGTCGCGATGAATCATCGAAACGAGCGATGACGTGTATCGCTTTGGTCCGGCTGGCAGTCGGTGCCGATTCCGACGTCAAACACGTCGATGTTCGAGAGCGTGACGCGTTTTACGGCCGACAAACTGTCCTCCGCCGCGTAAATGGCGGCCCCATCGATCCCGAGCCACGGTTTCGTCGATTTCGCCGAATCTCCTCGACGAGGAACGACCCGCTCTCCGATCATTTATCTGGCGGGCAAGAAGGCGCGGAGCATTATCATCGACACGATACATCATCCGCGCGCAGGCAAACTTTTGCCAATCTCCTTCCTCGCTCTCTCGAGTGAGAGAACGACACCGTTGCCAAAAGGGAAGAAGTGAGAGAGAGTAAGAGAGGCAAAGGACGATCCGTAGTCGTCCTGCATGAAAGCGGGGCGCGACTACGTGCTCTGTGTCTCTGATTTCATAATTTCCGTAGGCGGAACGTGAGGCCGGCGCGGATCCGAGCTCTGGAGCACAGCGGAATTTAATGCGGAGCATCGACGAGCTGCTGCTTCTGCTTCTGCCTTCCACTGAACGGGCTGGAACAGCCTGGATAAACGAGAACGCTCTCGGCTCAAGGAGATGGATGAACTTTCGACCGTTTCGGGAGAGCTGCCTCCCCTCCTCGCTCCCGCAGGATGCGCCAACAAATAAGCTCGGTCGTGCCACCCTTTTTATCCCGCCGCCGTGCTGCGGGGTTTTTGACGGACTGGGAGAGCTTTCGCCGGGGTCTACCGGGTGGTTCACAACTGAGGTGCTGAATTGGAAACATCGTCGTAAACGAAATTATGTTACTCGAAAATTATAAGTGACATGACAAAATAGTTCAGATGGAAGTTGTAGAACTTATATAGAAGACTGATGATGATTGTATTCGTATTTGTGAAAAATATTTTCTAAATCGGCTTTTGATATAAGTACTTTTTGGTATAAGTATTCCGCTGTGCGACGTTTGCCTGGCAACGATCGCCGCAACAACCATTCAACAACGCGATGAGTATCATTAATCACTGGAACCATCCTCGAATTCCCAAGCGAAACGAGAACAGAAGCAGAGAGTGCTCGGTGGGTAGGTCCGGACGTAGAAGCGAATCGAGCGAACCAATCGCGGCAGGCGGCATATAAAGGAGCGGCGCTAAGCGAAATTAATAAGAACATTCATAAGGAGCGCAATTCCATTGCGGATATAAGTTCCCCCGGGCTCTGAAGAGGGGAGGCAGGATAGGGAAATGCTCGAACCATGGAAACCGTAGTCGGCCATAGAGTCCGCCGCCAGATAAGAGGGTTTGGGGGTGCGACGTGGAGAGAGAGAGGACGGTCGGCCGCTTTTAGAGGCGCTTAAGTAATATAAATGCGAGTTAAGAGACGCAGCTCGACGAGCATAGGTAACGGATGACCGCTGTATCTCATTGTTTTCATTTCCTTCGGCGTGCCGGCTAGCTGTAAGACGCGGAAATGAAGTGCGCCGGCTTGCCATCTGGAAGGGAACAGGCGGCAGGGGGATGGTCGAGGGGGCGGACACCGTTCATCCCCCTTTGCATCCTGCATGACAACGAACCTGGTATCCTGCCTCTTCATCTCTTCCTCTCCCTCGCCTCTGTCCCCTTTCCCCACACCCCTTTATCTCTCTCTCTTTGCTTTAGTTTTCGTGGACGGGTGCGTGCACGCGACTACTCCGCTCTACTCTGCTCGCCTCTGCTCAGGGTGTTTATAACGCGGATATAACCACGCACGCGTGCCTCCTCGTGCCTCACACCCGTTCCGCTCTAGAGTAAATGGCTTCCACGAGGATCCGACGTTGTTTTTAAAGAGGAAAACCTTCCGCGCAGAAAAGACTGCCGCGGATTCCGCTCTCGCCGCCTCGGCCCGAGGCAGCTCCAGATAAACGGGAAATGGCCACGCGGTTTCTCCCTTTCACACCACCCCGCCTACGCTAACTACTTCCTTAATCCGGCTCTCCGCCTTTCAGCCGAGTGTCCTGCACGCCCCGCCGGAGGAATTACGAAGTGTGACTCCGGGAATCCTATTTCGGAGAGATTTTTGGATACATTTATATATAAATTCTTCTCATTTTTCATTTCCTGTACCGAAACCCATAACGACGACCAATAATTTGAAATAAGAAATTGGGGAATCGGCGGAGGAGGATGAGCATAATATTTAAAGGAGAATGACGAACACAGTCGAGACGGCAGTGACAAACGGGGACCCGTGAAACTGGTCATTGGCCTTCGAGCTTTTCCAACTGACACGTCCCGTCTTATCCTAACTGTCGATCGGGCACGGGTATATAGCAGACACCGAGATCCGCCGGCACGTGACGACGATGCAAACGACTTATTACAGCCCGGCTCGAGGTGATAATATTATAATATTGAGGTCGAGTGTGCGGGTGTGGTGCAGCTTTATTCAGACGTCGATGTTAATTCCCGGCCTCGCAATCGTTTTATACGACCTCATGCTTTCACCTCGTTATCGTGTACGACGTTACGTCACATACCGTATAACACCGAGCGACCGTCGTAATAAAATATGTGCGGCGATACCGATCTGCGAGGAGTCTTCATAAATTCTTAATCCCCGAATAATCGAACCGACTCGTACTTTGCCGAATCGTAGACCGCTATCGAGAATTGATGATTCTTGTAAAATTGCATATCCCAGAATGAAATGGTCCCAAGACCATAAATAAACTGAAACGCGTTAGCTAAGTGACAGTAATCGGATCCGAGAGCCGATAGTCAGTCTGTACGGTCGTTTGGGACTATCAAAGAGTTTACAGCGAGCGGTGGTCGCGCTTTTACGATTATTTTACTGGCTGATAGCTCTTTCTCGCGAGTGCGATGCAAAGTGACCAGGGAAATGCAAAGAATCGAATCAATTTTATGGGAAGATGTCCTCGGAACCATCTTATACACGGTCGTCATCTCTGTTAACAAATTTCTTTTCGATTTCTCTCTCGTCTTTTTTGTCCGCGTAAAACGCACCCGAACGAAACCGGCGCGTTAATTATAAACATGGAAATGATTCATTGTAACCGATGAACGCAGCGACGAAGAAGAAGGCACCACCGGTGCACGTGTGTGCCCTCACAACCACGGGAAATTATCTGATATGGTCGTTAAGTTGGTACACTGGACAGACACACGAGATCGTCGCTGATTGCCCACCCCCGTTCCACGTGCAGGTATACCGGGTGACTTCGTTAGTAGAGGCCGATCGTATCGATGCATCCGGAGTGAAGCGCCGGGTCTAATCTTCGAAAGAGAGAGAGAGAAGGAGCGAGAAAGCTGGGAAGGGTCTCCTTCCGCTCCGAGGACTCTCTCGGAATGATTTCATTCCTACCGATGTAATATTTGTCACGGGACACGGTTCGACGACTTGATCACGAATCGCTGACCGTGCCTGCTCTCCCTTTTTCCACGAATATTCCTCGCACCCATCCTTTCCACTCCAATGCGTTGCTTTTCAAAGGCACGCATTTACAACTGCAATTTTATTCTCACAATTTAACACTAAACCTACCATCACCGTTCAAAATCACCGGCTCCAGATTTACTATTTACAATTATTGAAATAATAAAAATGATTTAATAAGGATTGATTATATAAATATCTTTAGCGGAGCACGTATTATAGTAGGAGCCGCACAAAATCTAAATAAAATCAACCTTGTCATTTTTATATAAGGGAACATGTACCAGTTACTTTTAAGGCTCGGTAGGTTTAGTGTTAAGAAACAAGCAATCATATCCCTTAATACATTTTATTTTCATTCTTTCCTGTCCATACAAAAATAAAAATCATCCCCTATTCCGTTTTATCTTTATTCTCTTCTGTTTATACTTCACTTTCTGTCTTGTCTCTCGACAAAAATGTAGAAATCATCCCCTGCTTCATTTAATATTTATTGCTCTCCCACTGTTCCCATAAATCCAACAGAATCATAAAAAGGTCATAGTCGCAAGGGAACATTGCGTAGAGCAAGAAGAACAGTGTCGTTTATTGTTCTAATCACAGTTGGACAATCACTCTCGCGAGTTTCCAGACGCACAGAACGAAAAAATAAAAGTATATCGAACGCGCGCGATGATGGCGCGATAATTAATACGAGATCGCGATTAAGCGACGCGTACAAGCGCGGCCCTATGCAAATCGTTGGAAATAATTAATTTACGCGGCCGGTTTGGTAACGAAGGCTACACGAATTCATTCAATTACGGGCGCAAGCCCGCGGAACTCCGTCGACGTATTCTTACGACGATAATTAACGCGTATATGAAATACTCCGAGGCCCGGGCCGGCGTGGCGCGGCGCGGCGTCTGCCGTAATAAATTGTTTCGACCCGTCGTATTTGGCGTAGGAGCATGGCGTGGAAATTTATTATAGCGTGAAGAGTAGATGGCCTTCCAGGCGTTCGCTCGTGATCCCGACAATTATCGCGGGAACAAACGGTGCGCTCGTATATGGAGAGAAATCGAGCGAAATACCAACGGAGTCTGTCTTTAATTGTTCGAGCGATCCTTCGGGTTCGTCGCCGTGCAGTTTCTTCTAGCAAACGGAAATTTCTGGTATGCGAGTAAGTCGCTGGTTTGCGTGTTAATCGCCAGTAAACTTCAAGATGAAGTCCGCGGATCGATGCTGGAGATCGGGCTTATCTTCGATCGACTATCGAACCAAATATTTCGTAACGAAGTTCTCGTTTAACTTAGAATCTTATTGCGGGCTAAGAGGAACACTGTAATCGAATAAGTGAACGAGTCGGTTCTGCAGCGCGCGAAAGTTTCCGCGTAAAAATGCCCACGAACAATTTTCTAGACAGCGTAACGTTTCCCTGCGATTAACCTGTTGAGCGTTACGAACGCGAGAGCTCAAGTCGCGGCGCAGAAATCGGTCTCGGTAATCTGACCGATCAACAGGTTACATTTTCCTCGGTCGCGGCCGAAGATACGGTCCCCGCTGTTTATGAATCATCCCCATGGAAAATTATACTAACGCGACAGTCGAGTGTCGCTCCTGGAGCAATTCAATCATCCAAAGAAACGAACAAGAAATGATCAGAGAACCCTTCAACCTCGTAATTGATATCTTGGACACAATTGTATATTGCCGCTAATAATTATGCATTCGTGTAAATAATAATCACCCTCTGAAATTGCATTGATATGCAGGAAAGCGGATAAATCCAGCAAGGAGCATTCACGAAAAAATATCCAGGAACCAAACCCATGGCCGCAGGTTGGTGAAGCGTCGAGACCGAAACACGTTAACGCGATCCGCAGAAAAATTCGCCACACAGGCCCCGCCTCCTCAAAGATTCCTAGAAGCGGCGAGTCTGTCCGCGGGCCGGGGGGTGAAACTAAAAATCGAGCAGCGGAAGGTCGTCCCATTCAAGCCCTCCGCCAAGTAGTAACGGCCACTTAACGACTTAACAAGTGGACGGGGCATGCGCGCGCGAAAAGGGCCGAGCAGAAAGAGGAAAAATAGTGCTGCGGTGAAGCGTGAACGCGCGGGAGAGACGAAAGAGAGAGAGTAAATGATAGAGACAAAAAGATAGAGAGAGCGAGAGCGAGAGTATCCTGGTGTAGTGAGCGCGCGTACGGCTCGGAGAGGCGCGCGTGTAAGAGAATCGCCGGGGTAACAAATCTCTTCGTCGCCTCTTCTTTTTCTCATCTTTCCTCCGGCCTTCTGCCGTGCCTTGGTTCGCGGCGAGAAGGCCTCCGGCTTGCATACGCACGCCGCCAATTATAAACTCCCTTTCCCCGCGCTTACCGATCCACCCCCACCCCTTTAACAGCGCCCACCCTTCCCCTGGAACGCGGCGGTGAAAGGGGAGAGAGGGGAGAAGCATCGCCACCGAGGGTGAGGGGAGTCGCCGGCGCTATCTGATGCCGCGGTAGAGGTGTTAATTCACGCTCTGCCTCTCCCCACCCCGCTCGACATCCCCCACCCACTTTACCGACTCGCCCTCCCCACCAACCTCCCCTTCGCTACGCTCGTCCCTCTCCCCTCTACCGCAACGCAAGCTACACCCTACTCCAGGCCAGACAACCTCCACCTATCTACAGAGACGAGAGAAACACTTCTTACCGCGAGTGTATACTAGTACACGCACACGCGTAACCGGACCAGAGACTATACTCTCTCTCGCCCGCGACTTTCGCGGAAAGGCACCACCATCGCACCACACGGCCACTTAAGGTGGGCGTGAAGCTGTAACTGAACCCCTCGCGCTCGGGTTTCGGCTACTCTGTAGCCCTCGAGACGGATTGAGATGTTCCCGCGATGCAGAACAAGGGTTTCTTGAGATGAAGACGATTTGGGAATCGTTCCAGGGTGGTGCGCTACATGCGAGGACCAACTGCTCCGGGGTTTGGTACGAGGAGACTGTAGATTTGATGCATTTATGACGGAAATGAACAGCTGCAATTTGAAAGAAGATGAGTGTTTGAGAGAATGTCTAGAGATATCGGAGTAGCAGCACGAATTCGAGAAATGACCACGAAGGCCACGAAGGCGGAAGAACGTGAGACAGACGTCGGGTAAAAAAGGCATCGAATATATCGGCCGCCATTTTCCCGGCGCGAGATTAGCAGCGTCGGAAGACGGATGCACCGGACGAAGACAAATTCGGGCTCGGTGGACGCGTAAGGACGGACGCCTCGATCACGTCTCTTATCAAACGCCGCCCAGGAAACTTCCAATTCCGATTCGGCGAATACAAGATAAGCGGCAGATAAATCCGCCCCGTAACTCTCGATAAGGCTCGGATCCTCGTTCAGCCACCCCCGCGACCAACTTTATCTCCTGGGCAGGTTCGACGGTGGTCATTGGTGCGAACGGAAACGGAGGCGAAAGAAAAAGAGAGAAAGATGAGTGAACGAGAAAAAAAAATAGGAAAACGTGTGGAAACACGGGAGGATGGGAGAAGTATCGCGATGGTAATTACAGGCGAAATATTCATCGGCGAGACGAGGGAACCGTTTGCAGGTGCAGCCCGGTTTTAACGCACAGGCCGCTTGTTATCGGCCGCCGGTATCAGGAAGCGCGGAAACAGAAACGAGAAACTAGAAAGTCTTTGTCCCACGACGGTGATAGCAAGCAACGGTGACGTTAGAGCTGGGTATAGGTAAGTGGTGCTGGTAGCTGAAAATCCAATGGTACCGGCGTGTACGTGTACGGGACGGGGGCGCCGGGGGGAAGAGGGCCCAGGGAATAGGTAGGTACCTTTGATAAGGAGACATTAGCGACCCGTATGTGATACCGCGGTGTCTGATAAGCGACACACGACCGACGACGGTTCTGTGTCTTGCCCGGCGCGCTTCCAACGTTTTTGACGATCGCAACGGGACTGGCCTTACATCGTCTGATATGTCCTCTTCAGGGCTCCTCAATTGAAAGAAAGGACGCTGATCCGAACTGTCAAGAAATCTGGAGGAACTTCGCCGTCGTCTCTTTGCAGCAGAAAGTTCATCAGTTGCGGAACATTGCAAAACTCCTCTTTCTGGTTTATCCACAGGTCAGCGTAAAATCATTTAATTCCAAGTAGAAACAGCCCCCCTAATCGGACACATGGTCTAATATCTAAATGCAAATTTTTCACAAATGTCCCACAAGAAATTTTGATCTGGAATGTTCGTCATAATTTGACTCGGAGAATTGTTTGATTTTAGTCAGGGGGTTCTGTGGAAGGAAGAAAGAGGATATGCAAATAAAACTGGAAATCTGGCGGGTGTATCTCGGATACGTTGTCAACGCCAGGTTCGTAATTCGAATTCAATAAACCGTGGGGCCGCAACCCCTTCGTTACGTCCGCAACAAAGAAAAACTACGTGGGCCGTAATCGCTTCTCCGTAAGCAGGTGCGAGAGCGTTCGCAATGGAAACATATATCGCCGTCCTCTAGACGCTATCGCCGGGTCTGACCACGGCGGTAACGTTCTCCTATCGCACCCCTATGTCGCCGCGAGTTCTCACCGAGGGTGGTTGACGTCCGTCTTTCGCAGGCCGGTACACGCTCCGATAATTTCACTAATCTAGTCAAAGGGGAACAATTAAAGCTCTTACGGCGAACCGGGACGATCAACTCTCGTGTTGACCTCCGAGCTCTCCTCGGGGGTGGTCGAGTTGACGACGCGACGGAAAAGTGCATGGGGACGGCGAAAACCTGAACATTTTGATAATCATGCGGGAGCAAGCAATAAGTTCTCTACTGTCCGCTTAATCTTCGCGATAACCCAATAGTCTCGTTTGTTCCCGGAATCTTGCAACTTTGTTTCGCACGTGGAGCACCGTATGGAAATACTAATTTCCAGAACTTTTTCAATTCTTACCTGTCAAAGGGATTTTTAGACTGTTAATTTAGAATTGATTATTGTAATTCTATTGATTTAGAAATTGTTTCTGAAATCTCTTGACTTCATTTCACATATGGAATACAGTGCAAAAATACGAATTTTGAGATTTCTGGTCTGTTAATTTTTGATAATGGTCATTGAAGACAATTGATCAAATTCGTTGAGATGAACGGGTAGTCGTATCGGTTCAGAGATATTGAGAGATCTAGTTCCGTACAGATTATTGGTATCGCTCTGCATTATCGATGTTTGCTATTGAACAATTCCGTACATGTAAAAGAATCCCAATCGCGCACTAGTAATCATCGATGGTTTACCGCAACTAATTTCAAAACTCTAGACCTCGGTATACTCTAATCAAATCGATATCCCGATATCGTAAGTAGTCAATAACAGGGGAGGGTGGCCACATTCCTGTCATATCTCCTTGTTTTATTATTCTAAGCGGGGGAACCACAAATCAGCCAACATTGCAGGAACTACTAACCCCTAATAAACTGATGCTGGTGATCTTGAAATCCTAGACTAGGCGTCTTCGGTTCAATGAGTAGCTCGATAACGTAAGTAGCCAGTGAGGAGCAGCGTATCCTCTAGGATCAACAAAGTCCTTCCTGAGCCTTGAACAACAGACATTTCATAAAAAAAGGAAACATGAGAGTGTAGGAGAACCAGCAGACTTCCAACAGATACTATTCAAAGGCTTCAAAAATGTTCCAACTTTTCAATATTCAGATCAACGAAACTTTTAAAAATAGTAAAACTATGAGGACTCGCTAGACTCACAGCAACATTTTTATAAGATCATTTAACCCTTCGCACTCCTTTGTCGAGGAGAGGAACATCAGAGAAAGAATTCTTCCTTTATTTATTTAATTGTCTTATTTTCTAGTTGAAAACAAACATAAATTACAACAAAGGTTGAGAGCTATATTTAATATAATTGAATTGTCCTTTGAAGTAAATTTCAAATAAAACACTTAAAACAGTAGGGAGTTGTTGGCAAGAAAATTGAAAAATAATTCGGAGTGTAAAGTGTTAAAGAATTAAGGTTAATCGAGGATCTAAGAACAAATCTGACAAAATGCGTCCATCAAACAGGTGCCGTATTCGAATAAATCAAAGTCTTTCTCGGGAAGACATCACCTTGTCCGAGCGACAGGTGCGACGAAGGAAGAAAGCAACACCCACGCGTCAGGTTTGAAGCTGCGATACCCGCGCGTATCCGCGGGCCCATCGAGGCGTTCTCGCCTATAATGGCTAGGTGTCCGTTACATCTATCCGTCCGCGGCGAAATAATAAAACCGGCCACGGTTAAGAGAGTAGTCGAGCCTCCGGGATACGGATCGCGCGCCGCCGGCCTTGTGTAATTGAATCAATCGGCGATTTACTACCGACAAACCGCTGCCCCGAGTGACGATTAATCTCGCGGCTCGCGCCAGCCACCAACGAGGCCCGGAATATGCTGTTATTTTCGCCTGCTCGTCGGTATTTATGAAGATACCGATCAACCATCGTAATTGCGCCAACAGGACCCCGATATTGATATCCCAGTTTTCCCGTTTCTAGGGGATTAGTTTATGGTATTCACCGTGACGATCGCTATGAAATCGATACCGGCAGTTCCAATCGTCCGTTTAATTCATCCTTTCGCTTGGATAACTGTTCTCCGTCGAAGAGTGGGTCCGATCTGACCTTGATGAAATAAAAATAAATTGCAATCTAGAACTTGATACTGAAAAAAATTGAAATGTGGAAATGAAGAAAATATCGTACAAAGAAATTTTTGGAGTCTCTGTAAGGGATGAACTCACCCCTACATCGAGTCGAAATAAATACAGCCGATAAAAGATACCCTGTTGCAACAATGCTTGTTGTAAAAATAAAAAATTAATGCCTGCAGATTGTGCATCTTGCGCGAGAATAAAAATGGAATACAATTTGGAGCGAGTCTCATTCCCCGTCGCAAACATAAACGCGGCCGATTAAATGGCCGCCGAGCATCCGCGATATACCACAGCGGAACGACGATCGATATTTCGCGCAACAGGGAGGAAAAAAGTCGGCCGCCGAAGAGAGAAAGAAGCGGAAAGGGGAGAGGACGCGAAAGATTCCCTCGGAAGCTTCGATGAGCGACGCGTTATCAATCCAGCCGGCTGATAACGCGCTCATCCTTTGAACAGACGTCGAGGCGGTTCCGAACGACGTTTCGTCATCCGTATCTCCTTCACCCACCCCCTTTCTTCCCTTTAGAAGATCTCGGCGAGACCGCGATAACGAAGATCGTCAACAAATTCACGCCTAGACGGGAAACGAACTTTTAATCGACGATTTTGCACTCTCCCACTCCGCTCTCCCCCACGCTTTACCCAGATTTTAATTTTAAACCGGATTGTGTGCATACGTAATTGTTTGTTAATCGCGCGTCTTGTTTGCGGTGCAATCGGTTACGATTAGTGTTAAGTAAATATTAATTCGCGGGTTATTGAACTCCTGTGTATCAATTATAATATATGCAGTTTTCTTCCACGATTAGCCTCGGTGAATGTTGCTTGATTTTTGCTGCTCCTCGGTTTGCTCGTATCTTTCATGCTCTGTATTATTTCTTCTTTAAATGAAACTCAAGCTTTATTGTACCCACTAATGAAAAATCTAGATTATCAATAGAAGGTGTTAATCGCCGGGGAATTATGTAGAGCGCCGAAGAAATTATCCGAGAGTAAAATTTTGGAGAATCAGGGATTGAAAGCGATCGAAGCGTGGGGGATGAAGTTACTCCAGGAGCTTTGGCCAAATTCATCTGGGACATTGAATGCAGAAGAAACTTTTGAGACTACGGGGCTTATCGAGTCGCAGGCGTTTCTCTCGGCCGACAATCTGCGCGCGATAAATCGGTATCTTTTTCGGTAGCGAGCTTCTCGACGGCCTTTATACCGGAAGGTGGCCTTCGAGCGTAATTGCGGCCATTCTTTCGGTCGGAATCGACGCTCCCGTATCTGGCTTTTATTTGCGTTCGACGCAATTACACCCGTGCACCGAGAACTGCATGCGAGAGAGATATGCCGAAAAAGACGAAGCATCCGCGATAACCGTTACTTACTCGATTCCTACGAAATCCAGATGACAATTATGGTTCCGCTGAAGCCACTCGCGTCGTTTTAAATACGCCGATACCGTCGCTGCAACCTCCATTACCGATTTCGCAGCTTCTACCATTAACGTAACACCTAAACGCCACGGGATTCGCGAAAGAAGTTTCGTCATTACTAGACTGCGGATCTTTATGCAATTACGGCTTTTGAAAATTTGGAAAAAATGCTAGGATATAAAATATGACGGGATTTAGTACGATTTTAATTTAATTCAGACCTAACAAGGCTACTACCACGGAAAATAAGATTCTGTTTTATTTCACCTTCTTCAAATTCAAAAATTGAATATTGCTTCCTAGCAGATCCTATCAAGATCCTATTCCTCAGTATCTTCGAAGAAAATTAAAAAATATCTAGTTTTCCATATCAGGAGAGATTATTTAATTTATTTTTATTAAAGATATTTTACAGCTCTTGCGGGGTTCGTGATACTGACTAATAACAGTTTTCTCGATGGCGTGCGATACCTGTGGTAAACGTTGCTGAGGGGCTAGTTCTTAACTCTGCCGTCCTCCTCGATTATGTTGCATCTTTGTTCCGCGTCACTGTGGCGTGACGTGCGAAGATATGGAGTTTTAGCTTTCCGATGGAGTTTGTATTGTTAATATTCTGTACTCAAACCGTATGTAATATCAGATAATATTTAAATTAAAAACATTGGAACCCGTCGTTCCAACGAGGCTTCCGCAGACTCTTGAGGAACCGACGTCCTCTGCGAGACCTCCAGCACTTTCTGCAAGTTTCACCCCCTCTACCATCGCGTTGGCTGCGTAGAGCGCAGCCGGTATCGCACGGGAAGAGACGGGTGTCAACAGCCCCAGCGGAGAGAAGGTCGTGGCCGATCGAATCGACAGGCCAGTTTCGTTGGTTAGGTCGCATCCGCGTGCCCACCTGTTGACATCGTGGCCGAGGTGAATCGAGGGTGGTCGCAGAGACGGACGGGGGACGAAGGGGGCGGTAGAGAAGTAACGGTTGTGTGTGGCAGCGGCCCACCGAGTGCCGAGGGAGAAAGACAGAGAGCCGGCGTTGGCGGCGCGCAAGGGTGCTTGTTCATTATCTGCCGCGCTGCGAACGCCACCGGGCTGAAAGCCCAAAAAGGCGCATCCCGCCATTGCAAAAAATACAGCTTCCTGCCGCCGATATTGACGGCGTCCAGGCGATCCTCCCCACACGAATTCGCGCGGATCATCTTTGCGAATCGGTTTCGCACCCTCCACATTCACTTTGCTCCCCTTTGATCCCCTTTTAATTCTTTAGGTCGTCATTGCTCCAGGTACTGCAATTTAATATGTTGCTATTTCAATGCCGTAGATATTGATTCTGTTATTAGATGCACATAAATTCTTAGATGTTAATCATTGATTTTTATGCAGACCAACATGTCTTTTATTGGCCCATTTGTTTCGATACTTGTCGTCATTGTTATATGCCATGAAGTATTAAAACTAGTATCAACAGGAAAGTGATAGACTGTCTACACATCGTGCTATATTATCAGGACTTTGGATGATGTGTCCAGACGTATCATTCGCAAACTTCATCCCCTACGGCGGAAGATTCCAACCAATAAATAACAATTCACAGTGATAAAGCTTCAACAAAGAGCTTCGATACCTTCCTCGACGATCTTTCCCTGCGAATCGAGGAAGGATCTATCGTTATCGCGAGGATCGAGCCGGATCGACGGGACTTATCGGTGGTGCGCAGACAGATGGGAGAGCCCGGTGTCTCCTGGGTATCGCGGATGAACGATAAGGTGTTTTTCAGAGCGAATCAGTGTTAATGGATGTTTTCACGCGGGTTCGCGCGACCGGCTGCATCGCGGCTACAGATAAGCTGCATCGCGGAACATTGACAGACATCGCATCTCTTCATTTTTTTAATCCCTCCCCCCTCGGGTACCCTATCGGTTAGCCCGTTGCGACGCCTCCTCCGCCTGCTTTCTCTGTCCGCGCTGGAAAGCTTTCACCCGCGGTTGGAGCGGGCTGTTCGTCTTCCTTCGACTTTCTGCCAACGATATCGGGGGAAGACCGATACCCTCGACGGTGATCTCTGGGACAAGACAACAATGCAATCTGCGCGCCGAACGGCCGTCCGATCAGTGGAAAACAGTCGCTATCGAATTGCGTTGTTGCGAGGGTAGACTCGAAAACCGACCGAAAAATCGCTATTTTGGGATCTGCATCTGTCCAAGTCGATGCGAGAACCTTGATCTCATCGATCGATCGAAAATATGGACGGCAGATGCACCAGATTGATCATTAGACTGAGGATCTTTAGGCGAAATAAAAATCGTATGCATCGACTACAGGAAAGGGAGTTTAAAAATTTATTTCTTCCCTTAATAATTTCAATGGGTTGTACACAATGTATACCAAAAATAATTATATTAATTAAAAATGGAATAATGTATAAAATACTCTACAAAATGGTCCAATGATGAAGAATATCTGTACACAACAAAAAATGATTCGAGAATAAAGCGTCGGGGTTAAACACTGAAATGGTCATAAAAAGCTGGAATGAAATTATGTGATGATGGTGTTCGCAGTCATAAGACCGATGAAAGCCATATTTATGGTCAGCCTAGAACCCATCGATTTCCCGATTCAATTTCACGATTCGTAAGGGTCGACGATACTCTCAGAAACGTACAGACAGCGATTTAATAAACTTTCCCGGTATACTCTTCGTCTGCATAGGAAGTATACCGATCTTATCTGGGAACACGTGTTTCCTCGCACGGAGATCGTTTAGCCCTGACTAAGTAAGAAATCACTGCCTCAGGGTTTTTACTGAACTGATAAGTAGCTGATCAATTGATGAGACTGCCGGGAAAGATCGTGCGTGTTATTCTGATTATGCAATGTACCGGATCCCGCATAATAAGCAGTGTCAACAACTGGAGAGGTTGTACACTATTTTCCTGGCTGCAAAATCCAGTTTGAACACTGCAAAGAATATTTATAGCGTCTACACTATTTAAATCCAGTATATCAATTTTTCTACAGCTTCTCTATTGTAGACAAAAAGATCAGCACTTGTCAGTTAAAACAGCAAGAACAGTCTGGAAACGAGGCTTTGGGAGCTGCAAGAAAATTCGGAAAATATTCCCAGGGATTGCCGGATTTCTACATTCCCGAAAATGATCCTACACTCCCACGTAGGATCGACGTGGTTTTGAAAAATCGAGCCGCGAGGCCTCGTTTCGAGTGCGCACGGCCGTGCGCCCGTGGGATTTAGTAAAAAAGCGAAGGAGGCAAAAAAAGAAACGAAGAAGAAGGAAAGAAAGAAAGACACGAATGGCCTACGAGTTGTTAGTCGTCGATAGGATATCAGTTGATGGTCAGCCGGACGGAGATAGCGGTAATGAGCGACGAGAGGAAAGTTTCCATCGGGCGAATAACCAGTAAAAGGAGTCGCGGCAGAGAAAGGGGACGGGGGAGAGAGACCGGATGATGGACTGATTACGCTCCACGGCCGAGATAGCAGTCTGATACCGGCAGAACTTCTACGAATTCCAAATTCACTTCCCGAACGTTCGCCGGCGACGCGACGCTGGTTCCGACCGAGCGATACGCCGAAAAAAACCGGGAAACCAGACGAGACGGATGGAATAATTACCGTATCTGCGTCTGGCTTCGCGTCGTGATGCTCTAGTATGCAGCGTCTGCACTGTACTGTGGCATAGAAATTCTTTAGAGAGGCTGGAGCCGATGTGGTTGCGACTTCAAGGTCGGTCGAGGTAGCGAAATTGTTTCGGAGCGAGCCTTTGTGGATTTAGTGAGCTTTTTTGACGTTCTTTGGAGCCTGGAGAATATAGCCTACTTTAGAAATGATTTTAATGGAATAATCTTGATGGAGATTGCGTCTCAAGGTTGAAGAAGATAGCTAAACTATTGGGGACCAACAATTATTGGGGACTCAATTAAATAAATATTTTATTGATGATTGCATGCGCATTGTGTGGCGCTGGATACAGGGATTTCTCTTCTTTTCTCCTTGAGGCTAGCGGTAAGCTAGAGTTTCTGGAAGGAACAAGATTGGTCTTGTTTGGGCTAGCGAGACGTATCGCCAGATCGAGATTACGTCTACCGGAGCAAAGTTCGTAGATAGAACCCATCAAAGGAGAATTGTCTTCGGGAAGAAACGTTCTTTCAAAAAAGCTCGCTGGATATTAGAGAGTATCAGCTTCCTCTAATCTGCGGATGATATCTACAGCAATGCGTTTAATCTTGAAGTCTTGAGCATTCCGAGTTGAGTGTATCGGTCGGATGTGGTTTCAGATCTCTGCGAGATCACGGCTCGGGGTCATCAGGAGGAATGTGGTAACGATGAAGACGCTTAGGTGACGATGATTGAAACGTTCGTTTGGATCGTTGAAGACGTACTCCTGGCTATGATTGTATCAATGGCTGGAAACTGATTAAATACCAAGGACTAAATAGATAAATCTTCAAAAAAAAGAAGGAACAACAACGACACACACTTAATTAATGCTTGAACCTTGCGAATGGTCCTAAAGGTTCACTCGGGGGTTAACAGTCTCCGTGCCTAACCCACCCACAAAGTTCGTCCCGATAGAGCCCGAAGAATCGTCGAGGACGCTTATCGTGACGAAAAAGCGTGGCTCGAAAAACAAGTTACCAAAAATGGGCCGAATCGCTGCGTAACCAATAATCATTTCCATCCCACGGCATCGCGTGCAACATCGTGCGTCGGAGAGAGCACACCCTCCGATATCCTGAATCCGATTATGCTGCGACACCGTACGCCCTGAGTATCATTACTTTCTTGCGCACAAAGAAAGAGAAAGAGAAGGAGAGGGCGGGTTATATCGAGCCGCGTCATTCCCCCTTCGTTTAATCGAAGCTTTGCCGAATGTTGCACCGAAACGAGGGACGTGTACACGACAGCAGGTCCTTTAAGAGGCTCGGCCATGAAGCGACGCGGAACAAGCCGGGGGAGGAGTGAACGAGCTACAACTTCGATATGCACGGATAGATGGAAGAACGAACGAACGAACGTTCGGTCGGTCTTCTCTCGGTGCACCGATGCAATATGCACGCGATCCGGGTTTTGATAATAAAGGGAGCCTTATGCAGGCGCGGCAAGTGTGTGTTTATGCGGACCAGGGTGAGGGGCGATAGGCAAAGAGCCGAAGAGTCCGGGGGAGGGATCGAGAGAGCGAGAGAGTGAGAGAGGGAGAGACGAACGAACACGCCGGAACACCGCGTGCACGCGTTACAGAGAGAGATAGCGAATATAGAAAGAGAGACCGTTATCGGTAAGCACAGACTCGAACGAAGAACAAGGAGCAAAAGAAACGAGGAGACCACGGGAAGACCACGACGACCGACGACGACGACGACGACGACGAAGAAGAAGAAGAGTGGCCGCAAGAAGAATGCTCACAATGCTGTAATTTCAGTGTTTGATCTTCCCATCTCTCTATGGGGGTATTATATGGGTTCTGCACAGGTTACACGTACGGAGAACGGTTGACGCGTGTTCGACCCTGTGCGTAAGCGTGTCTGAGTGTTCGAGGGGGAGGCCGGTTTTATTTTACCCGCATTATTATTCCGTTGGAGATCGCGCGCTGATCCGTGGCCCGTTCCACGGCTCGCCAAGGCAAACCCCGTAGAGAGCCGCGCTTATTTATGGATGGATTCCCTTTTAACTTTCGGCAGGATCTCTCTCTCTCTTTTCCTCTCTTGATCTGTCTACCTATGCCCCATCCTCCTTTATCTTCCTCTACGCGGCGAGACCTTTTGTCGTAGTCCAAGCTGCAAGTCTGTCCACGCGAACAACCCTAAACGGGACACCCCCGCAACCCTTCAGTTTGATACGGTTTCGAGTCTTTGTGAGAGCTAGAAGCGATACGAGCATCGCTATCTGCCACGCTAATAATGCATCCACCCCTGAACCAGGACTCAGGACCTGTCTTTGAAGTCTTTGTCCCGTGCGCCGAGATCCTCGCGAGATTTCGAAAGATTGCTCGCCTTATTGAGTATTTATTAGACTTGGGGTCCCGGGGCTGGAACTGGAGGCTAACGGAGGGTCAGTTTAGATTTCGATGGTCTCGAGTATTTCAACCCCTTGTTCAGTGATTCGTTTAACTGCTACGGTGATTAGAATTGCAAAAACAAGAGCCAAATTGCAACATGTTCCTTCCATCAAGAATTTACAAAAATTGGAAATAGTATATCACTGTTTGATTTTTCACCTACTCGTTTCACGCAATCTCCGGATTAACCAAAAATCATTTTGTTCGTATTTGGGTCACCCGGTGATACACGGAATCCCACTCCCCTGGTACGCGGAAGCTGAGAATAAATTCTGAGTCTGGTGAAAAAGTTGCACACCTGGAAGAAAGGCGCAGAAATAATCAGTACGCGAAGGAAAGATCAAACGGCCGGTTAATTTCCAAACACAGCGAGGGGAATAAGCCTGTCGATGGCCCGAGGCATTCCTTGCCTTATCCTGACGCGAGCGTTTCTTTCCAGGCCGATCACTTATGGCAATTTAACGGATTTAACGACCACACCTGTACCACGGTCTGTCCCGGTCCCCTTTTCCGTGTAGCGACGCCGGTTCGATAAGAATCGGGCCGAACTGTGAGAATCGACGACGACGAGGAACAACGCTCGGCAGATCGATCGGTCCTCGTCCTCGTCGTGGTCGTTGTGGTCTTCGTGGTCGTCGCAACACTGCCGACGACGACGACGAAGACGAACACACGGGGAGGAAGACGAAGGCGCGCGTTTCCATCTCGCGGAATGCATTAAGCCGGACGTCGTCCTCGCGAATGGAACCAAGTGAGCGGCACGCAGACGATTTTTAACCAGATAGGATTCTGCCTCCACCTCCTCATCTCTTTCTCTCCTCTCTTCCTCCTTTGCCTTTCTTCTGTCCCCCTTCTCCCTCCTGTAACGCGCTCCTTCTCGGACCACCGAGACTCCCGCACATGCGAACCGGACACGTAAAAGCGAATGCATACGGTCGAACGTCCGCAGAAAGAATAAACCGTTCGGCCCAGGGTCGGATCCAACGAAAAAATTGTTATTCCACTTTTTCCAACATCTCCAAACCTTCCGAAACATCATCGACATATTCTACGACTTATTCGTCTTCTGCAGCGACTGTACTAAGAATGACGATTTTTTAAAATTATTAATTTGAAGATGAAAAATATGCAAATACAAATTTTTGGACAAAATTACATACAATTTAATCACTCATTTGCTACATTAAGGAATCTGCAATTTAAAATTCTACGTACCTGAGAAGCAACCCTGAAGACTATTAAAAGACATTCTACAGGATGATTTTAAAATTCTCATTCAAGATCGTCAGTGGACCGACATTTCTGAACGGTCCTGTAGGAGGCCAGGAAAACAATAAGAGCGGAGTCAGTTCCCAAAGGGCTCGATAACTGGTAATCCCCTTTGTCACAGCGAATTAGCTGTGGCGCGAGCCCTAACGAAACCAGAAAGGCGTCCGACTAATATCACCTGTGCGATATGGCAGTCGGAGTCACTCCCGATTAATCCACCTCTGGTTGACAAACGACCCCGGGACGTACAACAGGGATATCCCGTAGCCGCGTTGGAAAAGAACATGTGGACCGAGTTTGCCTCGAGGGGGCTGAGAGAGCACAAGGGGATTGGCTCGTCGAAGAGGAAGGAACGAAAGAAAGAGAGAGCAGGCAACCCCAGACGATGCGGAGACTGATAAAACTACGAATGATAACGTTGTTCCCCGGCCACCCCCGCGACTGCCACCCCCTTGCGCCGGTTGCGCCCACAGTCCGTCTGTTTCTGACTATCCGCGATAATCTCGTGCTTCCGCATGCGGCGGAACGAACAGTTTTGCCCCCGGAGCTCTGATCCTCTCGCGGAAACCGCTTCTGACTGCCGGTGTTTGCGCTCGGCCGCGATAACAATCGAATTCGAATTCTTCCTGAACACCCTGGGCGATCGCGCGAACCCTTTCCAAAGATTCCTGATACCGAAATATCGATCTGGGAGTATTTCGCTTGGAAAAGATAGAGGACCTCTGTGTCAGTTCACTTTCAGATACCACTATCTCCATCTGCTGTCTATTGTCTTTGCGCGGAGCACTTAAAGGTTGGTGGAACGGAATGAGGATAGAGTAGTCAAGAACCAAGAAACGAAAATAGTGGTCTGCAGTGAAGGATCTCACAAGTTTTAGTTAAGCAGTGAAGGCGCAAGAAAAGAGTACAGTGATGTAAACCGAAGGATCTCTTAGAGTTTAAGCTAAAGTTTAGGTATCCGCGAGAGGATAGCTTTCAAAACTCATTGCCAGAGTAGGTATCAGCCTTCGTCGAATGTACTTAACATTAAAGCCCACGCTACTCGTATAAGAGTCATTAATAAGAGTAGATCCTAGCAGCCATAGCTGGCTAAAAGCTTGCTCCTGCTCTCGGCAGCGTTAGAATCTACCAACTACCGTAAGACCAGCTGCGGCGCAATTAGGCCAACGTCCACTAAAAAGTTTTCGTTCGAGCAAGTCACCTAAGTAGACCGGGCGAGCAACCGCGCCTAATTGGCCACGACTCGCTCGGTTCCCCGGGTTAACAATTACCCGGGACTCCCACGCTGTCGCCGATCAACACCATAACCGTCAACACCAATAAACTCTCATCGGCATCACGAAGAGAGGACGCAGAGGAAGAGAGAGAGGTAGTCCATCAATATCCATCCGGGAGCGGCGAACGATTTCCCCGGAACGAACGTTCGAAACCAGCCGGGAGAAGACGAAGAAGATGGTTATCGATCCGCAGGCGAGATCGTAGTCTCGGAATCAAAGCGGTTAGCAGTGGGTACAAGTACGTACGGCAGGGAGCAGCGTGTAAAGGTGAGCGGTTGCACACGGGAACGTGCATCTTCTTATGGCCGACGAGAAGACAGTAGTCCTTTCTCGTGAGAGATTCGCGGCCGATAACCACCGTCCCCGTACCGTATATCGGCGACCACGCTCAAAACCCTTTAGCTACCTGGTGCCCGATCTTCTGCGACTCGGGGACATTGGTCGGGAACAGAGGAAACCATCAGCAAACTGCCAAATATCCTCGGAGGATTCGGCGATGTTAACCTTCTCCCTGTGTATGGGGTGCACTTTCACCAAAGGCAGACAAAAGCAAAAATAAGAAGTTGACAAATGGAAAATTTCTGAAAATTTCAAATCAATAAAATTTCACAAATACTTATGCAGACATATTATTTCTTTGCACACGGTTAACATTAGAATAGCAGTACACAGAGAGCTTCGGACTCTCTAATCTTCAAGACTGGAGCAGCCTTGTATCCAAGCGATATCAACAATATTTCCACTATTTCCTCCAACTCGCACAGACTCGCTCTCCAAAAGCATACCACGACGATCTAAACGAGCAGCGATTATAAATGCGCAGGCACGTTGGCCTAAACACCTCATTTATCTCTTGGGTAGAAAAAACTATAGTCATCGTCGCATTAACATATAGAATTCCTGCAGCCCCTCCGGGTTTCGCAAGCAAACGGTGTTAACGGGGCAGAGTCTCTAATCGATCTATCCCCGATAGCGAGAGTTAATGGTACGTGTCAGTGTCGATCGGCAAGACCGATCGCCGTGTTATTTTGACAACGGCGTTGCACGCGGTTACGGCGTTAATTAGGTGGAACGTTGCGGCTTGTACCGAGGTGTCAGCGTCCTCGTCGTCCTCGTCGTCGTCGCGTTCGTCCTGGATCGCGCGACCGTGTTACCTGGTCCCGGGATCGCAACCGTGCGACGCCGCCGCCAACAGCTAGGCTCTGCAACAGCCGAGCTGCATCCAGCAGCCGCGAGCGTATCCGAGCTTCTTTCGCCGGCATCGACATGCAGGCTCGATCTTATCGATGATATTAGCGAGCGTGTCGAGAGCGTAGGTAACACCGTTCCTCGCGCGGTATTCTCGTATTGCTCGACGTTTCTCTGCGATCTCTTTCTTCCCTTTTCCGTACCGGCCCGTCTCTGCCGCCTACCACTCGCAACACGCTTTGTGCGATCACCGAACGGTAGCCCGACGAACCCGAGAAGTCTTTTAGCGAAAAACGATGGAAATCATTATCGTCCCTTCCTAGAACAGCCGCTTTTTACGGCCGGTCGACTATAAGATCATTAGCGATGGTAGAAATGGCGTGCTGTACTTTAGGGTGCACGCAGTCGGAGAGTGAGTTAACGATTGGTGAATGAAATAAAAAGATGTATTAAATTGACCTTGCTCGTTTTTGCCACACATGCATAAAATCTAGCGATAAGGCATCCATCGAATTCGAAACGCAGCTGGATCGGAGAATCCAGGAACTCGGAGACGAGACCCGTCGAATTTCCATCTCGAAGGGGGCGCCGATATCAATTTCTCAGCGGGCTGACTGATTACGTGTAACCCACGCGATCTGTTCCTCGTTCCCGACGCGACACGTCATTCCTCTCGTCGAGGAGAGCGGCGTTTAAAGTGCGAGCACGTGGGTGGCTCGGAATAGAAGGGGACAAAAGACGTCGGCTCCAGGAGCAAGGGGGACTATAAGGGGGACCATAAGGGGAACCACGAGGGAACCACGAGGGGGACCATAAGGGGGCCCAAGAAGGGAGCTCTCTCTCTCTCTCTCTTTCTCTGCTCGGCGCGTCGGTAAAGACGAACCGAGAAGGAGGACATTTAAGAAAGACTGAGGAGCGGCATCACCTCATTCCGCCCTCTTATCTATGCATCTCTCGGCAGGAGTGCACGTGTGCGCGCGCGCGATCACGTCCCCAAGAGCAAATACAAAAGCAAGAGACGCGTCGGTGTCCCGGGCTGATAGAATACATCCTCACGAAAAACGAAGGAAACAGGGCCCCGACGTTTCGTGACGCCCTTATGCGTCCGACATAAGGCGAACGAGCAGACGATTTCACGGCCGATATCGAGCCCGAGCCCGGATACCGCGAGCATTTTTCGGCACGATCACCTGTTCCACGGAGTTTTTCGCCTCGGCAATTTGGTGCTCGGAATTAGCCTCTTCCCGGGAACCCTAACACCCTATTCGATCGCCCGGAACTTTTTCTGAAACCATTTTCTAACGTCGCTCTTGGACTAGCAACCCTCTACGTTCGCGACATTCGGAACGTGATCCTCAAGCTGGCGCATTAAAACAACATTTTTAGATCATCAGTTGCTTCGTTATGAATAGTTAGCGGATTTTATTTATTTTATTTTATTTATTTATGGCAAAAATTAGTAAGTCTAATTTAAAATGTTATACTATTTTCAACCTATTATTCAACATATTAGGAATGAAAGTAAATTTTTATTTCACTCCAGTTTGTGTTGAAACCAGGTCGAAAGTTTTTATTTCGCATAAAGATCCGCTGTCCAGTTACGAAGTTTAGAGTTGCTAATGGTATGGGAAAATTTGTTTAATTCCCGAGAGTGCACTGTGGATGGTGGAATTTGCTAAAACATCATCAAAAATTGCATCATCTAATTTCAATGAAGAACTTTCCAAGAAGGTATCGACATCGACACGTCGTCTAACAAGATCTCAAGTCTGCAAGCGTGCAACAGCTGATAAAGTTCATCGAATGACCTAACGAGCTTCTTCCGAAATTGAAAGCCTGGATCGGAGGCAAAGGGCCGCGCGGTAAAGGCTTTACGGTGAAGGATATTGTTCGGAACCTGGCGAAATTCCCGTTAGGTCGTCGCCCCATAAATACTTTATCGCGAAACCGCACGGAGTTTCGCGCCGCGCGCGGTTCATAGCGCTTTTGCCCGTCGCGTAAACTTTACGAGCATCGTGACCGCCGTAACACGGCCGGGTCTGGTTATTTGTTTCTCGGAGCGATACAGAAAGCCGGTGAGAACGAGATCCGTGGCTCGTGTCTCGTCTCGAGTGCACGCCGCTCCGTAATAATATCTTGTTTAGCCGGACAAACAACGGCACGCGCGCCGCCGTGTCTGAACAGACCTAATTGCCCGGCTCGTATTTGCTCGGCAAACACCTACAAGCGCGCCGTACAAACCGTCTTCTTCCTTGTCTCGCACCTAGACAGGCGAGAGGTGAGTCACTATTGTCGCCTAACTGCTACCTCGACACCGTGATTAGATGATTAAGCTTATCGCCACTGTCAATTCGTTCTCGATCCTCTCTTTTCCCGACGCCAGTCGGTTTGCTCCGTGGCGCGGTACGAGAAAACGTTCGACTGACTATAGGTTTTTATGCAAACAAATTTTTAAAAAATCATCCTATGCATTTAAGAACATGCGAAAATATTTTATGAGAGACAGTCAAATTGGAATCTTTCCGACATTCTTTCTAAGATATCCAATTTAAAATTCAAATTAAAAAGGCTCTGGTTCGCCCAGCCGGATTAGCTGGCGACAGATGTATCGAAAACTTTTCTCCCTAGTTTTGAGGACAACGAGTTATGCGAGAGAAAAGGCTCTCGCGGCGCATTGTATCCGAGCCGCATCCGTGGAACGTGTTTATTCGTCCGGACAGCCTTCGGTCGTGGTTTAATTGCCATCGAAAGGTCGTCCTTAATTTTACGTTATCTCGATCGGGAGAATTTCGAGGCCGGTACTGCCACAAAATGACCGAGGCGCCACTCTTATCTCAAGAGGCACGGATAAGCCCGATGATTGAGGAGAAAAGGAGCACTCGAGATACCTCGGCGTCGGGCCCGAGGTTTCCAACGGAGTCGAGCAGAGAGACGAGCCAGAAATTGTTCAGAAATGACACACGCACCGATACGTAAGCGTACACACGTTTCCACGTTGGCGAATCTGATACACTTTATCGATGATTTCTCATCGGTTCCGTTGCCAATCAATGTATTCGTCACGGCGACTGCGAGTCACTTGGGCCGATTGCAATATTGAATTCAGCATGCTAATGTAACGCATTTGCATCATAGATGTTGCGTTTCTTTGCCTCGGCCAAATTAAGTGGCAATTTAATGATTAATTAGCTGACAAGCCGTAACAGCGAAGCCTTCGAGGACGGCGAATGGTATCATCCGCCGTGAACGTGTTAACGGCCGTCAAGTGGGAACGTTGACGACGAGATCAATAAAATTTATAGGAAAAAAAGTTTTAAATGGCAGTCAATCACGTGAAATAGTATCTTAAATGGAAAGTAAAATGTGAGGGTCCACTAATTCTACTTTTATTTGATCTTTGTGTTTTAAATACGAATTTTAAATTCTTTAGTAGAATTTATAAGAGAATTTAGAGAAACTAAAGGAGCGTTACTAAAAATGGCTATAGTGACCGGATAAACACATTCGCTGATCACAGGTTGTCCGATGTCATCGGTGCACTTTTGTCATCGGTGCGCGTGGTTTTCCGTCCGATTTCACTTCGAAACTCGTTTGAAAACGAGGCCCTTTGACACGTTCCCTCTGCTCACTCTGCTCCTCGTCCCGCGCGTATCTCATCTCGTGGATCGGCCATGGAATAAAAGGAGCTGAATGCCACCTATCGTTAAGAATCGTTCGCGGAATACTCCACTTGCGAAAGCGAGACAATTATCTGATTCGGCCGCGGAACGAAACAACGGCCAAATCGTTCTGACCGAGATCAGATGCGATCTACACAGACCTCCACCTCCACCTCATCCTCCTCCTCTTCTCGTGGCCCTCCCCCACGACACGAGAAGAAGAAACTCTCGTTGTTCCGATCAGTTAACGCTAATGAGCGATATATTTGGAAGACTCGCAAAACTGGCCGCAGCCGTTGCAGTTCTTTCATATGTGTGCAATAGTCCGCTCTGACGCGTTGCCGATTAGCATCTGCGATTCTGCAACGCCTCTCCGTTGCAACATGCCCTCCCTGAATTACTGATAAATTAGCTGGATCGATCTTATCGAGAAAAATTGCTGGGACATCTTGGCTACTGCGAATCGATAGGATTTTTAACTAATTTGAATATTAAATATTTCTTCCGACCTAAAATAATTCCATTGTATATGATTTTTTTCTCTTTGTAAATATGAAATCGATATAATATCTCATAAAATACTTAAATGTGTAGTAATTGATTAGTAGACAGTGGTTTTTATGCGTTTATGAGAAAAGTGAGTAGGTGTAATATAAAACAGATTGTTGCGATTCAAGTCCATTAACTAGATACCAACATATTTAATGGTGTAAACAATATTGTAAATAATGATACAGCAATTTTTAGTGATGACTCTAAGTGCTAAGGGTCAGCACTGTGGTAAATGGAGCGAAGGTGGATTTGTTAATCGTTCATTTCCTCGACCGCGTTAATTTTATTTGATAGCGTTATCTTTGCTCTAGGTGCTCTACAGGGTGTCCAAAAAATGTTGAAAGCTTAGAAGTGATAACGTAGATTCTCTGTCCACAATCTGCGTATTTCTATGTTGCTACGTTGGACGAGAGAAACGGTGTTTTTTCATCACGTAGGATTCCGATCGATACGTAAATACAGCGAAGCGTTGCCCGCATTAGTTCCCATACGTCAATATATCGAGAACGGAGTCGATATCGCGATCCTACTGGACGAACCGAGCAACCACCCTTGCTGTCCGGCTTATCTCGAGACTTGAGAAAACGCAGACGCTATACGCGTCCTGGTCTAATCTGGCTGGTATCTGGGCCCTAAAAACCACCAGAGGCCAGAGACAACGGTATAATAGGATAGAGAAGCGAGAGAGAGAGACTGTTCTCCACCTACGGAATAGCAAACGCGAACTTCGTACGCACTATCGGCGCGTCCTTGCCTCCCGCAGATCGCGATCGGATCGAATGACTTAGCACGCCGAGGAACGCTGAGCCAACAGATTCTACAACGCGCGCGAGGCAATGAATATTAAATGATGGCGATAGCGATTGACGACTCTCTGACGCTACCTTAGGATCTGACAGACTGCTGGCAACGCTGGGAATCGCGAAATTGGCGAATCTGACGAAAATGTAGCTGCTCTGCTGCGAATAGAAATAATAGCTGAGAATTATCAAATTTCTAGTATTTATTATTGGACTGTAGATTTTATATCTTCGACAATGTGCGTGAAAATATATTTGTTACGGAATTATGGATTTTATTCGTTCGTAGATGTTGCTGACAGACCGATCGTATAGCAGTAGCATTTTACCAAGAGATCATTCCGATGACTCGCGAGCGTCGTGCGTCATCGACGACTCGCCGAGCTCGGTGAATTTTAACGAGTCCCCTAAACTCTCGAAATTCTGTCTGGGACAGGGCGAGCCGGTAATTAGAGCACGGTACGTAGACCATCAGATTCGGTGAAACTACGAGGATCACGACAAAAGAACCCGGTTCGATAAGGGGAGCGGCGCAAACGCAGATACGGCGTATTGTTTCGAGAGCGCTACGGCTCGCGGTTGCAGGGCCGAGATTATTCATATCCACGTGCGTCCGTCGCGCTGTATTGTCGATTAGTCGTCGCGATGCTTTTGATCGGCGGATCGTACGAACGTGACGGTCGGCAGGTTAAAATCTGCTATCGGTGGGTATCAGCTCATTACGCTAATATTCACTCGGAATGCCGGCCCGATACGGTATCTCGATCGTGCCTCTCGCGTTTCGCGAATGCCTTTTTGCGCTCTGTGTGTCTCCGCCGCGATCTCCAGCGCTCGCGCGCGCACACGTGCAGAGGTCGCGCCATTTTTGGAGCTGCAAACCTTGCCACTGTGTGTATGTATGTTTCGCCCATTCCCAATAACCGCGCTACCGCGAAATCGTATCCGCGATTCCGATCGGGCTCCGTTTGTCCCCGTTGATTTTATGCAGCAGCTGCGTAACATACGGCTCGTTTCATTCGTTTCGCGAGAGAGATCTATGCTGCACCATGGACACTGTCGACATTACATTCGACCGGCACCACGCCGCGTGTCCTGTCAATTGACCTAATGCATCTGTTTATTATCTACAGTCTTATCAGTCACGTGATCTAGCCGATGGTCCAAGCTAAAACAAAGGGATCATTCGAAGTCGCTTTGGAGATGCACCCTAGTAACAGCTGTGGATAGGGACTACACATTTAAGTCTAGAATCTGGAGTTTGACTTCCTTAATTTTGTAAATATTGTGTTGATCAATTTAGCCGATAGTCGAGGCTAAAACAAAGGCATCATTCGAGGTCGCTTTGGAGATGCACCCTAGTAACAGCTGAGGATAGTGACTACACATTCAAGTCTAGAATCTGGAGTTTGACTTCCTTAGATTTGTAAATATTGATCAATTTAGCTGATCATCGTGGCTGTAGAAATCTAGGGTGTGATTTGCTTAATTTCGCGAATAGTATATATTGATCAATTAAAGTTTGTAGTTGGTGACTGATCCGGAACGCAAGGGACACTGTGAAAGTGTCAATACGACGAATGCAACAGTGTCACTCGATATCGAGATTATTGCGAAATCCAAAGGTCTGTGATCGACTGGAATAGAGTTCCTTATAGGATCTAAAGAGGTCAAGTATCATTTCGGGCGAGCGATTATATTTCGTAGCACACTTTGAAACTGGTGTTGAATACATGTACTTTACTACCAAAGCTATTCAACTGTCATAGGTATCAAGCTCCTGACACTCGAAGCTAGTTCCTCAAAAATCAATGTTATAAAGCAACGGGTGTATGTAATAAAGTAGGAGACACTAAGCTTCGACGCGAGACTAATCGTTGCGTTACGAACTGGGATCAAGGATCAGTTACAGAACTAGTACAGTGATAATGTCTAAGGTAGCTACGACATTATTGGAGTTTAATGACTCTAGCTAAAGAGTGGATAGTTTCCAACCCTCGAGTCCCAGATAGCCAGCTGATCCGAAGAACCCACAGAGACCCAACCGAGAAGGGGCACATCAAAGATCCCCAAAACACCGACCCCAATCCCGGAGGTCTAAGTGCACTTCACCACAGCATTCCTCATTTAACGATCCCCAAAATCTACGGGAAGATCCTGGAGTCCCTAGATACGCATAGGACAGATGTCTATTCGGATGATCCGCTAATCTATGAACAGTGTTATCGCCGTGGGCCTATCAAAAAATTCTGGGAACAAATGTGGTCGGCGGGTCCCGGCGCTAGAAGAGGAGGAGAAAGAATAAAAGGGTAGATAGAGCGAGAATGAAATGGAAGAGGATCGTCGAGGCGGGCCGGCTGAAAGGAACGGTTCCAGTTGTGTCCAGCATCGTGGGTACATCGCGGTTATCGGCGTAAAGCCGCGTTTACACGCGTGTAAAGCTGGTACGAGGTCTGGTTGACACCGCGGCGCGGCTATGGAGCGGAAGAGAAGTCCATGGGGACACGTAGGACGACGATGGTTTAGGCGAGGAGCGAGGGGGTCGAACGCACACCATGGGTAGTAGGAAGAAGAAGGAGAAGAACTCCGCGGACACCATTCCAGCGATGCCAGGGCCGTGTCGTAACAGGCTGGAGTGACACCACAATGCGGTGTAGCAATTTGTAGGCTCGCCCTTCGTCCTTCTTCCCCGCGTGTGTCTCCCTCTCGGGAGAGAGCCAGCCAGCCTCCAGCAGCAGCCGCCGCCTCCTCTTCCTCCGCTTGTATTTATGAGCCGAGTCCGGAGAACGCCTGTATCGGTTCCTCCTCGCGCTGGCTAAAGGCAGGAAGAACGCGTTCGCTCGCCTGCCCGTGCTCGCTCGTACTCTGTTCCGTGCGAGCAAGAGCGAGCGAGCACGAAAACGAGTACGAGGCGGTGTGCGCTCCTCACCGAACAACGCCGATCGACGACGAACAAGAAGAAGAAAAGGCACACACGGAGGAGGACGCGAAGGAATCGGTGGGTAGCTGGAAGAGGAACGGAGAAAAGGCACCAAGGGGGCTAACTAGACGAGATCAACGCCGCGATAGTTGTCTCTCCTGCGTTTCTTCGCCGAAGAAGACGCAAGACGGAGAAAGAGAGAAAGAAAGATTCGGAGAAGGTGGAACAAGGTGGATAGACGTGCCTCTCGAAAGGGAGAGGGGAACAAGAGGGATAGAGAACATCGGGCGAGAGACATCTGCGGCGGTTGGATTCATGCGTTTGCGCGGAATAAGGGACCCGGCCGAGGAAGATAAGGGACGCTGATGGACCTTCCTTCCACGTTTCTTCTTCTTTCTTCCTCCTCTTCTTCTTCGTGATTCTTTCCATCTCTGTCCTTCTCTTTCTCCCTTCGTCCTGTCCTTTCCTCGCCTTCGTCTTCTTCTTCTTCTTATTCTTGCCTACCCTCTTCCCTCCCTGCTCGTCCCTTTCACGTCACCCGCTCATTGCACACACCGCCGGCCGATCGACACTGATAGCCGCAACGACTCTTCGCGGGTAACCGGCCACGACGGAATTTGCGACTTCGCTTTTGTGCCTTTCGCTCTGGGGAACCACAGAGGGGACCATCGGAGGAAGCGTGCCCCTTTGTACCCGATAGATTCGAGAGGCAGATTTCGGGAATCTACACCCCGACGAATCGAATTCCACAGGGTAGAACCGATACTCCAGGAACGTAATTAGACGGCGGCGGGACCAGCGACTTCGCGGGTACAATATGCACCTTTCTTTCCATGCAACCCTTTCTTTGCGAGAAATTGTACCAAATAGGGAAAAGAATTTTTCTTTTTACGACTGTCCATCGATGATTCTGATACGGATGAATCAATCGGAACGCAACCATTTGCAGCTTGTAGAGGACGCTTCCCCGGTGGTCCTATCATGCATGCTATAAAAATCATGAGAAGCACCAAAAAGACTCCACCATAAAACCACAAAAGAGTCACAAGCGAGTAAAGACAATTTTCACACAATCGTTTCTGAGAAAGCGCTCCACCCACCACCAACAAGAAAACATCGAGGTTGTGTAGTATTTGGTGGAAAGGATGTCGCTGTCAGGACATCCAAACAGGAAAAAAAGGATAAAGTGCTGAACGAACCGGATAACGGATAGGCGAGGTTTAAGGCGTCGCTATTAGCGCGTCGGCGAACGATTACAACGGGAACGGGCCGCGAAACGATCCTCCCCCGGGTTTCGTTCTCTCGCCATCTCGCCGAAACAAGCCGATGGCGCGCGGAGATATTATTTACGGTGGAACACGATTCAATAAAACATTCTATAAAGTCATTGGTTATTAATTTGACGGGTGAACGCGGCGGGGGGTGATTGCTGCCTCTCCGCGGGATACCTTTTATCCCTGGCATCGACGATTACCGGCACGATACAAGGGAACCCAGCTCTCCACCTCCTCGTCCTCCTTCTTCTTGTACGCGGATCCACGACCCTAGGCCCCGAGACTCGAGGAACGGCCAGTTTTCAACGGAAAATAATCAAGATCGAGGGGGTGTTTCTCGTTATTGACGCGACCCTCGATCGTGCGTTTCGAAGGGATCGCGTCGAGAGGACGAATTGTACTTGGAATTGGCAGTAACAACTTGGTACAGGCCTTGTACTCTTCGATTTGTTTGGGAGGCGGAGAAAAATGCTCGGATCTAATCTAATCAATTAAGGGTCTGCACCACGAACTCAGAATCGTGTGCTTTAAGGTATAAAAATATAATTTCGGGAATACACAAGGTAGCCAGGTGTACATACACCATTGCAGAAATTGTTCCGCTGCATTCTCGAAAATCAACGTTGCTGCGCGAATAAGTTAAAACAGCGAATCCCTTATCAGCGGATCGATCGCGTAAGAAATTCGTTATCGATCCAAGTTCCAATGAACCAGTCTTGCGGATCAGAAAAGTGCATGCGATCACGAAGCATTCCGCGGCCAGCTCCATTCAATTCAAATTCCAGCGCGGGTATCTTTTTCATAACCCCATTACGAATTCTCGCCAACTGCGTGGCCAGAATCGTCCCGCGAAACTCGGACCAGCTTTCGATAAACCCGGTTGCGATTCGAGTTCAGTCGGGCTTCCCCGGTTCTTCCATATCGGTATCAGTAGGCGAGGAACTGGAGGGGAACAAGAAAAAGAACCAGAAGAGGAATTAATGATACCCTAAGCCTTGAGAAGATCGACACACTCCGCGTATCGGTTTCCGCCGAATGGGAACGGACGCAATAAGGAACTAGCCGGTAATAAGGATGACTCGCCGATCACGGGGACCGATATCCAAAATGGTAAAACAGTTTTCGCCGCGAAGACCACGGAGATGCGATAAACCCGACCCGCCTCGGACTCGCCGCTTCGCCGGCCGCTCGGATGAAAAATCACCGGTTTTTATTGTCGCATCTGATACCATACGCTTTTACTAATTTGGTCAATTCTGAATACTATAAACGCATGAATTTTGATTCCCACTGTTCAGTGTCGCCGTCATACATAGAGAACCGCTTTTGAATATAGTACGCGAATAAATACACAGAAGAGGTTTGGAAAATTTTTAAATGTGGTTCTAATTCTAATATTAAATAATATAATGAAATTGATTCAAGATTTTTAATTTGTTTCTGAATGCATCACAAGTCTAGAGATTCCAATAAACAGCCCTTCAATAAATTAAGCGTACACGCAAAGTGTAATAAAAGAATTTTGGGAGACCGTCGAACAACGCTGCAAATAATTTTATTTCTGACGGTTTCACCGTGTAGTAACCCGAAAATGCGACTGCGTCTCGTTTGGAGATCGAAACGCGACAGATGGAGAAAGAAAGAGGGGATGGCACTGACGTCAATTATTTTTAATCTGAACAGCGCGAGCGCTTATCGCGAATTCTTCGCGAGGACCGTGCCTCTTTCGCGGAGGACGTATCTGCGAGCGTGAAACGTAATCGCGAAGCCGAGAAAACGTCCTTTGCCCGAAATCGTCCAAAACTTTTGTTGCACAACCGTTCGCTCGGTTGCTCACTCGTTCGTTCGCGCGCTTTAGAATCCTACACGGCGATAACGCGGAGATAGCGTAATCTTTAAGGCGATCGCGTTATTCCGTCGCGGATTTCAGGCACGTATCGCCGTCGGCGCGTAAATTTTAACGATTTCTTTCGAGTTACGATCCTCGTTGTATGTATAGCTTTCCACGGGGATTCCGACGCGCTCGCCGAATGGAAGTAATCGGACAATTCCTGCCAGCTCGATAATCGGAAGGTGTTTCTTTTGACGACGTTCATTATTTCGCTGCGATCTGTGGACTTTGATTGTATCGGAATTGCGTCAATGAAGTCAATGTGAACGGTCTACAAAAAAGTACAAGGTTCGAACGAAAAATTGTTGGAAGAATTTTTATTCATAAATCTAATATTTATTTCTCTTCTTTTACGTTTCTCCAATCTTGTCTCTGAAATTAGTCGACTTTGTGCCACCAGATCTCAAGAATTCGTCAAAAGATTAAAAAATATGAGGATCTTCTGCATTCATCTATCCATGCATACGCAACCAATTTTTAACGAATACTCCACTTGGTAAAAGAACCCACTGAAAAATGACAGCTAGAATCGTGGATATTGTAAGAAGAACTGCAGGTATTAGGAACACGTCTGAAACATCTGGCCGTGAGCACATCGCTTCATTCCAGCAGAACAATTATGTATTTGAAACGGCGATTCTCGCGTTTGTTCTTATCCTGTAGCCGTCCCACGAGACTCCTTTCCCGAGATAACGAATTTACCTTGTATCTGGCCGGAACGGTAAAGAGAACCGGACGTTTACGACTCGACGAAAGAACTGCTCGTATATTTTCGAGGCTCCGATTCTAACATAAATCCTTGAGCAGCGTCGAGCGACACGCGTTATCGTGGCCGCCAATTAAAGCCATTGACTTCCACGACTCGGATCGATACGATCGTGGTGGTGCACGTTGAACGGAGGGGGAGGAGGGATCGTTGCACAAATTCGTATCAGCCTGTCTTTTTTTCGCCGATCTCAGCGTAAAACGATCGAGGCCAGACGAGATCGCGGGTGCCGATTTCGCGGGATCGTTCGTCCCTCGCCGCCCTTCTGTCGCGGCCCGGGATCGCGTGGCCCGCGATCACGAAAGTCGCCGGCCACTTTCACGTACCCGGCCACCCGTCCAACCGGGTGTCTCTCCTTTCTTCCATCGCGAAGTCTCCACCGAAATTCGCTCTCCGATTTTCTACGGTCGAATTAACGCGGGAACTTCTATAGTTAGTTCGTGGACCCGCAAAGCAACGACGAAATGTAAACCTACCACCACCGATCAAAATGACCGGTTCCAGATTTTTTATTTTACAATTATTGAAATAGTAAAAATGATTTCATAAGAAATGATTGTGTAGATATCTTTAGTAAAGCACGTATTACAATAGGAATCGCACAAAGTCTGAATAAAATCAATCTTGGCAGTTACTTTTAAGGCTCGGTAGGTTCAGTGTCAAAGTCAGTAGTCAGTAGAAGATTCATCAAAAGAATCATCAAAAATAAAAAAATTTTGCCATTGGATAATTATGCTAAACTCCAAAGATAAAATAGTAAAAGCCTAAAGTAGTGATAAAGTAGGGGTTTACTTTGTTGAACAGAACTTTCCGGAGACATGGTATTTTATGGCTTCGTCCCTGCCTTTCCGTTCTACTTAGAACCGATTTTTTGGTAAACTTGTTCTCCTCCCGTCAGTCCAACCTGTTACCGGGACGTTAATGTCTCCGTTAATTATTGGGAACGACGGGACGAGCGCGTTGCCGCTAATTGGGAGCACCTGTAATTGAGTTAATAACGAGCAAAAGCAAAGAGAGCCGGGTCTACCGGCTTTCGTTTATGTCGCTCGCTTCTTACTCAACACTCGGAAGACCGAACGGACATCTTCGGGAGATTCTAATTAGCGGCGATATCCTGTTGCACGCGATTGGATAATATCAATGAGTCTTATATTCGACCACCGTTAGGGACATTTCAGTTCAATCTTTCTTCGATTTAATTTGAACGCAACGAACAGTAATTACAATCTATGGAAATATTTCAGGAATCACACAGTACTCGACAATGAAAAACGACTTTTTCTGAGAAAATAATCACTTTCGTAATCAGCGATAATGTTTCAGTAACATTATGCCATTATCTCACTGAAACATCCTGCTAAACCTCAGTACTATTATTTATTAAAGACATTTCTTCCGGACGACATTAATTAATAAACTAGTATGTTAAAAAATGAAATCGCCAGATTCATACTGATATAAGCTAAACGAATTACTTAAGCTTATTACTTCGTGACAGTTGCTGCTCGATAACAAAGATAAGAAAATTAAATATCCATTATTAACGAACTCCTACCAAGAAATCATCACAGCCTGATAAAAAGTTAACAATCTAAATACACATACTGGCACGACATGTTTACAAAGAATCAGACGCGCTCTCAGTCAATCAATGATGGGATGAGCCAGAAATTTATCTAGAGGATTAATTTACCACTCTCGAGATTTAAATATTCGCGGCTGAAACGCGAAGCAATTTCAGTCAGCCCAGTAACATAATCCGCGATCCATTAAGAGACGAAAAAATTGGGTGTTCCGATAAGGAGTGGAAAAAAGCATCAAGGACGCGATTAATTATAATAATCTCGTCCGACAGATTCGATCTCGATCGAGTGGGAACGCGACGGTTTCGGTATCAGCAGCGTGTACACGCGGTCAAGCGGTGCATGCGTGGTCGACCACGTGACCCGCGGGAGACTGTGATAGGTCAGCTGACAAGTTGGTACCTGTCGCGTGTCAACGTTCCTGTCTATCACAGATAACCTTACACCGCCCGAAAATCACGGTTACATATACGGATCACAACATTCGGTAGAATTTAAAAAATCATCGACCTCCGTTTGTATCGAAGTGAGGTGAGTAAAAATTCCCGCCAAATCGGGTGCAAACACTCTTGGCTGGGGGCGAACACGTTCGGTTGGCAAACACGTTCGGGAGGATAAAACAGAGCAGATAAGAATGGTGTACGTTGGTAGAGAATCGCGGGCGACGCGAATTGCTCGAGACAGTTCGCATGGCAGGCGAGCGGTAAGTGGAAACGCGGCCTGACAGCGAACGACACCCAATCACCTGTCAAGCAACGTGGCGACCGGCTAAAAGCACGCCCGCGAGAAACCCGTTTTCCCGGCGCACGACAAACACGGTTCAACACGCGGCACACGGTTCGATCGCCGTGCCGACCGATACACATACGATACGGGAAAAGCGAGGGATAGGAGACGAAAATCACGTTGGGCTACGACTCACGTTTCAGCGGTTTCGGGTTGCTCTGCTTGCGGCGTGACATCCTCTGCGTTCGGCCATCACCAAATCAGCAGTATCGACATGCTTGGCGTCGCTCGAGGCACGGGACCAGAGAAGACGAAGATCGGCCGTCCCAGATCGGCGTGACTTCGTCGACATATAACAAACGAGACACAGCACAGGGAACGTAAAGAGCGTTTAGACGAAACAATGGTTGTATAGGACGACAATGCGGGCAGGGATCAGAAGCTGGCGAAAAACAGCGACGGAAAAAACACTTCGAGGCACAAAATAACGTTTCCCGAATCCACCCGGACGAACAACGATTCTCGCTTTCTCTCTCTTTAGCTTTCCCTCTCTCTCTCTCCGTTCGTTGCACGGTTTTTCAAACCGTTCTCAACGTTCGCCTTTTTTCCGTTTCGTGTCTTGTCCGCGATTTACGGCCGGTTATCGCGTTTTTCACGCACAAGTGCCGACGGAGAACGCATACACACACCACGACAGCTCGTACCGCGGCCGCTGTCAGCGAGCAACTAAACAAACGCGATACCAAACAACCCCCACTCCCGCGTACGCGGCGTGACTACGAGGATACAGTGGGGAGGACAGAGTGGGGTCTGGCTCCGCCTACTACGCGCGTTCCCTTTCCCGGAGCGGGAAATTTTAAATGACTCACTTACCGGCCGAGAGCTGCGTCGCGACTGCAGATGGCGACAGCGAACCTGGATAGAAATTGTTTGAAATGTGAGAGGGAAAACGCGATTTCGAATAATGAAATATTCTGAATGACCCTCCACAAACGAACACGTTCCAAAATACTAATAACCTTTTCCTCAGAGAATTATATCGTGGAGTAATGTCTTAAAAACTGGGAAAAAGAAAAACATGGACTGATATTTCTTAATGTGAATAATTCAATTATTTGTTTACAGCTTCATAAATTAGATGGATAGCCAATGGCGATGTTCGTTTTACGTATAATAATTATTGAAACAGTGCTAGGTTATTTTATATTGTGACTTTTGTAAGCACAATTGTGTAGAGTCATTTCATTCATTCAAGTTCTTTAAATGGCATTTGCGATACTTGTAGACAACATACGTACGTAGAATATACTGAGTTCATTCATTTCTACCGACATAATGATCTGTTACTTGATATTCACTAATTTGTTACAACTAATGATTCACAGTAGACACTCACTTTGCACCGATCCGGCATCTTTAAAAATGGGCGATCCCGGCGCCCTCTACAAAACAAAAATTAAGAAGTTCTAAGGTATGCTAATCTTTTACTGTTTTTCCTGAATTCCACAGAATCGAATCCTTAAAAAACCACTTGTATTCAATTTAATACCTCTATATGTTTGCAGGTGCGCATTCGAAAGTTAATGACAGACTTCTAATCGATTTTAATCGCGTTCAAAGTGGAGTGATCACAGTCATTCTCAAGAATGTTGACCGTTATCTAGCGACATCTGTGCTACTCGACATCATTTCCAATACTCGTAAGAAAACAAAGATGGCAGTTTATAGAAATTAGCAGCAGTAGATACGGATGGCATCGGTCAGACCGACCATAAACGAGGTCCTTCTCTGCGGTACCGACGAATGTTCATTTCACCAAAAATATTCTAATGTAAATTAATCCTAATTTTACAGTAATATAACAGTAACATTACTATTACATAACCGTATATAAAAATGAAACCATATTAGAATTGAATGCTCATAACAGTTCATTCGTCGCCACCAAAGTCCAGAAACATGAACCCTATGAGCTTTAATAACCATTTAAATTGCTAATGACTTATTAATTGTCAGCGATAAACATGTTAGTCTAAGAATCCTTTATTTTGTCGTCAACGCACAGACTTTTCCAACGCGTAGTTCCCATTCCTCGAGGACGCATTCTTTCGTGTTTATTTTGACGAAACTTATAGTAACTGTATTTCTCAGTTGATTCTCGAGCACTCGTAAAAGAAAACAACAATGGTCCGCATTCTTTGGATATAGTTTTCAGTGTCATTGTTTCTCCCAATGTAAACACGTCGGAATGAAATTATTCTTGCGCTGCAACTATCGAGACGTTCTATTTTCGTGCGAGAGGCACAATGATGTTCGGACGGACCGTCGCAAGGAACAACAAACGTTTCGACAAGTGTCGAATCTCATCCATTGCACGTATTTTTAACCGCGAGATGCCGTGCTTACGTGATACTTTCCGTGAAGGGCTCTGACCCGTTTAACTGATCAGACCCGTTTAACTGATCAGACACGCCCCACGCTTTCAGAACCGTGAGTACTGTGCCACGCGGCTGCCACAACAGTCCGAGGTACACATGTTCCAATGGTTCTTGTCACTTAGTACTTGACGGATTATGCATACAACGCATTTACATTTTCCTCGACTAGAAAACTCGGCTCGCGCCTCAGAGTAATCCTATCTCGAGAATCCGAGACAAAACACCTCAAACTGGTCGTGAAATGCGGAAAGGCATGATACGTACAACAGTCAAACTTGGCTCTTCTTCAATCTGCAACTAAATTCTTCATTGAGATATTGGTCAAAGAATATTTTGCCACGACAACATACGACAACAGCGGATTTTATGCATTTATGGCAAAAATGAGTAGGTGTAATTTAAAACAGCAAAAACATTAGAAGAATTTAATATTACTGATATATTATTTTCAACCTATGAAAATCAATTTCTGCTTCACTCCAATTTGTTGCAGTTCAGATTGAAAATTTTTAGTTTGCATTAAGATCTGCCGTAACTTTATTATACAATTATTAGTAACATCAATCGAAAGACCACTTCGGTTGGAATTCTGACTTACACCACTGTTATAATCACCGACACAAGTATGCAATATATTTAGGAAATACTACGTTAATAATCAGAGCACCAAGAATTCACCAAGCCAAACTGCAGCTGGATTCTGGAGCTGCGTCGTATCTCGCCTCCTCACCGACGCCGGTCCTCGGGGGGCTAATTTTACGTGATCTCTGTTTTCCAATTGTAAAGAGGAATCATCGCGTATCCAGTGTTTTCGCGATTCTCGTGCCTGCAGAATCTGCGAACAACGCATCACAGTTTATACTCATCATGAATCACAAGTTCGCACCAACGCAACGCGACGCCAGTTTCGAGTCAAACGCTCGAATGACGCGTGAAGGCGAAGGCCGCTCTGAAAGTGGCAAAGCCAAAAATGATGCGATAAAATTGTTAATGATAGTCCTTGCGCGAAAACAATCGACAACGACGCTTTGCGTACAACGCTGGAGACAATTTGTCATTCAGTCGAACGTTTCTTCGAAGGCTGCCAGCAGGAGGACGATCTTAAAACGAAGAAAATTGGAAATCAAGATGGCGAGAGAAAAGTTGAGGAATTATTTATGACGGCGTAACGCGACAGAAATGCGTCAAATCTAATCGTATTTGAGCATCGACGATTTTTTATTTTCAAGTAATTCGCGGTGAATAGTTGCGTGCACAAGAAATAACTGATGACGTAGTTTGTCCGGGCTTTTAAAGTCGATCGAATGCACGTGTCCCTGCCTGCGAGTCTTCCCGATGACGCTAACCGAGGTGGAAACTCACCTGTGGACTTCCATACGAGGAGTTCCGCATGTGGGTGAATCCTCTATGTTTCCTGATATAGTACGTACAGATAGATATTATCGACTCTTCGAAAACATCGGATAGCGTATCACCGACGCAACGCTATAAATAACCGAATAATAGAGACACGTCTATTTCCAAGTTCATGAAACGGTGGGTACGCGCGGCCGTGGCTCGCAATCGCATCGCGTCCACGTGAAACTCCGATGCGTGTGCAGCAAACAGTGGCCCAGCCAGTCTTTGAACTCGTTACGGACACAGAAGAGGCTGAAACGGGAACGATAACGCCGCCTATTTTAATACGAAAGTATTTTAAAAACCGTATCTAGTGCGTTTTATTGAAGCCTGAAACTGGACGGCGAACATGAAATCTCGGTGTTGATTAAACACTTTACGATCCTCCGCATTAATTATATTAACAGGCGACGGTCATGCCTCGATCGTGCCTCTTCGACATGTTTTCCGTTTCTGTTCCTACGGAGAGAGTTTGATAATGCGCGTCGCGTTCAGCCACCTCGGTCATATTATTAATTCGGATTGCAGAACGCCGGCACGGAGGCACGTTCTGTGGATCGGGGAAGGTCGACCGATCAACCTTGAGGCCCGCCACGGAAAAAGGAAAGATGGCGATTACTCGTGCGGATGTTTTGCACGAGTGGTACGATATACACTTTCCTCCGTCTGGCAGCGATTTCGAGGAATTTTTTGGTAATCGTGTGCTCGTTCGTCGTGCGCCCGACGAGAGACGCGTTCGCAAGATATACTCTCGGCCTGTTAAAAACAAAGTCAGCGACATTTTCGCGGTGTTAACGCGTGGCCGGGCGATTGTGCGTGAACGGCGTAGCGGCGCGCACACACCACCGTACCGCGTTCGCTGATCACGAGTCCGTCGAATGATTCCCTTGTTGTCTATCGTGAGCATTGGTAGCCGTTGAATTTGTGAAATCGGCAGGCGCGTGCTGCTCACGAGAATCAATACGGGCTAATTAAAGACTGCGAGGGATTAGAAGATTCCCCTCGATAAACGAACACCGATGAAACCGTGGGCGGATCAGTTTACCCTGATTTCGACGGATAGCGAAACTCCGAATCGTCGCGTTTCGCGTCGCGTCGTCGGTTCGAACGGGTTATGTATACGCAGTGCAACCGGGAGCGATAGTGCAACGGGAACGAAAGATACTGTGCGATAAGATCGGAGCAGCTAGAAACGCGAAAGCATCGGAGGAAAAGAATTTACATAGTAATATTCCATGAGATTGCTTGCCTCGTGATAAAAGATGTTCGAAAAAAAGACCGACGATAAAAACGCTCCGCGGATACGTGTGGATAGGCGTATGGATGTCGGATGTAGCGATTCGACGATCTCTCTTCGCGCGTCCACCTGCGAAACCGTGCCTCGACGATATTTTATCCCGTCGGCGTTGTTTATATTCGTGCCACGTCGCGGGAACCGGTCGCTTCTTAATGAATCGTGGCGAAACCGTTCCGGTCATACCGATAAGACGGCGCAATTATAAATTGCCCTGCACCGAACATGATTAGGTAACCGCGTGCAGCCGAGATGCTCCATTTTCAAAGCCGATTATGACGCGGAACGTTGATTTTTTCTTTCCCCTCCGAAAGGTTTCGTGAGTTCGGGCCGGGGAAATCCTTGGATCCTGGCCCGAGGCATCGTTAAGAAGAAAAGCTTCTTAAGATGCTGCGCTTCGACGTGTCTGCCGACTCTTTCGTTCGTCCGGCGCGGACAAACAAAGTCGATGAGGAAATCCCCGTGGCCAATCGCGTATCGAGTTTATCGAGCATTCAAACTTAGGGTTTTCCGCCGCGAGCGTGGATGCGGCACAGCCGAACGACATTATCTTGCTGGACCGGACACAGTCGCAATTGAAGAAAATTGATAATCACATTCTGAAGCTGTGTGACACGCGTTCGGTAACCGGGTCACGTCATCGTACGAGCCGTGTTAACGACGAAAATCAATGAACATTTCACGCGCCCCTATAATCTCGTTAGGACTAAGGTTGGGGCCGACGGTAGACGGCAACGCGAAACAAAGTGGAAAGAGCATTGTCGCTCAAGGCGGTCGGAATAGAAAATAGCGATTCTCGGGATGGGTGCGTCTTCAAGGTAAACACTCGACCGAAGACAATATACAACAGGTGATTAGATTAACGAGAAGCAATAAACATCAGTTGCCGAGGCTGTCTACCACATGCCGACTATTGGTTTATCGCTCCGCGGCTCCATCTTATTTTAGCGGCCTGGCACGGGATGTGGAGCATTCGAGGGAATTCCCTGATCTCTATTGCGAATTCTATTGTAAGTTCAACACGGCGGAATCTCCATTAACCAAACCAATATTTTCTTACACTTTGTCCTTCGTTTCCGATGCCATTCTCACGGAGAACATTTCCGAATTTAATGTTCGGAGATCTGGCGATTAGCAATGGCGCCCGACGCGGTCGGCATCATTGCATCACGGCATCGTGCATACATACACAGCGTATCGGCTGTCAAGCGTACATTAACGAGACAGAAAGGAAATTATGGTATTCATGTAGCTCCGGTTAATCTTTGAACTCCCCGTCATCTTTTCGGATGATCGCGCTTTAAATAAACGGAGCGTCGAGGTTCCGATGCAGACGTTCGATCGGCAACCAATTTGTTCGAACGGAGAGGGCACCGCTGAAAAATCTAAGAGACAACGGAACGACCGAAGAGGAGGAGAAGAAGATAGGAGGGGCGAAAACGAGTCAAAGACCAGCACCGTACGAGCTGGATTCGAATTAACCAGTCGCAAAGTGGGCGGCCGGTATATTTAATGGCAGACTGCGCCAGAATGCTTCCTCATTGAAACCCGACCTCCCGGCGACCTCGGTTCCCCAGATTTTTCAGTTGCCCGCGCACGATACCCTCCGTCGCGCTACTCGGCGCGTGTTCGGCGAGGGAAACCCCGGCGGGGGCCAGGATGCGATAAACTGACAAATATCAGATCGGTTTAATACGCACAACTGCCGAGCACGAGGAGACGTATCATAGTCAAACACCGGATGTCTAACTTCTGAGTATCGTCAGCAAATCTGACAGGTTCATAGACGGCTGAATACAGATAGCACAAAGTGACACCTTTCTCAGTGCTCCACGGAGAAACCCAATCTTAAATTAACACCCGTAGATCTAGATCAGCTCTACAAATGTTCGAGACATCGAAGACGATCTGTAAATCCAGAACACTAGCTGGACAAAGAGAAGTGATTCTGTATTCCAACGTGACGTCAGTGGTAGACACTGACAACACGCAAAACTTCAACTCATAAAAAAAGAAAATAGATGTTACGTTGGGAATAGTCGTTGTTTCATCGGGCCAGATTTCGACAGGGCCAGTAGGGCAATTTCTTCCCTGAAGACATGGACAGTTGAAAAGAGACGAAGTTTCTAACGGCGTGGAATGAGCAGTCGAGTGAAATCGCGATGCCGGCGAGTAACGAGCGTTTCTACGAGGAACTTACGAAACACGTGTTCCGCGCGTGGAGCGGTACAAAGAGGGGAAAGAAAGGTGATCATGGCGAAAGGACAATTCGGGGGCTCGCCGTGGTCTCTCGGAACATCGTGTTCCGTTCTTCTACGGTCGCTGGACCGTAATAAGAGGGAACACAGTGTTTCTGTTCGGTACGAGCGAAGGCCGAGGAACGGAGACAGCGAATCGGATAGATTCGGATGTGTGAAGTGTAGGAGGGTTGGTTGTGGCCGGTTGCATGACGCTTGGGAGCGCGGCGATACCATGACGTATCGACCGAGCGCGCCACGCGGACTGACGTCACGATCACGGCCTCAGTCAGACCGCGAGCACGTGAACAGCACGCCGGTGATCACGCGGTCGTCGGCTGATTGCGCGGCTCCCATTGGTCGGGCACGGCGAGCCCCTCAACGCGATTGGCCGCGGCGGTGCGCGCCGCATGATCACGCACACAACGGGCACAGCGTGTCGGGCCAGCCGACCTGAGAAAGCTTCATTGCGTTACCAGACGTTCAACGGTTACCTCCCTTGCGAGTTTTTTCGCGAGACCAGTAATACCGTACACACGAGAGACTGCGTTTAACCTGTCGCTTGGGCCGTGCCTCTTTGAACGCGATTCCCTCGCAATACGCCACGCTTCTTTCTCTTTGAAAAAAATGGATACGAATCAAACACTTCTGTCGCCACCGGCCTCACCCCAATTCAAACATGTAAGTGAATTAAAAGTACCGCCAGCGTAGAGCGGCTGGCTGCCCGCGAAATACAAACGCAGCTGGCCCGACGACCCAACTACGCCTCGTTCCTCGACACGATTATCCTGTTCTTTTCAAATTGTTGAGTCGTGCTCGTTCGGTTTTCATTGTTTTTGTTCTAGTTCCTCTTTTCCTCTTCGCGCTCGCGTATCGTACGGTTTGTTTTGGTGGAATTCTCGTCGGTACGATCGGCATCTAGCTTTCCAGTGATCGTTCGGTTGATTTTGTGATTCTGTCCACGGAAAATTCGGAGGTTTTACGGAGATTTTTGTTTGTGTTACAGGTTGAACCTTTGCAATCGTCGTTCAGCGTCGCGGCGCTCCTGGGGGACAAGCTTCTGACGAAAACCAAGACCACCGGGATAAATGCAAAGAAAGACGACGATGCGGGCTCGCGACCTGGTTTGCCACCCACACCCCAGCCGTCGGATTCCGAGGAGGACGAGCCTCTGCGAAAACGACGGTGCACGGAGCAATGCGAATTGGTGAAGGTAAATTCCGTCTTATCTGGAAATCGTTTTCTGCGCATCTTAAATACGGCCGAGTCTATCTCTTTTTCATTTTTTTCTCCGCGCGCAATCGGTGCGCCGCTCCAATATACGCTCACGCATGCGCGCACGCCTGCACAGTTGTTTTGCAAGATGACCCCGTTTGCAGCGTGCATTCACTCTTACACCATTTTTGTCGCTTATCCTTCGAGCGGACACTCTGTACCTTCTGACGGTATCAGTACGTGGAACGCTTGAGACGGGGTACCTTTTCCTTTAAATAGATGTCTCTTCAATTATTTTTCGATTATCAATCTTCTTTTTGCAAAAATGATAATTACCGTCTTTCATAAATACCAGAGGTGTGCGAGAATGTCGGGTACCTTTATGTGCTCGGGAATCCTGAATATTCTAGGGATTAATTTAGGGTCAGCCCGCACACCTCTGGCAAGTAGATGTTAAAAATGAAGCTCAAAAGCATCGTTTCTCTTGTGTTAGCTGTTGCTCGACGGTACACCGCCTCCGAGTCCCGAGCCGGCCCGAGTGTCGGTCATAATGCGTGCGAATCGAGACGGCACTTACAGTCCAGCCAACTTGACGCCGAAAACAGCGGTGCCGACTCCGCAACTGGTTCCACGTGAGGCGCAGACCAGTCCACAGTCGGAACTAATCGCTCGCCAGAGCACCGTGGAGCCGGAGAATGTTTTGAAGAGCCTCAAGTTCAAAATGAGCTTGCGGAAGGAGGAGATCATTGTGAACAACAAAAACACGGACCGAGAGACCATCCAGCCAAAATTACACCTTTTGGCACCAAAACCAGCACCGATCATGGTAACCGGGCTCCTGGGATCCCCCTTGGTACTACCCCGAGCACCGCTACTGCTAGTAACCGCTTCTCCAACCGCCGCTGCAAATATCTCAACTCCGGAATCAACTGCGAGACGCCGCGTTTACGAATGCGAGCATCCGGGCTGTCGCAAGAATTATTTCAAATCATCCCATTTGAAGGCTCACACAAGGACTCACACGGGGGAACGGCCCTTTTCCTGCCCCTATGAAGACTGCAACCGTCGGTTCTCCAGAAGCGATGAGCTGTCGAGACACAAACGGACCCACACCGGCGAGAAGAAGTTCGCCTGTACAGTTTGCCAGAGAAGATTCATGAGGAGCGATCATCTGGCGAAACACGTGAAAAGGCACGCCAGGGACAGGTCGTCGTCGGTGGGACCCAACGGTGTTCAAACTTCGATCGCGCAGGTGACATCCGCGCCCTTGCGGGTCAGCCTGTTGCCCGTTTTGGCGCCGCGACTAACGCAACCCGCTCAACAAATCATACCGCCGCAATTGGCTGCTTAAAAACCACGAGTTACGGTGACGTGAAGTCACCGGGGGTTTGCTTGAACTGCGTCGAAAACTGCGGATGGAGCTTTAACTATCGCATTATCGAGAATCATTCCAAAGTCGTCGTAATTGGAGGATGAATTTGGCCGAATGGCGACAGATGTTCCCCGTAAGATCTCAAACTCGTCGGGATAGAGTCGGAGGATTGATGCTCGCTTCGAGATACCAAGGATTCAACAACTTGCCTCTGTAACGCATGTGTAATCGTGATGATTCGCTGGGAAAAAAAATGTTAATGTGAGGCGTACTTATGAGAATGAGACCTAAAGGCACGAGGAGCGGTGATAAAGTCATGAAAACGAGGCTTCTTTGCCGTCCGTGAACCAAGTACCTAAGTGTGTCTGTGATCTGTGATGCATAAGCGCGTTGACCGAGAAAAAGAGTATTTATTTAAGAATTCAAAGACAGTCTTTATGAATTATGTACGTAACGGCTATGCTAAAAAGAAACACGCTGGAATCGGTGCTGTTTTGATTATTGCCGACTAGTTATACATGTTAATTATGAATCACATAAATGTATATAATGTCCGCGCGAGGAAGTTCTTCCGGACAGCATAAGACTTACTGTAAGGATAAGATTTAATGATTTTTCTACAAGAACAAAGATTTATTAAATGACTTCTATACTTTCGTAAAATTATTGTAGATATTTATCACACACCCTGACCAGTTTCGCAATGTCCTTCCTATATACGCGTTCCTAAACGGTCGACCTCTTACTATTAACGACTCGGACTATTTCATTACACCCCATTACGAGACGCGCGTTCTGCAATTGCAGCGGTTAGTATCATAATTTTCCAAACATTGCGATTAGATTAGTGTTGTTTGCATATATACCGCTCAGTAAAGGAAAATTGTTGCACTTTGTATTATTTTATTCGTTGCAGTTGCGTAAGCATGACGAGAAGCAAAATCGGAATAAACATCGTCAGATGTCAGGTTTTTCTCGCGTGCGGTAAATAGTTTAAGACTAATACGGAAGGTCATGCATCGAGATGACCGAAGACGTGGAAAAAGACTATAGTTCCATTTACGAAGAACTGATGGATGCCTGCTACGATTGAACGATAGTGAACCGTTTGTACGTGACGTAGCGTCTGCAGCGGTTTAGATAAATACGGTAAAAGATAATTAAACAGTAAATAAGCGTGAACGTTGTATTACACATTTTTTAATGCTTTGAATTTTAAAATCCACTATATTCCTCGGGAACGATTAACCAAAGCAAGATATATATTCCCAGTACGAATATTTCGCAATTGAACGTATATCTTCGTCGAAACAACGGTGCAATGAGTATACGCTTCACTTATCTGTCCACGAGGGTTTCGATCGAACCGAACAAAACAATATCCACACGTGTTCACAAACATCGTAGAACAATTTATACCTAGTCACTCGTTCGAGGAAATAAACGATTTTTAAACGGACTTAATTATTAAGTCGTTAGCGTAGGATTCTTCGAATGCGAGCACAGGAACAAGCAATGTAGGCAAATATTCTATCGCACAGCAAAAAGTTTCCATCACGCATCGTGTAAGAAGAGCTGCGTCGAGCCGCGTGGATATAATCTCTTCCTCTTGATTAAGATCCACAGTGATACTTTCTATTGAAGATGGCCGATTCTTTTTCTTCGAAGCGGTTTCCCTTATCTTTCAAATATCTGTGATAAAAATTGTAAATCGTGTTACATATTTTTGTATGCGTACAATGGCGTCTTACGTAACATTCGTGTTTGGACAATATTCCGTTCGAAAACTTTCTGATAATCTTGTTTGGAAATATTCTGTTCCGCTGCATGATTTTCTATCTACTTCATCTCTGTGATTACTGCAAATGCTTGGAATTATTTTAGAAGCACACAGAAGAACACGATTATTATAGTAGATAATACGAGGACACTATTAGGATAAATAGGGGTGCAAATATAATATTCCATTGCAGATTATCGCGCGGTTTGTGGTGCGAAAAGAAGGATTATGTTAACGTCGCATACAATTCGCGAGGTCGTAGATTAAGATAAGATTTTTTTTATCGATCATTTACATTCGCACGAGGAGTCGGATGCCCAAAAGTATGCGATTTTGCTTGCGAGAACGAATGCTTTCATGTATATTTTCGTACTCGGCAATCTCTTCAAACAAAAGTTCCTGATAAGTACATACCGAGTTTGATTTCTCCAGTTTCGTGGAGACAATAATCAATGGAAGTTTCTGTCCCTTTGGCCTTTTGTGTGGAACTCTTCTGTCTTAGAAAATAAAACCTAAATTTTCGTCATTGTTTCGAGTAGCAGCTACCCATTATAATGATTGTTTTGATTGCTAGGCCAATGAGCTTCGCGTTGAGAAAACGTTCGATTGTTTATTTGCAAGATCAGAAAGTTCGTCTTTTATGCTTTTTCAGTCATTGTCTGTATTTTTTAACGTTTTTGCAACGTACTGGACAACTTAAAATTATGATCCTCGGCAATGGTCTCTCACGAAATGCCGTAGTTTCTTGCATCAGCCAAGGACTCGGCTCTTTTAATATTGTAAATGTCACAAACAGGTGTGGGACCGGTAGATGACGCAAAATGTCCTCTTGATTACCCTCATTTGCTTTGATTAAAATTTTTGTTTTCTGTGGCACATAATAAATTATTGTCTTTGTATTTCACGGGTAGAACGACATTAATTCACGGAACAAGAGGAACTCGCAATAAGTTTATAGACAGTATTTAATTCGCAATATTTTTTGTATTAAAATGTGTGCCTTTTATTTTTTTTTTAATATTTTTTCTTAATTTCTTCACTATTACTCTCATTGTAGTGGGAGGCCGTGAAATCTGACAACTTTTATTTGAATAAACCGCCGGAGAAGTATTTTTATATTATATTATATTATTATAAATATTTCAAAGCAACTCTTTCTTCGAGATTCCGTAATCCGGAAAATTTCCCTTACTCGTGAATGTTGCTAGACAGGCAGTGATTTCCTCGCTCATAAATAAGCATGCACCTGAAAGTGCAATACCTCTTGGACATTGCATCAAGTACAAGAATTCCACACCTATGTCTTTCATAATACAACACGGGGAAAAAAAATTTAATTAAGCGACAAATGTATTCGTCTATACATATCAGTAATGATTCAGTACTAATTATTTCCGAACAGCTTGATGATGTGTTTCAAACATATATGCTCATACACCTTTTCTGCCGTTATTCTTGCAGAGGAGGATGCTTACGTCGTTTGCTTACATAAAAGAAAGTAGGACGCCGTTTAAAAACGAAATTCCATTTATTTCATTCAGCAACAATAAAACGTATACATGTAATCATTTGTAAAACAACGTACATACATATGTACATAAGTCTTCGTATTACTTTGAAAAAATAGACCCTAATATTATAGCATTGGCGACGTAGAAATATTTATGATATCTTGCAATATAAATTGTATAAAAATGTTCTAGTAAATATAGACTACATTTGCATTGATAATTGTGAAAGTACAAACCACCGTTTGAACAATCTCGGTATATATATATTTATCAAAAAATATAGTAGTTTTAACATTAGGGCAACATTCTTATCTTCATTAGAAACGTATAAAAATTAAAAACCTAGTTATAGTTTTTTACTGTTTTCCGACGTTTGGTCATTATATTCTTTTTCTCATTGTTTATGGAACTTCTTGTTCGAGTCGGACGCCATATCGTACAGAGTCTGGGCTGGTTTGAAAGCATCGCCGTAATGACTCCGGAATTCTTCCATTTTTCTGACTAAATTACCGGCTCCGTAGTAGTCTACCCAGCGGAAAGGTCCACCGGTGAATGGAGGGAAGCCTAATCCAAACACTGCTCCTATATCACCCTCCAACTATAAAAATAATCATTTAAATTTTGGTAAAAAGAATATTAAGCAGAATGTGTTAACGTAATATATTCCGAATTTTACTTACCGGATTGGCCAATATGTTTTCTTCTAAGCAAAGCACCGCCTCATTGACAAACCGAGTTACCATTCGCAACTGACGATCTTCGTCGGTTGTGCTTCCTTTTGGTTCAAGCTTGTATTTTTTCAATATATCTACCGCTTTTAAGTTAAGAGGTCTGTCCTTAACATTGGCTTCATAAATGTATATACCTTTCCCAGATTTTCGGCCTAAAAATTATTCACACAAATGCGATTACATTTACATGCAAAACGAAAATTGTCTGTTGATACTCGTCCAAGTGCGATAATAGTGAAATTGAATAAATACCAAGGAAACCAGCTTTGACCATATCGCTGAGTATGTTTACATCTCCCCCTTTGAAACGTTCACCTAAAGCCTTTTCTAGATGCGCGCTTATATGAGATCCAACGTCAAGACCAACTTCGTCCGATAACGTCGCTGCCCCGACAGGAAATCCGTATTTCTTAGTCAACCTGTCCAAGGCTATCGGATCCACACCTTCCTATTTTCGAAACACATAACAATCTCGTTATTTTTATAAAGTAATGTAAAATAGTCAATTTTATTGCTCCGTAAACCTAGTGTTAATAATCACTGCGAATATTACCTGCATTAACCTCATGAATTCGGATAACATGGCTGATAAAATTCTCGTGGTATAAAATCCAGGGCCATCGCCCACAGTAATCACTGTTTTACCCTGTTTCAAACCTACATCAACCGCAGTCTGAATAGTTTCGGTCGACGTTCCCTTGTGCGTTATTATCTCTAACAGTTGCATTTTGTCTACCGGAGAGAAGTAGTGCATTCCGATCACCTGCGGAATTGATACTTTGTTAAATCAAGTATTCGCATATAACTAGAATTGTAGATTTTATCCATTTATGAGAAAAATAATTACTGTGACTTAGAATTGACGAAGTAGATTTTTATTTTGCATAAAGATCCACAGTCTACATAGAACAATTTATACTTGCCTTATCCGGGCGTTTACTTCCAGCTGCAATATCAGTGATAGGAATGGCAGATGTATTTGTTGCGATTATGCAGTGCGGCGATGTGCACGATTCAATTTCTTTGATGACTCTGTGCTTGATCGCAAGGTCTTCGAATACAGCTTCAATTACAATGTCCGCGTTCTTGAATGAATTATAGTCTAAAGTGGCATCCAGCTTGGAAAGGTATTTGTCTTTTTGGACACTAAAAATACACCCAATAAATGATTTTGCAACGCAAAGTAATTTCAACATTTCTTAACCCTTTGCACTCGGAGCTATTTTAACTCGAAAATTAAACATTTCTTCCGACCTAGAATATTTCCATTTTCTCATACAATACTTAAACGTTTAGTAATTGATTTGATACTGACATATCTAATAATGTAAACAATATTTTAAATAATGGTACAGCAATTTTTAGTGGCATCTCTCAAAGTCACCACCCGAGTGCTAAGGGTTAATAGTCACACATATTTGTGACTTACCTAGAAAATCTTTTCCTTTTCACAGCATTATCCAAGCCTTTTTGTATTTGGCCAACACCTCTATATAGACCTGCTTCATTTGTGTCTTTCATGACTACATCGAAGTTTTTGTGTATGGTCACTTGGACAATGCCTGCTCCCATTAGACCAGCTCCAACAACTGCAACTTTTCTAAAATTGAATATAAAATTAATTCTTTTGTCATTCAATCACTCTTATCGCAGCATGTTATACATCTGCTTACTTCACAGCGTTCTTCGGTGCGCCAAAACGATTCTTTTTGCATGAGTTCTGTCCAAAGAATAAACTTATGAGCCCCTTGGACTGGGGTGTAACTGCTAGCTCACCAAAAGCTTTGGCTTCTGCCTCGTAACCAGCAGCTGATCCCTTATCCAAACCAGTGCGTACTACATCCAGAATCTTAAGCGGAGCAGGGTACAAGCCACCAGACATTTTCATCACTTGACCTTTTGCTTTATTAAACACTTGGTCTTTAACGAAATTATATGATAAAGCATAATTCATAAGCTTTTGGACCAGAGATTTAGGACTACGATCAATCTTCAATGTTCCATTTGCAATATCTTTCGCAGCTTGGACAGCTGTTTCTTCTAAGTATCTCATAGTGCTGTGAATATTATAAACGTATATTTATTAATTCTACATATTACCCAAGTGTCAACATAAAATTAATTGTCGCATCCCTTACTTTTCTTCTGCTGGTGCAACTCCAGGGCCAAGACGATTCACTAACATGTCTACAATTCCAAACTTTTTAGCTTTATCCGCCTTAACATTTTTGCCAGTCAGTGCCATGTCTAATGCATTGGGAAGCGCAGTTAATTTGGGTAATCTTTGTGTACCACCTGCACCAGGTAATAATCCTAACATTACTTCCGGTAAGCCTAAAGTAGTTTTTGGATCGTTCACAGCCAATCGATAATGGCAAGCCATTGCAACCTGCAGCAATTAAATCAATCTTTAAACAGTTTGTAAGGGGAAAATGTGGACATCGATACACATTAGGAATTGTTTAACTCGTGCACCTCGAAGCCTCCTCCCAAACAGCTTCCCTGAATCGCAGCCACAACTGGTTTTGTACTCTTCTCTATGTTGTTCAAAATTTGTTGACCTTCGGTAGATACTTTATAACCATCGTCCGCGGTCTTAAATCTTTGTATCATAGTAATATCTGCGCCAGCAATAAAACAGCCAGGCTTTCCGCTTATTAAGACTACAGAATTTACGGAAGAATCTTGTTCCACATTTCTCAATACTGTTACCATTTCGTTCATTACTTCGTCATTCAAGCTATTCACCTACATACAAGTGTATATATAAGCATATATTAATATAACGAAATTGTTAAAACAATATAGATAACACCTACCTTGACTCCTGGTGAGTCTATAGTCACTACAGCTACATTATCTACAACTTTGTATTTCAAATGTTTCGTATTTGCTGCACTTGCAAATGTCATTGTTTGACAGAATGCTGAAAGAAACGTTCATAATATGATATGGAACAATGTAGAATGTATTCATAATGGATACTGCTATTCATTTGTCAAAACAACTATCGAAAATAATATGGAATTGTAGAGTTTTCTAAAAGTTGCAACTATAGCAGCATACGATGCTCATTTGATCTATGCTTTCATTATTGTTTCACATACAACTTGCGAGAAATTCGCCCGTTCGGTATATGGGAGCAAGGTTCAAGACACGTATTTAGGTATTGTTATTAGAATGTAGTTTTCTGATCGTAATTACCTGTTCTTGTGACATAATTTTTATTTATAGCAGATAAACGTGCCACGGCACCCAACAATCTGTATTGCGACATTTTTAATGCATTACCCGTAAACGCCCGACAAGACAATATTAAATCATACGCATGGAATCAGCAGCACTGAGCAGCACACAAACTGGAATCACGGCATCGGTCGAATACGCATGCGTGGATAAAGACCTAAGAGAGCCAACCAACAGAATTGGCCATACTCCTCAATGCTCCTCAAGGACTTTGACCTCAAATCGATGCAGTTACTGTGTTCGAAAATAATTTTAGTAAATATTTCGCACAATCAGTGCCTGATAATAAATGATAGATAAGAATAGCTTGTGGAAAATTTTTTTCACATGAAGAAACCTTGAGTCCCCAATATAGAGTAAATAATCACCCTTAAAAAATAATAAAAATTTAATGAAACACATGTACATGAATGATAGATTATTGCAATGTGCAAGTGCAGAAGAGACATAAAGATAAACGTTTACAATATAGAAATATAGATCCAAACTTGATTGATCTAGATCAGGGGTCGGCAAGAAGTGAAGTGCTCATTTCGGCCGATTTTCGAGGGCCATGGCCACGCCCCCTGGGCGATTCTAGATCCCCTCCTTCTCTGCCCTTATCCACCGACGACAGTATCTCGTCGGTACCTTATCCCTCCTTCTCTTCTTTATCAACAAACGGTTACATACGGATTCCTAGCTTACCGACGCGTATCTGAGCTTGCGAATATTTACAGATGTCGCCAATGCTACCAAGTTCTGAATGTTGCCATGAAACGTTATTCAAACATGTTGTGCATTTATCTATAAAAAATATTTATCTATGATAAATTATTGTATACGTAATCTATGAAACACTACTTAAACACTACGTAAAATGTTGGACGGTAGAATGGTTTCATATAAAAAATTATTCTCCGAAGTTGCAATAGCTCTGTTATGTTTATTTTTTTTCTGTGAATATATACTTTATTACGTCGTACTTATTCAGGTAAGTTATTAATATTATTTGTGTAAACGTATAAACATATGTTATGTGTATTATATGTTCTTGTTATTAGTGTTCATGGCCTGTTTTGGATCCACACAAGCTTGATGTGACAATACCTAAACCGAGTGCAGAAGAACTACCTGTGCATGCAATGTTCATAGCAGACACTCATTTGTTAGGTTCCAAAAAGGGACACTGGTTTGATAAATTAAAAAGGTTCATAGTATAAGTCCCTTTTCAGATACTCTCTTACAAGCATCTTCTATTACATTCAATTTCTTGTTTAGGGAATGGCAAATGTACAGAGCATTTCAGACTATGGTCGCACTTCATAAACCTGACATAATCTTTGTGCTAGGTAAATGATTACTAGACTATGGATGTTTATGCAATTTCCAATTTTGATAGACAAATTTTAAGGAAGTGGAGTGGAATAAAATCCTGTTTTTCATGGGAACAGCCTTTGTAGGTCTAAAATAAATAAAAATCTTACTAAATTCTATCGAATTTCATATTGTAGCATTTTTAGAAAATTTTCATAAGCCATAAATGCATAAACGTCAAATTTCAAAAAATAATCCATCATAATAATATAGTACATTTGTCAACAGGTGATTTATTTGATGAAGGTCAATGGAGTAGCTCTTCCGAGTTCGAGCAATGTATTCAAAGATTTCACTCATTGTTTTCTATACCTAAAAACACTCATCTTTATGTTGTTGCTGGAAATCATGACATCGGATTTCATTATGGTGCTATAAAATATTTTAAATTCTTATATATTGGATCGCAGATTTCAAAATCTGCAGTCTACTTGTAAATATTCAGTATTGTTAACACAACAAATTCTTGTTCAGTTATTACGCCGTTCTTAAATCAACGATTCATGGATGGTCTGAAGGCACCAAGCGTGAAGAGAGTTACAATAAGGGGAAATCATTTTATTTTAATCAATAGCATGGCTCTAGAAGGAGATGGTTGCTTTTTATGCCGACCCACAGAGATTGCATTAAATAAAATTGCAAGTACGTGCATTTCTTTGCTTCTTTTAATCCGAAAATTATTTTTTTTTTTTTTTTTTGCAAAATCTTCAAAGCATGAAGGATGCTCCCTGTAATCTAAAAGATAACTGTTTGTCACGAATAAAATTTGCAACTAGAGGGATTTTATTACAGCACATTTAAATTGTGCAAAAGGTACAGGAAATCATTGTGACAAAACTAATGCTATTTCAAAATACAGCAGACCAATCATTTTACAGGTCAGTAAATGATTTCGTTCGAAAAACTAAGAATTGTCGTGTGATCTTTCAATTTTTATCACAGCACTTTCCACTGTACCGCGAATCCGATGAAATTTGCAATGAACTTGATCAAGCACCAGATGATATAAAAGATATCAAGTTTAGAGAAAGATGGGAATGTTTATCGAAGGAAGCATCCGAACAGGTATACAGAATAATTCATATGAATTGTTATAATCGATAGTATAAACATTTATAAAATTATTTATTTACAGCTTTTAGATATCTTGAAACCAAGATTGATCGTTAACGGCCATACTCATCACGGTTGTAGAAAAATACACAGAAAAGATATATGGGAATTTACAATACCATCATTCAGTTGGCGCAACAAAGATAATCCTTCACTCTTACTGGTAAGTTGAAAACGTCAAAACACTATCAATTTCGAATTTCATTTTAATATTACTTCCTTAAAATAACACTTGTATTTCAGGGGGTATTTACTTCAAATAATTATTCTGTATCAAAATGTTACATGCCTGTGGAGTCTACAGAGATCAAAATTTATATTATCAGTATAATTGTTATTTTTATATACTTCATCGTAAAGTGCAGACTAAAACAACATCGCTACTATCTCTTGAAGTTTCATTGAAATTTATTTCTACAACAGCTCTCTTTCTATGTTGAAAAAAATCGATTCTCATAAGGATCTTTAAATGTAAATTAACATTTGATCTGTATATATTTACAGTATTCAGGGTACAAAATATTTATATGCCCATTATTACGATCAGATCTGTTTTCCAGTGCTTTCAAATTTTGAAAATTTTTTGTTTTTTTTTGTAAGACGTACAACATCGCAAATTTAGTGACATACATTTCTGTGGTAACATGTATAAAAGTTGCTTATTTATTGTACATTTTATTAAATGCTGACGGATCAATAAGCCATACATATGCCAAAATATAATTTATTACGTAAGTTGAGTTAAGAATACGTAAGTTGTATGACCCGAGTATTGAGGAATTAAGTTCACACACAACACGTACAAAGTAAATACATAAATTTTATATTATTAATCTTACAATGTAATGCATTTAATGCATGTATGTGTATTAACAACTTTTTGCACATACGTCTTGTAAAATCTTGTCATTTTATTGTAATAAAACAAGAACTAATAATAACTAATATTGTAAGCTATAATACTGGCATTGACTATAATTAATATTACATTTATTAATATCTTTACATATTTCTTTATACTGTCTGAAACGGTAATATTAATATAGTCGATGCAGCTCATATCTTTTTATATGTGTGTATATGGATGCGCGCGTGTGTGTGTGTGTATATATACATTCTTAATACATAGGCTTTTACTGAATTGTGTGAGTAGTAGAACTCCATTCCATGAATTTATGAATTATAAGTACTTTTTATAACAGCGAAATATTTTTTAAAAATCTAGTATTCAATCGAAAATATAAACAGTACTTGAATAAGACATTAATTATTGAACATTATTGTACATTTTTAAAAATTATAATTTGCCCCTACTCATTCCTTAATACAGGATTTTTTAAATATATTTGTACAGCCGAAAATAACTTTACAATATTCGAGAATTAATGTTTGGTAGATATACTACTCGTAAGTAAACAAAAAAAAAATAGATCGGCTAATAGAAACTAAAGAAAATTATTTTACAGTTTTGGTATTATATATTTAATTTAAAAATAATTAAATATCCTTTGTAAATTGAAAATATTATCCTCCTCTTATATCATTGGCATCGTCAACGATATTTTTTGACTAGTCTATTTTTACAGCGGCATATATTTTACGAATGAACGCGTAAGCCGCGAAGAAACCTATTGTGCCTGTTAATAACCAGAACGTTAGCACCATTAATGCTGTGTAGCCAAAATATAAAAGTATTGGAACCAATTCTGTTATTTCTAATTTTGTCATAAAATAGAAGACTGAATAAGCTAACACATATACAGCTGATCCTCCACTAACAATGAAGCTCCTCCACCACCATCTATAATCCTGATAACGGGAAAATAACAATGTATACACATATTGGAAAAATACTTTCAAACACAGCTACATCGATCGGTTTCTTACCTCTCCGCATAACTGGAAATACACCATAACTATAGATATCTGAGAGCACGAGATGACAAGAATGCAGAACACAAGGAACAGAAATCCAAAAAGATAGTAGAACTGATTCTCCCATAGCGCAGTCAGAATGAAAAATAATTCTATAAAAACTGCTCCGAATGGAAGAATTCCGGCCATCAATGTACTGTAAAAATGTTGATGTATTTTTATATCAAGCCTGAGTTGGAACTTTAGGTCTATGAACTTTATAAACTTACCATAATACTGGATTCATGTACCACAATTGATCGGGAACTTGTCTAGCAATTTGATTCGTTCTAACGGGATGTGTGAAAGGCTGTTTACGGTATCCAAAATAGTATCCAAGATATACCAGAGGAAGTGATATGCCAAACCACAGACACAACAATGCTAACATTGTTGTGAATGGTACCGCGCCGGAACTGTGTTTTCCCCATATGAAGAAATTCAAAAAGAAACATGTGGTGAATACAATTCCGGGGTACAGAGTTGCTGTCTGTAGAAGTAAAATCGTGAGTTAATAGTGTTCCATTTCAATAGTTGTTAACACATGTTTTATTCTCACCAATAATGCTGTCCTCCTCCATTTTCTCCCACGCATCGTTTTATAAAGTCGCGCAGAGAAATATCCAGCAATTAAACCGGAACATACATATAAAAATATCGCGTTAGTTCCAAGTGCGCCTCTACTAGCCGGCGATAGCATACCCAACATAGCAAAGACTAAAAATCACGTATAAATAAAATATAAAATATCGGAAATGTGAGCTACATCTCATGTAGAAATATGAATCTTACATATTGTTATCAAAGCCATAAAAAATATCTGAATTCCACTGCCTATCACAGCAGCAAATAATCGAGGATGCGGTGGAGGTCGAAATACATCTCCATGGACTAGTTTCCAGCCAGTTTCTTCGATTGTCTCATCCAAACCTGCCAAGCTATCGCTTTCACCGGCATTATAACGCGCAATATCCCTTCTCAGAGTACGAACTATGATCATTGTTAGAATTCCTGCAGAATTTTATCAAAAAATGTTTGTATGAATTCATAAAGAGAATATGAATTAAATATGAACAATTGAATATATTTACCAGAAAGAAAAAGTACTACAATAAGAGAATTGATGATCGAAAACCAATGAATCTCAACGTCACTCATTCCTAGGTATACATCCCATCTACTAGCCCAACTTACGGCAGATTGCTTCCACTTAACAGAATATAAGAACCATAGTTTGGTTCCTTTAGGATTCACAAATTGTTTATTCGCTTTCGGAGGCAATATACAAGTATTTCCGTCGAACTTCAATTGACTCGCATCGATACTATGAGCTTTCACATCAAACCCGACTACCCTATACGCATTTCTATAACACAAAAATAATTTTGAATAGTCCAATACATTCTCCGTTTCCGCAATAACATGATCAATACTAACTTTCCATATTCGTGATAACTTAATTCTAGCTTTAGATAATTGTTGATATAAATTTGATCGTTCACTACATCACCCAAACGGTACCCTTGATATACGATCATATTGTTTGTGTTTTTATCAAACATTTTCGTAGCTGCTGGTAAATTATCTATTAATCTAATAAAGATAAGAAAAATTAGTTTTTTAGAAATGCATCTTCGAAGGAGAATGTAGATTCATGTTTTCTTACAAATGCACTGTGTAGTCATGTTGAATACGCTCTATTACTTGCTGCGATTCCTCCTCAGTCCATGTCATACTACTGTTTGGTTCATGACATAACAATTTGCAGTCTACGTCTTCCGCCATGGTTACCTCGTACGGAGTATTTACAATTCTGTGTAAATATAAAACAGCTTAGATTCTATAAAAAGGGGATGATCTGTGCGTCTTACCTATCACCACGCAATACTTCTCCTAAATTCTCCGATTTATAAACAAAAACACTTTTTGGTCTGCATAACGGAATAGAATAATACTCGTATGGCAACTGTGTGTGGGTGCTAGTCATTTTAACCGCTTTGACATCAATCTTTTGCCCCTTTGTAAACTCCACGGGCGCAACACCAGGCACATAGAAGCCATTTGTTTCGATTAACAAGGATATTATTACAAATGTAGCGCTACACCTTAACCTTCCCTGTTAACAAAAGAAGACGGTTCTCGTAATCAAATTAAATAACACTTTCCGACACGTCAACCGGTACACATTAAAAAATTATTTATAAACACGTAAAAGTGCACATAACAATGCGATACAGACACGGAAGCTGTACAATTATATAAAATATAAGGATATTTCATGAGTTTTGACCAGTTAGAGAGCGTAACGTTGCCGATATTCAGAGAAATTTCACGGTTACCGCGATAAACACTGTTATTACACTCTGTCAAGAGCTAATGAAATTGTACTTTACGAAAACTGCCGATGTGGACTTAGAAAATATGAAACGCCACGTCGATTCATTGATAGTTTTAATACTATGGTACTCTATTTTCAATAGTTTTTCGAAACGTACGACTCACAATAATACGTACCATTCTATAAAATTATTTTCGTCAAAGGCGCTCCACGCCGTACAGAAATCTTTCAGATTACAATTCACAGAGTTCCCACTCTGTTCACGTCAAAAATGAAATTTACTTTAACACGAAGTTCGCCTAGAAACATTCGCCAGTCAGGAAACATGCTTCTTATGAAATTCCCTAGAATGTTTATTTATTCGCGGAACGTTATGCCGGATCCATACCGGCTAAAGTTGTTCGCCAACTGTTCAAAGTATTGCGTACACACTTCACAAACAGTTACAGAATAAAACATTTAATCAAAACGTTTCGGGATATCGAATTTTCATTAAACAATCTGCTCGTAGCTTGCAAACGTGTCAACATTGCTAGCGAATATGATTCGCGAACTGTTCGCAAACGGCAATGTGAATACAGCATAACTCTGTGATGTGGAACTCTAATTTATAAATAATTTAATATTTGGATACGTAATTTTTCAGATAATACAATATTAGAATACTACACGCAAATTAAGTCTATGTTTTCGAATCGAAATATACGAATACATAACTTGATCTGTTCTATCTAATTCAAAATTGAATGCATTTGCTAAATGTATTAGAATAATTTGAAAACACATTGGAGAAGAAGTCCTTTAAAGTTACCCTTTCATCGAAGGTTTTATTGTCAGCTAAAACTTTATATAACTGTCCAGAAATTGCATAAGGCAGAAAGAGAATTTCAAGTTTATATAAACTGAATTATGAATACAATAATATTTGTATGCGTTGCATACAATATTATGTATTATTATTTTGAGAACAAGTGCAAAGACAAATATATAATATGAAACATGTTTTTAAATATGAATTATTATATTCATTTAGGTTTCATTAGATAGTTACTATATTTCCATCATTTTTGAACTATTGTTTAAGCGCCGACTGTAAACTATAATTGTTTGAATTATAATGGAACGAAATACTAATCAATTAATATCTTGTTCGAGACATCAATCACCAAATAAAAAATCCTCGCCATTACTTTTATTCTTAAAATTCCCGCAATTTTTTATTCCGTAAACGAAAAGGAAGTGGGTCTTTTATAATAGCGGATTGTTATTAAATTGTCAGTTTATCCACTTGAAAAGTGTTCTAGAAATTCGTAACGTATTAAAACGTTTGTTATTAACGATTCGCGAACGCTTTCGTTATAGAAAATAGTAACATTTTTGCCGCATAATAGTCGGTGTTTTGATCAGGCTTTTCCGAGCGAAAAAATATACCCCCGAAAAGGAAAATATCGTCCCACGTGGGGACTCGTTTAATTACAAGTTACGTTATTTAGATATGCATCTGTTCCGTTAATTTTTATTTCAGAACAATGGTGCAGGTGAGTGGAAACTTTTGAGCATATTATATATACGGATTTCCGTGGGAATCGGCGAAATCAGTGCATTTTTCTATCGGGTCTATTGGGAATTTTTGATTGTTTTTTTTCCGCTGTCATCCATTAGTAAATAGGAAAGATGGCAGCAGATTATTGCGCTTTTTTCCAGTGCATTCGCGGATCCGACATTTTTCTTAAAATTAAGCCTTTCCGTGAATTTTCACACGAAACTCGTACGAAAACATTGGTTACGATCCAGTTTTACGAACGGAATTCAACGCGTGCTTCATTTTTCTCAATGAAACGCAGTTAAGGCCGACGTAAATGAGATATCAAAGAATTTTTATGTGCCGGACTTGTGTCAAATACGGTGTACGAGTGCACGGAAATATCGAGTGACTTTTGTTAAACGTTACTCCCGGTCCCACGCGATGCGAAAGTTTTTAATGTTTTGTGAATGAAGAGTCGACCGCGAACACATTATTTTTAAATGTTTCATTGTGTTTAATTAAAGTATGAGAAAAGATGAGGGTATAAAATTATTTTTTCATTATTATAAATACACATTGTTGCGAACATTGTAGAATGACGTAAAATATATTTTCATGCGGAAATAACGAATGTTTACAGGCAATTGATGAGATGGAACAAAGGGATCTCCCACAGGCATTCCGCCTACTCGGAGAAATGAATGCCAATGTACTACAAGTGAACCAACTTGTAGATAACATGCTGGTTCGTGTGAAAAACGGAGAGATTTCCACAGACAAGGGTCTTAGTTTCTTAGAAATGAAATATCACATGTTACTTTCCTATTTGATTAATTTGACTTACATAGTTTTAAGAAAATGTTCAGGGGAACGTATAGAAGGAGATCCATCGATCGATCGTTTAATTGAAATCAGAACTGTCCTAGAGAAAATCCGACCAATAGATCACAAACTTAAATATCAAATAGATAAGCTTGTTAAGACTGCTGTAACCGGTACTACTAACAGTGATGACCCAAGTAATTTTAAAGCAAATCCTGATGCACTTATCGGCACGATTGAGAGCAACGACGAGGAATCTGATAGTGATCAGGATGGTGAAATGGATGGTTTTAAATCGACACAGTCAAGGAAGTCTAATATTTATGTACCGCCGAAACTTGCTGCAGTACATTATGGTTAGTATCTGTGTTTCTTATTCAATGTACTCTGACAAGCTAAACAAAAATATTATTGTAGATGGAGATGAGACAGTCGCAGAGAAAATGCGTAAAGCAGGTGAAAGAGCTCGCAGACGTGCAGTCTCAGGTGCTGTTTTGAGAGAATTGAAAGAGGAATATTTAGATGCACCTATTGAAGATTCTCATGGTCTGAGCGAGAAACAAATCAGTTTGGGTCGTGAGAATAAGCGGAAGGTGGAATACGAAGAAACGTACATGACACGTTTGCCAGTTACTAAACAAGAAAAACACAGGCGTCGCATGATGACTACAGTTGGAACACTTGGAGAAGAAATTACATCTTTCGGAGAGCCATCTGCTGTGTCTGCTAAGAAGAGGAAAACTCAGAAAAAGGGTAAAGCTAAAAGAAGTAAGTTTTATTCTATTAAAAACTCAATCGATTATAAGTTCTCAGAATGTATTATTTATAACGTAATCAAAACTGTTGTTTAGGTTTCAAGAAAAAACGGCATCACTAAATATCAGCTTTATAACAGTTCGAAAAGCTGAATTTCGTACAGCATTAATAATTAAGGTAAAATGCAAAAAAAAAATTTACTTCGATTCTTCTTGACAAAAGCAGATGCCATTAATACTCGTTAATAAGTTAAGCTAAATAACTCATAACATCTAGTAACTAAAAATAAAAAGCAACCGTCGACGGTGAAGTAAAATAGCACGATGGTAATTTATTACTGCATAAGACATACTAATGGTCGTGTAATTGATAATTATAGTTAATAATGATTTTAACCTTTAATTGTTGTCTGAAAATCAATTTTTATCTATGGAGTTGAAATATTCCATGAATCGCAAGAAAAAATATTCCAATATATGAGAAAATAATGTCAAGGTACATACGAGCTTAACTTATAAAAAAAAAAAGAAAATTACGTGTAACCGTGACACAATTAATCAAATAATGGATTTCGGCTCCAAGATTTAAAATTGTAAGTTAAACGTAAAGGTTGAAGGCAGAAGATTTTTCTGCTTTATTTTGAGATATTCTCCAGCTATAGAAGAGAGAAAAAAAAGAACCGGTAACATAGCAGGAGGGATGATATTGAATTAATTGTTACAGAAGCGTAAAAATCACAAGACATTCAGTGCAAGCATTAGAAAAATTCAAACTTTAATAAGGGACAAGTGGCTCTAGAAATTGCAAAGCGTTCTGCAACTTCTAAGAATAATGTTCATCGTGCGATATCGCATGTCTTAGGATTTTCTCGCTATTTTAGAGTAGTGAAGTAGTTAATAGTTTTACTATTATATGTATATTTCGTTTGTGTTTTCCCCTGGTGAACTGTTGAGGCTATTATATCTCGATGTGAGTCATATTTTATGTTAAGTTTCACTTTTTTTTTACGAGGAGAAGAAACAATGTGTTCGTGCATTGCATTTGTTGTTTTCACTTTGAGAATTACTTTCACTTAAGTCGTTAACTTATATTAAAGGTAATATAAGGATAACACGAATGTGTCAAAATTCAAAATTGATGTCGTCAATTTCTCGAATACTATTTTTATGTTTACTGCGTTTAGTTTCTTAGGGAGGGGGTATGTGTGATATTGTAAGAAAAACTAATATACGAAGACTAGAGCGATCATCACTTCTGCAATAGCATTAAAGGTGTTTGTACAATCAAATTGCAGGAAGGTATCCGTCTCTTGCGCTTAAATAGGTTCCATTTTTTAAATGTTAGATATAAAGATTGGGTATCCGTTTACTTGGATACCCAAAGAAGCAATGTTTCCTTTTAAAGTGAAGGGAAGGGTAATGTTAAATGCACTTTAAACACAGATCGTATATGGATATTTATATCCGTTGCTGGTTCCTGCAGAAGTGATCCGCATTACCTTTAAAAAAAAGTACTAATTCGCTATATGCTAACCAAGGGCTCAACCATCCATAGATGTTATATTTTTTACAAAAGTGTTCATAGATTGAGCCAACTTGGTAATGCATGATGTTACATGTGCCCTCTCTTTTTCAATCTGTGAAGATGATTAAAATGTGATAAATTATTCATGAAATAATAGTTAATGAAACTAACAAAATAGCACAATTGCTGGGCATTATTTACAAGTGCTAGCAAGCCTAATGTCAGCAGCCTTGTCGTATTTGGTAAATGAAGTTGGAATACTGAATAGCGGGAAGATTTTGACACGATTAATGTCAAGGTAACTCTTTTTTAAATGGATGCTTCATGCACGTTTAACATACGGCATGCTCCGAGAAAAAATGTAATAATTACAGAGGTATCAGAAAACAAAGCAGGTTTCAAAATTTGCCCGACATTTGGTTTTCTCATACTTTATAAATAGATGATAATTTTTGAAAACACACTTACAACTGGTGTAACTGTAAGTCCAAAATACTGATCTATGTGTGTGTATATTTATATATATATACATATATACATAGACACGTATTTCTTCGTTTGTATACATTACGAACTGTTTATAAATAGCGATGAGACGAGGATATCATGTTGTTTGCAACAAAATAGAATTATTACAGAGGACTAACGAACAGGAAGAATTATGGTTGTATATGTTTATTGAGTACAAAGTTTCCTAAACACACACACATGTATATATACATGTATACAACCTGTATACATGTATGTATATGCTATACATATTTTGGACTTATAGTGAAAGTGTATGGGTGTGAAAAATATTCATACGAGACACATATCCGCACACAACATATAGCAGCAAAGTAATAGGATTACATTGAAAACACTACCTCAAATCAATAGAAATATGGATTTACAATAATAGAACTGCATCAGTTACGTTTACAATGTTGGTGTTGTCGTTTATTTATACATTTCATTGAACAACAGCCTTTCTGTTGCGAGATATAATATCGGACATATATATTATGCCTTATGGAGAGACGCGTCTAGGATTTGTTATCTCTGAACCTGCTTAGCAGGAGTGAATCTTTTAATAATGTACAAAGAAAAGCACAAAGCATGTAAACGTCACTGTGGGCAGTGAAGTTTTAAAGTAGTCCTTCAAATCCAACAACGCTGCCGAATACAAAAAAAAAACTAAAAAGAAGTAACAAGATATCTTTGCAGCAAGAATAAATAAAAAAAACGAGATAAGGATGGTTTATTGACTACATTCATAGTCTGAAGAATGTAATATTTCATTTATATCGGTAAATTTTCTATAATTTATGTACTATGACAATTCAATGTGTGTGAACGAGCGAGAGAGACAGAGCGAAAATGAGAAAAAAAGAGAGAATTTACCTGTATATTACAAATGGTTATTATAAACGAATTATTATTATTATTATTATTAATTATTATTATGATTATTATTACATTATCATTATGATCATCATCATCATCATCCATCATCATCATCATGTAGAATGCTTCTTACTGACTGAATAAAATGTTTTCAATGTCGATTATTGATTTACTTCGGGGGTTCTTCTGGTCCGAACTTAAAAACCAATAAAACCTTTAAAATACCAATGCACATCTAAAAACACGAGTTTTAATAAATTATAAAATTGAGAAGTTTTAAATTTCTCATAATCGTCAAGCAACAATTTATTAAAATATAATAAAAATAATTTTTCCGATTTCCCGTAAAAAACTCCTACCCTCCATTTTAATAAGGGTGGACCCGGTGTACCATTGTTTCGAGACAATGCAGCATTTAAATCTGATTTAAAATACCATTTCTGTGCCAAAGAAGTGAAACGCTTTTTAATTAGTCTTCTCGATTAGAAATCTTTCTTAAATAAATATATCATAATAATTTATTCTCGACATTCGTTCGAGAAATACGAGTAAAATTTTAAAATACAGCTTTCATATGAAATCTGTCTAAGTCCATTTTTTATGAAAATTGGGTTTTCAGCTTCGTCTTGTTAGGTACTTCAATTTCTACGGTTTGAGGGTAATGTTTTTTGTTAACTGCTTTAATTGGTGTCTAAATATAAACATAGTTTGAAGAAATCTCCGTGTAAAGCAAAATAGTTTTCTCCTATAAAATTTACTTTTTTGGACTTAGGCAATTTTCATATGAGGCCGACGATATTTCGATTCGCGGTTCTTTTTTTGATTCCTGTCGCTAGTAATTTTTAAAGACCACGTTGGCAGCACTGTCTTAAATTTGAGGCACCCGAGTATACCTTCGCAACGTATGTCAACGACACATCTCATGTCTCATACCGATTTCTTTCGGACGGTCTGCCTGTTGTTGATCCGTGGCACGGCCGACGTGCTGGTAAGTTATTTTTTAACGATAAGAATCCGAGTGTCAACAACCGACGTCACGTAAGGTTAACATGTGAAATACCAGGTGTCAAGTGTTTGATTGGCATGACATATACCGTTTAGCTCCCACGATCTGGATTTTATGTCAATGCTAGTGCTAATTGTTTAAACTCGCTCAATTCACGCTTACGACAGTTCGTCCGTGTCATTCTCCTAACGACCTGTAAATCATGCAAGTTCGAGGCATTCGTGTCGTAATTATCCGTTAACATTCTTTTCGTTCATACCAGTTCACACTTTTCGGTCTTCCGCCCTTCTTCCCCCTCCCCCCCACTCCAGTTTTCTCCTTTCTTTTGCTTGTTACCTGTCTTTGTCCCTCGCGAGTTTCCCTCCTCTTCTAACGTCCCGTACAAGATGTCGAAAGTGCCAGGAGCGCTCACATGGGTATACCGTATAAATTATTTTTATCGCTTCGGGACTACGGTAAAATGACCTGCCATTGTTAAGACATCGTTTTCGCACAATCACAGCCAGGTATACCTGACATTGTTCGAATTGTACGCAGTTTTACACGAAATTCTTGGGTATTCCCGTCTTCGTTGGTCGTGGATTATTATTTCCTTCGCAAACCACCCTCTTTTCTGTAGTTATTTTTAAATCACCCGCGGCGCAGAACTATACATCGAAACTTTCGGAGATTGCTCTTTTCAAAGTGATCGAAGCATTTTTAAATTGAATGGGAAGAAACTTGTTTGATTAAGCAAACGAACCTGCGGATTATTCTAATTTCAATCTACACCGGTAAAACAAATTTGTGTAATAACAAAACGCGCGTTCTTGGAATAACTTGAGCGAACGAAAAATTATGTATCCCAATACGTTCTTCGGAAGAATATTAATTAGGTTATCGAAAATGTAAACAGTGTCTCTGTAAATATTAGTTCAGCAAACAGCACGTCTGCTTCGTTGTTGAATATCGGAATGTATAGTAAAAAGTTTTCGCAACGTTCAAAGAGAAATCAGTTAGAAAAACGCTTATTTATCATTTTATTGCTCGTAATGCATCCGCAAACGGCACGTTTAGAGCGTGGACTTTCTAATCGCGTGAAAGTAGATTCATTTTAAATTTACGATTCTCAAGTGTAGTACAAACTTTAATAGTGCCGCGTTCAATTTTTATGGAGCTACTTATGAATATTTTTTTTTTCAAGATTATACACAATGGCCAATACTCAGGTGAACAGGGCGCGAACCATAAAAAAAATCGAAAAACCTCGGCCGCTTAAGCTCAATCAACGGCACTCGACCGTCTGTCTGAATAGTAAGTTTTACTTTATATTTCTAATGTATATCTATAGTGATTCTATTAAATTGAACAACTCTATTTAACAGTGGAGGACATAGTGTCCTTAATCGACAACGTAGCAATGCGACTAACCAATGTCTTCCATGACCAAACGCTGCAAATGAGTGTGGTTAGAATGTGTAATCACCTGAAACTTTATGCCCATCAATTAGAAGCTATTTACAAAGGTATTAAACTTTATAATAGAAGTGCGAGTTCACACATTGACTGTCGATACCAAAAATAAAAATATTGACATGTTCATGTATTTTTTTCTAACAATACTGAGTTGATACACAGATCAGCTGGACAGAGCTTTTGTAGCAATTAGAAATGGAAGTCAGGACGAAAAATTAGATCTGACGACTAGGGTTCACCTGCTGGAACTTATAGAGTTAAGAGCTAAGCAGTGGCGTCACACTGATTCCATGGACGAATATTATACTCAGAAACTATCACATCTGGATAATGTATGTTTCTTACTTCCTCATTTTTCTTTTTTGAAATACAAAATAACTGTGTCTTAAAAATATTTGTGTAATGTTAACAGGCAGAAGCAATTCCCGACACACCTACAAACGTGCTATCATCACCTCTGGCAATGTCTTCACCCACTGCAGCACCTATCTTGGGTCCTGGTGAAGTTATAAAGAATAGTGGGAAATTTGTTAAACCAACACGTATTCCTGGGAAAAACTACTGCAAAGATGAAGTTGTTATACGTAACAGTGATTCAGGCAAAGGTAAAGAAAATTTAATGTTTCCGATAGGATACGAATATTCTTATTAATGTAATAGAAAGTACATATAAATATTTGTAAATTGTAGTACGTGGCATATTTTCTTGGTGTTTTAATCATTTAATTTAATTTCAAGTTATTACGCACTATATCGTTAGCGCCAATATTTCTATGTTTCACGTTTTTCCGTATCTATTATAAGTATATAGTAAGTATTATTTTCCACTTCTAAATTATTTGCACAAAAATATAGTGATGGGAATAAAAGGGCGGCGAGTTCACATGATCGAAGAGCTCAGCCAGACAATCATCTCCTTCCAGCGAGGTAAACAAATAATTTGCAGATGGCTTGATAGCATTATGCTCATGCATTTCGGAAATAACTAATTGTTTACTTTTTCAATGTCTGTTACATATCCTAATATTCTCATTACAACCAAAATTACATTTTACAAATAATAAAATACAAAATTGTTTGTTTCTATAGTTGAATCACATAGAATTCAATAAACAGAGTGAAGATGTACTTCGTTGAACAGTACACACATATAATATTTATATTTAATTTGTGTTTTAACATGTATTTTTACTTTTATCTGCATGAAACATATGTTCTTTATTAATTTGTAAAAAAAGTTCATATACAAAAGTAATTGAAAATTGTCCTGCTTGAGCTTCGGAAGTTTAATCGCTCACATCATTTTTTTATTGTGCAATTTTTAATTATTATCATGTGATTATCATTGAATATATCATGCATTGTGTTTGCAGCTTATTAAAAAAAATGTTCAGATACGAATAAATTGTTATGAGCAGCATTTTACATTTTTAATACGAATAATGTTATTGCTTACAATCGCTTACGGTTCCCAATGCACATGAATATTAAATTGTTCTTCTTTCACAGAATATCTCGTCTACAATTAATACCGATCTTATTAATGTTTTAATCCACCAATAATTTGTCTTGACATGTTTGGAAAGTGTCTATATTTATACATGATACATTAACCATAATACAGATCGCTTTTACGAAACGAACTTTGGTAATAACAAAGTTTCACATGCAATATCAAAACAAACATCGGTCTAATATGTTGCTTTTTTTATAGTAAACCCTGGAGCCAAAGAACGACTTGTCCAAATCACGGGTACTTCCGAGGACAAGATACAGTGAGTTTAATTTCTTTTAATGTTGATATTTAACCTACCGAGCCTCAAAAGCCTTATAAAAATTACAAGATTAATTTGATTTAGACTTTGTGCGGCTCCTATTGTAATACGTGCTCTATTAAAGACATCTATACAATAATTTCTTATTAAATAATTGTTATTACAGTAAAACCTCGATTATTCGGGCCTCTGATGTTAGAATTCTTTATCGTCTGAATACTTTCTACAAAGTATTAGTTTGCGTTAAACCAACCCATACGCTACACGATTTACTGCACATTTCAATAAGGAATAAGTTCAGCACTGAAACTATGTAATTGTTGTATTATCCGAACAATCATGTTCCACTAATTAGCACGGATAATCGAAGTTCTACTGTATTTTAATAAGTGTAAAATAAAATATCTGGAACCGGTCATTTTGACCGGTGGTGGTAGGTTTAGCGTTAAACTTTCCAATGTTCATACCTGTTATATTATTGCAACAGTTACGCGAAGGACTTGATAAAAGATACGATTCAACGAAATGCATCACCGGTGAGATTGGAGCAAGGTGGAGGAGAAAAAGGAGCAATGGGAGGTTCTAGTTCTTCGTTAAATAGCAGTGCATCGGATGAAAGCAACCGATTGCAACAGCAACAAAACTCCCGCGCACGTTCGCTCCTCCACAGCTTCTCCACCAACGACGCCAGTATAGGCGAATACAAATACACGGTTACGGTTGGTAACCAATCCTTGAAGATCACAGGATGCAATCTGGATCTTGTTAGGGTAATCATATTTTTCAATTTTTACTTCTACGTACAAGTCTACGACCGACACATTTTATTTTATTGAATAACGGCATTATGGAATATATTTTAATGGAAATTACTGGGTATGTATCAGACTGCGAAGCTGGTTTTGGATGAATATTTCTTAGGAGATTCGGAAAACTTCACGAGCGGTATAGAATACTTTAATTTCGAAGAAGAGTCCGCTTATTCTCTATCGTCTCCCAACTCGCAAAAAACACCGTTGATATCGAGTAATACCAATGAGATGAATCGAGAATTGATTGTGGACAGTTCAGCCATCTCGGAAAGCGAAGAAACATATAAGCCACATATCATTTCTGAAGCAAATCCTTTGACTCATGAAGGTAAACGAGTACAATCGAATACTTGACTTATTTTCTACGAGGCCTGATATTTAATCGAACATTTATTTAGTTCCAGAAATCAGGGAACTCACGTACGAGTTTTTGTTACTGTGTTCAACAGGTCCTTATGCTAAACGACCGCCTGCGGACTGGGCTCGAATTCAAAAGGAGTGTCCCAACATTGTTCGCAAGGTACATCGACGTGATACGAATGTTAAACAACTGATGTGCAACAGTATAACTTACTAATATTTTTTTTACGTTGATACTCTTTAAGGAGAAAGCTTTGTGTAACACACTGAAAAAGTTAGCGATCTTTCGAAATTTTTGACAAATAAAATGTTCACTTTCGAAAGAAAGATCATATTTGCTGGACATTGTTAGTATGCTAACGGATATTATCTTTTTTATATATATACGTATATATATTTTATGTTTCATTCTATACTTTATTATACAATTGAAATCGTGTGATTAAATAGCGTTATCAAAAAGATTCAATTTATAAAAAAAGTATTTACGCGTTTCAAATTTTAAAAGCTGATATAAATACTGCGGGTATCGGTGTTTTTATTGGAGGCGCGTAGTCAATTTTATAGATATTCAAATGAAATTTTCAGGGTATGTAGTTTAAAGATAATATTATCGAACTAAAGTATTTTCGATTTGTTACACAGGGTTACTCTCTAAATGGCTAGAAATTAATAATACTCGTCCAAAAGTTAACTATGTTTTCAAGTTATAATTTGTTCTCGACACTGAAATGTGCTAATTCCAAAGTGACTGTTATATTTCTATTATGGCCGTTTTAATACTCTCATTGCAATATTTATGTCTATAGTATTGAAGACAAAGAATAAGACGATAAGATAAGATTTGGCAAAAACGAATCTCTTACGTTAGTATGGGAAGGTTGTGATAAAGATATGGAAATGAGCTATTATCTTCCTCAGTTAACATCAAGCTACAAAAGTCGACTTTTTTAAATAACAAATTTATAAAAGCATGCGCCAATGGATTTGTGCGCAAGACATATATGTACTTAAACCAAAGATTACATGTTACTATCATAGTTTACTTTATATATTTACACTTACCAGAAAAGTCTGTGTTATCAGTATTATATAGGCATGTGCGGGCCGCCCGATTGTCGGGCGCCCGAATCGTCGAATCAGGTCGCAGAAAGTCGGGCGGGCTCGATTCGGGTGCGCGATACTTCATGACACATCGGGCGGCTCGAGAGTTTCGGGCTACCTGAGAGTTTCATCTCTGCGTTCGTTTATATGTATTATTAATTGTTTTAATCGTTACATTAGTTTACAACATAGTTTATTATTAAACGAAGTTAAACAAGGTATTCCTATTCTTATGTTTCTTTTTTACTTGTTAAGTATTACAAGAAAAGTATTAAATTTTGTACACGATGTAACGAAAATATTGTAAAACCTCTAGAGATTTCAAAGATAATAAAGCGTTTTTATTTGTTGTATTTTGAAATATATCGTGTAGCATCAGTGTCTAAACGAAACCGCGGCGAATTCCTCTCTTACTTTTAAAACGAACCGATGTATAAAAAGCTTTATGACAGTATGTTAAGAAGGCATGCACGTTATTGTAAATCATTTAACACTTGCTTTATAAATCAAAAGCATGCTGCTTGTAACATCACGTCAAGGTAAAGTAAATCTACTGATACTTTTTATATTGTTGTCAATTACTGTACAAATATATATAATTTTATTTGACAGGCACCGATTCGCTGGTTCGAACCGGAAGCATACAAAGCTAAGGTAGCAGCTGCTGGTCTTGTTACGGTATTGCCAATTGGAGAAGGGGAAACGGATCCAGAATGAGATTGAAAAATTCACACTTTTCATCTTCGTGAAATCGTATGTATTAATAATAATCTTTACATCGATTTTTCTCTCGATGTATTGTGATAAATTGAAAAGAAGAAGTTCAGTATAATATTTGTTCGGTAAACAAATATGCAAACGCTAACAAACATTTATAATGAATATGAGCGAGACAATCGGTATTGCTCCATTCAAGTAGAGCAATATAAAATAACTAGCAGATATATATTGCTATAGATGTTTGTAAATCTATACGTGTTTATACCTAAATTTTCTTTTAACAACGATATCACACTTTCTAAGCATTTATGCTTTTGTATTATACATTTGTACGCTTTCAAATTCAGAATATTTCATTGTTAATTTATTTGTATTGAACACGTGAGCTGCAGTAATTATTTTTACCGTATAACTCGGTATCCGGCATACCAAATATACGTATCGCTTTGCGTCTCGTTAACAACATTGCTACTCAGATATTTTGAAGAATTATTGAAATACTTATGAAAGCCAATAAGCACTTTGTACGATGTTAGCATAATAGATCAAACAATGGATTCATAAAACCTGTGAAAACGAAATACGTTTAGTATATGTTCAGAAATTATTGTAACAGCATTTTTATTGACAAATATTATTGTTAATTAAATGTGTTAGATATAAATTCTGAATAAGAGAAGAAAAACGAAAGAAAGAAAAGATAACAAGAATTACACTAACAAAAAAAAATGGACACCGGTCCTCTAGTAGAATTAAAGTTGACCATGTTAGAATGTAATTTACGTAAACATTCAAGAAAAATTTTTCTGCGTAACACTCTGTTGTTACACTGTAACAAAAATAACAAATACTGAAACAAACAGTGATTTAGCCTAATCTAGTCTACCTATTTAAAAGTAGGAACTACCAAACTTGGTAATTATTCTGCTGTGACGTAACAACCAAAAAAAAGATTTTATTCAATCTCGAGATTTTATATTTTATATACTAAAACGGTAATGCTATGTGCAGTATGATGCATTAATGCTGCGAAAAGATGAAAACAATAATATTTTCCACCTTTAGACATTTCTATTTCACAATTGTGTGGATCACGTGTTTTTACTGTGCTGATTTTTTTTTTTTTAAGAAATTGGTTTAGCACTGCAATTGATCCACCGTTGTGACTTTACCGCCCTTTTATCAAGCATAAAATGTTATTGCTATAATGTATATTATAATGTACTGCGATGTCCCCTCTTTTTTAATTAAGCTTGTAATGTTTATTGAAAATGTTTCACTAGCCAGAACACAGTAACCTGAAAATGTATTTCTACATTTTTGAAATTGTTCTACAATGATGTCATTCTACTCGCCCTAATTAAATCACTTATTTATTGTTTGTACTTTTTAAACGACTTTTTGTTGTTTTCTCTGCGTTTCACATGGACATTTAGTGGGTTTTCTGGCTTGAAATATCAATAAGAGGGAAAATTTTCATCTATTTATTTAATATGAAATGGAATCGTACTGCACGCACATGGGACGTTATGTTTGTAAGTTTTTACATCGTTTAATATTTATTACAAATTTTCACGATTATTTGAATTAAATTATTAGTAATTTATTTCTATTACCACTAACTACAGTAATAAATTATATTATTGTACTTTTCTCTTTAGTAATAAATCAATAAAAATCAGAATGTCTTTTTGATTATGTTTCTTGCACCTTAAGGTACTACAAACATTAAGTTTATTTTCAATTCCGTACACAATATGATATGAAATATATATGTATTATATACTGATAACTCAGAGTTCGGTCGTAGTTAGTAAGAGAACGTGCAACATATTTAAAAAAAAACAACGAACCAATCTGTCGACATCATAAGTTTTATTATTCTAGCATCGTATAGAAATGGTAATGTCCGAAATATACATATACGTTCAATTTGTGCACAGATCACATTGTATACTAGATATATCGATTGCGTTTCCTTGCCATTCACAGTTTGTAAAAGTTAAAAATGTTATATCATCTGACGTTGCGTGCATAAAACATTCGATATCAAAGGCCTACTCTCTGATTGCATGTTTCGTTTTAATAATCTATAAGATTAAGTAATTGCTAACCCCTATATTGCAAATAATTTCAATATGTAAGTTAAGAATGCGATATACACACATATGCATATATGTGTATCTTAAATTCAGTCTACTTATGTCATTATATAAATTAACATTCAGTCTATCACACAGTACCAGTTTTGCCCACAAAAAGTTTCTCTTTGCTGTTAATAAAAAAAAGAAATATAAAGTTAGAGATAGTATATTAAATATGAATTAACAGATAATTAAATATCTTCAAATTTCGAAGCAGTAGTATATGGTGTATTTTATATAAATGAAATTTCTTTAGCTGCTATGAATTTTAGCTGGAACTTTCAAAGGTAGTACAAAACTTATATCTAATCTGAGAAACTGGTTCTGTAACATGTCAGACTATTAAATTATACAATTAATAGTACAATGATTGGCAGTTTCGTGAGAATAGTGGTCTTCAGTAATATTGGTGAAAGTGATAATCGTAATGATGGATGATGATGATGATTATAATAATAATAGTGAAATGCGTAAATTCGTGCCGAATTCTCTCCAGTAAGCCAACTTTCAATCAACACAGGGATTTTGAAAAACCCACCATTCTAATTATACATTCGTATAATTTTGTTATTGTAATTTTCTTAAATATACTTATATATATGTATATATATTCATATATATACCTATATATAATTATGGATGTAAATAATCGAGTATATTTATATGTATACAACATAGTCATAGGAATAGTTTTGTCAGTGACGAGCAATCGATAATACAAACAAATACGAGACATTAGAAATCTAAGTAAATATCTATTATCGATATTTACGATATATTTAAAATTAGTAGTATTTTAAGTTACTTTAATTGAAAAAATTACTCGTCCCTGTTTCACATTCCACAATAGCACGATTTATTCTAAGTATGATTTACTTATGCTTGTAACAAATTAATGTGAGATACTTCATATTCTTAAACATTCACATGTAACTTAAGTCATTAGTTACATAAACAAAGATATTCTTTTTTCCCCCTTAGAAGTAAGAATTACGGAAACTATTGCAACTGATTTACAGATTTTGCTACTAAAAACGTATCAGTGTCTACCAAAAGTCGCATCGATCGATCGTCGAATACAATTTTCAAACAAAACTAATTTCGCTTGAGAATTTCTTATTGCTAAGTGAGCGTGATAAGTGAGGTTTTAAAATATTTAAAACCAACAGCTTTCTTTCAAGAAGCTTATCATGGCGATTACAAGGTTCGTATGTGTACAAATATTAAAAAAAAGTTACAGATACACTGTGTTCACATTTATTATAGTCTAAACATTGTTTTATAAAACATAAATCGCTAGAAGCGATGATCTACTTTTTAAATACATCACTATATCATAATTATTTCCTGGGACATTATATATATTCCAATTCAGTTCACTAACCAAAATTTCGTTTTCAATAAACTTGATACTAAAAAAATTCACATAGAGCACATGTCTCTAATAATCTAAACATTCGAGACTTTCTAGAATGTTGTAATGCACGATGTAAATGACTTTCCATTGATGATATTATACATTTACAAGAAAAGTCAGATTAAACGAATATAAAATTACCTACTCGTTTGGCAGACGCGTTAAGTTTCTTTTTTTATCGATCTAATACACGTACACAATTCTTCTCTCCTTCGTGGGCTGGCAAAGTTTTCACGAATAAATTCTATTTACAATGCAACAGCCCATGCACTTGGGTACCCTTCTTAAATTTAGAGGTCATGAAATTCTTATACTATTGAAATAATCCATACATATATATGTCCTCTAAACTGAGACCACTTGCATGAAATCTTGTTGTCATATTTCCCTTTTTACCACGTTTTTTTAGAATTCACACACACCAGAAATTTCTATCTAATGGATTTAAAGTACTGTCAAACTATTAAATTTCCGTGTTTGATAGTTGTAAGATCAATTGAAACAACGCCTACATGCGAATGCGACCGCTAAAAATTTTTTTTAACGCAATCGTTGCTAAACAATTCATTCTAGAGCTACGAGTATGTGTCGTTATTACACACCGATTATAATATTTTCATCGAAATTTTTAACGCAGTGTCCTATACAAAATATGTCCCTCACTTTTGTTCTTTTTATCATTTTGTAAATATAGAAAATTATATAATTGTTTTTCTCCTGATTATTAGAACAAAAAATTCACTAAATACAATCAGTGGGAATTAGTTTCTTGTCAAATAACCGATTCTTCACAGGGTTAAAAGACATAATCCGGTCCTGCCATATCTATTGCCCATCTGAATTTATCCCTTTGCGTTTTGTTGTAAATTTTCTCGATCGGGACATTATTTTTCTTGCACCTAGAAATATTAAAAATCACATGTTTTACTACGAAAAAACGCATACTCTGTGAAAACAGTGTAAGATAAACAATTTACCAGGCAACGGTAATTCTGGGATCAAGATAATTCAGTTTGGAGGTGCCCAATGCAATTTCTTTATTTTCCTCTTTGTCTGTTGCCTGTACCTCCAATTTCGTCAATTGTTCTTTTAATCTATCCAGGGTTTTCTTCTTCTTCTCATATACACTGTAACATAATACACAGAAAATATTATAATTCTCATTTTCAAATATCAAATGAATAAAATAACTACGCGTATCTTACACTTTTTCTTTAACAGAGCCGTGCTTAGCATCGCGTTTAGCATCCTTCACTGCAAGTTCTGCGTCAGCTATAGCTTCCTTCTTGGCTTCTATCTTTGCTTTAAGATTTTCCATAGATTTCGCATGTGTCTTTGGCACTGAACGCTGATGGTTACATAGGATCGCAACTGCTCTATTTGCTCTATTATATGACAAAATCTTTTCCGCTTCTGTGTCTTCAGGATTTGTCAATTTATCTAATTGTTGCTGTAGCGTCCATGACGCGTTGTATGTTCTGAATACTTTAGCAGTAAGACCTTCCATCAGTTCGTTCAAGTGCTTATTCATGACGGTTGTATTGAGACGATCGAATAAATCATCGGCGGGTGATTTGTTCTCCATAAACAGTTGTAAATTCTTAAATACTCGTTTTTCTACTGGCACTTCATTGTAGTATCTTATTGAATCCTTACCTACAAATATATAAGTGTAAGAATGTATTTATATAATTAAAACGAACGAATGTATCTATATAATTTTACTAAAAAGGAAATGACCGTACCTAAGAAATCAAATACAACTACATATTCCTTTCCATCCTTTTGTTCATGTAATGAAATGTGTTCTACTCGCAAAGAACAACAACCTACAGTATCTGCTTGATCCTCATCCTTTTCGTTACCAGCTCTCAAAGCTAATTTATCTATAAAGTACAAGGCAACCGCTCTCTGCCTTATACGCATTTCTTTACTCTTCCAGTCTTCCTTATATTCGGCACGAATTTTATCTATAGATTGTGCCAATTTTCTAGCAGTCTCATACTTCTGCCAATCTTTTTCACCCTTCAGTTTACTCGATGGATTAAGCATGACATATTTCACTTGCCCTTGAATATTTTCGGTCCAAGAAGCAAGCCATGTGACGTTAGGATCATGTCGAACTTCTTTCCATTTGTGGCCTGGCGGTGGCTTTGGTACATTGGAGTCTTTGGAACAGTTGATAAGAATATCTTCAGGCATGACCCTCTTTTTCAGTTTACCCATTTTCGGATGTTCGCCACGGCCTCTGAACAAGCCAGGAGGTTCGATCTTGAAATTACCTATCTTTTCTTTATGCCCATCGATAGTACAAAAACCATATTCTTTCTGAGTCTTCTCGTTGTCCTCCTTTATTTTCTGCTTTTCTTCTTTTGTCATTGCTTTTCGTTCTTCGCTTTTCTGAAGGAAATACGTATGCATCTGCTTGAAATCACACTTATTTAAGTCAACTATTTTAGCTCTCTCAGAGTCTGTCATCACTTCTCTCCAATCGTGGAAGAAATTAGTATTGAACGCAGACTTTGTAGTATAATCATGATCCAACATGCGTGCATAGAAAGTGGCAACTTCCTCTGCATCTTGACTCAATTTCATCTCTTTACCACTGTAATAAAACTTAACGTCTGGAGGAAGAGGATCATACGCAGGTGCGAATACCGGCCCTTTGTGCTCCAAGAAGGTCCATTTTGTTCCATCGTTTTTCTTTTCTTCTTCCCACCTAGACAAATTATTTTCTTCTTTAATCTACTCGAACTGTTTCAACATTTATTATGGCGACATTAATATAGCCGAATGAAAATAAAGAAAATTATAAAGACCTTAGCATAATTAACCTTAAAGGTCGTATACGTTCATGAATTGCACTGTGAATGTTTGGTTTCGAACAAAAATTACGAATTAAGGTTCCAGAAACGAATATTGTCAATTTAGAAATAATATTAAACATTGCTGAACTTATCCTACATGAGAATTACTCATTTTCTAATTGTCTTACTATCTATATAACTATAGAGGCAACTGCATCGAGCTCCTAACATTACATATATGACGAAACGAGGTTAGGTAACATAACCTCGTTCACCACATGGACGCGGGATTTTTAAACGATAATAATAATTTACCATTTCCAAACTTCCAGTTCCTCTTCTTGTTTTTTCTTCCGTGGACTTGAGTTTTCCCCTTTCGATGCTCTTGCACCTTTCTTTTTTGGCTTCTAATAGAACATTCATTGAATATATTAAAATCATGAGATATAAAATTATTTCATTGAAATACACAAATGATTATGTTACCTGTTCAACTTCGTCTTCATCGTCCTCGTGCTTTCGTTTCTTCTTTTTCGTTTTTGTTTCACTTTTCTTAGGCTTCTTGCGCGCAGAAAGAGGAACGTCATCCTCCTCCCCATCGGATACAAAACTTCTTTTAATACTTGCAGAGGTCACAGCAGATCTTGCACTCTATATAATTTTTTATCGTATTAGAAAATTGTTGTGCAAAGTATTCTTGTCAGTCGACGCATACATTTTACCTACCAAAGGCACATCTTCATCCGAATCGTCTTCAGTTTTAAGAGTCGTGTTATGGAGGTCAGAGAGTCTAGTATCGTTTCCATCGGTTGAATCCATACTAGCTTCTTGCTCGTTAACAGGCTCATCTTCATCGTCTTCTTCTTTAATGTACAATGGTTGTTCTCCGCCACTGTCATCATCATCTTCCGGTTCAATTTGAGAAACTGGTTCCTATAACATATTATTTAGCTCAAACTTTGTTACAATTACTTAAAACAAAACCTGCAGCTACAAGTTATACCTCTTTCATCATATCTTGTTTCAGAATTGAGCCTACATTCACATATTTGAAGTCTCCACCCATTTGTATATGATTAGGTTTCTCTTCTATTGGCTCTTCTTTCACTTTAATGTCCTCCTTCTCTTTCTCTTTTCTATCCTTCTCCTCTTTATGCTTAGCTGCAAATCAGGAAATATTACTATACAATCACAGTTGAACATAGCTACTAACTTCATAATGCTATATAACTTACATTTCTCTTTGTCATGTCGATGACGGTCTTTGTCTTTGTCATGACGATGTTTATCTTTACTCGATAAATTATACTTGTCTTTATCTTTCTCAGCAGAACGATGCTTTTCCTTGTCATTTGTATGAGACGTTGAATGTCTATCTTTATCTCTATCCGATGAATGTTTCTTTTCCTTTTCCTTTTCCTTCTCTTTGGATATGCTTTTATCTTTATCCTTATCCCGCGAACTTGAACTTACGCTATGCTTATCCTTGTGTTTATCCTTGTCCCGATCTTTGCTCTTGTCTTTGTCTTTGCTGGAACTATCCTTATCCTTGGAACTACTGTGATGCCTGCAATTATGTTAATATTTTTCTTAGTAAAAATGAAACAACAAAAAATAATCGAAGGAATTGTTTTTCGTTAAAGAACAAATTGGTAAAGTCCGTTCACCTGTCCTTATCCTTGGAACTGGAGCTAGAACTAGATTTGTGATGATGTTCCTTGTCTTTGCTCTTATCCTTCTCCTTGTCCCTACTCGAAGAGCTACTGTTCTTATGCTCTTTATCCTTGCTCGAGGACGAGCTACTCTTTCTATCCTTATCCTTGTCTTTGCTACTGTTACTACCATCGTGTTTATCCTTGTCTTTAACGGAACTGGAACTGTGTTTGTGCTTGTCCTTGTCTTTATCTCTGTGCTCACTTTTATGACTTTTATCCTTATCCTTACTCCTCTCTTTGTCTCTGTGATCCGACTTATGAGATCGCTCTCTGTCTTTGTCCTTATGCTCCGATTTATGTTCCCTTTTCTTATCAAATCCATTAGACATGCCATTTATATGAGTATCTAGAAATTTGTATAAAATATAATATTTTAATCATTAAAATAATTATATACAAGTTAATTGCAAATTAATAATATTAATAAAAATTAAGTATAAATTAATTTTAATAAATATACGAAAATATCGAAATTCTTCAATTTTTCATTAAATATATATTTTTCGTAAGCAATTAAACTTATAAATTTGTTTATTACAATTATTATATAAACAAGTTTTTCAAATTCATTCTCATACATCTTTTCAAAAATCTCGATTCCAATTAATTAATAAAAATATTTCATGCAATTCCTGCATGTGGGAAAAACCTTGAACAAATTTTCAAAGTACAGAATGCAAACAAGTGTCAATTTAAAAAACCAATATATAATAAAATTCAAATCGCAGGAAGCCGTAGATTGTTCGGTCTCTACGGCCGAATCTAAACACGTGTCAGACCGGTCCGGTTGTTGGCAGCCCGAGTTCTTTGATCGTCGCGTCGAACTTAGCTTTTATGCAGCAAAGTTCCAATCTCATCTATATCAGAACACGTATGTTAAATCGCACGTATAAAACGGCTTACCGCTGTGATTTCCAGTCGCATTGTTGATTTCCTTGGTTTTCCTATCCTGAAAACAATGAAATTTGCATCAGAATGCTATCTTAATGAAAGCAACGCATCGTGCATAAAGGCTCGTGGTGCTATCGGACTTAACGTTTGGCGATGCGAAGCGAGCCAGGTAGGACTTAGTCGCAGACGCCATTTTGGGACTTAGAAAAATTTCGCGTCCACGGCTATGCCTTGAGCCCAAGAGGAAAGCGGCGTTTCAAAGCGAAATATCGAAAAACTATGCACGTGGGTGAACGCATCGAAACGAATAGACACGGAATCGTTACTTACTGGCTCGGAATTCGGCTGCGTTGTTGGCTGCTCGAGCTCCATTTCTCGTGCAAACGCGACTGATAGACTCTGGTAACGCGAGGTCTAACAGAAGCGAGGGAAGTAAAGAGAACTGGGAACACACACAACAGTCTGTCGCTACTCGACTATACACTCCGCGCGAGACTGCAGACGGAGCACGGAGCCAACGCTTAGAGCGTATAGGAGACCCAGGTCTAAGTATCGAAAATGTCTAACTGCGCATGCGTCGCATTGGCTCCGCCTCTTCGATTCCCGATATAACCCTTCGCCCCGCAAATTCTAACTGTTTATTCGTTCATATTCCGTCTCAGCAACGTTGGATATGAACGTAATACGTAAAATTTCGATGGTAAAAGTACCGAATGAATATTTATCGAGATGCGGGCCGAACGTGTCCCAACATCGGTCAAATATCGTATTAATTTTGTAAAAATAGTATAGAAATTTTGTTCGTGCGTCACGAGCTTCGATTGCTGCCAGACGACACAGCTGTAACTTGAAATCGAACAGTATCGAAGCCCGTCGTATGTACACGGCTAAAATGTTTTGTACCAGCACGATAAATGAAATATTAATTCTGCGATGGCGCAATAACGATGGTCTATTTATTATCATTAGACTGCGAATCTTTATGCATTTATGGCTTCTGAAATTTTTCAAAAAAGGGTAGAGTATAAAATTCGACAGAATTTTAGTACAATCTGTATTTATTTCAGATCTGCAAAGGCTACTGGAAACTACTACCACTGGAAATGAGATTCTATTTTGTATTCCACATTCTTAAAATTCGTCTACAAAAATTGAAAATTCCATAAACACCTGAAGTCTAATTATCATAATGTATATTTCCTTAGAATTTTATTGCGCCTAAGAAAGCTTTCTGATACAGTAGATCAGATACATTTTTTTTGTTCTTGATAGAAAATTAAATACAGGAGAACTGTAACATTTATTTCTTATAAATTTAATGGTTATTAACCTTAGCTGCTAAATGAGATTCTGTAGGTCTTACATGGATATATTTCAAAATTATTTCGTAGATATTAATGCATGATAAATACTTTATACAATCGTGTTGTTATGTAAGTAAATTCATAAATTGATTTAATTTCACCATTATATAAACAGTTTGTATAAATTATATTTTATGCAGTCATACAGATGAAAATGTATAGTACATATACGTACGATCGAAATTCATTAAAAATTATTATATAAAATATCTCACTAACTGTATACTACAGTTACACAAGTGCATGTAACTCCATAGCAACAGACTAGTTTGTACAATACAAAATCAATTATAATACGTTGTTTAAACTTCCATTTTCAAACTATCCCTAGTACTTTTAGTTCCTAATTACTTCTTAATTCTTATTATTTTACGCATTCTAGTTTTCCCTCGCTATTCATTACCATTTTCGTCTTTTTAAAAGCAAAAACTGCATACAGTGCTGAAAATAATACAATTTACATTAGAACAGCGTTAACAATAATAATTTTCGTACGTTGAAAAAAATGATTTCTTGTATACTAACAAATAACTTCCCACTCTGTTTTTGACAAAGTGCCGATTTTACGATGACCTGGCAAATTTTGCATGTACTGCACTGCATGCTGATAGTCCTGTGTAGGCTGACCAAGAAGTGGCACACCGTGATATGGTGGATACGTTTCTAAAGCGTGCATTAAACCAAGCAATGATCTACCTTCGACTTTCATATGTTCGTAATAGCTATCAAATCTGTAAATTAATGTTTGGCGTTTAGTTCATGTAATCTTAGATGCTTTGTCACGTTTATGTTTACGTTTACCTTTCAAATTTCACTAATTCTAAACCAAACTTTGCAGCTAATTTGCAAAGTAGAGGCATATAAACAAGAAACTCTGGACAATTGACAACACCTTCCAACTGAAAGTTGTATTTAGCGCCAAACAATGGTGGCTTTTCTTTATCACAGAAAAATTCTATGCTATAAACCTCATTTCCAAATGTATTACCATCGGTTTTCTGCCACCTGGAACTGATAAAGGAAAGAGAATAATGATTATACTTGCTTCGTATTACTATGGAACTGTTAGTACACATAGAAGATAAACGTACACTAGATCATATGTATCTGGAATAGTTCCAATGAAATAGCCTCCTGTTTTGAGACATTCGCTAACATTTCTCAACATACATTCCGCTTGTTGTAATGACTCGAAACTGTAATGTAGTGCAAACTGGCAGCTGACCAGATCGAACTGTATACTAGGATCCTTATATTTTTCCCTTAAACGAACCTGAAACTCTTCTTTATAGAGAACTTCCATAGGTAAGATGTAAAAAGAAATACATATGTACATTTTTCTACGTAAGAAGATATACCTTCGTGCAGTCAGCCGCTATAAATTCAGCGGTAAATATAGGATCGAATCCTCTGTCGTTTGAACTTCTGTTCAATATTTCATTATACCGATGTTGGCATTGCTCGATAGAAGTTTCAGCTAAATCGACGCAAATCACATGCCTCACGTTTGCTTTCATCCATTTCATTAAATCTCCTCCCTTCCCACAACATATGTCTAATACTCTCAAAGAAGATCCGTGCACTTTATCCTGCTTGTTAAAATATTCAGCTGCAATTTAAATTACTTTTATTATAGATTGAGAAGAACAAAGTTCTTTCTTTTAAACACATAAGAATCAGAATCTTACATATAAGCATGCCCTTAATCCAATTGTTAAAATTCCTCATGTATAAGATGCGACTCTGATTCCTCGATGACAGGCCCTTATCTTCTATAGAGTTATAATGCTTCGCAACTAATTTCGCATGGTCTCTACTGCTGCCACTCGACAAGTCTGAAGGAGTATTGTTTTGCTGTAATTTAAAAATTATGTTCCGTGAAATTGCAAGTGTTTAGCGCATAAATAAAATACTATGCAAACAGGGACAGTGTATTAGACTGTAGACGACAGAAAATAGAAAGAGATGATTATCTTTTTTATTATTAGTAGACTGCGGATTTTATGCATTTATGACAAAAATGGGTATGTGCAATATAAAGCAGTGGACATATAAAAAAGATTTAAGGACATCAATGTATTCATTTCAGCTTAATAAGATAATTAAGAAATGTCAGAAGTTTCTATTTGGCTGCTGTGTCTTGCAATATATGCGAACAATTTTTATTTTGCATAAAGATCTGTAGTCTAATTATTAGCAATTGAAAATATCGTTTTTGTACATTCTGATTTCGTTGAAAAGAGTATTACTCTTCTTCTTTTATTTGCGTCTAACATTGTGAGAAATCGTCTCTCGAATTTTTTACCACCTGTTGCCAAACTTTTGTATATTTTTACATTTTTATCTTAGTATTTCATCCATGGTCACACTTTATTACCTTAAGTGATTCTGTATCTAGTTTCCTTTTCAAACAAGATGACTGTGAACTAGGTTCGATCGATGGCTTTGCAGATTCTTGCTCTGTTGATACATCATCTTGTTTTTCTTTGGCCTCCTTTGTTGTTTCAGTACAAGAGGCAAACATTTTAGTGTAGGAAACAATCCCGGGTCAATTTTATAGTAGAATTTCTATATTATCTTAATGAAAGCTCATGTACGCTGGAAGATGTTGTACTGTAAACACTCTCTTGCATGGAACATTACAATATTCCAAGTTTAAACAAAAACAAACGATGTTTGTAATAATACGCTCGGAACACGTTCTAACACGATGATTGCAGCGCCTACACTAAGCTTCAAGTTCAACCTCAACCTCAAACTCGCTTTATTTCTAATACAACGGACCGGTATCATCAATGCTGGCAACGTAATGTATGTTTTATAAAATTACCCTGCAACAAAGGTTATATTCTCATAATATATTAATATCGCGATCGAGCTCCTTTAATTTACGTAGAAAATATATCCGTGATATTCGTGTGGAATTTTGTTATACGTGAAATTATCGCTGTGGTACAGAAATTATGGAAAGAGTGAGACACAAGTGTGTTTAACGTGTACAAACATTATACGTTTATTATAGAAATCCGACTTTTTCGAGAAAAAACGTACACTTTACAAGGTAATCATTTTAATAAAACAAGTTTTTTTAGCGACATATAAAAATGTGCTCGGATAATAATTTATTTCATATGTTTATTTACTTCAGTGTTACCAAGTATTTGGTTTTACGCACACGTATCTCACGGTATCTTTTACACCGTGCTTTTGAGTCTTCAATGGTGAATCCACGATATTAGAAGAGATGCACCGAAAATTTGATCATTGCGAGAATATAGTACGCTGTGCAACAGAAAATTGATATGTTATGTTCATTTAGCCTATTTTTGCGAAGTTGGTATGTAAACACGACAATTTCTTTTACTTCCACTGCACAGTCTCATCTATTATCTGATCTAGATTTGTTATGTATATGACATCCTTATCTAATAGCTTATCTAAAATTCAATAAGAAGCCAAGATAAATAATAGTATTTTACTTTGTTGTCAGGAAAAATCATGGTTGATCATTTTCTTACAGAAATTTGAAGCGTTAAATGTGTAAAATTTATTTATCGAGCTATTAAAATTCCTCGCAGAATTTGCTTGCTTGACACGGTCAATTTTACATCTATCATACAATCATGGATACATTCCCTGCACAAAGGTACGAGACCAAGATCGAAACTTTCGAGACATGCATGATTGATACTACGAATCAACAGCAAGAGATATCGCAAACAAGCGAACAAGGTTCGTCTCAAAGTATCGAGGTAGAGAATCAAGAGAATCATGATACTTTGCGCCAACAACAAGAGTCAACGCAACAACATCAAGATCAAACCAATCAGATTTCACCGATTCAGTCAAACGCTCAACAAAATATGACTCTTACTCCAATTCGATTACCAGCTATTCTCGACGGAGAATTCTTTACCGTAATTAGAGTAGAAGATACCAATGTTACGGTGCGATGTTTACAGTGCCAGAAGCACTTGAATGGAAATTTAAAGTCCACAGGGAACTTTTTAAGTCACATTAAAGTATGACATTTTAATATTTAGAATGTTCGAGTTTCGATTTAGTGATTTTATGTTCATTAATTTAAGTGTTCTACAGAGGGTACATCCATTTATGGTTGATAAAATCAAATGTAAATCAAATCAAAGGAAACCTGCGATGATATACATTGACTTGTCGGGTGACAAGTGTCCTGAACTGGTTCGAACGAAACGAGGGTACAGAAAATGTTATAAATCCGTAAGTTAATTATTTGTGACATTCTTTTAATATAGAAATTGAATAAAATTAAAGTCTATTTATTTTAGGAATATCAACCAGGAAACGAAGAGACATACGATCAGTCCAATGAATGGAGCGAATCTCCATTAATTCGTAGACAAAAGTCGGACGAAGCTGAATCTACTGATCTCTTGAAAATATCGCATAACAATTCATTTGTAGTGGAAGATGAGTTTGATGCGATCGGACGAAATGTAGCAGCAAAACTTAGGAATATGAGATTAGACCAAAGAATTATAGCTGAGAAATTATTAAATGATATTCTGTTCGAAGCGCAATTGGGAAATCTTCACAGAGATTCGAATATACATGTATGAGATATATAATTCTCCTGCCCAAAGAATACTTATGTGTAAATGAATTATGTGAACTAGATTGAATAGGGAAATGTAAGGAAACATATATTTTATATCAAATCAGATTTATTAATACTTCTTTATTAATTGTATCATTATACCTCTTTAATGATAATAATTTTAAAGTTATTTTTCTGCCAAGATTGAGCAGCGGGATATAAACGACGTGACGTACTTATTCTTTAGTTTGCTTCACAAGTATAGTGCTTCAGTCGAACAATAAGTATTTCAATTGAATGTCTATAAAGTCTTCAAAACTAAAAACACAAATTGGAAGATATATAAATACATATATAACAAATATTCTTTATATTTTAATACTTATAAGTATTCGTATAGGTATCTAGATTATCTTTGTATATATATAAATGCATAGCAGATTAGAACAAATGCTGCCGAATATACTATTTGTAAAACATTTTTAAAAGAATCACTTTTCTATAAATATTAAATAGATATAGCTACCTGTAATTTATAATAATGTATGATAAACACATTTTCAACATATTATCTATAATAGTTGTTATCAGTCCTTAATGTATCTAATTTTACGTTACAAAAACTCTTTAGTAATTGTAATTACATTAACTATTTTACGATCACGTTTTACGATCCTTTGCATCATAAATGAAACTGTGAGCCTCACGTAAATACAAAAACCGATAATGTTTATGCAATCGAAGAAGAGGTTAAAGCATTCATAAAATCACATTTTAATGAAATCTCTACTGTTGCACCGAACCCTAACTGAGGGTTGTCGGCGTCTTATTTGCCTGAATGTCTACCACGGAAGGAATCAGGACTGTATCCGCACCAATTTTAATTTAAAATCAATTATACAGAATTTTTATACAAAGTTATTCGCGGGGCTTTTGATGCCTTGCAGGAAGTAAGTGTTTAACAGAAAACTAGTTTTTATATCCACTCTTCGGATTCTAAAGATGACTCACGCGAATTTGCGGGCATATTTATTTAGATCCGTGGGCTGTCGGTTCGGAACGAGAATGGAGTGGGGAATTCGAAATTCTAGTTTAGATTTACCGGTGGTGCTTTTGTGGAAAAAAAGTCGGGAACGGCAACACGGGTGATGCATATTTCGTACTCACGCGGTTGGCGCGATGTTTACATTTACAGGTGCGTTTCACCTGTATTCGACGTCGAGGCCGTACAGCTGATCATCGAAAAACGCCGAACACTTGAGCGTTTTTATGCTCAGAGTTTCGCCGTCGAATATACAGCTGGGCAAGTCACCTTTTTTTCCGCGGTCTCGAATTCGGGACCGTTATGTGTAAAACATCTACCAAGAAATAACATTAATTGTTTGTCAACTGGTATATATTCTACGTTTCTTTGGCTTAAGTAGAACGCAATAAATCACCGTCGATGAAATACAGAGCGCCATACTTGCAAATATTACATAAAACACATATGAATACCAAAATCCATCAAAGTCTGCATAAAAGTACCACGCTAATGTTATAAGTGTATTTTGTACTATTACAAAGACATAGTACGGTAACAGCCACCTGTCTGCGTATTTAAATTTGATTCTGTACTCGATCAAACAGATTATATAAATTAATCCCAGCCATAAGTTAACAAAAAAAGTGATGGCATCGTAATATTTCGTATAATAGAAAAGGTACAACAACATAATACCATAGTGTATAGTAATTACAATAGCTAAATAAACTGGATAAAATTCGTAGAACACGGTAATAGCAAGTATACGTGCTAGTATAAAACAAAACCACCATAAGAAACATAAAAATTTCCCTACAGGGTCATCCTCTTCTAAACCTTTCGTTGTATACCTTCGTTGCGGAACGTTTAAACTGTGCAATGTATCCGATCCTTTGTTTGTTTCTCCATCAGATTTAGTAAGTACATTTTCAGGCTCTGTTTCTGTTATTGTGCAAATCGAATCTGGTCTTGGTGGAGCTGGTACATCAGGAACAGGTAAAGGTGTAACTGTGGTAATACCCCGTAACGGCGTAGGAGGTGGTTTAATCTGTACGTTTTTTGGCGGTAACGGTGGTGTTAAAGATATTTGACGGTCCAAAGTGATGTGAGAATCAATTGGTTTCTTATCCTCATCTTCTTTCGTAGATTCGTTACATTCCTTTGATTCCTCGGTCACATTATTCGCATGGACATTGTCTTCCTCTTTTACATCAGATAATTTTAAGGGAGTCTTTTCTTCAAGATCACAGAGTTCCTAATTATACAAACAAGGTATGTATTTTCAGAAAATAATTCAGTCTGTTGAGACTAGATGTAGAAGTTCTAGTATATAGAACATATTAATATACCTGAACACGGTATTTTTTCAACCACATTGCCCATGGTAACTTTCTACCATTAACACGTTGGCTTTCGAACCTTTGAAAGGAGGTAGTTTGAATAGCTACTATCACAATGGACATAAGAATGGAAAGCACTTTAATAACAACTGTAAAAAGAGAAGTATTTATTACTCTCACATTTGTAGAATAATTGTTATATGTACTATACACAAGAAAATAAATGAAAATACCAGACTGTTGACTCTGATGATACGATGATTCACGAAAGAGTAAATGTGTTTGGAAGATAGCTTGAGGAGCTGCCTGAAACCAAGCTTGTAAAAAAAGATATAGTTCTATAGCTGCTGGTGCAGCTGCTATATCTAAAGTCTTAGTTCTCTCCTTGCCAGATAATATAATAGCATCCACAGATAGCACAATGAGACTTGCATACCTGGGCAAACAGTCATTAATTACTTTAAGAAAACTGATTAACACGTTGACTGCCGTGGGGACAAAACGATTGTCATAAAATTAGTGGCACTGAATATCAATTCATTGCTTCGCAAGACTTGTGCAAAATACACAAAATTCACACGGCAGTCAACGTGAAAGCTGAATAGAAAAGAAAACAATAATACCTATATAGCGAAAAAAAGACAAATCCAATCAATTGACACAGTTGAAGACAGAACCAAAGAAAGACACCTTTTGCCAATTTATCGTCATCCGTCATCCACCAATCTGGCCTCGAAACAGTAAGCATAAAGTATGTGGCTGCTGGTGCATACATGAAACCGACAGTACAATATCCCCATAATGGATTATCTTCTCTAAAATGTTGCACTGCGACTACCAAGTCAGCGGAGAAATGGATTATATATACGAAACAAGCGATCAATGTTGGGATCAAGAAGACAAGATAGATCTGTTCCGTCGATTTTAAAGGGACTTGGAAAAAATGAGTAGACTTCTTTTTACAAACTGACTTTGTAGTGTTTGCCATTTTTTGAGATCGGGTGAATTATTTTCACCATTTCATTTCTCGTTGTCTCTAGGAATTCTTTGCAGTATTTAAATGTCCATTTAAGTATTTATAACAATCATGGAATGCGCTAAAATAAAAGATAACGAAATATAGCAAAATGTCGCATTTTCATCTAAAAAGCAAGCGCTTTGAAAAATTAACATACATTACCCAAACAATGTTGAAAGTTAATTCATTGTTTATTCACGAGGGAAGACAACGTTGTTTTTATAACATCAATTACATAGATATTAGTGAAAGTATATATTTTATTATAAGTTTATTAGTACGAGATGTATTTGTTATCTTACAAGTTTTAAGTAAACTTCAGATGTGTTGATGCGTTCTCGAAAAGTGGTACAGTATTAAGATTACTATAACCATGTTCGGATTGACACACAGAAATGAAGATAAAGATTGCAACACGTATCGAATGTAATGGATGATTAGTCAGCGTGTGAAACAGAGTAGATAGTTCGATAAGATTTCATTTTTTCGATGCGCGATAAAGCGTCTTCAGATATGGACGCTCCCTGAGCGAATTATTGAAAGGACAATCATTAAACTAGTGTGAGGAGAGGAGTGGGAGGACCCCTTCCCTTTATGGGAGTATACAACATATATATATATATACATATACGTGTGCGTGTACGGAAAACGTCGATCCTCATGCATTTTGTAAACAACAAATGTACACATCATGTCAAAAATAGTATTTAAGAATAATGGTTCTTTTTAATATTAAAATGTCCTACAATTGTCCTGAATTTCTTTCTCATAGGTAATTCATAGCGTAAGCTGGTACAACACAGTTACGGATAGATTGTGTATACTATATAGACAATAGGAATAAAAATTCAACAAATTATTTTACATACTACTGTATTTAAAATGACACAATGAAGTATTAACATAATTTTATTTCTTCTTATTCTTTATGGTATCATTTTCATCAATGGGATCCATATCAGCCAAAAATTTATTAAATTGTTCCATAACATCATCTTCACCAGTTTCTCTACTCTTGTTATCATATTCACGACCAACAGCCCATAATGTTTCCAAGTCATATAATACTCTTGTAGACATGGAGAAAATGTGTAATGCAATATTGCCTGTAAGATAAGCAATGTAAATATTACTTTTTAAATTACTTCATAAGTGTATAAGATATTACAAGAAAATATATACCTAGATCTATGGCTATCCAATCCTTCGACTTTTCTCCTTCAATTTTCGGTATTGTATCTGTTTTGTACCTTTTTAATTTATACACTTTACGTACAAAAGTAGCCAGGGCTATCATATGTTTGTACGATTTCCCTGTGACTATGACTATGTAATTAACGTACGACAATTCAGGAGGAACCACTGCCACGAAGATGTTCTTTGCATTTTCCCTTTGTAACAGAGATACTAAATCTTCTATTTCGAATACTCCAGTGACTCCACCTAAAAAATATTTCATTTATGCTTTCCATTCAAATCTTTTATTCTGCACTCTATTTTAACTTACGTTCCAGGTCGATTCCCACGTAAGGATCATGAAATTCTTCTTCAGCTTGTAAATCTTCCAATTGAATAGTTTCCTCTTTCTCGCTGACGTCGAGTACAATTTCTGCATCTTTGTCATCGAAAACTTTGTAAGTGCTATTGAATGAGCCGGATAGGTTACCTGAATTACTTTTCAAATTTTCTATGTTTTTCAATTCTTCGTCATTTTTTACTGAAAACTGTCGAACCTGTTTCAACTGAGAATATGTAATTACATTATTTACACGAGGTTTAAAATATTCATAAAACAATTTCCTTGTTTGTAACAGACTCGACTGTAACCGTCCCCGCATCTTGTACACGTTATAAACAAGGTTATGTTTACAATCACGTGTATTTATATCTTCATCTTCACTAACGCTGTACTTACACTAGTAATTGTTATACGCACGTAAATATGGACGATAAGTAACTCGAATAACATGTACGAAACGTGTACGGAATCTTGAAAATTCCAATTTAATCTCAATTAAATGTAGCATTAAATTCTAGCGAATGATAGGGTAGTAAGAGTAGATTTTTATGTATTTCAAGAAGTTTATTTAGCCGTACAAGACGCGTACATAATAAAACAGAACTCTCTGTGTAGGTACAATAAAAGTGTGTGTCAAACTGCTGATGTATTCCCATTCAGGTTGATCAAACTTGGTTGTGTCGGTGTTGGAATTGTACAGCTGAAACGAATAAACGGTAAACTTAATAACTAATAGCACAGGAATTTTTGTGTCTAATGCAAAATATCTTTGAGGCACATTGCCACATTCATTTTGAATTAGCCAAACTGTAGAAGGATTAACATGGTACGTGATTAAATATGTGAAAAATATAATATATACTTACAGAGATCGTGTGTATAAAATTTACTTGGACCTCGCACGCATCTTCCTCCTTTTACGCTTTAGCCTGCGCATCCTCTTCTTACGCCACTGAAAATTAACAAGAAATTTCACTTAACCTCACTTCGTCAAGAGACACCATTCGCGATATTGAAGTACTTTTTATAGAAAAAGATGAAGCAAAAGAATTGTATAACTAGCAAACGAATTAAACGCTTTAAAAAGTCTTAAACATGCTAATAAAATAAGATTGTTACAACAGGAAACATTGCGGCTACAACATTGTGTCAAGCAACCACGCACATCATAGCCGAAAACAACAAGTTCAACTTCCCGAAAAACAGATAATTACTGATTTACTGCGAAAAATATTGGAATGAACAAGAAAATATTAATATAATCTTACCTTCGCTCTCATTCTAAATTAACGAGATTTCTAGATCACTCTAGATTATCTCGATTTTTGCGGACCTCGATTCCGCCGTCTCTTTCGGCTTCTAATACCAATATGGAAGAGGAACGCTGATTTCGTTGCAACTCCGGAAACGGCGTTCTCTATAGTTTCTATGTTTGCTTTCAGGGGGCGCCAGAGTTGTGCGCACAGGCTCGAACTTTATATACTAATTTAATAAATTTTATATATTTACAGCAAAGTAATTGCAATGTAAAATCATTCTCTTTGTAACAGTGGATAATACTTATACATTACTTCTTTCGTTGTAGTCACTTTTATATAAACCTTGAAATTTTTGAAATGCGACGTTTCACGCGCGAAAGTAAACGCTTGCTGATTCGTGTTCACGTATTTTCGATTTCCCGCGTTTAAAGCACCTTCCCGCGAAAACTACCATCACACTGCATTTGTTGCGCGTGTAAACATATTTTCTCAGCTGTATTTAGCACGTAAGCTGTAATATTTACAGCTCAATTTGAAGAAGTGACATTGACAACTGTGATATCGTAGGTGTATTCGAGTGTAATTATTAAATCGTTAAATTTTAAGCAAAACTCGTCGTTGTATTAACCTCGGGCATCGGACTACTGTGTAAGAGATGTCAAAGGGTTTACGTTAAAAGTCACAGGGAATTAAGAATTTTATTGGTACAAAGATAAATCTCGCTAAAATGAAAAGCATCCAGACAACGATTCCGTTTAGTATACGGAAGAAGTGTTCGTTTTATGGGACCAAAAATGACGCGATAAAACAAGATTTTACCAACGCGACTGCTAGAGAAACTTCATATAAATACACGCCAACAGTGAAAAAGTTGATTACCTTCAGCAGCAGTGAATCGGATTCGGATTCAGACCTGGAGAATTTGTTGGTGAAAAATAACGTGAAAGTCGGTGGGAAATGCACAGCCGTCAGTACTCCCCGACGCGTCCGAAAATCCAGCGAATCTGACAGTATGTAACTCGGATTTATCATTAATACGAATTTTTTTATAATACGTTATATGACAAAAATTTTCTTTCTTATTTCAGGAGATCATGGCTCCTCGCCACCGAAACAAAAAAGAGTAGAGAAAACAGAACAAGTTACATGTCCTTCAACACCCTCTACACCCTCTACACTTTTAGATAAATTGCATTTAATTTCCTCGCCGGATAAAGAGGACAAGTTAGTTCCTAAAAAATTATTTGGTTCGGAAAAGTATCGCAGCGCTCGTAAAGCTCTGCATAGCTCAGTACCCGAAACATTACCTGGCAGAGAATCTCAATTGACTCAGTTGCAAGAATTTATGGAGAAGCATTTAAAAAATGAAACATCTACGTCGTTGTACATCTCAGGGCCTCCGGGAACTGGAAAGACTGCATGTCTATCGAAACTTATGCTGAGGCCTGAGTTTAAATCGAACTTTAAAGTGGTTTACGTGAATTGTACAACCATGAAGTCTGCTGTGACAATTTATGGAAAAATTGTACAGGAGTTGGGCCTATCTGTTGGAAAATCTGGGAAAAGTAGTAAAACAGCTATTGAGAAATATTTAATGTCCAAGCATAAAATGTTGCTGTTGATCTTGGACGAATTGGACCAGCTAGAGAGCAGGAATCAATCTGTTTTATATTCTATTTTCGAATGGCCGTTGATCAAGAATTCAAAGTTACTTCTTGTCGGCATTGCTAATGCTCTGGACTTGACGGATAGGATATTGCCTAGATTACAGGCTAAATGCGAGCTAAAACCTAAGTTAATGCATTTTCCACCATACACCAAACAACAAATATCTAACATAATAACTGAAAGATTAAACGAAGCCAAAGTATCAGATCTCTTTACTGGAAATGCAGTGCAAATGTTAGCTGGAAAAGTTGCTGCCGTTTCTGGAGACATTAGGAGAGCTTTAGATATAAGTAGAAGAGTAATAGAGCTTGCGGAATCGCAGAAATCAGTACAAGTTTTACAACCCACGAACAACAACGGTATGTTGTTCTGATTATTCTAAAAGGGAATTGTATTAGAAAAGCGACTAAAACGATATATTTTTGTTACAGAAATAAATACAGGCAGCCCGAAAAAACAGCAACCCGCGGCAGACAAACCAGTCGACTTGAGGGAAGTTGTTACAGTCTTAAATGGAGTTTACGGAGGGTCTCAGAATATTGAGAAGGAAGAGAGCACGTTTCCCTTGCAACAAAAGTTGCTATTGTGTTCTCTTCTGCTTATTTTAAATAAGGGGCGGAATAAGGATATAACCGTGGGACGGGTATGTTGTAATAACGCGAAGTTAACGCATTTCTGACCAAATATTGTATTATAACTAACATAATTACAATTTTGTTGTAGTTGCATGAAGTGTACAAAAAGGTCTGCAAAAAACGAAATATTCACGCTGTCGACGGTTCCGAATTTGTAAGTTTGTGTTCGTTGATAGAAACGAGAGGCATCTTGAAATTGACGACGAAAAAGGAACCCCGTTTATCGAAAGTCAATTTGGAATGGGATAAAGAAGAATTGGACGCAGCTTTGCAAGACAAAAATATGATGGCAGAGATCATTAGCGATGTCTCTTGTTTATAAATGTGTTCATATGAAATTCATATATGTCATTTGTTAGGCTGACTGTTAATGTTTTTAAACTTTATCGAGCGTCAGAAGGCGCTACATATTTTTTTAGCTAAACGGTACACCGATTTTTATAATAATGTACATATATATAGAGACCGGCATGTTATAATACTTTCTCTAAATTTGTTTGATTACAATGTCTTCGATTTAGATATTTGAGCAACAATTTATGTAATATGAAAGCACTATTCAAGACTTTGTCGTACCGTTTTAATTTTTAAATTATTTTTGTATCGAAACAAAGCATGCTATCTTTTAATATACACTGTTTTGTTTCTTAATAAATGTATCACATTTTTAGACAGAATTATTTTCTGTATCGAACCGTATCCATTCAAAAATGTTAAATGCAACATGCAATTCATTTTAAACTTTTCAGAATACAACTAATAGAAAATAAGTTATTTTATTGTTATATATAAGATTGAAAATATAAGACTGAATTTTACTGTATTCTGCGTATAACATTGAGTCACTCTGTATAATAGGTAACACTGCCATCTTCTGGCAAGCGTTAACATTTACGAAACCGTTTCTCATGACGGTGCTCTTGTTGATTGTGTCTAGAGTGTAAAGATTCAACAATGTCTTCGTTACTTGCTCCAGAAATTCCTGCACCAGGATTTTCATTTGAACTTGGTCAAAGGTAATTTATCGTTACACAATCTATCCTAAAATAATAATTATATTAATAATGCGTATCATCATAAAGATGAGAGGTAATATTCCGGTATACATAACCTATCATAGGTTAATAGTGCTGTGTCATTTTTTAAATAATAATTACTTTTCCAAATAAACTACAGTAGCAAATTCGAAAATTATAATACTACGAAAATTACAAGAATTACATGTTTAATCTAGTTTCATATTGTTACAGAAATAATTTTCTGATCAAGAAAGGATTCAAACCACCTAAGGCTGTTAAAACAGGAACAACAATTGCAGGAGTGGTTTATAAGGATGGAGTGATCCTTGGTGGTGATACGAGAGCAACAGACGACACCATAGTAGCTGATAAAAATTGCTCCAAGATTCATTATCTTGCCGAAAATATATAGTAAGTTTCACATGAAACAGTTAAAATTTTATACAATAACTGATTCATTAATTGTTCCTTCGCAGTTGCTGTGGTGCAGGAACCGCTGCAGACACTGAAATGACAACTCAGATGATATCTAGCCAGCTGGAATTGCATCGTCTGAATACAGGTCGTTTGGTACCTGTTTGCACTGCTAATACGTTGATCAAACAATTACTGTTTCGTTATCAAGGCCATATTGGAGCAGCTTTGGTATTAGGAGGTGTTGATTGGGATGGTCCACACTTATACTGCATTTATCCTCATGGGTCAACGGACAAGCATATGTATACCACTATGGGCAGTGGGTCATTAGCTGCGATGTCTGTATTTGAAAGTCGATGGAAACCTAATATGGAAGTAAGGACAAACAATGTTCTCATGTGACTATGCTTATATTTGATTATTAAATAATGTATTCGCATTGAATGTTGAATTTAGGAAGAGGAGGCTAAAGAACTTGTAGCAGATGCAATTCGCGCTGGTGTGTTCAACGATTTGGCTTCTGGTTCCAACATCGATCTGTGCGTCATACGGAAAGGTTCCGTTGATTATTTGCGGCCCTATGATGTCGCCAATGTAAAGGGAGAACGTTCAATATCCTATCGATACAAACGGGGCACCACTGCTATACTCAACAAGACAATACATCCTATAATTATCAAGGAAGAAATTATTCGTAGACTTCCCGAGGAAACAATGGATACTTCATCTTGAAATGTGCATTAGGTACTTCTAAGTATAAGCTGAGATGGTATGCAAATTTTTTAAACAGCCAGAGCCTTTGGTCTTATGTCCTTTTCATTAATAAATTTAGTTTCCAAATAATAAAATACAAGGTGTATACATATTTTTATATTTTGATTATTTTATAATGACTATCGTACAAACTTTATTATAATAACGGCGGCAGAGATCTACGAGTTAAAAGAGGCCTGCGGATTGCTTCAGTCTTTGCCTCTTCCAGGGTGGTAGTTTCACGAACTCGTTCGGTTCCATTTTGAAAACGGCGATAAAATTATCGAAAGTAAGATGCATCTCTTTGCGAGCTACGTCAACGCCGGATGGTAAATTTTCTGGTTCACTTTTCAAAACAGAAAACGGATATTTCACGTAATTATCGAATTCGCTCGATGATTTCGAAGACGTCTGTATCTTCGTCAATGGTTCTTTATCTTGCGAAAGCGTATAGAACGTTTCAAATGATTTATAGTCCCGTAATAAATTGTAATTCCAATTGTCAAACAGTCCGATGAACGTAGAAGGTTCCGCACCTGAAGCAAACAGGACGAACAATTAATAGAAATTCACGAATATTCTTCGTGAAAGAGCGAGTTATCGTACCTTGCTTGATTACAGAAATTGTAGTATTTCTATCTCGACTAGTTGGATGAGTGTATAAAAACACCATAGCATCGTGCACACATTCTCTTAACGACTTGGGCGTCGAATACTTTCCAATGCAGATCCATATTACATTTCCAGCATCCAGCAGCCAAATCGCTTCCGGAAGCAGGCAGCTTTGTCCAAATCCAAGAACCTCTTCACCGACGAATGTGTCTCCTTCCGTCACGCACTGATATAAGTGTTTCTCAAGTTCCTCTCCGACGTCGACGGTCTCCGTGCCATAAGTACCTTTTCCTGAAAGATATCATTGTCTTTCAACATTCGCACATACAAACTTGATGATTATCCCATAATTCTAGTTATCGTTTTACCTCCGAGTTCCTCCCAGAAATCATTGTCTTCTTTATTTTCAATCATCAGGAGCGCATTTCTAGGCGCTAGGCGTCGAGACGCTTGTCGAGCGTCGCCCGTACTCTTGCCACCGCACCATACTACAGGCATATCCGAGAACAGGATAAAAACTCCGCTAGAATCGAGGCTGCTAGACCTCAGAGGACGTTCAACCGCTTTCGACGAATAAGGTGTAGACCCGAATACTCTGACAAGGTATTTTTCCGGCGCTGCAAGCAAAATGATTAAATAGCAAGGTTGCATTGGCGAAACAGGAGAGTAGCAAAAGTGCAAAGTTCACAAACGTTACTAACGAGAGTCCCGGTGTCTTCCAGCTAGTATCTTTAATTTTCCATCGTATATCTGAAGCAGATGAGGTGGCTCTCTACCCTGACAAGCTTTCACCAGTTGTGCAGAGTTGTCCTCTGATAAACGACAAGCGGCTTCCAAAGCAGCTTCTCGGTCTACCTTTACAGAATGAACTCCTTCCCAGCAGTAAACCTACAACGTTGCCAGTTAAATTCTGGTATTATAAAATTAAATGATGTATGAAACATCGATTACGTACTATGCATTTGCTTCTGCGGCCCTGCCCGTACTTGTAGCACATCACGTAGCAGGCTTCTGCATAGTAAATGCCTTTGTCCTCGATCAGGACCGTTCCTTCTTTCTGAGCCACTCTCCAAAGAGTCTTCTCGCCAGATCCATCATCAACCAATTGGCATTCGGCAGCCATTCTGGGTCTTTCGTTCATGTAGTCAGGTTCAAAGCTGGGCGGTAGGGAAAGTGGTCTAGCCTTCGAGGGTCCCCAGCCTCTGACAAGAGCCTTCATCTCTGTCGGCTCGTAAGTCTCGATTGTTCGCCCAACGGACACGCCGTTGCTGTAGTTCTTCTTCTTGACGAATCCACGCGCGTTGCGGACAGCTTCCAGCTTTTCCCTAGCGTTGACGTTGTGTCCGACCCATGCCCACACACCGGCCTCACCACGATCGATCAGGTAAACCGATTCAGATGTTAGATCAGACCGCAGAATGGGCCCAGACTTCAGCTCCGCCACTTTGTATTTGCCAGACTGTTCGCTGCACCTGTACAGCTTGACTGGAGCTGGGGTGTTCACTCTGTGAGGACGATCTGGACGAACCACCCTGGTAGACGGGTCCAAAATGCTTGCAAACAGGTGTCTGTCATCGTCGACCAGAGTTTGCTCGTAACCATCTTCAACGATGACGACTCTGCCATTGTTGTTTTCCTTCTTCGTCTCCAGGATAGTCACCGCGTGTCGTTTGTGCAAGGGATCGGCTAAGGATCCTAGCCAGAGGAAGATGACGCCCCTGATTTTAAGAAGATACCATATTAACAATACTTACATTATTTTATAAAAATAACGAGAATTTGTGTATCCAAGTTTTTAGTTATTTTTTAATGTGCTAAAGGAAGACGTTTATTTCGCATGAAGATTCGCGGTCTAGTATCAGTTGATAAAGAGTGATTATTGGATGGCGAGTTCCTTCAAATTTATTTCGAACGTACTTGAATACAACGTCCACCAGAATCACGTCGCGCGAGCTGAACTGGTCCCAGTGGACCTTCTCGAGCTCGGTTAAAAGAGGATTCGCTACTCCGGTGACTCTGTGCAGACTGCAAGACGGTGTCTCGAAATGGAACTTCTCGACGACGAGACTCTGCCGGAAGTACGCCAAAAACCTCGGACTTTCACGGCCTTGCGCCTCTCTCAGAAGAATCGTGGCGGATATCTGAGAGTCGAGTTCTGCAGCTCGGAGGGCGGCTGCACCGGAAATCGTCGAGTCGCACGCGGATCCAATCCAGAAATGAATGACACGGACTACCGGACCCGATTTCAGGTCCTTAACCTGTTTGAATAATTTTCACGATGAGGATTGACTCGTTCGAATACTGTACCCGGTGTTCTAAAGTACGGTAGCAAGTATAAGCAAAAAGTGAGAGAATGTAGGACACTGTTACTCGTCAATCTTTCTACATACATCTGCTAAGGTAATAAGTAAACAGCGGATTTTATGCATTTATGACAAAACTAAATAGATGCAATTTAAGACTGCAAAAATATTAGAAGAATTTTTAAACATACTATTAGACATATTAAGAAAGAAAATGAATTTCTATATCACTCCAGTTTGTTGCAATTCAGATAGAAAATTTTTATTTTGCATAAAGATCCGCTGTCTAGTAATAAGACAAAGTCTTATATTACTTAATAAAGTATTAGGCCAAGAGACGGAAGTGAATGGCGGATAAATTATTTCATGAGTGAAAAAAATGCGTAACATCCTTTTTTGTATTGCGAAGAATTCACAGGTCTCTCTCACTTTTTTCAAGAATGACGGAGTAGATTGTGAAATAAAGGAAGCGGTAACAATAGAAGCATCGATAATAAAGACTAATTACCGGCATGCCAGGATAAGGGAGCGGACCGTCCTTCGGCGACACCGCATAGATAATGTATGCCAGCTCCGAGAGGAAATATCCCATATTACTTCCGGTGACGGCTGCGACCCGTAATCCCTGTTGCACCGGCATTAAAATGTAATTTCGTATTTCACACTTTCACTCGTTGTGTTTCTTAATCTCTCGAACAGCCGATGCAGTGTATTAAACTCACGCGATTCCCGTATACAGGGTGGTTCGTTATTCTTGGAACGACCGACAAGGGGATGAGGATGAGACGACGTTCTTTCTTTTTTAAATGAAGAAATAAGGTGAACAATTCCCTGAGAAAATTACTGTAAAAAGTCTCACAGTTTCACTTTATAATTAGACTAGGAACGGCCGTGTTGTTGATCGCACCATTAATAACGAATCGTCCTGCACAATATTTTAAACTCTGCTGTTCTCCTCGAGTCTACGTAATTTTGTATTACGTTCTTGGTGAAAATTTTTGATCTTCCTACTGTTTCAAAGTATAGATCGAGTAGAACAGCAACGTAGAAAAGTAGAGAAGATTACCTCGATTTTCCAAACTCGGAACGTGGTGCTGTTCTTCGGGACGTTCTTGAAGATATCGCCATTGGAGTCGTCGGAACGGCAGCTCCTGTCGTCCTGCGTGAAATCAAGAGAATCCTCTAAGAAAATCATCGAGATCCTTGATGCTTGTTGTTCACTCGCGAGCGACGACGTCGCGTTGAGTGCTTTCCTTATTTCAATTAAGCTTTCCGCGAACTTCCGCGGGCTTTATATACCACTCTCCTCCCTTTATGCACTCATAAAAGCCGAACCGTATCGTTATTATCAGGAACTTTAATTCTGGGGCTTTAATACGTAGACCAATTTGCCAGTTTCCGACGCAAGACTCCAATTAAGAGGCGCGATATCGGGTAAAAATCCGGAATAATCGGCGGGTGGGGGAGAAAGATCAATTAACGAAATTACATGGCCGATTATTCTCGGCGTGGAACGGTACATTCCAGTCGACGCGACGCGAGCGAGAGAAGGACCGGCAAAGAACGGTTCTTCTCGATTTTCAAAAGACTCGAGTGCGATGCCGTTGCCAGGATCACCGGAAATCGCCCTTCTTCTCACGCTTTCCCTCTTGCGTTTATCCGTTTTCTCCCCATAGTTTGTTAGAAATTACGCACCGACTCCTCGATCCTCGACGATAATTCCGACATTTGTCGTCCGGAGCTGACGGTCCTCTCGATCCTCGCCTTTATCCAGGATGCTTATCGGTGGGAACACTGTAGCTAGCCGGTCGCGATCGATTTTACGTTTTAAATTGAACGAACACCGGTTCGATCCTTTCTGATCGTGCCTAGCCTCGCGGCACGATCGCGCGCGCATGAATTTCGCAACGGAGAAACGCGATCAGTGCTCGCACACCGCGCTCGCTCGCAGAAAACTAGGGTATGGGAACTCGCGAGAGCGAGGTCCTCCGGAGGACTTAATCACAGGTGATCCACGATCCTATGATTCAGAACTCTCGCCGGGGTTCGTCTGGATCCGTTCCTCCACGACACTCGGCTAATTGTTTAACGCCTATGCACATTTTTATTTCTAGATAGAGACTGTTAACGATATTTGCGAACTCATCACGTTTTGAATTTAAATTTCCATGTGAAGAATATTTTTAATATGACACTATTTGGCAATTGGTTCGCCTCTTTGAAACTGAATTAATTTGCTTTCGCATAGATTTCATTCAGGGGCAGTCGACTGTAACTTGTAATATTGAATTATGCTATTCTATCCACTAAAGAGAACGCGGAAGTGGATCACATTTTCTTTCGTTACGTTCGAGAATATATGATCATATTCAATGTCGTCAGAAAGATTTTTTATTGTGCTGAATGAAATGCAAGCATATAGAAATTTCAGTTTTCCGAACAGATTATTTTCTCTTGTGAAATCAGAGGATATAAAAGCGAGATAAGCTTTTGTACAGTGCGTGCGACATACGACGATTTCGTTGGAAAAGTCCCATTGTTCTGTGCGTATCACACTCTAAAACACACCCACGTAGCATGTACCTACATTCCTTTCTAACCGAGCTACGAACGTACGTGTGAAAACACAATTCTGGAAAGAATCACCGTCTTATCAGAAATTAATTGCCGTGTTAGCTTCACGGCTGACGATGTTTCCTTGTAACAGGATGTCGGAGTAAGTGTTACGGAGAAACGGGCATATATTGTTTTCGTATCCGTAAAAATGTGCAACCGTGTACGCGCGTCGGCACGGTGGAACGGTTTAAACGAATTCGCGCTCGAGTTTCTGCATGTATGTATATGTAATTGGGTTCGACAAACGATCTCCGAAATGCTCTCATTAACGACACATTGAATTACAAATTCCCGGATGCTAAATTTTTCGGACTGGAAATGTCTTATAGTATATCCTCTAACATTTTTAATTGGGCTGTATCATCATCCGTTTTGAATTTGTTCACATATATCGGAGAAGTTATTCGCGACACGACGCAATCATTCTTTGAATAATGTTCTGACCATTTCAGTTCAGAAATCTGATTTAGCACTCCTACTTACCGCTAGAAAAAGAAAAACCGATCGATTGGGGCCATAGGCTGTGCAAGGTCTTTGCAACGATGCTATAAAATGGTCGCGTTAGCTGCGACGCTGTAAGCGAATATGTAAGAATTTGTTCATACATCGTGGAAGTTCTTTATAACTGATATTAACTTCTGCACTAATAGTTGCTTATTTTACTGCTTTACATTACGTCAGTAATGCTGAAATTTCACGGTACGTAACAACAATTGTAGCATTTCTCAGTTGTTCTACATAGGCTAGTGAAGCTACATATGGGAATATAATTGAATTAATGTAACTAGTTCTGAAATAAAAAATCTTCATTTTTATTGGTCGGTAAAGATCGGAAAAATCGATCGGTGTGTTGGACTGCGAGACGTTTGCGACGATGCTACAAAATGGCATTAGCATTCTCCGCGAGTGTCTCGACTCGTTTCTTCCCTACTTTTTCTGCTCGCGTGACTGTCTCGTTCCGACCTGAGGTTTCCACTTGACGAATGACTCGCTAATTGCTCCACGCTTTCCCAGTTTGCTGGTTGCTCCGTTGCCCGTTGTCTCGTGTAGAAATATTTCAGCGTCGGTGACGCAACAGGGTATTAACTTCGGCTTGGTCGCGGGCCGTGTGGGTGCAGCAAAGTGCAGTAAAGCGCAGCGGGCTCGCGATCCTCATTGTTTTCGCGGACGCGTATCACACGCGCCCATTCATGCCCACGCCCAGCGTTCGAACACGTTCTCGCGAAATTGTATGCGTGTCGCGAACGATACGCGTGCACACGTGCTGCTCGAGCGTGGCCCGCGACGATCATTTGCGGCAGGAAGCGGTGACTGCACTTGCTGCACGCCCACTTGCTCGTCCACGCCGATCTTCCGCGAACCGTTTCGCGGGGAGGTGAAAATTTGCGACCGTTCGACCTCGGGGAGTTCTACACGCGATACGTTCCCCGTTTGGTCTCGAGCACTTGCCCCAGGTTGCAGATTTATACATGCGTTTGTCCAAACGTCTGACGAGTCTTTGGAAATTATAAAGAAGCTTTTATACTGTCTGAAAATATTAATGTTATCGCTAGACTGCGGATCTTTATCCATTTATAGGAATATCGAGTAGATGAAATTCAAAATTGTTATAAAATTTAAGAAATTGAAGACGTCAATATATCATTTCTCCCCTATTAAAATTATTAAGAGATGAAATAACGTTCAATTTAGTTTCTATTTCTTGCAATCGATGCAGACAATTTCCATTTTTCATCAAGATCCGCAGTCTAGTTATCACTAAACCTACCAGCACCGGTCAAATGTCCGGTTCCAGATTTTGTATTTCACAATTATTGAAATATAGAGATGTTTTGTAGAGCAGATATATTATATAACCGCGCAAATTAAAGCTCGGTAGATTTAGTGTTGATCACACGGAAATGTGGTCGAATCGTGGAAACCCCTAAGACGAAGACAACCGGACGTCGATTTGCTAACTTTAGAAAGTCTGGTTGTAATATTCAATAATTTTGTTTGTTGTCAAGGAGGTCACTGGTTAAGAATACTGCATCGACGGTATTGAGAAATGTAAAATTAACGAGCTGCACGGTAGCGGAATCATTGAATACCGTACGCTGAATAATATCACACGCTTTATAGCTTTCCTGTTACCAGACGGTGGATTTTATGCGTTTATAGCACACACACGGGTTATCTGGAAATGTAGATGGCAGCCTTCGTCCTATTTCGCGTTTGATAGACCGGCATAGTAAGTCGAGGTGAATTGCACACGCGTTTCGGTGTCTCTTTATCATGGAAAAACGAGTAACATTTAATTATTGGTTTCCAGAGAGTGACTTTGTAGGTACCATGAATCACAAGGAGGAGAGGCATGGAGTTGCAAGATTCTCCGACAGAACGATGACCATGTAAATGGAAATCAATATCATCCCCTCGAAGACAGAAACGAAATCTCGACGCCGGCGTTGGACAAGGTCTCAAAACTGCTGCGTAACGGAACTTAATACAATTAGCAACCCTGGCGACCACTTAACAAGCGTTTCCGACTGATAAAAATACCTCGACACGATTGAATCTAATAACTTGGCGACAAACAAAAACTGAGGAACCGGTGGAAGACTAAATCTACAGGAGAAACTTAGAAAATCTACAATGAAAGTACCGAGTACCCTTGACACGGATTGCATACATGCTCTTGATGTAAGAAGAACAACGAAGGATTCAGGATATTAGGACGACAATGGATCGATGGATCGTTTCCTCGTCTCAGGACCTTTACCACAGGTCTGCTTAATTGCACATATATAGAATAAAATAATAAAGCAAGCTCTCGATGAAAGAGCAACAAAGGGTTCAGGACATCGGGACGACAACGGGATTGATCGATCTTGTAGCGACTACTGGACCTTTCCCAGGGGTTCCTCGCAGTGGAACTCACCCGTCTCGAGAAATCCATGGTGTTTATCCCCCGTTGATCCCTTCACGTCATTTAGAAGCGGCGCGGGAACGATTCCGTGGGCGATATGCACGAAGGAGCAGGAGAAGGCGTTCGGCACGAAGCAACACCGTCTAACTGTACGCGAACACAACTGATACGATGCGTTCCTGACTAAAAAGAAACCGTACCGGTGCGGACTCGTCCGGAAGTGGGCCCGGAACCCGGGCCGGCCACCCGTGACCAACGGGTACCTCGTGAATACGAGCGGCGAGAGCCATGCGGGCATCGGTTCTATGGTGTTGTACACGCATCTCGCTCGAGCGCACCTGTTCTGTTCTGTTCCTCTACCTTTCTAGCATTATCCAACGACGCTTCCCTATCCACTCCATGCTCCTGTTCCTTTTTTCCCCCTTTTAACTCTTCTCTTCCTCCTTCTCTCCAGCTGTTCCTCGTCGTCGCCGTCGGTTGTCTTCGCTCAAATAACGGATGCCGATGTAACGATCAAGATTACGGTCTCCTAGGCACCGCGCAAGGAAGATTAAGTGCCTTGCCTTCGGAGAGACTCGCTCCTGGCGCCTTTCGGCGTGTAATATGCGAGCACGAGGTATTTCGTGAATCAACTACTCTTCCTGATCCCTGAGGAAAACAATTCGCCCCGGTTTTACCGCCGCGCCGTTACGGTTTTATTTGATTCATTGGCCAAGTCTGTAATTACCGGGCTGAACTACTGCGAGCTTCTGTCGGCTGGAATTCTTTTTTTCTGGGTTACGTTCACTTGGAGCGCTCCGATGTACATGATTTGCCGGCGATTATCTCATAATTTCAAATCAAAGAGATTAGAGTCCGAGAAAAACTGTTCAGAGCCAGATTTTTCGAGTCCAAGCGTAAACACTGATTGCCCTGTGGGGGCATTATCTTTGATCCGAAAAGAGCAACATGCCTTCTCAGGGTAATTTACAGTGAGACAGCAAGATAAATAGTCTTCTGCCACCTGAAGATTGAAAGTTTTTCTCTCCTTAATGTTATTTGCCCCGAGGAGCGCAGGGCAAACAGCCATAATACACATTCGTGCTTATGCCTGTTCTGCAACATAGCAGGATATTTAAATTCTATTTTAAGACCTAAATGCTTTGCTGCTTCCTGTGATAGTTAATTAGCTGGGCTCCTTCAAATTAATACAGTTGTTAGTCCTGCACCAGGGAACACCGCGAATTGGAGCAGATAACAAGTGATTGAGCGTTTCCACTCTACAACGAAACGTTTTAACTTATACTCTACTTTATTATTGAAAAAATACGGAAATACAGACTTCCAAAAATTATGGAATATGGAATAAATTAAGGCGCATGCTTCGATGCCACCTGGTATATGAAGATACGTGAACAGTTCCACGAAAGCCGTTCATTTATTCGAACATAACTCGAGGACGTTGTTTCTCCGCACGAAGAGGAACAGGATCAGTGTCTGTCAGCTGACTCTGACAGATACAAGAAACTTTTATTTTTTATGATAGTTTTACATGGTCCAGGAAAAAGCCGATGGACTGGAGAAACGATGAATCCGATAATTCGAGTGGTTAGTGGCTGTTTCCCGTGTACTAACAATCATTATCGTATCAATCGACGGCGAAATTACACGTTTCGTTTCACGAACAGTTGAAAATTTTACGTGGGACGAGAAAAATGTTTTGTCCAAGAACAAGAGCGACATGAGCCTGTCCGGCGCTATAGGATGCAACGTGTGTTCCCAAGGAGTGCAGGTTTCAATCATTTTTAACCGTAAATTAATCCTCCCACGAATTTATATAAATTAATAATATATCAGATTGTTAAGGGGGTAGACTCGCTTCCAGGATTGCAAGGGTGGGGAATGCGCCTTCTCATTTCTCGATAATGCAAAGATGGGGGATTTCAGTAGTCAAAAGCGCTAGATAAAAGATCAGGCCGCAATCGCCCTCAAAAGTCCTATTTTAACGTTTACGAGGCGTAATTTCTATTATTACTACTTGCGCAGCTTTATGCTTCTGAGTAATGCACATTACGCCTTGTAAACGTAAATATAGGACTTTCGAGGGTAACTGTGGCTTAAATCGATCTTCTATCTAGCGCTTTTGACTATTGAAAAACTTGCAATCATTTGCAACCACCCTTGCAATTCTGGAAACGAGACTACCCCATTAAGGCGAGTCACCTAATTCAGCCTCCATAAATTGCTTATGAAAAAATAACTAATTATTTTTATATTATTTGATCTCCGAGAAAATCAAACGTTGCATGTTCTGTTTATAAAATTGTTTACCAAATATTTTTGAGGTATATGCCTTTCGCATATACACGTGTCAGGAATAGGTTTCTGCGACTGCTATAGACGTGTATACATATTTGTAAATATTCAATGTCAAGATGTGCTATAAACAGTACACTATACAGCGCACGCGTGATCCGTTCGTGAAAAGTATGCAACACCGAAAGGTACCGAAGATGCGACAAATTTTAAAAGCTCCAGTTGCTATTCTCATGCCGGCATTATGCATGGAATCCAGGTTTTTTAAAAGGATAAATTTGTTTTCTGCGACGTGAATAATTGAGCCATAGTCGCACGTGGATCACGCGATGGATTATTATCAGCGCATAATTGATACCTGGTTTATATCTGGTCCCCAAATACTAGCTAATAACATTTTCAAGATATGTAGACGACTGTTGAGATCATTTTTAAGGTTTGCAACGTGGACATATCAATTTAATTTATTGTCGAATGCCGCGCCTAGATATTTTGTTGAGGTTACACATCCGAATACTGAGTTTCTTCCGAGCATTGATTTTATTGATGATGAGGTGTGTATTCAAGAGAAGAGTATCTCATTTTTCTTTCGGAGAATTTAATGTTATTTTTTAGTTGACCATTTCTGTTATATGTCGAGTGTACGTTAGAGTGTGTGTTGTGAAGGTTTTGTTATTTGATCCTCTATAGAACGGTTAAGTCGTCTGTGAATAGGTAGGTTTTGTTTGGTAAGGGTATTTCATATAGAGAATATTGTTAACTGATATGGAACCTCATTATATGGTATAGAGTTATATGGTATAGAGTATGGTATATGGTAGTATTTTATAAATCCACTTTGCAGTGTGTATATTATGTTATTGTCTTTTAATGTTCACCAGAATCTATGGTTGCCATTTTTTCCAGTATGTTGCATATATTATTGGTAAGTGAAAATGGGCCGATAACTTTCAAATGTTATAGGATTCCATTATCTGGTCCAGGACAGGTGTCTATTCATTACCATAATTAATCTGGTTTTATTCGTAAGTGTTGTGTTCAGTCATAGAGCTTGAATTGAGTTTTTGGCAAATCTTTCTGGTAACAGGTTTGCCATTTCTTGTTGTTTGTAACATTTGTTAATAACAGACAGTTTACAAGTAATTCAAGGTGATAAAGTTAGTTTAAATATTATCATATGTACCAAAGAAAAGTCGAGGCGACTTGTATATTTTAATGAAAATAATCGAAGGTGGCAGAGTTAGGTGACTCACCCTGAATTATTCTGCAAACAGGCGAATCTCGGCAAATGTAAGGAATCAAAGAGCTTCACATCGGTCCTGAATCGTTTGGAATTAGACGCGGAACTCGAAGCCAGGAATGAGATACCGCTTAGGCGAACGAGCGATGCTCAGACGGAGCCTTCTGACGACGTCGAACAAGAATTGTACAGCGTGAATGCCAGAGACGTGCTTCCCTGTCGACAAGTTCTTCATAATCCTGATATACTATACTTCCAAGTACGATATCCAACTATTCAGATGCACATTGCGCTAAGTTGTTGTCAAATTTTCAGGGCGTTAGATATCCAGCAGAAGATATCGCTACTTTCTGGAAAAAGGATTCGCGAATGTGGCTTTGGAAATCGATCAGACTCATGCGGAAAAAAAACGAGCTTATAGTCGCTGCCACACGCGGAACGAACAACAAAACTGAAGAGAAAGAATAATCTGATTGTCGCGATCCTAGAATTTCGGATGCAAGGTTGTTTGCATTTAGACCGTTGTATTTACTGCTCTCGCATTGTTATTTTAAATCGAATCTATTTTTCTACGTATGTACTCTGCATTAGACGATAAGTAAAAGTCTATTATTGACATATATATCAGATCCCTTTTCTTTCTATCACTTTCCCAATTTATTATTTTGAGTTACGGCTAATAACGAATCGCAACAGTTATAGAGAATTCTATCTGTAACAAAAATAAACAATGAAATATTAACGTGCTTGCATGTTTTACTTTTATCTGGATAAAATAACGATACGTTTTTGTCAAAGTACGAAGAAAGTTGATACAATAATGAAGTTTATAATCGGTCTTTTCCCAACGGATCGGAATTATTCTCTATTTCAACCACATGTTTCTAGGGAGTCCAACGGTTGTTTCTGTGTTTCTGATTCGACCTCTTCACCCACTTCGAATCGTGAGAAGTCTACAATCTCTGCCTCTTTACTTTGCAATAGCTGTTGCACAGACACAGTAGAGTCGAGCAGAAATTCTTGGTACAGCATGACTGATTCTTCTTCTATATCGCAGTGTGGTTCATCGATGTGTGGATCTCCAATCTTGGCTGGGTTCATCCCTAATATCGAGGAATATATTATATAAAATATATGAAATAGTTTTATATAAATCCAGAGCGAGTATAATTACCAATAATATGCTGACAAAGCTGCAAGCCCAGAGTGGCACATTTTTGTTTGGATTTTAAAGCCACTAGAGCACCATATCGTCCAAACGATGTTGGCACTGGATTGACGGGTGTAGGATGAGTGCAGCCATAGAGATGCACACCTGGTTGGACATTTATGCATAATGCCCTTCTTATATTAATGTTTTCTCCAACGGTTCCAATGGTTAGAGCAGAATGATCGCCAAGGTTCTTGCCATTGCCAACTGGCAAAGAATTAATACAATCTGTGAAGAGTACAGTTTTCGATACAGACAAAGGTGATTCCATTGTCATTCCATGCTTTAACACAGTAGACAGCGTGATCTCTGCTAGCTCAAGGAATTTTTTATTCCTCGCAACAAAGTCCGTCTCGCAGTTGATCTCCACGAGCGCTCCATAATTATTGTTGGTAACCACTGCTATTAACCCTTGAGTAGTTGCTCTAGATTGTAATTTGACTGCTTGCGACCAACCTTGCGTCTGCGCTTGTTCCTTCAGCCATTGCTCAGCCTATAACATTTAATAATTGTTAACATATCATGCGAATAATCATTAATAGCATTAATTGAAGCTTCTTACTTTTTCCAAGTCATTGTCATGTAGCTCTAACGCTTTCTTACAGTTCACAAACGTGTAGCCAGTTTTCTTACGCAGCTTTGATAATAATGTTTTTTTGGAAGAATAGCAGAGCAGATAATTTGCGTGTATCGAACGAAACAGCTGACGTGGAATCATCTGAAACATGCCACAGGTTCTGTCAATACTGGCTGACTGGTTTGTTCAATAATCTTTGGGAGACCTAACCTAAAAATGTTCGATCACCACTTTGAACAATATCTTAAATCTAACTGACAGTAAAATGTCAGTTCCACGGAGAGAGCACTTAGATTAAGAAATACCATACATTTTCTGTGAATCGATTAGTTTCGTTGCCTAGAAACTGCAGTCAATGTATTTGCGATTTAACGATGGCAAACGCATGTGGCTAAGATTCTTCTGTTGACGACTGACAAACATACTGCACAATCGTTTTTCACTCGAAACTTTGATTACACCGCAGAAACGATTCTTTATCTCAATACTTACCGTGAATATAGTTTAAAAACCAATCCTTGTAACAATTGATAAACCAAAACCTATTCCGAAAGTGGCGCCTTCTGTGACGGTATAAAATTCGACCGCAAAGTAGTAGAGGAGATGGATAACTTTCGATTGAAACTCGTAAGTTGTTTAGTCATTGATTCATGATTTGTAATCGATATTAAGTTGAACATTTCAAGGAAATGTTCATCTGTCAACATACGTTCACATCGCTTGTGGATCTTCTTTTAGATGTAAAAGAAATTTCATTTTTACGGGGGCCTTCTATGGATCTCGGATTCAACATGGAATGCGATTGCGAGGAAGTCACATCTTGCGAAGGGCTTCCGGGCCGGACGATTAAAAAAAAGCGCGCGAAAATAAGCAAATTGGTCGATTCGAAGATTGAACCATTGTATTCTCTGCCCGAGGAATTTTTTAAAAATTGCCGTAGATGCAGAAGGAGGGATGATGAACAAAAACTATTGAGATCGCAGGAGACTTACACCGATAAACGATTAAAAACGGAGAACTTCCGCAGGTCGACAATCATTAATTCCTCATACAGCGTGATGCACTTGAGAACCTTTATTTTTTATCGACACAATTTGCATCGTTCTACATTGCAAATATATTACAAACAGAATTTTGTTATCGATGGTCAGTTTTTTAAAAAATTCTGCATAAATTGCAAGACTATAAATTTTATCTTGAAAAAATTGCACACCGATTACACGATTACCTGGCTCAGTTTAATTAAAGAGAAATTTCCTTGTAGATTCGTGGTGGGTCTAGTGGTGAAACCTGAATTACCGAAGTTGGACGTAGACTTAAGCTCGGATGCGGACATAAATCGTTATTATAATTATGTTACCAACGGGGTGGACACAGTTCATACGGCCCAAATACACAATGACGTTCTTGAGAACATATTACATTCTGTTCCGTTCGGTTTGCGCGATCAATTCTACCATTGTACGGAGAATCTACTGTTCGAGATCAAAGACACATACACTTGGAATATTAAGAAAGCGATATTGGAGTTTGCGCTGCGGGATCCTCTTCAGGAACAGTTGCAGGAGGTGGATGCATGATCAATATTCTATATAGAACGTTCTTTTCAAGTACATTTTGAGCGATAAATACAATGAAATTAATTGATTTCGATATATGAGTTTACAATAGCAATTTCGATAGGAACAAGATGTTCATCTGCTGTCTAGTTTAGTGGGTCAGGTTCGCAAGCGAGTTGCAGTCCTGCAGGACACGCTGTACCTGATAAATCCATGCATGAAGATGACTCTGGATCAATGGATACAAAAATTTCGGTACGGAACTGTTCATTTCCAGCGCGGCACTCGCGTTCGATAGATCAACTACATTCCAGAGACTTCCGGCTCGTCGATATCCGAAAAATCGTGGAACACGAGGGCAGCTGGGACCTGGGGGAGTTTGAAACCGTACTTTCTCGTCAAATCGAAAAGGGCAGAATCGTGTTGAAGACCTCTTGGTACAGTGGAATTCAGGATATATTCCTCGTGGTACAGTATCTACATTGTTTCAATAAAATTAAGATTTCGTTTTACTTCACAATCCATTTTTTCAGAGGAACAGAAAAGGTTTAGTACCAAGTCCTCTACAGACGAGAAAGTTCAAACGATTCTTCGGCTGCGTAGCTAAGATAATGGAGGGTCAGCTCCTTTCTCTGTGTCGAAATAGTCTGGAAGATTTCATGAATTTGATCATCCGGGGCCAGGTGAATCTGTTCAGTTCTGTAAAAATCATGTCGGAAGAAACGAATAATTGTTTATTACTTTCAGCCCAGTAAATGCGAATTTCACGTGGATATAGTTGTCACGTCGGAGTCTCTGAGCTTCTATCCGTCGTTTGATGCATTTAAAAACGGACTTTGTGGCATTGTGGATCACACATGCGCGGCTGTTAAAAGATTCAACACGTTGGAGACGCAGCTTTATCTGGATTGGTCGGGCACCTTGCATATTCTAGAAGTAAATCGAAAATAATTGTTATTATATGTTCTTTATAAACGGGTAATAAATAGTTTGAAAATCCTCGTGCTACAGGCAAAGATAGACTATTCAATCGTAGAGGCACAGAAGCAGGAAATAATCGATCTGATCGATCGCGAGATGATCATTCCGCAGAAAATACTGGCCGCGTTGGAAGTGTAATTATCAATAAATTATCAATCAATCGTTCGCTCCTTCGTCATTTATTTACGACGATCGGTGGAATCGTGTTTGTTCGTCACAGGTACGAACATTTGTACAATAACGACGAGTACAGAATGGTGAAGAGGTTCGTGAGCGACGAGTACAAAACACTGGCGGAATACGAGGAGATGATGGAGCATTACCGCTCGCTTATGGCGAATATTCCGCTGAAAATCGAGGGGACAGCGTTCGCCGGCTTCTTCAAAGTGTCCCGAAAGATTTTTGTCGAGACAATCGTGGATAAACTTAGTGAGATACAGAATCTTCTTATCGGTACCCTTGTCGACAAGTATCAGCTCATTGCAGTCAGGCGAGTATTCTATTTCTCTTAATCCTTCGAGGACGTTAAAAAATATTACGGTTAGACGAAAGGAAAAAGTAATTGTTGGTGTAGAGTCGCACAGGAATACGAAGCTATAGCAGAACGGGCTTTGAGCACGCCTGCGGACACGGCAGCCCTGATGGACCTCATCGCGTTCATTAGAAGATCCGTGGACGGATCGCTGAAGCAGTTGGAGGCTGACCTCTACGATATAATTCAGCACATTCTCCTTCTGTCGGATTATCATGTCCTCTCGGCCAACGAGATCTACTCCAACAACACGGCGTTTCAATGGTACCACAGGATACCAGATATCCTGGCTGAGAACGAGAGCATGGTGGCTACCAAGACAGTGGAGTTCCAAGAGTCTCTGCGAAGTATTATCGCTTATATATTTTATTATTATTTGTCACAATACAGATTCTCCACCTATCACTGGAGAATCTGTATGCACACCGAAATGGTTCCATCGATTGACTCTACGTTCCTCGTCCAATAGTAAGGTACATCAAATTCGAAGAAGAATTGGATTCCTACGCCAAACAACTGCAGGACATTCAATACTGGGGCGACATAGCGGACGTCTACAGGTACCAGAAGAGAACCGAGACCTTGGAGAACAGGCTCATAGCTGCTATGGAGAAGATCGACAAGTTTAATGAAGAGGAAAGTTCGTTCGGTTGGGAGCTGACGCAATATCCGCGTAGGAAACAGATCGCGGACCAGTTGAAGCCGTTCAAGCAGCTGTTCGATGCTATCTATGACTTCATGACCAAGCACGACTTATGGTTGAACTCGATGATCGGCAGCCACAGCCCCGAGGATATCGACAATGACGTCGGATACGCGTACAGGTTAATATCTGCAGAGGTTGGACAAAGTAATGAACTAATAGACTAATGGACAATGTGTGTCTAAACTTGTTGAATCAATTAGAACGATCTACAAATTGGAGAAGACTTTCCAAGAACCGGCCCTGAGGGATCTAGCAGGCACCGTCCGTGAGAATATCGAGGATTTCAGGGCACGCATGCCGATCATCTTCACGTTGGGCAATCCAGGGTTGAAGAATCGCCACTGGGAGCAGATATCGGAGATTATCGGCATTCCCATCAAGGTAGACGCTGACCTGACGTTGGCTAAGGTCTTGGAGATGGGCTTGGATCCGATGGCCAGCAAGTTCGAGATGATTTCGGACAATGCTTCAAAAGAGGCCACCTTGGAAAAGGCTATGGACAAGATGGAGAAGGACTGGACTGATCTGACGTTCACTGTGAATCCTTTCAAGGAGACTGGGACCTATGTCATCGCTGGCGTCGATGATATTCAGCTGCTGCTGGATGATCATATCATCAGGACGGTCACTATAAAGAACTCGCCGAATATCAAGCCATTCGAGAGTAGAATTCTGTTAGCAAATTAGTAAAATTGTAGAAGCTACTCTCCGCGCCTCACAAGAAATCACTTTAACCAATAATTCGGCTAGAGCCGAAAGTTCCAGTGGAATTCCTTTAGATCTCCTATCAGGAGGTCTTCAAGTTCTTGTGAGGCACGGAAAGTGATACGTGAAACAGACCCGGAATAGTCTGATGATGAGCTTTGATGACAAAATAGGTCATGGGAGCGCAAGATGTACCTGCTGCAAGACATCCTGGACCAGTGGCTCCGTGTCCAGTCAATCTGGATGTACCTGGAGCCGATATTCACGTCTCCAGATATTCAACAACAAATGCCAGACGAAGGACGCAAGTTCTCTGCCGTAGATAAGACCTGGCGCGACATCATGAAGGCCGTCCAGGCGAATCCTCGGGTTCTCTCCGTGATCGAGATCGATAAGATGCTCGAGAAGCTGAAGAAGAGTTTCGGGTTGCTGGAGGACATTCAGAAGGGGCTGAATGAATACCTCGAGAAGAAGCGGCTCTTCTTCCCGCGGTTCTTCTTCCTTTCTAACGACGAGCTGCTGGAAATTTTGTCGGAGACCAAGGATCCAACTCGGTAATGCAACCACCGATTCTTTATTATATATATCTTTCATGAAAATGTCGAGTCGGAAGAGCGCATGTAGATAAGACGGCCAGATTTGTTGTGCTGTTTAATGAAGCAGGATTTTATCAGGCTAATTACCAAACTCGTTAAAATTACACGACCTCATCAACGTTCCCACTGTCTAAACAGTTTTCAAATCAAATTAAATCCTGATATAACACACGCGTTTTATTTAAATAATGAACGAAGCTTCGGTACACACAGGAGATTGTGTTTCTTCAGTGTCCAGCCGCACCTGAAGAAGTGTTTCGAGGGTATCCACAGGCTGAAGTTCAACGTGGATCAGGACGTGCTGGCGATGAGGTCGACGGAGGACGAAGTGGTGGATCTGGTGGATATAATATCCACTTCTGCAGCCAGAGGACAAGTGGAGAAGTGGCTTGTCGAACTGGAAATAATTATGAGACGGAGCATTCGGCATGTGGTGGAGCAGGCAATAGAGGCGTATCCTCGGAAGCTGAGGAGGGACTGGGTGCTCGAGTGGCCGGGTCAAACGATTCTTTGCGTTGGCAAGATGTATTGGACTTTGCGTATCGAGGAGTCCATGTTGTACGGCGCTGCGGGTTTGTATGGGTACTTCGATCAGTGCCAGACGGAGCTGAACGAGGTGATTTTGCTGATCAGGGGGAAATTGTCAAAGCAGAACCGTATTACCTTAGGTGATCACCCTGGTCATTCTTAGCCTTCGATGCTGGGCAATAAATATAATTAACAGGATGCGGATCTTCATGCGAAACAAAAATTACCTTTCACAAAATTGCAACAGACAAGATTCAGCTAGAAACAGCTTTCTTTTTTGTTATAAATGCATAAAATCCGGTCTAATCAGAAATTAGACAGATCATTCTGAAGACTAAGTTAATCATTTTAGAGGCGCTTGTCACCCTCGATGTCCACGGGAAAGACGTGCTGGCGGGTCTCTGCAAGGAAGAAGTGATCAACAACACTGATTTCAAATGGCTTTGCCAGCTACGCTATTACTGGCTGGTTCGAATAATTTTCAGAATTCTATAATTCAAGGATTAGATCTTCGCGATTTACTATTTCAAATATTGTCTTTTGTAGGAAGACAACATGTGGTCCTACATGATCAACTCGCGCCTAAGATACGGATACGAGTACCTCGGCAACTCCTCCAGGCTGGTGATCACACCTCTCACGGATCGATGTTACCGTACCCTATTCGGAGCCCTAAGTCTTCACTTAGGTGGTGCACCGGAAGGTCCAGCGGGAACTGGCAAAACAGAGACGACGAAGGACCTTGCGAAAGCTGTGGCGAAACAGTGCGTCGTTTTCAATTGCTCCGAAGGGCTGGACTACCTCGCCCTAGGGAAGTTCTTCAAGGGATTAGCTTCTTGCGGAGCTTGGTCCTGCTTCGACGAGTTCAATCGAATCGATCTGGAAGTGCTATCGGTAGTGGCGCAACAAATCTTGACTATCCAACGAGGGATCAATAGCGGCGCGGAGAGGATGATGTTCGAGGGAACGGACATCTTTCTGGATCCATCTTGCGCGATTTTCATCACGATGAACCCCGGCTATGCTGGTAGATCGGAGTTACCGGACAATCTGAAGGCTCTATTCCGGCCGGTAGCCATGATGGTGCCGGATTACGCGTTGATTGCTGAGAATACTCTGTACTCTTACGGTTTCTATAATGGCAGGCCGCTGGCAGTGAAGATTGTCACTGCCTACAAGCTCTGCTCGGAACAACTGAGCAGTCAGAGCCATTATGATTATGGTATGAGAGCGGTGAAATCCGTCTTGGTCGCTGCTGGTAATCTGAAACTTAGGTATCCGGACGAGTCCGAGGACATCCTGATGCTGAGGAGCATCCTCGATGTCAACCTACCCAAGTTCCTCGTTCACGATCTCCCTCTCTTCGAAGGAATCGCTTCAGACTTGTTCCCTGGCGTTGTCCTTCCAACTCCAGATTATACTCATCTAAATGCCTGCACCATGGAAGCCTGCATCGACGGGAACATCCAGTGCACGGACTTCTTCCTCGAGAAGATCCAGCAGATCTACGAGATGATGATCGTCAGGCACGGGTTCATGATCGTCGGGCTACCGTTCGGTGGGAAAACATCTGCGTATAGGATGCTGGCGAAATGCTTGGCCCTGCTGGAGGAGCGGCAATTGATGGACGAACACCAGGTGGAGATAACGGTTATTAATCCGAAGGCGATCACGATGGGCCAACTCTACGGCCAGTTCGACCCGGCCTCACACGAGTGGAGCGACGGTGTCCTAGCTGTCAGCTACAGAGCGTTCGCGAGCTCCACCAACGAGAATAGGAAATGGCTGGTGTTCGATGGACCCGTCGATGCCATCTGGATCGAGAACATGAACACCGTCCTCGACGACAATAAAAAGCTGTGCTTGACCTCCGGCGAAATCATCCAGCTCGCGCCCACCACCAACTTGATCTTCGAGCCTATGGATTTGGAGGTGAGAGTGCTTCAGGACAGCCTGACAGGCTCATCTCTTCCTGTTTTACATGTCGATCATACGCGGATGACAGAACTGTTGAAAACAATGCAGCAGTACTTTGAAATCTTCTAAATGTCTTCATGTTTCGCATTTAATCGACTTATTTCTTTCATAAACTTGTCTAATCATAATTATTAATTGAATGTCAGGTGGCCTCGCCCGCCACGGTGTCCAGATGCGGCATGATCTACATGGAGCCGGTCAGCCTCGGCTGGAAACCGCTTTTGATCTCCTGGTTGAACACGCTGCCATCGACGCTCACGGAATTCCTCAAGAATCATTTGAGCGACATGTACATGCGATTCTGCCCGCCTCTCCTTCATCTGCTGCGCAGAGGCGGAGTCAAGGTTCGAACGATTTCGACCGATCGATTTAGATAAAACGACTGTCACTCGAGCGTTTTCATCGTTCTTCCCGTAGGAGTTGATTACAATGCCTGATGCGAATCTAATAAGATCGGTGACGTACCTGTTCGACTGTTTCCTCGACGACTTCTACGACGAGAAGTATCTTCTGACGTTATCCGATCTAGATGTACGAGCGCAAGTGGAGGTAATCGTTTCTTTCCGTTTCAAGGGTTCTCGAGAATATTCGGCATTCCCAAGCACATTCGGGTTCTCGTAAATTTTCGGGATTGTTCTTAGAAATCCCGTTTCTATCGCAGGGCTGCTTCTTCTTCGCCTGCATTTGGGCAATGGGAGGCACCCTGGACGCGGATTCACGAGAGTTGTTCAGCGATCTCTTCCGAGCTTTGACACAGAGGGAATTTCCCGAGAACATCAGGGAACTCTATAGCTTCCCCGAGGACATCAAAGACCCGGCAAAGCCTTACGTGGTGAACATACCCTCGACTGGCCTGGTTTTCGATTACAAATTCGTTAAAGAAGGCAAAGGGAAGTGGAGGCCCTGGCTGGAGGATCTGCAAGACGTTCCACCTATTCCGAAAGATATGCCAGTCAACCAGGTGATCGTTCCAACGATCGAGACTGTTCGCTATATTCACCTATTCAAGCTCCTCATTTGCCACCACAAACCTGTCCTCGTGGTTGGTCCAACTGGGACTGGCAAGTCCGTGTACATCATGGATTTTCTCTTGAAGAAGAACGACCCGGAGATATATAAGCCTCTGTTCGTAATATTCTCTGCACAAACTACTGCTAATCAGGCCCAGGAGATCATCATGAACAAGCTAGATAGGAGGAGGAAGGGTCTCTATGGGGCACCACCTGGGAAACATTGGGTAGTGTTTGTAGATGATTTGTCCATGCCTCAGAAAGAAACGTACGGAGCTCAGCCGCCTATAGAACTGTTGAGACAGTGGCTAGATCATCGAACTTGGTATGATCTGAAGGAAGTGGCTCCCATAGAACTGGTAGACGTGCAGTTGGTGTGCGCCATGGGTCCTCCATCCGGTGGTTTGGATGTCACACCGAGGTTCAAGAGGCATTTCTTCACTCTGGGCATTTCGGAGTTCTCTGACGATGTTCTGACCACTATATTTAGCACCATAATGGCGTGGCACTTGAACAGAAGAGAGTTCCCAATCTTTTTCCAAACCTGTGTCAATTACATTGTCGATGGGACGTTGGACATTTATAAGCAAACTAGAAAGTATCTTTTGCCGACTCCGGCCAAGTGTCATTATCTGTTTAACTTGAGAGATTTCTCGAGGGTGATACAGGGAGTGCTGCTGTCCACGCCTGAGACTATTAGCGAACCTGTAAGTTGACAATCAAAGTAATGACTGATTATGTCTTTGGCATAACACGTGTGGACCCCTATAGAGAGAGGCACACCACTGGCCGCCATATTGAATACTCTCCATATTGTATTTTTAAAACTTTATTTCTTTTATAATAGATCGATAATTTCAGTTTCGATGATTGAATATTATTTTCCTAATTGGAGTTTGACTCATCGAGGGTTCCTTTACCTTTTTAAGGTCGGCATGAAGAAGCTATGGGTTCACGAAATTCTCCGCGTTTATGGGGATCGATTGGTGGACGACACGGACATTAAATGGCTCGTCGAGCAAATACGAGTCACCGTGTCTGTTCATTTAGACGACGATCTGAATCATTTGTTTCAGAACTTGCTTGCTGATGCAGAGGTAGTGGTAAGTTTTCATCAGCTTCGCAGAGCAAAATGCCTTTAACACCTTGACTCGTGATGAATGTTATTAATTCCCTTAAAATTGAACTCTCGCTATTTTCATTTATCCATAGGTAACAGAGACAGAACTTCGAAACCTAATCTACTGTGACTACCAAGACCCTCTGGCTGATAAGAAATTGTACATAGAAGTCGCTAATTTGGACACTCTTGCCGAGGTAGTCGAAGAGTATCTGGCAGAATACAATTCCATTTCGAGGACACCGATGAATCTCGTTCTCTTCAGGTTCATCTTCTTACATATCTCATCGAGACCCGCTTGTTTTCTTATACAAATCAGCTCATCCTTAATTTTACTATAATCTTAAAGCAATAAATAAAAATTGGAGGCCCATACCAATTAAGCTAGGACGTTAAATAATCCTCAGTTGTCAGTCGTAGATGAAAAAAATGATTAATTAATCTCTGCTAGATAAAGTGTTGAAGTCTTTCCAGTGTCAAAGAACGAGAATGATTTTGTGCATCAAACAGATTCGCCGTGGAGCATCTATCGAAGATCTGTCGAGTGATGATGCAGCCTCGCAGCCACGCCCTATTAATTGGCGTGGGTGGTTCGGGTCGTCAGTCCTTGACAAAGCTAGCGGCGCATATCTCTGACTACGAGCTGTTCGGCGTAGAATTGTCTCAGCAGTACGGGATGCACGAATGGCACGAGGACTTGAAGAACATCCTGAGGAAGAGCGCGGCCAGCGACCTCCACACGGTGTTCCTGTTCATGGACACGCAGGTGAGAGAGGAAACGTTCCTCGAGGACATTAGCAATCTGCTGAACTCGGGGGAGGTGCCGAACATATTTGCATCGGACGAGGTGACGGACATCTGTGAGAAGATGAGAGTGATCGACCGTCAGAGGGACAGGTCGGTGCAGACTGATGGAAGTCCGGTGGCGTTGTTCAACTTTTTCGTGCAGACAGTTCGAGAGCATCTGCACGTGGTTGTCACTATGTCTCCAATCGGTGACAATTTCCGAGTCAGAATCAGGAAATTCCCAGCCCTGGTGAACTGTTGCACCATAGACTGGCTGCAACCCTGGCCCGAGGACGCTCTGCTAGCTGTAGCTACGAAATTTCTTGGAGAGATCGATCTCACTGCGAAGGAACGCGATGCTTGCATCGAGATGTGCCAGTTCTTTCACACGTCCACGCAGGACCTGACGCAAGAATTCATGAGGAAAGCCAAACGCTACAACTACGTCACTCCGACCTCCTACCTGGAGCTCATCAAAACCTTCAAGGAACTTCTCGCGAAGAAAAGGAAGGAGGCGCTCGAAGGAAAGAAGCGGTACGAAGCCGGCTTGGAAAGGTTGGACAGCACTCACAAACAGGTGGAGAAGATGCAAGAGATCCTAGTCGCGCTACAGCCGAAGCTACTCGTCGCCGCCAAAGACGTCGAGGCCATGTTCCTCGACGTTCAAAGACAGAACGACGAGGCCGTCGCCATCGAGCAAGTCGTCAAGCTGGATGAGGAGGCCGCTCTGGTACGAGTTTCGAGATCAAAGTCGATTTTATTTCGCAGCCCGGCTTCTTTGTGACTCGATGCTTTCTCGTCATCCGCAGGCCTCTCTTCGACGTTGTTCGCTTACGCTTCGCGGCATGTTAACGTTAACGAGATTTAGCGGGGTCTGGCACCGAAACTTCATTAACCCACGTTATTTCAGGCATTTATAGAAACCACTCTGAGGTTATTTACTTCGCGCTTTGCACCCCCTCGACTTCTACTTTGAAGTACCGACTCGTTGCGTTTGATAAGACGATAAGTTAATTTTTCAGAATAGTCCTCATCGTTTCTTCGTCCCTGTTCCCCTTTGTTCTCTCGTTCTTCCTAAATTTCCAGAGGCGCTTTTAGAGAGTTCTTGTAAATCTGCAATGAGAATCTGACATTTCAAGGTCGTCGCAAGCGAGGCGGACGCCATACGAGAGGAATGCGACGCCGACTTGCAGGAAGTGATGCCGATCCTGAACGCAGCGAACGAAGCCTTGAACACACTAACCCCGCAGGACATCCAGATAGTCAGATCCATGAAGCGCCCTCCAGCAGGTGTTCGACTAGTCATGGAAGCAGTTTGCATTATCAAAGTACACTTCACCCTTCCATCAATCCTGAAAACTAGAGAATTATCAAACCTAACTAAAAAATTGAACTTCATCAGGACGTGAAGCCGGACAAGGTCCAAACTCCAGAAGGAACAGTGGAGGACTACTGGAAGGCTTCCCTGCGAATGCTGAGCGACATGAAGTTTCTGGAGAACTTGTTGCTGTTTGATAAAGACAACATCCCGGAGAGGATCATGACGAAGATCCGCACGACGATTTTAACGAACCCGAATTTCGACCCGGAGAGGATCAGACAGGTGTCGACAGCCTGCGAGGGTCTTTGTCGTTGGGTGTTCGCTTTGTCCGAGTACGATAAAGTGGCGAAAATCGTGGCACCGAAGAAGCAAGCTTTGGCCGCTGCGATATCCGTTTATACCGCGGCGATGACGCAGCTGGAACTGAAGAGGAACCAACTAAAAGAGGTCCGGAACAGGCTGGCGGAGCTGGAGGCGCTTCTCTCGCAGAGGAAACTGGACTACCAGGCAATGATGGATGAGGTGACCGAGTGCGAGGAGAAATTAAGGAGAGCCAAGGAGCTGATAGGCGGATTGGGCGGGGAATACAGCAGGTGGTCGGAAACGGCTGAAGCACTCGGCCAACTTTATTACAAGCTGACAGGCGACATACTGATCGGGTCTGGCATCGTGGCTTACCTAGGGGTCTTCACCACTCAGTACAGACAGCGGCAGATTGAAAATTGGATTAAGATCTGCACCGATTTGGACGTCTATTGTACGCCCGACTTCCAGCTCACACAGATCCTGGGCGATCCCGTGTTGATTCGATCCTGGAACATCTTCGGTTTGCCCAGCGATCTCTTCTCCATCGATAACGCGATCATCGTCGCGAACTCTCGACGGTGGCCGTTGATGATCGATCCCCAGGGTCAGGCCAACAAATGGGTGAAGAACATGGAGAAGGAGGCGAATATTAACGTGATCAGGTTAACCCAGAGCGATTACATGAGGGTCCTGGAGAACGCTGTCCAGTTCGGTCAGCCAGTTTTATTGGAAAACGTTGGCGAAGAGCTGGACGCCGCTCTGGAACCGCTGCTGATGAAACAGACCTTCAGGTCTGGCGGCACTATGTGCATCAAGATCGGAGATTCGATTATCGAGTACTCGGATGACTTCCGGTTAGGGTCCATCTTCCTTCTTTGCTATTAACCCTCTGCGCTATTTTGCCTCCAATGTAGCAATATAGAAATTGTTTTCAATTATTCCCCTGATAGCTTTGCTTCTAATTACCAGATTCTACATCACGACCAAGTTAAGGAATCCTCATTATCTGCCGGAAGTGGTGGTCAAGGTGACCCTGATGAATTTCATGATCACTCCAACTGGGTTAGAGGATCAGCTTCTCGGTATCGTGGTAGCAAAAGAAAGGCCGGATTTGGAGGCCGAGAAAAATCAGCTGATCGTCCAAGGAGCTGCTAACAAGAAGTATATTGAGGATGTTAATTGTTTCTGAGAAGGATTTGTTTATGCTGTTTTTTTTTCGCAGAATGCTGAAGCAAATCGAGGACAAGATTTTGGAGGTGCTCTCGAAGTCCGAGGCGAACATTCTCGAGGACGAGAGAGCGATCAGTATCCTGAGCTCCTCGAAACATCTCTCGAACGACATAGTCACGAAGCAAGCGGCGGCGGAGATAACCGAGAAGTCCATCGACGAGGCGAGATTAGAGTACACGCCGATAGCTGTTTACAGCGCCGTCCTTTTCTTCACGATAGGTAGTTCGTCTTTATCAACAAATCGATCGTGGCATTACAAAACCCTTGCGAACATCCTCGCCCCTTCAGTTAGATTCGTTCTTCCAGTTAACTCTTATCTCTCGTTGAAGTCTAAACCTGCCGAGCCGCGTGAAAAGTACTCAGAATTTATTTAGTTTGTTATGTCAAGAATTGTAAAAAATTCCGGAAAATGCCGGTAGCCAAGTAATTTGTTTCACGACATCAAGGTTGAAAAGTACTAATTGCTTCAATTCTTCCAATTGGATAAAATCTGCCGGATTCGTTTTTGTGTAGTTGACGTCCCCCTGGTTCGGTTATTTTTGTCCGTTTGAAAATGTGCAGTGGAACAACGGGAACAGCGTATTTTAAATATTGATGTGTAAATAGAATATTCATGTTCCGTAGCGGTTCTGGCGAACATCGATCCGATGTATCAGTACTCGTTAGTCTGGTTCGTGAATCTCTTCAAGAACACAATCGACAACACGGACCCGGTGGAGGACATACAGCAGCGGCTGCGGGATCTGACGAGGGAATTCACCTACTCGTTGTACGTGAACATATGTCGTTCGTTGTTCGAGAAGGACAAGCTTCTGTTCTCGCTGCTGCTCTCGGTGAATCTGCTGAACAAGCGGGGAGAGATCTCGATACCTCAATGGATGTTTCTGTTGACTGGCGGCGTGGGCCTCGATAATCCTTTCGCGAATCCCGCGCCATGGCTGCCATCAAAATCCTGGGACGAGCTGTGTCGATTGGACAACGTTCCCGGATTCCAAGTAATAAAGCAAAATCCCCCAAGTCACGTTGTTCGTAGATGAAGACCCCCTGGGTACGCGCCGCGCGTTGTTGGCAAATAGGTGGTTCGGAACCCACCTTTATAAACTGTAGGTCCAACAGAAAAAATTAGGATTTGGTCAGAACAACCAGGCTGGTGTTGCTGATATGGAGGGAACTCCGAGGTGCAGCATTCCTCCCCCGAGGAGGATCGCCAAAACTGAATGTTCGTTGTTGAACAAAATTGTTCGAATTTTCGACGCGCGTCAAAAGGTTTTCATTCTACTTCCTCAAGGGGAAGACTCTCCCCTTCTAGGGTTCATCACTAGAGATCTCGTAGCCGCCCTGTGTACAAGGTTTGCCGGTGTTTTTGTGTTTAAGGGCTTCAAAGATTCCTTCATGGAGAACCTGGACGCTTGGAAGGTCGTCTTTGATCACATGGAGCCTCACACTTTACATTTCCCCGAGCCTTACAATCAGCTCAACCATTTCCAGAGAATGCTCGTGCTAAGATGTATCCGTTCTGACAAACTCGTGTCCGCCGTGCAGAGATTCGTCGAAGGTAGGCGACTCTTAAGACGTTACGCGAACAATACTTTAAACCCATCTGTCCGAAGTACAGAAATTGTAAGAGTAAAATCTGAAATCGATCTTTCGACGAGGGCATCGATTTGTGCGTTAGAAATAATTCAAGAAAATCAATTTATCGTGAAAATCCTTTGTTTCGTGGTCCTGATAGAACAACTGGGACGCCAGTACATCGAGCCACCGCCCTTCGACCTGCTGTCATCGTTCACGGACTCATATTCCTGCATCCCCCTGATATTCGTGCTGACACCTGGCGCGGACCCCATGGCGGTTCTGTTAAAATTCGCGGACGACCAAGGCTTCGGCACTAGCCGACTGTTCTCGCTGTCTTTGGGTCAAGGGCAGGGCGTGATCGCCACCCAAATGATCGATGACGGGTTGAAGAACGGCACCTGGGTGGTCCTGCAAAATTGTCATCTTGCCAAGAGCTTCATGCCCGAATTGGAGAAGGTAGGAAAATGAATTTTTAACTGTCTCATTTCTGACGCCTTCGTAATGGAATCCGAGCCGCCCCATCGCCGAGAAAAGGAAAGGGATTAAACTGGAACGACGGAGAGGAACTTACTTTTAAGATTCTCAAAGTATCCATGGTCAGGAGCGTTCAGTTTCTTTCACTATCGGCGCAGATTTGCGAGAGCTTCACCCCCGAAACCGTGCACCCCGACTTCCGGCTATGGCTGACCAGTTATCCGGTCGACCACTTTCCCGTCAGCATTCTGCAGAACGGCGTCAAGATGACGAACGAGCCGCCGAAGGGACTCCGAGCGAATATAAACAGATCCTTCCTCCAGGTGATAATAAGAAAAATACGATCATTGTTATCCTGCGACGGTGTTCGGTAACAAGAGGGTTACGTAGGATCCAATATCCGACGACGACTTCTTCGAGACATGCAAGCAGAAAAGAATCTTTAAGGAGCTGCTCTTCTCCCTCTGCTTCTTCCATGCGATCGTCCAAGAACGCAGAAAGTTCGGCCCGATTGGCTGGAATAATCAGTACGAGTTTAATGAGACTGATCTTAGGATCAGTGCGTTGCAGCTGAAGATCTTCCTGGATCAGTACGACGACGTGCAGTTCACTGCTCTCAAGTATTTAACGGGTACTCTCAAGCGTTACACTGATGTTCAATGTTTTAGCTGATTTTCAGATTTGTAAAGTAGTACGGTGCAATCCTGGCCAAACGCTAAAACGTTCTATGTATTAGATGATTGCATAACTGTACTGCACGGCGGAGTGTAAAAAAAAGGAAATTATATAGTTACCATTCTTTTCTAATTGTAGAAATGAATGGTGACTATGTAATTGATTAATGAAGCTTCTTTAAAATTGAACCATTGAATTTTATTTTCGAATCGGACACGAACTTATGCAATCATCTGATATTTCACACGTTCAGGTAATTCATAGTACGTCGGATGAAAAATCCAGAGAACATGGATCGTCACCTTCTCGAGGATATTTAATTGAATATTAATTTCGGCCAGGATTTCAGCGGTTTCCGCCGCCGTGTTCCGGTTAGTTACTCCGCGCTTCGAGGTCCAGTAATGTACCGATTCGATGCAACGCCCCGGGCGATCGCGGGAGGAAGTTTGGGCCACTCGATGATCCAATTCGTATTGAATTTGTCTGCCAGGCGAATGCAATTACGGCGGACGCGTGACAGACGAATGGGACCGGCGAACTTTGAACACCATCCTCGCGAAATTCTATACCTCGGAGCTGCTCGCCCCCGAGAGATACCTATTCGATCCGAGCGGCTTGTATTACGTGCCCCGGGTCGAGAGTCGCGAGGATTTCCTCGAATACGTTAAATCGTTCCCGATGACCACCGCGCCGAGCGTCTTCGGGATGAACGAAAACGCTGACATCATCAAGGATCAGCAGGAAACCACGCTGATGCTGTCCTCCGTTCTGGTGACTCAGGTAAAAATTCGCTGAAAAAAAGAACGGTACAGTTGTACAATTAATTTGATCCTGCTCTCGTTGCGCAGACGGTCCAGGGACTTAACGTAAGTCTTTTCAAACTGTAACTCACGTGCAACAAGTAGCACTTCGTGTTTCATGCTTGTGTGTTTCTAGCTTAATCTGGAAGCGTCCTTTGAGCAGGTAATGGAGATATTTTTGACACTGTGTTTGCTTTTTTACCACGTTTTTTGTATTGTCGAAGCTGTTTCTATGGTAATTTATGGCGGTCATTATATTAAGGAGCCCATTCCACTTGTCTGACTATACACTCCTCCCCGTTCCTCTTGTCATGTCATAAGCAGTTCGAATTTCTGATTGTGTGACCATTTAAAGGGACACATCCCATTTGCCCGATGCAACGCACTACAGCATTTGTCTGGCCACACTCCGTTCCACGTATTCAGCCACAAAGCGATTATTCTGGTAGAACATTTCCTTAAGATACCATTCCCTGAATATTCAGTACATTAATTGGTTAACCACAGATCAGCATTGTTCTTCTTCGTGGCCAGCATCGATCCGAAAATCACGCGGTTAACAGGTTGACGAGGGGCCAATCTCGGCAAAGATATCGTTAGAATCTGTTGAACGCGAATTCCCGCGGCGGTGGCTCCCGCGCGTTGCCATTATCTTCCGTTCATTAATCCCGTGACAATTAAGGCGGGCGGGCGCGAGCCCGTGTTTCACAAATATAATAGCGTTCCTTAAATGTATTCCGCGTGACGAATCGCGCGGACTACTAACGAGGCACCGTGTTGCTTCGGCCGTCCTCCAATTAGGACACCGGGGAAGCGGAAGCAGACACAGGGATGTCGCCCGACGAGACCGTCTACGGGGTGGCGTCTGATATTCTGTCAAAGTTGCCGGCGGACTTCGATCTCGTCATCGCGCTCCTCAAGTATCCGACGTTATATAATCAAAGCATGAACACGGTGCTGGTACAGGAAATGGGAAGATTCAACAAGCTTCTGCAAACGATCAGGAATAGCCTCATAAATGTTCAGAAAGCGATCAAAGGTAAACGACTAAGCGACCGAGTGCCGAGCGCCGCGCGCCGCGCGCGAGATCAATCTTCTCACAGACCTGTGAACATGATCTAAGGTCTGGTGATCATGAGCCCGGACCTAGAGGAGGTCTACTCGTCGGTAATCACTGGAAAGATTCCGGCCATGTGGATGAAGAACTCCTATCCGTCCCTGAAGCCGTTGGGCAGCTACGTCCAGGACTTTTTGAAGAGACTCGGCTTTCTTCAGGTACTTCGACCATTCTTAACCCCTTACCGTATTTTAACGAATCATTCAAATAAATGTAGCCACACAAAAAATATAAAATTTTTTTTCTACGACATCTTTGGGGATGAAGATGTTTTAAACACTGTAACTGGGAAGAAAATTCATTACTAGCGGATCTTTATGCAAAATAAAAATTTTCTACCTGAATTGCAACAATCTGGAGTGAAATAGACATTTATTTTCATTCTTAATATGTTTAATACGTTAAATAACGTAAAAATGATTATTTTATGAGTACTTTTCAAGATTCAAGAAATATCTTGTACGAATTGATAGTGAGTTCATTTAGATTTTTATGATCTTTTTCAAGTCATGGTACGACGACGGCATACCAACGACCTTCTGGCTATCCGGCTTCTATTTCACCCAGGCGTTCCTCACCGGCGCCCGTCAGAATTACGCAAGGAAGTATTCGATACCCATAGACCTTCTGATCTACGATTTTATCCCGTTGAAAGCGACCACTTTCGATCATCCACCGGCCGACGGTATTTACGTTTATGGCCTGTTCCTCGACGGAGCCCGGTTCAACATGGAGATGATGAAACTCGACGAGTCGTTGCCGAAGATTTTGTACGACACTGTACCCTACGTGAGTGTCTCGCAGGTTCCATCAAACTCATTGAACACCCCCAAAACAATTAAATTTAATATTAATGAAGTTGACATCAAAAATCCTTTTACCCATGGAACAGTATATTTCCACGGACAGCAACCTAAAATATTTCATTGTTCTACGTCTGACAATTTAATATGATGTCCCAGTTTCTGTAAAATCTTTCGTGCTTCGGTACCGCGACGACTTTCATCTGGCGCAGCCCCGAATTCGTCGTGCAATTTGCTCGCGCTGAACGGTCGCTTTTGTATCTAGATCTGGATGGTACCGGCGAAAAAGGATGATATACCGGAGAGGCACACGTACACCTGTCCCGTGTACAAAACTACCGAGAGGAAGGGCGTTCTGTCGACGACCGGCCACTCGACGAACTTCGTAATCGCCATGTGGCTCCCGACGGAGCTTCCGCCTGAACACTGGATCCTGCGAGGCGTAGCCATGCTCTGCCAATTGTCCGATTAAACCAATTACTACCGATCCCACGATTTACATTTATTTCAATCTCAGCCCCCTGCACCGTGTCCTCGCAATTTGTCCCGTCACCGTCGAAAAGATTCATTTCACCCTTGAACGTTATTGTCCAGCTATTTCGAGAACGATTAATCCGGCACGACGTTCATTTGCAGACGAACTCGATTATCCTCTGTACAAAAAAACACGTGTGGGAAGAGACAAGTTTAAATGTTCTCGCTTTATACGGCAAAAGTGTGAAAGTAAGACTTTAAAGCCTGTTTTCGAGGAAAAATACGATTCTCAAACCTGCTGGCGTAAGTGTCTTTCACAATTTTCATCCAATTCACTTCAAATTTTGATAGAATCTTTCTTTTTCATTATCTAACGAAATACAGGGTGGTCCACCTAAATATCTCCTTTATTTTTGATGACATAACAAATGTTTTTAATGCAATGTAAATGGTATCACAAGGTGAATGAATCTTTTTCTCTGAATACTTTTTGATGTTGACTAGAACATGCTCGTAAAAAAAGCATACATTTACAAGAAAAAAAATATCGATGATATTGAAAAATCCGGAAGAAATGACATCGAGAAAAAAATAAAATTTGCAGAGCATTCACCTTGCGATACCAATTACATTGCATTAAAAACACTTGTTATGTCATCACAGATAAAGGAGATATTTAGGTGAACCACCCTGTATATAAGAAAAAATTTTTATCAAGAAAAAATTGCGAAAGATTGCTACGAATCTAACACACTTGAGATGGCCTGACCCGTTCAATCTAAAAGTCTAATTCTGCATGTAAAGCAACCTTTTTACCGACCTTCGACCATTAAAATATCCATCGATTTGTTCGTTTGCGAAAGAGCTCGTCAAACTTCCATCGAAAACCGCTCCACAAGGCCGATTCAGTTTTAATCTTGGACTCGCAGGGACATTCAATTAACCCTAGAATATAAAACGGCGGTTCGTTCCATCAGACACCGTCCTCGAAATCGTTCGACACCGCGCCCGAGGCCCGAGCCCCATCCTTGAACTTTCATTTTCCAGAACGATTTTCTAATCTCGTCCCTTTAGATTCTGAAATCTGCCGCAGTCTCCACTGAACTTCACCAATCTTTCAAAGCAACATCAGAGGTATCTACAGCCCTCCCTACAACAGGTGGCGGTCAGATCGGGGTCAGAGGTCTCCGAAAATCAATCGAGCATGCAACACGCTCTAAAAATTTCCAAACGATCATAGCCGAGAGCGTCATCGACCTGTCAGGTTACCTAAGAAGATCCCCCGGAGCGTGGTTCCTAGAATAAATACACCAACTTCCCTTGGAACCATTAAAACTGCATCGAATTCTTCAAAGGACTGAAACGCGTCTTTGTCGGGAGCTAACTACTGCTCAGAGAACGGCATTTAAATTCAAATTCGAGGCGGAGACATCAAAGAACTGCCTTCCACAATTTAATAGCAATTCAACGGAGTCCCGAGTTTTAAGGCTCGGATACAATCGAGAGCAAGATCCACGCGGAAAAAAGTGGTCTACAAGCCGAAGCTTAATCATCGATAACTGTTCTAAACTTAGCTCTCGTCTCAACATCATCTCGATGCTGACCTCAAAAGCATCGCTGAATACAGCCACCCCAAAGGTCTCCGTCTTCGTGGTCGGCGCGTTCTTGAGACTATTTAAAACCGCGGCTATTGACAGGTGGACATCTTCGAAATCATGAATTTCATGTCAATAGCTATCATAAATATTGCAAGTAGTATCGATCAAAGATATTCCCGATGGCAGACATTCGAAAGATCTCGATCGGCTTGTTCCCGCGACTATTTAAAACCGGAATGCGATGATAGGTCATGAAATCGAGATTCCCACGTTAACAATTATTATAAATATTGCAAGAAACATCAAGAAAAATCAGTGTTACCTAGAGACAGCCGAAAGGCGTCGATCGGCTTGTTCTCGGGACCATTTAAAACCGCGACGCGAGTATCTGCCGATTTCCGGTAGGCGACGCCCGAGTATCCGCCGCAGAATCGAGATTCCTATGTAAACGGTTATCGTAAATATTGCAAGCAGTATCAAGAGCTCGGCAGGCCAGGTACAGGAGAGATTTCGAAGGCAGCGTGCGTCCGCAGGAGATAGCGCGATAGGCCAGCGAGAGGACCGGTTCGCTGACGGTGGAACGGGGGATGATGGGGGTCTCGGCGTTGGAAGAGGGTGCGAGGGGGGTGGCGGAACAGGGTGAAACAGCGGGATGAAAAACAGTAGGATGAGGAGAGAGAGGAACGGTAGGAGAGGTGAGCCTCGGTATATTCAGAGGCAGGTCGGTTCGGGGGGTGGCTGGTGGGTGGCTTCAGGGGTTGGTGGCGGCACCCTGTCTACCCGGACCGAGATCGCCGGAGGCTCGTTGCCTAGCGACCTCGTATTGATCTCTCCCCGTATCTCGGCTTTTCCCCCTTCTCCCACGTGATTCTCAACCCCCTGGTGCCCCCCTCTAACCCTCATCCCCTTGCCCGTTCTATCCCCTTCATCCCATTCCCCGTCTTCGTTCAGTTCCTCTCTCGCCCCGCTTTTTTCGTCTTTCGTTCTCGTTCGGACCCGTTCCGACGCTTCTCCCGCAGGCCTCCAGGTTCCTTCTTCTATTAGGTTTCTTTCTGTTTGCGCGTTTCGAGTGCTCTCCGCTCGAGAGAGAAAAATGGTGTCGTTTCGCGGGGGCAAGGTGACGGGATTAGGATCAGATGATTTTCCTTTTTTCTCCCTCCTCCTCCTCCTCTTTTTCTTCTTCTCGATGGAAATCCTAGCATGTTCCTTCGATCGAGGTGGATCCTCTTTCCTCCGAGAAGTTGGATACCTTTCGTTGTCCAACGGTGTTCCGATCAACCTCTCTCCGGGAAGCCGAATATTTTTCGTTGTCCGACGGTGTTCCTGTTTACCGGGCTCGCGAGGTCACTTCGATTTTTGAGCGTCGAAGGGAAAATAAAACCGCAGCGACGGAATAATCCGTTGAATTATAGAGGACGGGTTCGGTTTATGATTCCGTGCGCCGACGCCGACGCTGCACGCGCGTCTCTCCACGACCGGAAGAGACTGAAATAGTCGGCCGCAAGGCGGGGAAACGCGGTTACGCCGATAATTTGCGTAATTCGCGGTACCGTGGAAAGGACGCGATCGAAGAAAGTTGAAGGACCCGGGAGGAGGTTGGTAAACACCGGTCTCTCGAGCTACGAGACCCAGAACCCAGAGCCGAGAGCCCCATCGAGCCCGAGCCCGCGCGCCGGATGATGGGGCGGTATTAGATTTCGAATGTGTTTAAGGGAAGCGGATGATAAATATTCATTTATCCCGATGGCAAGCGCGCGCGCGGCTGATGTTACGTTGGAGAGCCTCGAAAGGATGTAATTAAAGCCTGCACACCCAGGCCTCGATACACCGGGATATTGAAGTCACCGCCGCGACCCCCTTTAAACTAACGTTTCGTATAATCCGATACTTCCACTTTCGTTCAATTTCCCGCCGACGGCATTCCAAATGAACAGGACACTTTGCGAACACTGTATCGCTCAGGCGTCCTTCCTCACCACTTTGTTCTATCTTTGTTTCTCCAGATTTTCCAATGGAAATATCAAATTTAACGCTGAGATGTTGAGCTACAGTTAGGATACTATTCACCAATTTCTTAAAATAGATTTTTTATGGTACTTCATCCAGATCCATTGCTCTTCTTATTGCAGACAACCTATTTTTAATCGAAATTAATCACTGGACTCCGGATGTTCATGCAAAATAAAAAGTTTGTGCATCAATTGCAAGACGCAGGAGCTAAATATTTTACATTCTTCATTAATATTTTTAATGTGAAAATAATATATTAATACTTTTAAAGTTTTCTAATATTTTCACTGTTTTAAATTGCACTTGCTCATTTTTGTTACAAATGCATAAAATCCGGAGTCTATTAATCACTATTAAGGAAATATTAAGTACAGCGCGGCCGATCCTGTGTTGTGAGATGATGGATTTACTTTTAAACAGCTCATTCTACCGTATATTATAGAAAGTCCTTGCAATGTATTACTGTCTTTAATCATTCATGACTATTAAATTTTTATTCAGCGACAGAAAGCAAGAACATAACTGCTGATGAAAGTTTCAAATTCGTTTGACTATAATGGAACGATCATTAATGGACGTCAGACCTGTTTGAATAATCAGAGAATCTATTGAATAATTTGAAACTACATGAAATTTTAAAATGATTTGTCGACTAGTTATTAGGTTGGAAAACATTTGAATGAATTTATGAAAATATATGTTTGATATTATTCAATGATATCATTTCCATTATTTGTAACAACTTGTTGCCATCTTTCAGATAATCTGTCAATACATCTGTTTCTGATTTACAAGCAAAGTTACCTGCTTATTTAAAATACGACAAACGTTGTATTTTGGAATTTTTATATTTTGTATATCAAATAATTTGAAACTAGTCATGAATAATTTAATATCGGCCATTCTCGAGGCATAAGATTTATTTCGGTACGAATAAAAATTGAGTCGCAGGTGTACAATTTTGTTAAAGAGATATTCGAGGGGTGAGAACTCTTTCCTCAGGTGTGGCGTTTCGTGAAAAAGAGTCTCGAAGTCAGACAATTTCGAAGCAACGCGTCGTTTGCTGCCGCGTGCGAGCCCCGTGAAATTCCCCGAGTAACGTTGCTGAGGAGGAGCAAACGCGGTAGTTGCATCCGTATCTCTTCCGCTACGTTGCCTCAATCGAACATCTTTGCACTCCTCGGCTCGATGTCCGTGCCATTGGCTGGATTGCATTACCTGTATTCTTCTACGTCGCTTGAGATGTTCCTCAGAGTCCACAAAAAGATGCGGACATAGAAAACCAATTCAAAATGAAATCCGAGGTGTATGATGTTCAGATTTCATATTAGTCCTCTTTTTAAAAAATTATAAAATAAATACCATTTATATCAAATCCATCTTATACGATGCAATATTAGGAGTGCTGTAAATATAGTATAATAAAATATGCATCATCGAGGGAAGCTGAAGAAAACAACCCCTAAACCTTACATCAAAAACTATTCTAGTAGGTTGTAATTCAAAAATTGAAAGAATAGAGACGTTGTATTCAAGTTAAGAATTGAGCAAACAAATTGCTGTTTTTCTACCGAGAGCTAAAAGCTACACCCCCCGCAATAAATAAATAAATTCGTGAGTGCGATACGTGCAGATGCGACATTGAACCAGAACGCAGTCCAATCGACTCTCCATCGTGAAAGTGACTAATTTACAATGGGCGCGTAGCAACGTATCACCGGAACGAAATTTATTCCTCGGCCTGGAGGTATGAGAACCCCTTTTCCCTTGTTTCAATGTCCTCTTTCGCCCGTTTCTCCCCCGTTTCGCCGTGCGTGGATCTTCCTATTGGTAAAGTGACCTTCATCTGAATTTCTTTGTCGGCCGGTGGGCCGGTGAGAATTTTCGGGGGTGGGCCGAGGGTGGCGTTCGAAAACGGCGTGCTATGCGCTTTTACCTTGTCTCTGGTTGTCGACGACGCGCGACGGTTGTGTATACGTTACCACGGGGTGCTTTCACGCTCGACTAGACGCGATGATGGTGCCGGTGGCTTCCGCGCGAGATAATGACCACGATTTCACGAGATAATGACCTCGAGAGGGCGAGGATTCGACGTGATTTGATCGATAGGGGGAAGGACGAGCTTTTGTGCGCCCGGCTAATCCGGAATTCGGAACTTCGGATCTCGTTAAGACTCGCTGAACTCTGAACTATATTTCTATGGCAATTATAATAAAGTTCGTCGTGTCCGATTTCGTCCCACGGTCCGCTGGCCTCGTTTATTATAAGCTGGTTGCTGGGTGATTTATGTAATGCGCGACGAGATATATCACCGTGATCGATTGCCCAGTTGAGGGTGAAATTAGCGCTCGTCGATTCACGCGAGTTCATTTTAGCACGCGCGTTGACGTTTAGCGGCCTTGAAATAGTTCTCTCTCCTCGGGATTTACAAAAGTTTGCAATACCACGGTCAGGTTTAATTCTAAATTCCAGATCCGTCAGCACCGTATTTCATTGAAAAATTGAAGCGAAGTTGATCGATTGCCATTGTTCCTCCGTTTAAATTAGAAATTGAATGATTGAAGAAGTTAAATTCGATAATAAGGTTTCACGGTGGGATAATCGGTTGAGAAAACTTTTAAATGATCAGGAGGGAGAAGGCTCGATCGAGGAGTACTCGAAGAAGCAAAAAGTCTTTGGGGAAGGAATGTACTTAGCCAGAGTTCGCTCAGGATTATCTTTTATTGCGCGATCAATCCGTAGACTGTTTAATACGATCGGAGAGAACGTAGACAGGGTGGAAAGGCGGAGAGGGATGAAATCGAGGGAATCGTTACTGAACTAATCGCGTCGTGACACTGGAGGATGATTCTATTTAAAAGCGGAGAGAAAAACAGCTGCGCAATCAGGGGAGGAGGTTCGATCGCTTCCGGTGCGCCTCTGAATCACAGAAAAACGCAATGTATTGTTACGAACGGTCTTTTATTCATATAATAGTTACATCACGCTGTTGAACATTATCTGTTTCGTTTTCTCTCTCACGTTGCTTACGAAAATGTGTCGCCGGTATGACGACATTCGTCCTCAAAGCGTTAAAAAGTTTACAGACGAAATTATAACCCTGGGTCAGAATGGATTTAATCTTGCTGGTAATAATAAAGAACATTGGAAAAAGATCGACACGTCTTATTATTCGAACGGCCATTTATTTTTTGACCCAACACTTTTTTATAACGTGCAACTAGAACGATCTATTTGTAAGACGACTACTTCTGTATGCATCTACGTTTATTTAAAGTAGTATCGATTCATCGGAGAGCGTGGAGACGTCGTGATTTTTCGAGTTATTAACGGGACGTCGAACGATCCCGAGTATACGGCAAGAAAAAGATTCTTTATGCTCTTCGATACAGACTATACAAACTTTTAACTCGGCGAAAGATATAATATGGCGACCATAAAATTTTGTATATCTTTTCCTGGTGTATTTCTTGGTAATATAATATTTCTTGGTAATTCTAACGTCTCGCGTTATGTAACAGTTCCGAATCTACGTCTTCTAGGTGAACGCTCGCCAAAGATGGCGTCGGTGTGCCGCGTTCCTCGGATATTCCAGCGAGTCTACAACTCTTTCATCGCCGTACGTTCTATCCGCGACCGAGGGCAATGCAAAGTTCCCGGCAGAATCGGTCCCTCGCTCGGAACCGTCCGTCTAGACAATTCCGGCCGCGTTCTCCACGGCGATCGTCAATAATCTACGATCCCCGGCAACCGTCTAATTCGCGTTCTCAGACTTCCATTATCCCGAGAGTTCTCTCCGCAGCCCCGTCGCCGCGCCGATGAAAGCTGGAAAGAAAAAACGCGTACCCCAGAGGCCAAGAGACGGAAGCGGGCGAAAAGGGACAGTGGTTGAGCATCGGTTCTGAATAATGGAGGAAGCTGCGTGGAAAGAGGCAGCTAGAGAAAGATCGAGCAACAGAGGAGAGAGAAAGAGGGTGAGAGACAGGAACGAACGAGAGAAAGAGAAACTACACGCTTCCGAGATTGGGGTAGAACGGGGTAGAACACGAGGCCCGCCGGACGCAGGGGATAGAAGAGGAGGCAGAGTAAGCGGAGGTGGTGTTGGTAACGCGTCGTCGTCGTCGTCGGTCGGTGGATACGAGTGGTCCAGGGGGATGCTGCGAGTGGGGATGGGTTGCCAGGCAACGTACGTCCACCCTTAAACCCCCGACCACCCCTTACCACCGCCCCTCCATCATCCCAACCCCGTGTTTGCCCGTTCCGCGGATGAGGACTCGGTCGATACAACCAGCCGTTTTCGTCGTACGCCCGGGAATTCCCCAATTTCCATTACGAGGGTTCCGACTTTAAGTTGTCACCCCCAAAGAGGCCCACCCGCCCCCTTGCTGCTCGCGGTGCCACGCTGGGACACTTAAAACGATTGCTAACCCTACCGCCCGTTTCGCAGATCGCCACTTCGACCGGTCTTGGAAAACGAGAGCTCGAGGGGATGATCTTCGCGCGAGAGGAAATAGGGGATGATTTTCTTGATCGGTAGAATGATACGGAGGTTGATGGATTTGATGGATCTTTGGTTCGAGAAGTTAATATTTTTCTAGCCTGTCAGGAGTTTAGGGGATGATCCGTTGTGCCGGCTCCTTACCTGATGGAACAGTGGTTGGAGGGATGATTGATAAACGCAGGCACGATGTACGGGGGCTAATGATCACTTTATTAAAAAAAATATGTATGTACACAGTGTTCGAGGGGGCTGTTGCTATACATGGTCCTCGACTAGAGTCGGCTACGGGGGAGAGACGTCGAACACTACAATTCTTTTACAATGTTCACACACAAGATACAATGGTTTCTACGGTCAAGTTACTACGGAGACTATGGTCAAGGCACTAGTTGCAACGTTTCAAAACGAACTACTGTTCTCGAGGGTACAAAGGGATTACTCCAGAAATAAAATTCGAACTAACCTGTCGTCGTGGTAACGAGAGGATCGTGTGTAACGTCGACTCCAAATATCGCGATGGGAAACGTTGACTTTGGTCCGCTCTTGGCATTCACCGCGTGCCTTATGAATTTTGAAAAGTTGGTACATGTAAGCCAGCAGTGAACGCAAGGAGCACAGACTCACGCATCTTCGTTCTTCACGTCGCACTTCCGGTCTCCTCGTAATCCACGGAAAAATCGGTACACTGTCATGCCCGAAATGGTCCTCTCGGCAATTCTTCGTTATAATCCGAACGAGTCCTCACGAAATCCTGCGTCGAACGTTCACAATCCATCGGGTGCCCGACGGTTCGGTTCGCAACAAGAAAACAAGAAAAAAAAACAAAAAGAAAAAATGAAAGAGAACGGAAAAAATTCGATAAATTCGGAACGCTCGAGGTTGCGTCACAGCTTCCGGTACACGGCCGACAAAAAGATGAAATTCCAGAGACAGGAGTCCAGAATCCCGAACAACGTGTGGTATCACCGCGCGATGCGATCCGATTGCATTCGAGACACGTCTCGTTCGGTTACGATCCACCCGGTCGGTTCAACGTTCGATAATCGAGGGAGAGAGAGGGTGAGGAAGGGAGAGAGAGAGAGAGAAATATGGGTAGAGGGCGGGGGGTGAAAAAGAGCGCGAGGACACGCCGCGATGCACGTCGCAATGCGAACTGAGCTTGATGAGCGTCGAAACTGTACTATGGAACGATACCACTCGTCCTATGGACCCATGATCAGGGGTGGCCAGGGGTATGAGGCGTCTTGGTATGGGGTCTGCGGGGAGAGAGAGAGAGAGGACGAGAGAAGGGGGAGGGGTAGCTGATGCTCGTCAGTCCCACCATAACTTATTGCTTATTTCGCGGAGGGTGTACGACCCCGTGATATCCAGGGCCGGGGAGCAGCTGACGTTGGGGTTCCATTGTCTGTAGATATTCGCATAATCAAGAAAGCCACCCCATTCCGTAGTTTTCGTGGCGTGGAAAGGGACATATGGGATGCCCTGACTAATATCGACGTCGATCTTGATGGATGCTCGACGGTGGCTCACGGGGCCGGCGCGCGCGTGTGTCTTAAGCCCCCGTTTCGAATTCGATCGAGGTTTTGCGGTTCATGGTCCATGGAATTTACCTTTTTCTACGCCCAGATGAATAATGTGACGACGGATAGATCGTCGAGTGAGAGAGAGGTGTTGGGCTCTTTCAGCGGCTCGGGCAATCGATTTTCGGGGTTCATTGAGGTCGCGCGGGCTCCGGGGAAACGGTTTTCCGATTTTCAAGGTGCAGACTGATTGGAACGAGCAACAATGCAGTTCGACGATCTGCCGGCCCCGTGTTTGGGGTATTTTTTCTTTTTATATGGAACTTATCGGGCTCGAACATGGCTGTCGGACAGATTTTTTAGCCGTTTTCACCCGTTTCTCTGATTGTACGTTTTTCCTCGACGAACTCGTGATTCGAGTAACTTTCATTCATGGTCTCGTACTTTGAGCATATACGTCGAATTATGACGCAATTCTAGAGGAATGAGCGGTTTTACAGGATCTTAGACAGAAAGTGGGTGAATTTTCACACGAGGAGCGTATGAAGATTAACACTTTGAGAATGAAATAGGGAATTTGGCATTATTACGGGATGCAGGATTGATAAGGATTGAGAGGGTATTTTCAGTGTCACACATCTGAATTTTCTAGTTTTTATTTCGTCCAATCAATTACTTTTATTTTATAGAATTTTTTGCGCTGAGCAAAAGAAATTGCGATTTTACTTATTTTTCATTCTTATAGTAGCCGAACAGTTTAGAGCTATTTGAATCAATTCAACTAGATACTGACCTCAGAAAGAGAGAGAGAGATTTCCAAGAAGAAAACGTTCGAAGTGATCGAACAAGAGGTCCCAGCTCCAAGACAGAAGAAACACGTCACAGGACGAGCGAAAGCGTCTCGTTAAGAGCGCGAATCAGATTATCGAGCGATAGAGGCCGAGGATAATGGAGGAGCGGGCGTCGGTCGTGCCGGAAGCCCATAATTTTCGTCGGAGGTGACTGGCCGAGCGTGTCTTTGGCCGAGTGTCCCAGAAAAGGGCGGCGAAGGGGTCCATCCGGACAAGGCCGAAAACCTCGGCGAAAAAGGGTGTTACTCGTTTTAAAGGGCGCGTGTCTCGTGGAAGGGCGCCGCAGGGGGAGGGGAAGAGGGAGGGTCCAGGGAGCGCGTGCTCGAAAGCTACAATCGCCCTAAAGGCCAATTCACATCCGGCGAGCGAGGAAGAGCGCCGAGGGTTTCGATGGCACAATAGAGCATTCCCTCGAAGGGTTAGGACCTCGTCTGCCAGAACTGTGGGTCAGGGTTACCCCGGAGAGGGGGTCTCATCCATCGATTTAAACCCTGCTTCACTCGCTGCAGCCCACCCTCTCCCGATCTCAGCCTATTAACCCCCCTGGCTAAGGACACCCTCCGAGACCAGGAATTTAATACGGTGTCATTTAAACGGTGACGAAGCGATCGACGTCCTGTCGTTAATTTTCCGTCGAAAGCGAGCAGAGTACAATGATCTCGGTTGGATTGGATTCGAAGTTGTTCGGTAAGCAGAGGAGATCGAGAGTGTAGATGAATCTTCGGGTGAAGAGATTGGAATCTCTAGAAGTTGGAATAGGGGATGAGAACTTGTGCATTTTCGTGGGCGCATTTGAAGGGTGTGAATGTAGCGATTCAGCAAGAAGGTCATCGGAGTGCGAAGAACATGGGTGTGCAATCGGGCGTGGCGGCTCGAGATTAATTATACGACTAGTAAAATCTCAAGGACACCGGCGCGGTATGTATAGCGTTTCGAGAATGAGAACTCGAGGGCGTTAGATCCGAAATCGATTCTCCCGTCGGAGCGGATCTGTCTATGAAGATACGTTCTACTGCTATTTCGTCCATAAACAAAACACCACGAGAAACAGTCTACGAAATTATACTGGCAATCTATAACGAACACGCACGCACACACACAGACACACGCGCGCACACGGGAAAGATGAGAGAAAAGGACCACGAGTTTCAGAGAAGTTGATCCACTTCAGCAACTACAAGTTTGCGGGGAGAGCGAGGACAGAAAATGGAACGAGCAACTCTTACCACGTTGACTCGGCCGTTCACGGTCACAGGACGACCCGGAGGATCGTAGGCCCAGGATCACTGAATGGCTCTACTCTCACCGGTCCGAGTGTCCTCGTGACGTAATCGAGCACGTGCACTCCGGTTTGCGGCCTTCTCAGGTGGGGTGGAAAACGTCACGGATACCAATCCTCTCCCCTGAAGGCACGCCCTCTTCATCGATCCTGGCGAACCCTCCTCCATTCATGAGAGAGGCCTGGTACCGGGCCGACGAACCGCATGGTTCTACCTGGTATCTGGAACAAATGAACAGTTTTCATGAGCGGAACAGGGCCGTCCCGTGGTGGAGGGAGGACACGGGGAAGTTAGGGAGGATGATGAGGAAGCGTTCGCGACAGGGGGCGAAGAGAGGCGTCTCGGCCCTAAGCAGCTGTGTGGTCGTAGGTCAGCAACAGCTTTTCATTGTGCCCTCGAACTCCAACTCTCCTAACTCCAGCCGAAGCGGTCAGACCGCGAAATTACTGCGGCGAAAACAATTTTCAAAATGCCGGAGGAGTTTCTGGGATTCCTCGGGCTTGATGCGATGTTGAAGAACAATCGACAACATTGATGAGATTGCAGTGTTGGAGGATAGGCTCGAACAGCTTGTAAAATTAGTAATCGAGTTTTTCTAGCGGGATCGTACCGACCAGCCACACTCGACCGGTCACCGGTTATAAATAGAAGGCCGTTGTGGAACCCCGAGCAGGGTTCGTCAGCTGATCACATATTGACAGTTCGATAAGTTGCCCCGACAGCGTCGTTCAAACCTCGAAATTGCCACTCGGCCAATTAGTCGGATGACCGCGAGATTGTTAGCGGTGTGTATCGATACGAACTTTCTGAGGCGGGAAGTTTATCTGGAATGATCGATTTCGTCTATGTGGATCACATCGGAATAACTGAACGAAAATGTGAAGATGTTAAACACGAATAGCAGTGATTGTTGTATCAGAACAATTTGATTTGAAATTACAAGAAGAAATAATTGATTACAACGATTTATTGAAGATATTGAAATTAAGATTAAGAAGATATTAAAATATAAATTTTATACTTCGGCTTGAAGAAAATTTAATGAACCCATGATGTAGATCGATAGATCGAAGAAGATCATCGATGGGTAGCGGTCAGGACCCAAAGGAGTCTGTCTTTTCCGGATACCGATTCACGGACTTCCGGCGCGATCGAAGGCCTTCGGATGGCGGCTGTAAGTCAGTTTCGTGACAGAAAATTACGAAAATGGTAATTAGGCAGCTAGCGGCGACGTACCGGCAACGGCTTATTCATACTTCGTAGCCATGGCGATCCTCCACTACTGATAAAACAACAGTACACACCATAATGTACTTACGCGGAATAGGGGAACACCTTGTCTACCGGGTGTCATGGAAATCGGACCGTTTCGCGATCGAGGAATGTTAATGGGACTCTTAAGAACTTCATTAACTGCTCTCCGGCCATGTGAACTCTTCTATCTCGATTTATTAGCAACAATTTCAATTTTTACGTTAACACTATCTCTGGTTAAGTCAATTCTCTCTCGAGTTCCGTTTAAAAAATTGTAAAAAGTTGCTCGAGAAATTTATTTTTAATTATTCAAAACTGACTTGTATTAGTGTATTAATTTATATCAAAATCTACTATGTAGAGATTAGATGTATAATTTTTACATATATTTCTGCGACACAATAAGCGGTTAATGAGGCTTGAAGTCAAGTCATCGGTCTGTGACAATTGAATGCGAAGGGTACTATAATAGCGATATCGAGCAGAGCGATAGATTCTTTGGAGAGGGACGATTTTTTCGAGCAATTTCACGCTGTTAGAAAGCATTAGAGACATATGGTAGCATATGGTCGCCCTATATAACGCGGACCTTTTTTCTCGTCGAAATTTACAGTTGACCATATGCTATTGTATTGGTCGCCCCGGATGATGTAACTCGGCGCAAGATGATGATCGAGGGACGATCGTTCTCTAACGGGCTCTCCAGCCCGACAGAGTCCACAAACTTCCGAGTCATTCTCACAACGATCGAGTCAATCGAAACCGCAAACGCGACCGTTCGAACAACAAACTCGAAATTTCCAGTCGGAACGAGAATAATGTAAAACAATTAACTGTCACGAACCAGGGATCAACGTCTCAACTTGAACTCTAAAAACCCGATCGATCGACAGATTCACGGAGGATCTACGTTCTCACCGATCTCGAAAAACCGCGGCGCGTCATCCTTGACCCTGAAACAGCATAAACGTCACTCCCCGGTTAACCTTGAACTAGCGTGCACCCCGAGAACCGAAAAGAAAAAAGAACTTCTGACCGATCTGTCGATTGATCCCGAACTCTCGTCTCGTCCCGAAAATCATCTCGCTCGCGGCCTAGACAGTGCAAAAAGTCTGACCTTGAAACCGTCGGCTAGAAATATCTTGAAGGATGTATATTACCTGAGTGAATGAACCCGTTGGAAACGGAGGATCCACCGTCGGCGATATGTATTTCTCACGACCTTTCTCTCTCTCTCTCTCTCTCTCTCTCTCTCTCTCTCTCTCTCTCTCTCTCTCTCTTTCTCTCCATTCTCACCCGCGGTCACCGGTTCGGGATACCCGTTTCTCCCGTTCTCCCGGGACTTGACAAGATCTGACGGATACCCGTGGCAAACCTGAGGAATCACATCGGCGGGTAACGTGTATGTACCGGGGTTTTCGGTCCCGGCAGGAGAAAGACGTGAAGGAGACGTGCGTGGCCGTGGTTGGACGGCGGCGTCGCGGCCGACTACGGCGTCGCCAGGACGTGTCGACGAAGAAGAAGAAGCAGAAGCGAGCGAGCGGGCGGCAGAGAAGAAGAAGAAGGGGGCGCAGCAGGATGCGCCGTTTTGTGTCGGGACGGTGTTGTTGGTTTGATGGTCGCGGGACCACTGCGCCCTCTCCGTTTTCGCCCACCTAGCCCTGCCCCTCGATATCAACCCCCAATCCCCCTGGTAGTGCCCCAGGGATCGACTGTTCGCTCTCCCACCAAGCCGCCTCTCGTTTTAGCCCTCTCCGGATCCCCCACCAACGGGGTTCTGGAGCTGGTGTGTGCCGGCGGTTTCCACCCCAGGAACGAGGATGCCGGCTCTGGAGCCTCCCCCCCTCCTCCACCCCATCGAGTCAACCCCCTCCAGAGGCATTCTGGGGCTCGCCGCGAACAGGCTGCCGTGTCTCTTGCCGAAAACCGGCAGGGTTGTTCTGTACACCCTCGTAGTCGGCACTTTTCCACCCCTGCCGCGCATTTTCCGCGACCAGCTCGCGAGATGGAAAGAGACGGGAAAAATGGGGAACGTATGCGAGAAAGAGAGATCGGGTGTAGAGGAACAGAGAGTGAGAGAAAGAGACGGAGAGGAGAGCGAGCGAGCGAGGGAGAGACGCGGGGTTAGCGATGCTCGTGATCGCACTGATGGTGGTGCCGTTTCTCTGCCGGTGGTTTCGTTGCCCACCACCCTCGCCGGAGGTGGTGGTCGACGTCGTCGTCGTCGTCGTCCACGATGCTGGTGGTGGTGGTTGGCTGGATAGCGCGAGCGCCGTTCAGCTGACATCGCGCAAGCGTCACCCAGAAAATCGAGCCTCGTACACCTACCTACAGGAACGTTTCTTCTTTCTCCAGCCGTCTTTCTCTCTCTCTCTCTCCCTCTGTCTCTCTCCTGAAGCCTCGCGCTCTCGAAGCTAGCCTACCCGGCGAGTAGATGCGTCCGTTCCTCTCTCCTCGCTCGAAAGGGATGCAAGTCGCACACGGTCCTGTTGCCCGTCTTCGTTCAAGGGCGTGAAACCTCTTTCTAACCGGGAGAGAGGCAACCTTCGGGGGGAGAGACCCCGACTATCTTTTTCCCCGTACGGCTCTCGTCCCGTGCTCCGCTTTTCTTTCCTTTACTCCTGCCCTCCCCCCGGATTCTTTGTCTCTCTTTGACACCCGTAACCACCCCCCTCCTCCCCGACCTCATCCTTGTCCTCCTCATCCTCTCTATCCAGACCATCCCCCGACCCCGAAACCACCCGGGCAGGCATCCGCCGGCTTCGTAATGTGTTTCTGTTCCTGCGTTTCCGCGCATCCCTCTCGCTTTGTCTCGCGATTCCGCCCGTCATTCTTCTTTCAGCCACGAGTCACCCAGAAAACGAGATCCTACGGCCGGTGTTTTCCTCGGCCCCCCTCCGCGGACTTCGGATTCTGGCCGCGTAAGGGGTGAATTTCGGGTGCAAGGTCTCCTCTTCTTCTTCTACTTCTGCTTCTTCAACACCGCGCTATTGCTCGTCCTTTTCGCATGCCCGCCTCCATGCGTGCCTACCCTACGCCTCGCGAGGATACTCTCCTTGGGGAAGGATCTGAGTCCTGTTGTGCGACGCTGTAAACATACAGGTTGACGCGAATGGCTTTCCCCGGCGATTGATCGCTGTTTTCATTTTTCTCGCACGCCCCACGACTCACTTCAAAATTTACGGCCCCTGTGCAAGGTGCAACCCTCTGATTTTTCGGTAACTGTTCTTGTTCGTCGTTACGAATAAACGGAGAATAAATTTTTTTTGGTAAATCTTTCTCTGAATTCTTTTTCTTTGAGATACGCAGAATTGAATTTATTACTGGAGATACTCTTTTTACTAAATATTCTTATTTGTGGACTTGTTGCATTCAAGCGACGCGGTCTATCTGTTTGGTAATTATTGAAATACAATACTCAACGAGGTTGTAGAGTAACAGTAGTAAAATTTCCCGTTCGAATAAATTTGATAGCAACGCACGGAAGGGTCCTTTCCCTTCTGTTAATCCCGAAGGAAAGTCGCTTCCGAAGAAAAGGCCTTTGTCCAAAGTTTTTGCTTAACGTGGCAAGGCTCCGCGCGCGTCTCGGAGTCCTTTCCGGAAAAGTATCAGAGGAGAGGAGGCCTTTTACCGGATTATTCCTCCATTGGGCTGCGGGCGTAGAAAAAAAGGAAGAAAGAATTAACTTTGATCTCCTTCTGCGTCGCTTTTGCCCATGGAAAAGCGAAACGACTCGTTTACGTCGTGCCATTTCCGTTTCTTGCTCTCAGCGTCCTCGCGCGGGCGCATTATTAGCGACCTCGGCGAGTCTCTCTCCTCTCTCTCTCTTCTTTTTTTCTCTCCGTGAAACTCGAGCGTGCGAACGAACGGAAACGAGGGAAAATTAAAATCCGTTTCTTTACCTGTTACGCTTGAATGGAGTGTAATCATTGGTTAGAAATTAGTTTTCTTTTTGCGACAAAAGGACGCGCTCGATCCTCGTTAACGCTTGGATTAGACGTATCAGTCGGCGAAATTAAAATTGCTTAGCGATTACTTAATTACTTAATCCTCTGAGCTTGAGACTGTTGGGAGTTCAGAAAATTTATCATTGCATTTTCTTAAAGAGTTCTCAAAGTCGAAGGATTCAATTTTCCCAAATTCGAGAAATTCAAACTCAAAGGTTCCATATTTTCCCAAGAGTTTGATCTCAGATTTTTCCGAATTTGGAAGAGCTACCTATTCTTTCGCTAGAGGCCTCAAAGAATAGTATATAAATATAAAAGATTCCTATAGATTTCTACATTCTTGCACAATTATAAATTGGATTTCATTCGAGTCACAAAAGTTTGCATGGAAACTGCAGAATACAATGTTACATCACAGAAAATTTTAGACACCGACATTAGAGTTAAACGCTTCCCTTACAGTGAATCCAGCCAGATTTCTCCCGGAGTATCCGTCGAATCCTAATTTCGGGGGACGGCCGTGAAATAATGCGTTTAATTACACGCAAAGTAGACCGACGAGTAGTCTGGGGATTGTCGATCCGCAAAAGAATCGAGTTTAAAATTCGATCGCGTCGCTTCGCGGGGTGGCCCCAGAAAATCCGCCAAATAGAATGGGAGCACGAGATTCGGAAGCAATTAGGGAACCATGGCATTCATCGGAAATAAAACGGGAGAGAGCGAGAGAGAGAGAGAGAGGTGGTTGGCCGGCAGAAGTTTACCATCCACTACATTTTTAACGGGGCCGTTCCGCCCTACTTCCTCTTTCCCGGCTTCCTAATATCAATTAAGCTCGCGTACGTCGACGGAAAATCTAAGTTTCATCCGCGTCGGTCGGCTCCGCTTCCACCTTCGGAAGGTATCGTCGATTACTCCTCCTCTAATAATCATCTCTCCAACCTCCCCAGTCCCTTCACCCGCCATCTTTCGAGTTCGAAAAGTTCTTTTCCTGTTGGAGATGAAGTTGTCGGGGGTGGGCGACTCGTTTCCACCCTCTAGCCCATCCCCAGCTGCTGCTGCTACTGCCTTCTTCTTCCACTTCTTCTACTTATTCTTCGTTCTCCGATCGTTTCCAACCCCTGCGTAAGCACGCGAACTTTTGTTTCACCGTGATACCGTCTGTCGCGTTTGCCTCTTTCCCCGGGCTTCTTTCTCTGCGCAGCCCGCGCGCGAAAACGCCGCGGAAATTGGAGAATTGATCGGCAATTAGCGGAACGACGCGATTGCCTGTGGGACCCGGCCGTTCGAACACGGTGTAATGAAATTAATTCTGCGCCATCCGTGTCTGTCGCGAGTTTCGCTGATTACCGACAACGTGCGACGAGCAGAGACCCCGATGAATGGGGACAAGGAACCGGAGCTCTGCTGTTTTCGCGAATTCTCCGGCGTGCGATTCTACCTGCTCGCCGCGCTGTTACGGTTTCGATAAATTAATCCACTGCCGGAGAAATCCGCTTTTTACTTAAACTTAAAGAATGCTGCATTTTGTTAGTCTCTTGCTTCTCCACATATTTTTATTTCTTAGCGTTTTGTTCACAATTCTACCTCTGCATTCTTGTATTTTTTAATTGCGATAGAGAGTTGTCCTCTTGCTTCTTCACATCTTTTTATTTTTTTAATGCTAGAAAAGAGTGTATGCATGTTTGATATGGTTTAAGATTGTTTTCTTTGCTTGGCGTTTTGTTCAATACAATTCAACACAATTTTACATCTGCATCCTTTTATTTCTTAATTGTGATAGACAGTTTGTGCATGTGTGATTATTTTAAAACGATTGTTTTAAAAATGATATAACGGAGTCTAATGATTTCGAGCGATTGCATATTTTCAGTTGATCTCAGAAATGCACCAACCGAATTTCAGGCTTTTATTAGCAATTACAGGGTGTAACGGGAATGTAAATATATTTTTGGTAAACACCGCGCCCGGAGCCCCTAATGGTTTGTTAATCATCGACGCGTAGAAAACTGCATTCCACACACACGCACGCTTAGAAACACACAATTATGCCACCTATATATATCGACATCCGAGTTCACGAATACCTGGGCATATTGGTCGAGCACTACAGTGGACAGCTAACACGCAGTTGACATGGCCACTGAGTAAACCAGAGGCACGTGTCCACTTCGACACGTGCGTAAATTTTGAGACCTAAGATATCGCGTTGCGATAATTTGATTCTCCGATTGCACAGCGGCGAGAATTTCGTCGGCGTTAACTAAATCGTTTATAATAATGCGGAGTGTATACGGTCGACGATATTTCAGCGAATTATTTTATATTAACGTAATAAAGTCGCAGAAAGGTCGAACGTCAGTATCATTAATTATTTTTAATGAAATCGTTGAATCGGTGCATTCGCGGGGTGAACGACTGCAACAGCATCGAAAGTGAATATTAATCCCCACACGCTTCTGTTAAAAGTGTAACAACCACCCTCCCGGTTTCGCAACGTTGCGTAAGTTCACGCCATTTTGTTTTGTCTACGCGACATAGGCGGCGGATTTCGTACTGGCCGACCATTTCGTAATTCCATCTGCAATAGAGCATCCCTAATGTTTTTCTGTATTTTTAGAAAGAGCATTTTCCATTTAGGAAATTGACGAATTGTCTTTTAATAAAGAGATGAATAGAGATTGAAACCACAGTAGATTTCGACGCATTGGTCGCTTTGTCGGAGTTAATAATTTTCGTCGATCTTTATTGAGTTGTCTGGAATTTATTCGTAATTTGCAATTTATAGTACGTGCGCAATTACCAGAGGCCAACAATTGCGACGAGTAGTATTAGACACTTGTTGGTCAGACACACAGGTGAATGGATACAATTGAGCGTTCGCCTGCTTTGTTGTCCGACAATTTCCCCATTCATTTTCATATCCATTCTTCCATCCAGTGAATAACTCTTTGTGCATTATCGGTAACGAAGAAAATCATTATATTAATGCGCTGTTATTTCTAATTTCACGCGAATTATTCCCGTCCCGAATAATACAGGGCCGGTCCCATTACATGTTATAATTAACTGAACGGATGGACATCAATTAAAATGTGAACCGAATAACGCGGAGCATCGTATCGACACAAAATAATCGTCTGAATCATTTTATACTGCAAATCATTTAAATAAATAAGCTCATCACATATTTTGTTAAAAATTTTTATAAACTGTACGCTCTATCGTCATTCCAGGAACACTGTTCTGAATTCATAGAAAAGTTCATTGCTAAGCCTATGCAAATGATAAATGGTATTTCTGATCACTAGACAGCGGATCTTTATGCAAAATAAAAATGTTTCACCGGAATTGCAACAAACTGAAGTGACATACAAAATATTCTTTCTCAATATGCTCTTAACAGGTTGAAAATAATATAACAGTTAGTTTAAATTCTACTAATGTTGTTGCTGTTTTGAATCACATCTTCTCATATTTGTCATGAATGGATAAAATCCGCTGTCTACTGACCACATTTGATTTTATTTGTAGAAGAGGTTCAGAGATGAAATAAACTTTGATCGAACATTTTTATCATAAAGATTCACAGTCTACGGATGAAGGTCGAATCGCGATCTAATAAACAACTCACTTAAACCCTGCGCCGGGTCACGATCGTGTCGAGATTGTCTCAATCTCGCTCGATTGGAGGCGTCGATCGGAGAAAATCGAATCGTGGAAAAGTAGGGCCCAGGGAACCATAAAATTGCCAGCAAAGGTCACTGCTGGACGAGCGGCGTAAGTGGAGCTGGTGTCTAATAGCCGCCTGCTGTTAAAAGTGCGGAATCCCTGCGACTCCTGCGGAGAGCCGAAGGGATTCTTGTGTCCCCAGGTTGACGGACGCGTTGGGGATGGGTCAACAAACGTCAACCTCTCTGAATTCATGTGAAAGGTCAACGATTAGGTCGGGGATACTCTTGTTACCATCCTGGATCCATCCGTTAAAATCTCAACACATTGTGCCACAACATAATCACTTTAAATTCCCTCTGTGATCAGTACCTTTACTATCGACGATTTAAACATTATAAATTGTAATCGAATAGTTTCAGCATGATTGAAGTGTAAGAGCCATTCTTTATTTCTACTAAGAGAAATAAGAGGCATTAACTCGGACCATGAACGCGCATTGTAAAAATGGCGGACTCGACAAAATGTGAGAGTGGAGAATAAAAAATTTGTCGGCGCCGATTGAAAATCACGGAAACCGCTAAAACGGATTCAATCCATATCTCATCGGCGCGAGCGTAATTTTATTCAACCGTGCATACCTGATGTACGGGCCCTTTTAATAATGAATTGCGACATCCAATATTAGCCGGTAATAGCCGTTTCATCGAGCGGCAATTCCAGAGCGTTGCGTCTCTATTCGAGACGCGAGAACATCGGGAACTCTCTGTTTGTGTGTGTGTATGTATATATATATACGTGCATATAAAAAATGAAATAGAAGATAAAGGGAGCGTGTAGTGGGGGAGAGAAGGGGATAGAGTAGCAAACAAAACACCGGCCCGACAGAAGCCCATCGAACTTCGAAATTGGCCCGAAACGTCGACCAATTCCCTTTTTAGAATGGCAATCATCACCTCTGCCAACGTCGATAACGCTCGTCGCTTCGGGCAATTTAATTCAAACATAAAAAATAATCCCTTTGATGATAGGCGGAGGCTGGCTGGACCGTAGCCAGCGGTCACGGAGTGAACCCACGTCGGTGACCAATCTCCGTTTGCTAAAAACCTCTGCAAAAATTTGTTTCCCCGATCGGCCGAGCACGACCAGCTCCATCGCGACAAAAACACAAGCTCCAATGGGGCTCGTACACATATTCCAATGGAATCTATCGATAATTCAGATGTATCGATAATTCAGAGCTATCTTGTCCGGCTCGGATTGGACGGATTCCTCCAGGGGAACGGCGGCTCTATGGCGAATTTTTTGCACCACTTACACGAAACCGTTTCGTCGACGAATCGGCAGATAATCAAGCGAGTCCGTTAGGATTTAATAATAGTAATAGTAAATTGCAAGGCGTCAGGATTTCTTGACCACCCTCGTACGGAACACACGGAAGATTTACCGCGGGTAAACTCGGGAATCATCGCGCCCTCAAAGTAACATTTCAGAAGCGCAAACTTCGGAGTCATCCTCTCGAACTCGAGCGCGATCACCTCGTTAAACGAGCAGACCCGCGGTAGACGAGCATATCCATTAGCGAGCTCGATAATGATTACCAAAACTTTTAATTGCAGAGAATATATGTGACACGATACAAGGTTTTAACAAAGGCGGTTGGCCAACAATTCGAAAGTTTCGCCGGTAGCGCGCGACGCGGCGCAAGTTCGCCCCGCGCTCACTCGGGGAGATTAAAGAACCCCGGGCAAATTACCATGAATTATCACCGGCGGAATCAATAGTTCAGCGAGGAAAAGCACAGGCGGACGATAAATATCGGCGGATCCGAGAGGGCTCGCGTCACTCGATTCTTCGGGGCCATTAACCATGCCCGCGAGAGAGCCCGAGAGAGATTCTCTCGCGTTCTCATGGTGGATCGTTGGGAGACCGGTCGCGCCGCCGAGGATTTTCCTCGAGAAGAGAACTTTATCGATTCCCCCACTGTGAAAAAGGACGGAGGGCCCGAATGCAGCCTTGACAGTCGGTATCGGTTGTCCACGCTCGCGGGGGGGAAATAGGTGCATGGGAACCACCAAAATTGGAAAGGCAATAAGGGTGTACCGAGGGTGCACCTCGAGCGGCTCATGGGGGTTGCCTAGCGACCCCAGCATCCCGGTCTCTTTCTTCTCTTCGGCAGCCCGTGGCTCTCTTTCCCTACCAATCCCCCTATTTACTGGCTCGTGCTGCCCACCCCCTCAGCAGCCATCCTTCTCTCTCTCCCTCTTCCACCCTCGCAACTCCGGGGCATCCTTCTCTTACCAAAGGCAGGAGAGATCCCGGTCGGGATCCTTCATCCATCTTCTTTCCCCTGGCTCCTTCTCGTTCGCGTGTCCGTCTCTCGAAATACCGATGCCTTTCTCCTTCTTCTTCCTGCAGTCGCCTCCTCTACCCTGTTTTCCACCCACTACTACCACCGTTACCGCGTATATCCCTTTTCTCCTTTATCTCCATCTCTCTCTCTTCGTTGTTTCTTTTTCCCCCTGATCTCTTTTCCATTCGACTCTCCGTAGTACTCTTCCGTAGGCTCGTCGTCCTTCTCTGTTTCCCTCATTCGCCGAGGATCGTCCACCACCACCCCTTTCCTCGATCCACAACCCCCGAGACCATTTTCTTTTCTTTTCCTTTTTCTGCCTCGTCCCCCTTCCTTCCGACGAGTGCCAGCTTCCTCGTCGGTTTTCCGTGTCTTTTCACTCCGGTGGAGCCGGGAATAAACTTTCTGTCCTCTTCTAGCTCCTGTCAACATCTTGCTCGCTCCTCAACCCGTTTCGCGCGCGCGCGAACTCTCTCCCTGTCTCTCTCCAGCTTCTTACTCGGTTCCACGGGGTACGATGCGTGGGAGAGGGATTCCCCTGAACTCCCTCGCCCAAAGGAAACTAGCCCTGCTGCTCTAGCAAGGAGGCCGTGGCCCGAATTCTATCGACCCACGGTGTGTACCTACTATCAACAGCCTTCAGCTTCATTCACCCGCCCAAAAGATCCGGTTAAGAGATTGCGTACGCACACAGAAGACCGGCACGTGTTTTTGTTTTTGCCGCCCCGTGCTGAGCCGTGCGATGCGCGCTGACGCCGCTGCCCGATCATGCTCCCGTGAATAGTACTCTCTCGCCTCTCTCTATACTATACTACGGCTAGCCGTCAGCCTCTCCTCCTCTTCCCCGGCGATTTTTACGATCGAACGCAGCTGGGAGAAGCGCGAACACCTACACGCTCCGATGAGGATCGCGATTGTCCTACGCCGGGCCGATAACAAATTCGTCCCGGTGAACCGACGCTTCCGCTTTCCCGCTGATACTGCACTGCGATCCGTAATCTCGATTCGTTGTTCTTGCAACGGTGTCCTCTCCCGTGGAAGCTCGATGCACTTGATGCACTTGTTCGCGAATTTGTTGATGCATCCCGTTATCATAATTATTACGGAAAAAAATGATTGTGCACGTAGCTTCTGCGACTTGCAACTTGCATGTTTATTCTGCGTAAAAATGCTGTTCAGGACAAAGAAGTTCAAGTCATTGCAGCTGTGTAAAATTTATTGATGTATCTCGTTATCATAATTATTACGAAAAGAAATGATTGTGCAAGCTTCTGTGTCTTGCAACCAATAGAGACAACGTTTATTCTGCACAAAAATGTAGTTCAAGACAAAGAAGTTCAAGTCATTGTAGCCGTGTAAAAAATGATAAGGCACGGGATTAAATGGCTGACTACTGGAACCTGATTACCCTATATTACAGAAAAATTGCAGCGTCGGATATCGTCGCGGTAATTGTAATCAGTTCGGTTTCCAGCCGAGATTGTTGGTTCCCTTTAATCGCTTTAAACATTCTTCGGGTCTTTATTCGTCGCTTGCGCCGCTTATGGCCCGTTAATCGAATCCTCGGTTAAGCGCGCAATTTATATGGACCGCGCTCGGCGTACCTTCCTTTCCGCCATTCCATTTTTTCCTCGCCTCTTCTCTTATGTCGTTCTCCCAAGGGACTCGATGGCGAAACACGCAATAAATATCTCTGCCACCGCCCCTTCCTGGCAATTTTTTTTCTACTCTGCAAGAAGATACTATTTACATCGTACAACCAACCCCCTGGCCCCGTCCACCGTGCTCCGCGCCGGGGTTATTATCGCGGGGCGAATAAAAAGTCGTTCATTTGTCTTCTTTCATGAAGAGACGCTCGTGCTCGAATAAATGTCTCGGGAGGTCCCCGCGTAATTACATTGGCAACTGATAATATCGAATTTTATTCGTCGCGAATCGTTACGGGGTCCTGAAACTCGTAAACTGTGGCACGGAAACTTCGACAAAATTGTTTTCTTTGACACAGCGTCGTTGAACTGTCATGACGAGTTCGTATCTATAATTTTCCTTTCAGCTCGAGGAAGATGGAAAGTAGATGCTAATTATCGGAGTTCGTTGGCTCGACAGTCGCCATTGTAGCGAACACTATTTTTATCCCGACTATTTCCGTTCAGAATGGAATCATTCTATTAAAACGCTGCTACACCTACGGCCACGTAGCGATCGAGCCTTAGAATTCGATGGAATTGCTTATTATTCATAATCTCATCAGGTGTTACTTCATCTTCTAATTTACGTCCAGACAGATTAAATGGTTTGCAGAAATCCACGCCGATGATGAGACTGTTTGATCCAACACGAATGTTTACCCACTTGAGTTTTGGCAAAGTTCCTCAAAATTAATTGTTTAAAAATGAGAAATATTTAGTAAGAAGCACTTGTCGATATATAGCCTTTGAAGAATACACTTTTCCTTCAAAAAACTTATAGACTGCGGAACTATATGCATTTATACCAAAATTGAGTAGATGAAATTCCAAATTGTTGGAAAATTTAAAAAATTGAAAATGCCAATATACGATTTCACCTCTACTAAAATCGTTAAGGGAAGAAATAACATTCAAATTGGTTTCTATTTCTTGCAATCATTGTCTACTTATGACAATGCAGAAGTTTTGCTTACTGCAACCATAAAAATGAATCGTAGTGAGAAGGGTTAATGAAACACCTCAACAAGATAATTCTTGTAACGTTTGAGAAGCGGCAAGAAAAATTGTGAAAGGCAAAGCGAGAGGGGCGATTGTTTCGTTGGCAGCTAACGATTCGATGGACCATTTTTGCTAACTGGTGTCCGAGAACGGCGGGCCGAGCCAGCCTCTGTGAAACAGGGATAAAAAGGGGTTCCAGTGACCGGGCTCTGTGTACACCTGTCCCGGGGAAAAATCGAAAGGGAAGAGTTTGCTGAGCGGACGCTGGGGACGCCACGCCGTCTCTGGCGACGTTTACGCGCGTCCAGGGAGAAAAGGAAACACCACGAAACGTCATTTTCTCGAGTGTTTTCCTTTACCACACAGACCGCAACGATACGCGGGGACGGTTCTTGGTCCGATCCTGCGAGGGGCCAAAGCCAAAGGACCTACAGCTGATCCCAAATTTTATCACCCCCGTGACCAATCAGGAGGTCGGTGTCCCGCACACGATCGAGCTAGACAGTGTGACGCCAGCAGTCCCGACGGATTTTCACCCTCGGAACGAGCTCGACTGCGCGGAACCCTCTTCCCTCTCTTTCTCTGCCTCCCTCACGCTCTCTCCTTCTTTTCCTTACTCTCTTCTCTAGCTGTATCTCTCTCAGTTCGTCTCCCTTTGCGTTCTTCTTCCACGGGCTCTCTGTGCTCGGCCACCCTCTGCTCTCTTCGCTACCGCGGCTCGCGACTACCGACTGTGACCGAGAAGACCGTACAGAATGATCGGAACCGTTTTTCGATTTGTCGATCGTTCTTCGAGAGCTAATTTTCCCTTTTTATTACTCGTGTCAGGAAAGTTTCCACTCGGTTCACTGAACCCGTCTTCTTCCCTTTCGACCGTTTGCGATTTTATTTTATCGAATTTTATCCCTTGCGCGAAGATCTACCTTTTTATAAACTCTTAATGTCAATGGTATGCTTGTATTCGTTGCGATAATATTCGCGACGGATAGAGTAATTCTGAATGTTTAATTTCTTAATTTTCATCTGTTAGAAAGGAAATCTACTCTCGGCAAAGGAATTGTGAATTACTCTGTGCCGGTGCATAATACTGAATGGCAGTTTTTATTACTCGAGTGGCCCGGGGGGGTTCCGTAATTTAATTCGCTCCTAGAAAACATCCTCCAAGTGTTCCGCGGGTCCTCTTTTACGCGAGCACCGCTAGTCGGCGTCTAAGAGCGAGCACCCCACCTACAGCCACCATGTTGGTCCGGTCTCTTTTCACTGCGAGAGTCAGATTTAATTAAACGCCCAGAATCCGAAAACGCGAATAAAAGGAACAATGCTAATAAAGGAGAGCCGAGACATCTATCGGGTTTACAGGAAAAACTCTTTTGTCCCTCTTGATCATTGTTCGCGGCGTTGTCGGGGCGGGGTGGAGAATGACCAGGGTTTATGCTGCCGTAGAATCCACTCGAACATTCCTTGCCGACCATTTGTGCCTCTTCAAATAGTATACAATTATTTCTTAGAAAAATTGTTCGTTGTTGTGTTTTGAAAATTCATTTATAATTTTGCAGGTGGAAGAAATACATTTTTGAAACACGACCGGGATGAAATAGAACAATTTACATCATGTAAGAAAATGCTGATATGTGCAAATTTCTAACAGCAAACCAAGAGAGTTTATTCCACGTTGTAGACTTGTGCATCAGCACAACCAATGGTTCAATTAAAGTCGTCACGCTGTTTCCTAGCGCACAAGCGAGGGCTCGCGGTCGGCAGTCCATAAAATCAAGCAGAAACGCTTTGCAATCGCGCGAAACGTACTCCATCTTGCGTCACGATCCGGCCGGACCAATAAAGCGGAAGAATAATCGAAAGGAAAGCAGTAAAGTCGCGGCAGCGTTTCCCGATACAGCCCCCGCAAGAATAATGACTCGTCGGGGATTTCTTTCGCCGTGGAAAAAAAAGAAGTTACACCGTCCCCTAATTCGACCGGTCTACGTAAGAAAGGAGCCGGGTACCAATCAGGCCGGGGCCGTTCATCGCAATTAAACATCGCGCGGGTAAAAGCGACAGAGCTTTCGCCGGATAAAAGAAACGGAAAGCTGAAGACGAGGTAAAAGAAGAAGAAGACGAACAGTATATACGAAGCGCAGGGAGAAGGAAGGATGAAGAAGACGGAGAAAAAGAGGAGGAATCATCGATGATATAAAGCGGAGAAAAAGAGGAAGTGAAAAGGCGAGGGGTCCATAGAGGGGGATGTCGAAGCCCTTTGCCCCTTTCGCGCCTATCCATCGATCGATAATGCGATCCGGCGAAGGGTGCACCGGACGAATCGCAGAAATAAGGGCTGCTGGTGCTGCTGCCTTTCTCTCTCTCTCTCAATCTTCCTCTCTGTCACACCCTCTCCGATGCTGTTTTCATCTCTGTCGCTCACTATGGTCTCGGGTACAGCGTTCATCTTCGCGACTCCGCCCTCACCTGCTCGCCGGAACGAAGGTAGACGAAAGGTGTACACCAGCCACCCGGCAAGGTTACTCACTTTCCCCATGCGTACTACAGTGGCTGGCTGCGTGAGTATCCGCTTGCCAGGCATGTCCGTGTGGCTGTGCGTAGCCAGCCCTCATCCACGTGCGGCCACGAGAGCCAAAGGAGGTTTGTGGATATAACGAGGTGCACACGGACGTCGAGGTGCACAGAGCCAGATCCGCCGGCGTTTTCCTCTGTGTTGGTGATGGTATCAAGGATGATGGTGGTGGTGTGTGCGCCCCGATGCTGCTGCTGCTGCTGCTGCTAGTGCCGATGGTAGTAGTGGTGGTGGTGGTAGGCAGCGACTACACAGTGGTGGCGATAACCATAGAGGGGTTGCAGATCGATGGAGCAGTGACGTCACGGGGAGCGGGAAGCTGCGTCTCCATGGTGACCGCCAACGGACCCGGCAGCTCTCTGTGTACGGTCCGACCAGCGGGCTTGAAATTTTATTAAATTTCATTTGTGCCTCCACCCCTCTCTCTTTCTCTCCCTCTCTTTGGTTAGCTTGCTCTCGACCCTTCTCTCTTGCTTCCTCTCCCGCGTCTTCTTGTCCCTTTCCGACGACCGCTTTTGTCTCCTTTCCATCCTCGAACGGCCACCACCGGCCAGCCCTTCGCTACTGCATCTCTCTCCGTTTTATTTTCGACACTTCTCGCCGCTTTTACGCGGTCCGAGGAAAAACGACGCTCGGCTTGTAAAAACCGCTAGCAGAAACGCCGCGACGGACCAGAGACGACCGACGGGACACCAAGCAGGAATTCGGAGCTTGATTCTGAGAGAGGCTTGAACCACCCTGAATAGTTGGGTGCCAGTATTATTCTGCGAAGTTCCTGTTTCTCCACGTATTTCTTTGTGGATGTCATTTAGGATGCAAAATGTATTTAATATCGTTCGTTCGAGTAGGAGCTTTCTTTGATACAGAATATTTTTAATCACGCGAGCATGTGTGCAGGGACCAACTTTGTTCATCTAAAGATTGAAGGATACTCAGCCTTTGATGTCCAACCATCGACAAGGGTTAGACTTTGTAGAATTAAAATGAATTGGAGGGGACAGCATTTTGATGCACGCGCTTTAATTATGAAGGGTTGTAATACTCCACGGCGTGGTACTGTCTACACTAAAATTCTCATAACAATTTGTTCTGTAGACCCTACGAAGATTAAGGGCTGGAAACGATATTTGAGGTCTTAATCCAACATTATTTTTGTATTAGAAGTGGTTTATTTTAGAGAGTATATCATAATTTTTTTAGAACGTGTGCGAACCGGGAGAAGCGGGAAACGTCCGCAAGTCGAGGCGCAATTACGAGGCCGAGGTTCTTTCTCGTAATTGGTTCGTGCTTCCTTCGGGTCGCATGCTCTTCGCGTGCTTCTCTCGCGAAGGTTCGGAACGATACAAGGGATTCCGATTAGCTTTTGATCCGGTCGCTCTTGGCCGCCATTATTTCTCCCGATGACACGCTCCTCGAGGCTCGCAGCGCGACGTAAGAAAAGGACGCAAAGGAGGAAAAGCTCGGAGAAAGCGTCAGTTAATCTTCCTCCTCTTCGTTAATCTTCGAGCCGAGCGAGAAAAGTTTTTTTTTGGCACCGGGAGCCGAGTCCTCTTTCACCCCTTACACCGTTGAATTTACGAGCGAAATGATGGAGAGGGTGTCTCCTTGTGTTTTCCATGGCAAACTGGCGGAGAAGTTCTGCCGGTTGCCTCGCCGCTGGCAAGTTTATCCTTTTCCATCCCTCCGGGTCTGTGTCCTACGCTCGTTGATCATAATCAACCGAACTACACCGGTTTTCGTTCCGATCGACTATTAAACTTCTTGTACCTGAACTTCGAAACAATCGCGGTCTCCTGTATTTACTCGAACGGTCCTCTTCAAGTCTTGTAAACATGCCACTTTTATCAACAGAATCGTCTAGATTATCTCAAATATAATAATCAAGCTTTAACCCTTTGCACTCGTAGCTGTTTTAACTCGAAAATGAAACATTTCTTCCGACCTAGAATATTTTCATTCTCAATGGTTTGAAATTTGGTGGATACGAAATTGATATAATACCTTATACATGTAAACGCCTCAGAGTCACCACTCGAGTGCTAAGGGTTAAGGGGATGTTCTCGTTTCCAACGATCCAAAAATCAATTTTATTTCATTCTCTTCAAGTGTAAGTGTTCACAGGCTCAATTTTGCTCGTCGCTGAGAACACCTACACTTGAAGAGAATGAAATAAACTTGATGTTTGGATCGTGTTGGAAACGAGAACACCCCCTTAATATCATTGCCGAGCGTAACTTGTTGAAAAATCTAGTAGAAAGCAGTTGTAGGTGAAATTGTGGAAAAATTTCCGATTTAGAGAATTGTTTCCCTTCGTATTTTCGGATTATTCTCGAAAAATCGACCGGCGCGCATCGTGAGTTTACCTTCTGGGACATTGAACCTTTTATAACATTAGGGGTTGACGTATTTGACCAGCCGAATGAAAATTCGCAGCAAAGGTTGATCGTCGCGTGTTATGCTAACGATTACGCACTCCGGCCTACGGGCCGCAACTTGTTCTTTGTGATCGCATAATTAACGAGGGTTGTTTAAAGTGAATGGAACCGGAAAACACAGGGTGGAATTAATTATTTCATAGGACTTCATCGAGTGTGTTCGATCACTGGGGACTCTAATCGAATCACTTAGTCGTTTCGACGATTTCCACGGGAACGAACTCTTTGAAAATCGATCTCAAGTTTCCGATAGCACCATAAATGACTGAATTGAATTCGTTCTTGAATAATAAAATTTAGACGATATTTACTGCGCGACTTTCGAATAATGAAATTTATCTTTATGACCATTTGATCATGGTAGATTCAGCGTTAAATCACCTGGGGTCATCTATATTTTTATTACAACCGCAACCACATTGTGGAAACTTTGGAATGCGCGTAGTAGCAATAAAGCGTCGTTAAACGTTCCGGCAACGTTGCGATGGTTGCTTTATAATTAACCGTTTTCGACATTAAATTGCACGGCTCTCGAATACTTCAGCGAACTATTCGGCCGGCTACGATTGTGTGGGACGAAATTTGATGTCCAATTTGCCACTTCGCATGCCTGACGTTCAACTTCCCGATAATGCATGCATGAAGTCCCCGGAAGCCAGAGTAAATGTAATTCCGTCGGCAAATTGGTCCCCGTCAAAATACAAATTAATCTAAGTTCCGTGTATTCTAAGTTTTCGGGTGTCGGCGGAGCTTAGCGGTCCGATTTCACGGAGTTATGATCTCGTCTAAGTTTCCGTGGGAAACCTGGGGGTTGCGCATCGGCGTGGGTGAGGGCCAGTCTCCGGCAAGAATCATCAATTAAGCCGCTTGACGTTCGCGATGATCTTTTCTCCTTGGCAAGCGATGCCCATCACCCTGCTCCTTCCTTTTTTTCCCCAACCATTACCACGTGTTAATTACTCTACACGCTCAATCGTCTATCATGAAATTCACCGGTCGGGAACGATCCGAGCGTTAAGCTGGGTCCACACTAAAGATTTCACCCCTTATTGTTTACGTATCGGAATATGAAGATAATTACGTACGTCAGTCGTGCAGACTGAAATCGACTGGCCCCATCCTTGAAGGGTTGATCAATAAGTTGGGCAACTCGGCGGATTTGAGAACGCGGTTGAAACGCGGCTATCATCGGTGAAAATTATGCTAGGAAGAAAGTGAAAATCGACCCTCTTCCGGCTGTCTGAGCCTGTCTCATTACCACCCCTCCAGCTCCTTGTTTTCACTCCGCGTGATGTCACTTTAATTAAGTTCGAAACTCCGCGAGCCCGATTCCGTCAGCCACCGGCCCTAGGCAAATAAAAGAAAAGAAAAAGTGGAAGATAATAAAAATCTCGAGGAAGTCCCCCCACCCCTCCCCGGCTTGTTCCTTTTTAATTCGTTGGCACGCGACAAGGTGGTACGCGGTGACTCACGGAAAAATGGAGAAAATTGGAGCGCGCGGAACGTCTGCTCGCCGAGTGATTTACATCCCCTCCTTTTCCCGGCGATGTTCACCGTATAAAATCGAAATGATCAGTCCGATTGAATTTGTTCATCCGGTGGCCGATGTTCTCGACCCTCCCGCGTCATTCGAGAATCGCATTACAAAGCGTCGAAAACGGACAGCGAGCTGCGATTCATGCGGCTCGACGTCTCCAGGACACCGAAACGAATACGATTTTTCGGGACGGGGGTGGGCCTCGTCGAGGCGAATTTCAATAAACCACTACACCTAAGTACGTCTCCGAAACGGTTACCGTCCTCGGATATCCTCCATCGATCTGCAGACTTGCAAATATTAATTGCGCCACCCCCGATGCACAGACGATTCTTACAGAAATCGACTCTTACTCTTTCTGTCCAGTTCAACCCTTAGGTGAACATAAAAGTTCTCCAAATTCTACATTAAAAGGGTAACAACTTTGTTAATTCATTTAACGTCGCGAATCAATCATCAATTCTACACGTACAGGATTATTAGATACTCTTTTCTGTTCTACATAAGAAATTCACAAAACATATTATTTACGTTGTACTATTCTTTGAGTTCATGTTGGAACAGCTACGTGTACGCGACAAAATTGTATTAAAAATCGTTCTGCTGCTCAGCTTTTTTCCCCGTAAAAAAACAAGTCGGTGACACAGCAGCGTTCCAGCTAGAAAGGTTTGTGGAAAATGAAAACGGCGAGCGTAGTTCCGCGAGAAATGAAATTGTTCAAGGTATGACTCGTTCCGAGAACGCGTGGCGTAGGATTGATCTCTGTAAATTGGTTAATTTGGCCGGGTGCCTATTGTAACAGCGATTTACATGTGTCGGTGTTCCGCGCGCATCGGGGAAAATATTCCCGGAGACGATTGGAAAAACTGTCGACGACCGTAGTGGGATGGATGACCGTTGGTTGTCGATGGTATCTGTCGAAATTCGACTGGAGTTCCTGGTGTAACCGCATCGACCCGCCCCGTGCCAGCTGTGAGAGAAGAATACTGGGCACGCTGTACTAATATTCTACAAATTCTGTAAATGGAAGCTGCGGGTAGCGTTCACGCACTCGGCTGCAACGGGAAAAATCGATTTCCGTCTACGACGAACTGGCGAGCGAGATATACGCGGTATTCGAGAGGAAAGTGTAACAAACAAGTGAGGTCAAGGTGTTTAAAAACTTAAAAAAAGTCTGTCGGAGGAGACAACGAAGGGGCTAACAATCTCCGGCATCTACTTGAAACGTGTATAATACGAAGTTTGCTATTACAAAGCAACCTGGGGGTTGAAGGGAGTTGGCTTGCTCTCTCTCTCTCTCTCTCAGTTTTTTTGCTCTCTCATTAAAACCCTAATTAACCGCGTCTGGTCGAATCCGCGATTGTTTTCGGGGATGACCCACCGAAAACGGCGCGATAATTTTTGCGATCACTGTACCAGGAGCCCGCGCCGGACAGAGGCCGGTTGGTCGGAGGAGGACGAAGCGAGAAAGGGCGAGTCACAACCCCTGAAGGGAGAGGCGCGTATACATTCAGCAAATAAGGGAGAGAGAGAGAGGGAGAGCATGAACTAGAAAGCGAGGTGGATAGCCAAGGGAAAGAGCGAGAGAGACAGAGTTGATGGGATGAGGAGAGCGTAGACGGCGAAACAAAGAGGAAAAGAGCCGGAGGGTAATCGAGAAACGAGGCGAGAGAGAAAGAGAAGAATGGTCGGGGTGAAGGGAGGTGAGAGAGCAACTGGAGAGAAAGAGAGGGACAATGCAAGCCGGGGAAAGGGGTTGCCGGTGGGGGTGGCCGGGTGTCGAGGGGGTGTGTTTGGTCCGGGAACTCACGGTGATGCTGTATTGATCCGAGTGCACGAGCGGAGCTAAAGTAAGCCGAGGCTGGCAGAGCGTTGCCTTGGCAACCTCCTCCCTCATCCCTCAGGACTTTCCACCGGTCGGACCAACCCCTCGCACACCGAAAACCACCCCCGAACGAGAGAACCGTTTCTGCGCCTCTTGCTCGCGCTCCCTCTATTTTTCTCTTTCGTCCCTTGAACCACCACCACCACCGCCGCCACCATCACCACCACCACCACCGTCAGAGTCACTACCACGTCGACATCGGCCCTCCTCACCCTCTCCCGGTCCTCTCTCTTCTAGTCCCCTCTCTTCTGATTCTCTCTCTTCTGGTCCTCTCTCTTCTGATTCTCTCTCTTCTGGCCCTCTGTCCTCACCAGGTCGATCTATAGGTGTTAAACGAACGCCCGGTTTCTCTCTCTCGCTCTCTCGCGGTGAATCCTCTCGTGCACATTCTGGATTTTCGATGTGGGTGGAGAGAGTAGCGGCTCCTCTCGCGTATACGTTCTACGTGGGCGTACGCGAAAGATCCTTTTTCCAGTCGCGCGCACGTAGAATCGCTCCTTCCGGGGGCTACGACACGCGGTTTTTCCTTTTCAGCCTCGGCGAATAATCTCGTCTGCCGATCCTGCTCGCGCCACGGGATACTACGAGCTCCACGCTCTCTGTGTTGCTCCCACGAACCGCTCTCTCTGTGGAACCCGATCCAGGCTGCAATGCCGGGATCGTTATGTTACGTTCAGAATCGGTTGTTGGCCGTATACGTGATTGGCGTACGATTTCGGGAAATTCAACCCGCGGCTCTCGTGTTCGACGCGTTTGTGTCTTCCATTTCATCCGAAAGAGATCGAACTAATTGCTTACTTAGAGAAACTTCATTGCTCCTCGGTAATCTTTCTGCTATTGTATAAATGTATGTACCATCTACAATGATGATAGAACTTCCAGTTTAAAATTTCATAGAAGATAAAATTTGTTTTCATTAATGGTTAACCCATTGCTATACAATTTTCGTAGATAATAGAACTTGTACTCCTTTCCGCAAAACGCACAAACCTGTCCAGAACTCGTATGAAGAAAAATAGCACCCGTAACGATGTTACATTTAACACGCTCGCTCCTTACCCTCACGATTCCGGGTTCAATTTACGCTGATCAGGAGTCGAATTCTGTAACTGTACATCGAAACAGCGTATTTAATAAAGAATTAGCACACACACGCTGATCAAACGTACAGAGAACCTGTTCAGCAGTATGAAGAATTTTCACCAGTGATCAGGGGTGGAATTTTTTTCCGTAAAGAATTAGTTTGCACACGCTAATCAATAGAGCAAATGTACAGAGGGTTCAGATGGGGTCACAACGGACTTGTACGAATTAATTTGTTGCGATCGACAAAGAGGGGAGCGTTTTATCACGCGAAAATGCAATTCGATTGGAAGTCGCGGCAAGACAAATGTCGGCTGCCACTTTCTGACTGCCCGAAATTCGAGAAGGGAGACTCCGGCATCGAACGAGTCGTTGACGACGGAGGGTTCTCGACCCAGAAAGATTCTGTATTTATTTTGCCGCAAATAGAATGCCCGGCGCATTAAGTTTATCGGGTGAAATCGATCAAATGTACAATCATTCCACTTATCGTTTCTTTTCGCCGTAGAACCGTGCTCTTGATGATATTGTTTATTTAATAGGCAGTGGTAAAGAGGACAAGGGTTATTTACGATCCGACCGTGTCGGGCTAAGGAACAATGAAATTCTTAAAGTAATTCGATTGCGGGCGCAGACCCGCCTCAAACGATCCCAGAGTCTCCCTCTCCCCCTCTCTCTTCCTCCTGTGTATTACAGCCCTTATTTCTGTGCCAAAGATTTGGCCACCTCGAGAGCAGCGGGAGACGAGGGACTGCAACATTATGCCGGATTGCGTATAGTAAACACTTCGGGGCTGAAATAAAACTAACCCCTCTTCTGGAGCTGCTATTTCTATTAGGAGGGATGGATGCGCCGTATGATTCAGACGTATCACATCCGAACAGCTCGATACTCGATAAACGAATTCTACTTCGGGAACCGAGCAGATAATTTCATTAGACAGCTCTCTTCAACAATTTTTCATTTCGTTCCGAAAATACCACATACCGTTCTGAAATATTCTTTTGATACTATCGTATCAATTTATATAATGAAAATAAAAATTTGTTCACAAAAGAAAGAGCATGTGCCTCTAAAATATTACACGATTTAAGTTAAGGGTAGTTCGATAATTGAACTGTTTTCTTTTTAGCTGAGTTAAAGAGAAATTAAAATTGATGTTGCTTTCGTGTATTTTAAGAGAAGTTGAACATCGAATAATAAAATGTATATTGAGGTTAGTTTCAAAGCTTCAAAGTTGGCAGTTCCAAATATCGTCGGAGGGGGTAGCAAAACAGATGAGGGTGCACTCGGCGAAATACGGCAACAAATTCCCTGTTACACTGCATTTGTAGAATTATGCGGGTTTCATTCACGCAAAAAGTTTCCGCGGCTTCACGGATCTGTTTTACATATGGTCGGGAGCCAAGTGTGACGTCGTCGAATTGTCTCGACGGTTTTCAATTCTGAATGCGTTCCTCCGCTGTTCCTCCTTCGCGGTAACAAGGACACACATATTTTTCTCCCGCATTACCTAACAACCTCCGACACGTAAACCAATTTTAATTTTCGAAAAAGGAAAATGCCAAGGGGGACAAACACAAGAACAGCCAAAACGCCTTCCGCAAATGAAATAAACCGAACGAACGAGTCGCGTTCGTCTATACATTTTGAATGTGTCCGAACACGGCTCGCAATTAGCAAATAATCTAACGCGCTCCGCCGAGCATTAATAAACCGAACGAGATTATAGTCTTCAGTATCCACGGCCGGGAATTATTTGTGCCCCGGGGGCAGTCCGAATGTTCGAACTAAATAATCGATCGGCCGGTCCGTTCGACGCGTTAACGACACCGATAAAAATTATTCGCGCGCGCGGACATATTCCTCGCGAACAGATATCAGCATTTTTTTCCTCGGGCACAAAAGAGACAAGAGGAAGCGCGGAAGATACTCGTGTCCATCGATTTCCGATAGCGTTGTACCCGACGCGAAAGTTCAACATGCGTAACACGGGGAGAGAGACCCGTCGAAAATCTGGGGCCGCGAGCGCGGGTGGGTCGGGCGCGGGCTCGTTTCCCGGGGCATTAATTAATCTCGAAAAACGCCGACGAACAACAAAAAAAAATACGCCAGGGGAAAAATATTTTCGTTACGGGGGGGGGGGGGGGGGGGGGGGGGAGAGTAACGAGAAAAACAACAGAAACGAAAAAATCGGCCCACCTCCCCCATTGTCGTCGCGCCTCTCCCCCACCCCACCAAAAGGCGGCTCCGGGAACAGAGCGGACGATACAGAGTCTTCGTTTGAACGTGTTCGTTGCGAATGACAACCCCCTGCGTCGTGCACACGACAGATGCAGCGAACAATATGGCTCGATGTGTGCGCTGAGTCGGTTTTGATTTCGGCATTATTATGCCCACGGTCAGGTATAACGTACCGAGGAACGTGTCAGCCGTCGATCCGTCGTTATTTCGTACTCCATTGCCGGGCGTGTTGTGCTCGCCGTTTGCAAAATTGATCCGCAATGTTACACGCGACCGATGACTCGACGACGCGCCACGCGTTTCCGCCGCTTCGCATTTTCAATTTCGCCCGTCCAATTTTCTGCGCCCCCTTTTGTCCCCGTGTTCGTCGTTCCCCGCGCCGTTCTTCTTCATTCTCTCTCTATTTTTTTCTCCACCCATCCGATACAACGTCCGAATTTCTGTGGCCAACAAGAGAGAGAGAGAGAGAGAGAGGGGGAGATAACTCCCGAGGAAATCGCCAGACGCGTTTCCGGGTTTCTGGGCTCGGAGGGGCTGCATTGTTGAAGAGGAACGCTTGTTAGCGGATGATGCCTGCGAAGAATTCGCGGAGGTCCTTGAAGTGGTAAATTGAGTATAATGGCCCTGCCGTGTCGCCGTGTCCGTGAATTGGTTGTTCCGGATTTCGTTAAAAGCGGGCCTCCTCTGAATGGCGATACGCTGTCGGGTATGGAGTAATTGGGAGATGACTGAGATTGTGCCGGATGATGGCTCCGGGGGTGACTTTGCACTGAAAGATGCACGTTAGAGATGAACGTACTCGAACTATTTTAACACATTATTCACCGGTGATCATTTCATCATTTCTGAAAGTCTGCGGTCCATTGCTAAGGATTTTTTAAAGAGATTCCAATTTAATAATAATTTAATTTGAGATAGTCGCATAGAAAATTATTTTTGATCTACTCTACAATCTAATCTTCATATGACTTATTCTCTAATCATTAGAGGAAGAATGACATTTCTATTTGGCTCTGATGTTGTACAAATCACGAAGACAATTTTTATTATCTAATCCTACATATCCAGTTGCGATAAAATTTTTAGATGCAAGCCTGATCCACCACGAATTAATTGACTAACTTCATCGCCATGCCAGTGAACCGGTTGCAACAAAGAAAGATGCATCGGGGCTTTAGAATGAAGGTCCTGGGAAAAAAAGAGTGAACAGGAGTCACGAGGGTGCAGGAGCTCTGTTGCACCCCCTTGTCCTTCTCCATTTAGGTGGCATCGACCTATCCAGATGGTAAGAACCGATCGTACCATCTCGTGGAACTTCTTTCTCCGATCGCCAGGGTTCGCCAGCCGTTGGTCCAGTCCAGCATCCCCCAATCGACGCTGTCTCGTCCTGTCGGCGGATGCTGGAACTACATTGGGGGTTGCGCACCCTCTGCGCAGGGCATCTGCAAACGATAGACGCGTGCGTGTTCCGCGCGACGGTGTCCTGTCCGTGGGTGCTAATTTCATTAGGTACAAATGCATCGGCGCAAGTGATAAACAAAAAGTGAGACAAATAAACAACAACAAAAAACAACCACAACAACATAAATCAAGGTACCAGGAGGATCGAATAGCAGACCATCAATCAGCATCAACCAATCAGGAGCACATGAAACTCTTGTCAAATCGCTGGGATGTAACATGGCTGTGATCAGCGTCGCTCGTAAACAGTGATTTATTTATGAGGATCAGTGTAAGACGGCGATCGCTTAAAGAAATAAGTATAGTATCTGAACTGGATGTTGCTGATCCGGTTCCCAGGAGCTCGCAAAGGATAGCAATGATTCTATTGGAGGGATGACCTGTTACGCGGTGGTGCGCAAAAAATATTGCTGATCCTGGCTGCGTTCGGGGGGATCCTGCGCCGTGCATGACCTGCGGCGGAAAGAAATTCGTCGGTAAGTGTTGCGGTTACTATTGATTATGTTATGCTTGTCGATGATACCGTTCGGCGGGTACGCGTTACTCACGCTTCGACGATGATCATCGAATAGGCGGCGTTTTCATGCGAACGGGAGCTGTCGCGCGTCCGAAGGGGTTGGCTGGTAGAACTCGAGGAGAAGGGAATTAAGGTCGGAACCGACACACGTGAATCCCTGACGACATGAGGTCGTATGACGGCGAGAGCAGCTCGACGGAGGACGACGACAGGAGGGAGGGTCTTCCCGAGGCGCACTTGCAGCAAGGATCCTGGCAGAGGTCGGCTTCTCATCCCACATGGGCTTGGGAGCATCGTAGCACTGTGGGTATCAATATTTTCATTAACACTAAAAATTACTAGACTATTATTCAAAACAATTCCTGCATTTCCGAATGTCTTTGCATTTAATAGAGAACAAATGAATTTCTATGGAACTCTTTTTAATTGATATCGACAATTTTTATTTTGCATAGAGATCCGCAGTCCAGTCATAACAGCTCCGACTGCAAAGACTTAATAATTATGATGTGGCAGGAGAATCCGCGGACGCGTCAGAATTGGAACGGAACGCGGAAAAAGTAAACTGACAATAATAACAGCTGACAGACGTTCGCGGGCTCTCCTGAGTACGTTGACCCCGCAAGAATGAGTGTGTGCGTGCGTGAGCGACTACAATACGGCAATTTAGTGTGCGTTACCTTACCTATCTTGTATACTTGCCACGTTACTATTTCATAAAGTATAGATATCAGTTTAACACATTCTAATCCAAATTTGCTAATTGAATGTGAACCTTTGCAGCATCCGCTACCGCCACAATCCACAGCGGCACTAGAGTCCATGTACTCGGTGCCAGGAGCGTCTCATCCAAGTGTATCCGCCCCTCCAGCTGGCTACTCGTCGGAACACCCTCAAAGTGCACCTGGAAGGAGGACTCCCCTGGGTGCCGTCGGCCTCGGTGGCTTCTATTTTCAGCAGCAACCGCAACCACATGCTTCTTCCAGCGCTCTGTCTGATGAAAACAGGCCTGACCACGAGAGGTACTCGATCCTCTAATTTCAACCCCCATTTCAACAATTGCCTTTCGCAATTACTGGCTACAATACTACAATATTACCGGCTCACTTTTCAAATACCACTTCTCGCAGACCCGGCGCGTCCAGATTAAACTGCCCGCCGAAATCGAAGACCACCAGACAGGGGAAAAGCATGCGTTTGAATATTAATGCGAGAGAGCGCAAGAGGATGCACGATCTGAATGATGCGCTTGATGAGCTGCGATCTGTTATCCCGTACGCTCATAGTCCGTCCGTGAGAAAGCTATCGAAAATTGCAACCCTCCTCCTGGCGAAAAATTACATCCTCATGCAAGGTAAAATGAGTCTAGTCCCATCAGTCGTAGCATCATTGTGGATTGTTATGGCGTTGTTTAGGGTCGTATCTGAAAAACAGGATGAGCTAGGAATTCTCTTACATATCTCCAGCATATGTGCAATAATAATTCTTCTAACAATCGTCGTCAGGAACTTGATCGAATATTTTCTGTCACAAGAAGTTTGATTAAGTTCAACCTGAACATTTTTTGCTGGAGGGCTAGTATCTCACAGATTGGATCCTCTGCAGGTAACGCTCTGGAGGAGCTGAGGAGAGTGATAGCTGTCTTGCAATCGCCGCACGCTCACACAACCGCGCTGCCGCCCACACCTGTCTCCTACGACCTCTTGCATGGTTTCCCGGGCAAGCTGTTCCAAGGTGTGCAGGACATGCCGGGACTTCCTACGAGCGATCCTCAAAGCGTCACAGCCGGCGGACCTCCGACCGACGGGGCTGTGACCAGCGGAGAATCAAACTAGGGATTCGGGCCTTCCTTTTCCTCGTTTAGTTGTAAGGGATGAGACCTGGTGGCGGTAGCTAACTGAAACGTAATGGATGCTCAAGACCACTTCCTCCCATTATGTCTGCCTATTTTAGCGGAGAGAGAGAGAGAGAGGCTAGATTCCTGTCTATAGAAAATACCTAGAGCGAACGATCTTTCGAGTAATCAAAACTATTTGTATAACGAGAACAGTCTTGTCTTTTTGTACACTCTTACGTCGAAGACATGTAGGGACAGTGACCTTGAGCGGCCAATTTTCGTGCTGACTATAGCGTCAAGAGTATCCAAAGATTTCATACTATAATACTGTAATAGAGTAACGAGATATGGTAGAATGTTTCGAGAATATTCGGGTACAGCGGAGAATGTTCGATCCTCCGGGATCCGACAATCGAGTTTAAGGATCTAGTCTAGAATGCTAGCTTTGTAAGAATCCTGACGCGGGACTTGAAAGTATTAGAGGGGAATTATTTCGACGTCGGCGTCCCCGGGCGCCGTTCGTTCCGAGTTCGATAAACATGAAGTCAATACTAGATACTAAGGCAAAAAATTTCGATGAAAGTATTAGCGGTTAAGTAATTAGCGCCCAAGACAGTAACGAACGGTCTACCATTACTAAAACAGCAATAAGCGACAGCATATTTCTGTCTCTGGTAAAACGGGACGTGATTCCTATCGAAATCCAACGAGTGATCGAGTTTCATACGATTGTTTCCCTTTTTATCAAACAAACGCGAACTGCCAGAGAGAGAAATTATGTGAAAAGGATTAGGAATACAATTTCCGAATCCGGTTCGAGCAACGCGATAGTAAATATAGCATGTGATATATGTCGAGATATTATATATATATATATATATGATATATTCTAATCATACAGATCTTAAATATTCATATACATAATATATATATAGATATATATATATTTAATAATTCGAATTGAGCTATCGATTGTATAACTTATTTATATACATAATACGTTTATTAAGAGTTTACTACGACGTGCCGAGGATTTAATCGTTTCCTTTGATCGCGAGGATCTATGGAGTTTAGAGAAAAGGACGAGTGTCGGTATAATTTATTGATCTTTGACTGTAGGATCGTCAGTCCTTCGACAGGGCCCGACACGAGTAATGAGAAATTACGTAACGAAAGCCGTTGAATGGCAAGCAATAATTACTAGCATTATTTGTATGGGGATTTCTAATGACGACGCACCAATAACAATAGACGCGTGCGGATATTACTAACGAAGAGAACAGACGAACATGTTTGTTGTAGAGTGTAGACATCACTGTTTAGTGCTCGAATAAAATCTATTTAAGAAGGTTACTGATCAAGCGAGTGCTCTGGAAGAATAATTACATACAAACATAAATGTTATCTCATAATTCAAATATTCAATGCAAGATGAAACATTGAATTCTTTCAAAGCACTCGTTCTATACAAGCTTTATTTCTTGAAAGCATTAACACGTTCATTGTCCCATGCGTCATACGTGATTCACAGTCACTGTCAGTACTGGATAACGTTTATTGAAAACACATGAAAAATAGAGCTAATATAACAGAAACGTATTGGTCGATAAAAACAGGTACAATAGAAACACGATAGCTAGACTGCGAATCTTTTAATCCTCCCACTATTTTAAACGTCATCGACTCCATTTTTTCACAATGCATAAAATCAGCAATGACAAATAATTAAGAACAGGAAAAATAAACATTTACGCTAATATACTGATATCAGGATGCTGAATACATGGACAATGAACGTATTAAAACTAGAGAAACCAGAAAACTTTCTTAAAATAATGTTACAACAACTCGTATTTCAATATCGTCGCTCTCATCACGCAAAATTTCCGCTCCCTCCGAAAGATTAACCCACCGTTTATTTTAAAACGAGTTCATCGCTAAATTCGCGACTCTTCGTTTAATCTTCGATGAAGTTATCGGAAAGTAAATGATTCACTGGTTGTAATTTTCGTATAAACTTTTTCAACGCCGAATGCAGCGGACTTTGTATTGCCGCCATGATTGGCGAAGGGGGCGATCGAAAAAAAATGCGGTTACTCTATCCAAACGAAACTGAGCGAATCCTGTACGAATATCGACAGCGATCCTTCCCGTGGGATTAAATCAGAGAGGACATTTATTTGCAGTGATGGGAGACCAAGTGCAAATTGAAAAAAAGATAACGTTATCTAAATCACGGTCTACGCGACCATTGGGTGGCGCCATCTTAGCTACGGCGCGAGGAACTGGCAATTCGACTGTCCTCGCGCTTTCGATGTTGAAAAAATTCAATTGCTTCGTGTATTAGAAATTGTACGCTACGTGGTTGCGTACAATAAACGAGGAAAGACGTGGACACGAGCTTTGCTAAGCTGATATTAATTTGCTGATGGTTTCTTGGAGAAAATGGAGTTTGTTCGTCTACGATCGACGGGTGGCGCCATCATGGCTGCTGGTTTGCGAAGCATTCACTCGATCGTCTTCCGTCCTTCTGGGAGGACCTTATGCCGTGTGTGCTCGCTTCGACGGGGTTTATTGTGTGCGTGCCTTGTCGGTGGCTCGAAGCTGGCCTGTAGGCTGCTGTTGCTGGTGCTGCTGCGCGCCATGGTGTGATCGTTTGATGGCTCGGTGCTTGTGTCCCACGGTAACCGTTTCGTGAAAGAGTTGGTCAGTGCCAGGACCACGACGTGCCCGGACCGGCTGGCGACCCGTTGGTAACCTGGAAATGTGACGATCGACTGTGAACCGGTAAGCACCCACGATCCTCATCTCCACAGATAACCCGCCGGTCGCGTTTCCAATCGACGACGACCGTTTCTGTCCGGGTGACGTAGTCGTTTCTCTTCGGATGATCGGTCACGAATTCACCAAACGGCGCAGAGATTAGAGAAATAATCGTTGGTGACAGAGACACTCGTTCCACGTACCGATGTTTCTTTTCTCCTTGTAGAGAGAGAGAGAGAGCGAGACGGTACGACGAGATCGTACCGTTCACCCACGATTGTTTTTCACGACGTTGATAGGTTATGATGTCATAATCGTCCCCAAACGAATCTCTTTGTCCTCGCCACCGTGCTGCCTCTCGTTTTGCCTCTCAGAATTCCTCGTGTTCTGGGAATCAAGTCGAAATATTCTACGAGGGGATAATACAGGGGAAACGTTGCATTCCTTGCTGCAGCGTGGCAAGAGAGTTCTAGCGAGTCTTCGGTGCAGTTTAGTTTCGAGTACGCACCGAGTTCGTAGCGTAATACATTTTCTGTCGCGAGTGGGAGAACTAACCTTACCTTCCCGATTGGGCGAAAGACACGACGGAGTCGCTATTGGTAGTCCTTTCTACGTACCTGGCACGCGAAAGATACCTGCATTCTCGGTGGGGCCGTGCCTCCAAGAATATTCTATCTTTCTTCATATTTCTCTCGCTGCATTCTCCAGGAATCTGTTCGCGGAGTTTTGAACTTGATGCGCGAAAAGGCTTGCGCCCACGCTGTAACCGCTCGTTGCCGAAAATATCGATGCGGTGACTGCCGGGAAGGACGATTTTCGCGACCGATGAAAACCCAAGCGAAACGACGATTCTCGATGTCGACTCGAGTCGTTTCCTGTTAGCCGTCGAACGATATGTCGCCGCGAGCATCTGCTGTCACGAGCGACCAGTGCAAATATCGCCAGTCGATGCTAGCGCGACAAACCATTGGCCAGCCTGCGCGATCATTTTCACCACGGTTTCGTATAAGAAAACACCTTGAGACAACGTTTGATTCATTATCCCGTGATGCACTCTCCACGCCGAAGGATTCACTGCGGCCAGTATATAGGACACGCGTACTAACTGCATAGGAAACGGTATCGTGCTTCTGACCCGGCAAGGTAAATAACAACAAACTCTTTCACCGCATCTGTGCATGCACATGAACCTGGCGTCGTGACATACTATCTTCCGAGCCTGACTTCCGGTTTACCAGGTTCGCGCGCCATTTTTCATATTGCCGATCAAATATTCGTTCTCAATGTCTTTACACAGTTACATTGGACGTATACGCGCTGCGTAAATTCACTTTTTAGTGAAATTGTACTTGGTGAGGTTGCACGGGCTAATTGTGGATGTTGATACGAATATTTAGAAACAAACTATTGTACATTTCAATGATCTATTTATTGTTCGCTTGCAATGTGTAGCTTCATGTTCTCGATTAAAACGTTTAGAAGATGGTATATTAATAATAACAGCGCTCAAGATGGCTGACTACTGATCTTAAATGGCTGACTACTAGCACGATTACCCTACATGTTTATATATCGTCGATTGCTTGGAGCAAAGATCAGACTATTTTCAAAATCTCACCTTATCATATTTGTACAATTACGAATAATGCAGGAAAGATTATCCCTATCAATGAAATAGTACTTTGTCTCATTCTGATTTTGGAGGAATAATATTTAAGATCAGGAACCAAAAGGACAGTTTAACATTAACATGATGCGAGTATGCACACAGAATAATCGGAGCTAACGAAGCTCCACGTCCAATAAGCAGTGTGCGATTACAGCAACTTTCATGTGCTTTTTAAAGGGTAATAGCAGTGCTGGGCACGATCAGGTGTTTTCGTAGCAATTGAAAAACCCGTTTCATAGGAACGAATGTAGGTTTGATAACCCAGAAAAAGAATTTTTATATCTGCTGGGTTCGGAGCATAGTTCGTGAGAACTAAACTGCGGATGACGCGTTTCCGGCTATCTTATCACAGGTGTCTAAAGGACATACGATTCGTGTGACGTACATCGAATGATGAAAACTATTTCGATTGCGATTGCGTGCGCTAATGAATATTGAAATAATCGCAAGGAGGCACGTGATCGTCGTCTTTTTTGACGTGGGTAACGTCCGTCTCGAGGAATTATGTTATCATCAAGACATTTCTGCGAGCAATAAAATTCGCGTCTGATAGCGATGATCTTAACGAATAATTTCCAGGGAAATTGATTATGTCACTTTTCCGAGTAACTCTGCTGACTGAAACGAACATGGCGGACGGAAGAAACTTCTGTACAGAGTCTTCAGAGCTTTTCGACTTTCGAGCTCGAAATAAAATCGAGCTGTGTGATTCATAAAATCACTGGTCAGCTCTCTACATTGTGATGGCGATAAAAATACTTGTAACCCATGTCGTTATATGGGTCGCAACAATGTTGGCTTATCAACCACGCAACCAAAATTAATGTCTGCCCGGTGACGAGTCACGCCGTTATCGATATCGCGGCGACACACGGCACTGTTTGCGCACGTGACTCTCGCCAGCCTCCATATTCATACTCTGTTTGTCAGTACATGACCTTCAATAAAAAAAAAATAGTTTTCGATCAGATTTTGAATAATTTTGTTTCGCTCGAAATGAAAATACAAACTTTACACAGTCTACACCAGTAGCGAAGGAAATAAGCCCGGGAATCGTTGTGCACGAATCGAGGGGCTGTAATCGGGTAATGTCAATACGGAATCCAAAAAATATTGTACACAGAATGTACAGAAGGGTCTGTTTGTTAGATTCGGAGTAAGATTGACGCAGGAATACGCGTTTCCGCGTGGATTCGAGTGGATACAGATTTTACATCCCGTTACGAGATGGGATAAGAAGGCAGAACAGAAGGAGGGTGAGCGATACTCAACATTAGCCGACAGATATCTTGTTATCATACGCAGATATATCGCATGCGAACATTCTTTCGCTACATAACGGCAAATACGTCCGCCCCGTGGAAAACTTTCTAATACCCACGTTTTCCAGTTGAACCATACAACGCTGGAAACCATCTCACCTCAGAATACGACTCTTGGGAATTGAAAAATATTAATAACTATTTTGTAATAATGCGCAATGCAAGGTGAATCACGCAGCACCTTGAGCTCCACGCTATTCGTCATCTGGAAAAATAAATTAGACTAAGAATGGAATCAAGAGACCGATTGAGGTCAGCTTCATTGGATTGTGGGACAGTTGGGTTGAAGATAACAGCAAAGTGTAATGCTGTTAAACCCGGGGATCTACCCGACAAGAGAATTGCACGGAAAAAATTATGACCCCTACGGTCACCTTTTGTGCGGTTTAATTGGGAGCATCAGATTTCCCTCTTCTTTAAATTGAATTCCTGTCTGGCAGTTAGATAGGAATTGATCGCGCGCCGGCACTCCAATATTTTTTTTCGCCGTGGAGAAGATGATATTGGATCGTAAACATAGGGTAAACCGGAATTCGTTGGTTTAGCAATGCCGTTTCGAGCTGTTTCTCTCGATAGTTTTGGATTTATTATTTTTCATTAACGAACCACGCGGCGCGGGCGGGCGGGCAAGAGTATGCGTCGAGTGAAAAATGGTGAAATGAGAGAGAGAGAGAGGGTGGGAGGGGGAGAGCGAACGTCGTAGAACGGGATAGGAAATGAAGAAGAGAGGAGCAAGAGAGAGAGAGAGAGAGAGAGGAAAACAAAGCGGTCACAGCCGCCGGGACAACAATGGCGCATCGACCCGCCAAAACTCGCGCCGATGCGCAGAAACCGGAGCTTACAGTCTCTTCTGCTCTCGAGAAATATTCCAACTATTTCCACCCGCCGTCTGTTCTACGGTTATTTTATCAACGTAAATGATTCCCCGCTAAAGAAGTTAGATCCAGATAGATCGACTTCATTCCTGGAATACTCTTCGCTCTAGAGTCGATTGAAAAGGAAAAAATGGCGTCTACTCGCTTCATGCGCAAAGGCATGCGCAATGCAGTCTCTGGGAACGACCGACTCTTGACTAACGTGGTAGCTCCTTTCCAGCTTTGCTACTTTCAAACCAAAAAAAACTGTATAATTGATTCCGATCATTGGAATTGAAAATCTACAATTATAATTGATCTGCAATTTTTTCCTACTGAATCAGACCACCGGGGAAGAAAAGATGGAAAGTATGTCCACCATTTGACGTGGTGTTGTAACAGTATCCTATAACGATCCTCCTGTTAGCAGGATTATTAGATCGGAGTAGAAAGCAGGGTAAAAAGACTTCAAGGAAATCAGCCAGGCTGCAAATGCACACTTAAAAATGCGAGTGCTGCCATTTTTGCCACGGAAAGAGGAAAGAAAGTAGCATCGTGCTCCCTCCAGAGCAGTTATTTCGACGATGCTGTGGCAAGGCCTGCGGAGTATGACGCGCCATCATGACTAATGCAGCGCGCAAGAAGTCAAAGCGGAGTCTGTCGTCTCGCGATTTTATGATTTGCTTTTATTGCGATCCACCCACGCGGAGGACTTTTTCTGCCGGTGTAATCGAGAATAAAAATAATCCGACTATCATCGGCCTGCGAGAAGTCCTGCAACATCGAGCCAAATCGAGGAGAAAGGAACCGAACGACTCTGCGGAGCCGAAGGAATCGATTGATTCACGGCGCATCCTTCGCACGGGATCAACTTTTACCGGGTGTTTGCTTCGTCCAGGGACAGCCTTCGCAGGATAATGGAGTATTTTTTTCCCTGGCCTTCGGGATCAATGGACAGAGAGGATCGGATCGAGGGCGATCTACGCCAGGACGATTTCGCGATTGCTTGCGATTCAATGCGCGGCAGGTTGTTTCCTGGAGGAAACCTTGTCCCGGTTCGTTCCCGTGCACGAGGCAGGACTGAGAAGTACGGTCCAGGATGGATGAAGATCAGGTGCCGTGGTTGCCAGGGCGACCGGCATTGATCCCTCCCCTCTTGTTCTACCATCCTTTGCGTCTCTCCTCCACCACACATTATTGGTCTCTCTCTCTCTGTTTCTGTCAGCGAGGGCACACAGCTGCGAATTGCGAACATGGATACAGCGGCAGATCAGCAAGATGCATCAATAGACTGTAACAATGTTTCCTCGGTATTCTTGCGTACCCTCTCCTGAACCTCTTTTGCACTCGTTTTCGGAGACTCTTGCGATCCGATAGATCGAACGCAGTGTTCGAGACTTGTCATCCGATTCCCTGTGTCGATGAAAGAATTCTGGGGGATGCAATGCCGTGGGATGGCCGAGAGGGGCGGAGAAAGCGTGCGAAGGTCTTCGAAAGAGGCCGTGGCATTTAGAGGAAGGTGGTTGCCGAGGGACACATCGTGAAATCGAAGACGGGAAAGCGGGTCTCAAGTGAACGCTTGCAACAATTTGGGGGAGGTGGGATAACATATAGCTAGACTGCGGACCTTCATGCAAGATTAAAATTGTTGGCAACAATTGCGAGGAACAGTGACCGTATAGATCTTTGTTTTCTTCTTTAACAATCTCTGAATGTGGCCATATATCCAAACATCACTGTATAGCATTTCGTCTTGACAACGCTTCGACGGTTGACTATGGTACATACCACTGCAACGACTATAGCGAGGTTCCGCGAACGGGCCGGTAAATGGAATAGAAAGTGCAATCGAATAGAAAGAAAATGGATCGCGCGATGCATCTGGGCAGGTCATTGGAAAATAAAGTACCGTTTTACGAGCCAACCTTGAACCGAGCAGAGCGACGATTAAAGGCAGCCCGCGTGCGCAATAAAACTGAACCCGTCGTTTCGCAAATCCGCGCCCTCCCATCCCGCGAACAACCTTCCCGGAATCGCAGATGGACCGGGAGGAGGACTCGTGCCGCCCTTCTTGCCCATGGTAATCCCGTGGTCCATGACCCTAACCTATCCTAATCTGCCACAACCGCGAGGAGGTTAACCCCTGACCGCGGGGTCAGCAATGGTCGTCGACCGTTTACACCCCGAGGGGAACCTGCGAACAAACGACGACAAACAAACCCGTTTCTCTGCTCCGTGAGCCACTCGTTAGCGGGAAAATTGAAGATCTACTCTTTATATATATTTTCATCCCTTCAATCTCTTAACTAGAATTATTAAAATAAATCTGAAAAATTCGGTCAATTCTACGAGTCGATGGACCAGTTACGTGATATGATCATTGATTTTCCCGAAATCTCAAATCACTTTCCACAGTTCAGCAGTAAAATTTGCAGTTCAATGACGTGCTATGAATTTCGCTGCACCCTCTGCATCGCGTTTCACCCCGTTCGAACGCAATTAAATTTATGACCGGTGGAGTAACGTAAGATAAAGTGAACGGAAAGTCGGGAATTCCGAGTCACCGTTCGCTCTTTTTTCCTCCTGTATGCACGCGCGCGTCCGGTGGAGTTTAAATTGAACGGTCATTAGCGCATTCTACAAGTGGAGATCAATCGTTTGTTCTTTAAATCGATCGGATTTAACAGCACTCGTAGGTCTTTCAAGTGGAGCGTGGAAATCGGAAGAGGGGGAGAAGCGAAGTCTCGGCGGAGATTAACCGCGATCCACGGTAAAAGTTGGGAATTAGGAATGGTCAGGTACATGGGGAGAATCCACCCACACCCTCGCACTTTCCGAGGCTGCTGGTACTGCACACGTGACGACCGTCTACTCTATGTACATAGTAAGTTGTCGAGGATCTACAAACTGAACAGGGGCGAGAGGATTAGGCTGCTAGATCTATCTAATCTTCTCTAGGGAGCTCCATCCACTAAATTATTTCTAATATTCCGATTCCTCTATTATCGTAACCACCTCATCGTGTTCGGATAAGCGAGGTTACACTGTGACACAGTTTGCAGGTGCTCGGCAAAGTTACTATTCTTGCACTATGCCATTGGGACGTCTATTGACTCGGTGAGCACTCGGCCCGAACCTGGTCCATCTTGTCTTCCTGGCACCCTTCCACCGAAGGCTCGATCATCGGTTTTCAGTTACTTTGATATAAACGCTGATTAAAGAAGCTGATAAGCCCTCAATCTTTCCGAGTGAAAGGGACACGATTAAAGTTGTTTTCTTCGGCGCGATACCATCTCGAGTGTAGTCACTTTCAGCGAATTTGATGGTACTCTTCCGGAGAACGGCACTGGCCATTCTCGGGACCTTTTAAATGCCATTCCGCGTGTTACTGAACCTTTCGCCTGTAATTTCTCCTTTTACTTCGTTCCTTCTCTCGATGTACAGTACAATCACAGACAATGAATCATCCCTTAATTAAACTGCGAACTTCGACGTCTTTCTGCGATTTTGATTCTCGAATGTTTAAGACGCGTCATTTGAGACTATTTAAAGAACATACGTATCTACGTCATAAATAACGTAAGCAACAAGTCCGTCGATCCAATGAAACGATCGTCAGTTCTGTCAATTAAATTAATCGATCATGATTGACCCGACAATCTAGTATTCGCTAGTTCGCGAATACTTTACAACCCATTCGGCCGTGCATGATTAAGTATTCGCTATCCTATCGACGAGATTACGTTCCCAGAATGCCGTGCACGTCTCGCTTAAGTACACAGGAATTCGTGTATGGAAAAATCTTCGCAAATTCGACCGGGTGGAGCGAGGATAGAAAGGGGTTCGGACGGGTACAATGAAGTACAGTCGCTCGTAAGCAGAAACAAGAGCTAAAACAAACGACGTTGCAGGAGGCGGACTTAAACCGAAGACGTCCCTGCCCGTTTTCCTCCTCCACTTCTCGTTGCTACGCCGGTAAGTGTCCTCCGCGTTAAATTCATTGCGTCTCATAACATTCGAATTCATGAAGTGAAACGCGATAACGGATTTCCATATAGACTAGCTTCGAGTGCGAGCATTGTGCCGCGCGAAGGACGCCGGCAAAGCGAAGGGTGGATAGCGGGGATGAATCTATACGTCTGCTTCGACGGAATGTGGCTCGAAAATTATAAGGCTCCCGCGGAAACTGGTCTTCGCTTCTGGGATACTCACACTGTTCCCTAATTTACCGTGGCTAGATGCTTGACTCTTTACCTTGCAATTTCATCCCAACGTTTCGGATTGAAACGTACTCGATTCAACACTCTAAACATGCATCGATAGAAAATATTTTGCATCGCTTTAACATCAGTGTAAACTGGTTTGCTGCAACATGAAAATCAATACGATTCCCAATTCCCCAAAGTGAACACTTCTCGAGCAGTAGAACGCATCCGGTGGTTTCTCGAAATCATTGCAGGACGCAACGAAAATCGATGCGACGAGCTCGCCACGTTCACTAGAAGGAACAGTCTTCCATTTCGTCCCCGTCGCCTCTAAAATTGATGCGGTTTCGACACCGTTCCATCTAACAATGGCCGTTGTGAAACGCTCGCAATGCTCGGCCAGTCAGCTAGCCAGCCAGCCGGTCGACCCGAGTAATCTCAGGATGGTTTTGCAACCGTGGCTTGTGCGTTCGTTCTACTTGCACTCTACCTTACCGGTCTAGTCGCCCCGGTAGACTTTCACGTTCGGATTGGTCGCTGGTAAAACTCCCAGTTCTTTTTCACGCGAAGGACTCTCCGCATCATCCCTTAGCAGGACCTCGGAGAGATATCCACGCGATTCAATAACTCTTTTCATCCGGCGGGTGTCGTCGTTAATTGAAGATCATTAATCTTCCTCGCGCCTGAGTCACGTTCAGTCGTCTCTGTCGACTTGTGGAAACAAGACCTTGCCCGTTTTTGCGAGGGAATGCAGAAAAAGTTGGTCCCGGGTGGGGGGAGAGGAGCATGAGAAAGTGGAGGGACTTAAGTTCGCGGGAGACGCGTGAAGGACAAGTTATTGCAAATTCTTTCGCGCGGTGCTAACCTCAACCGCCGAAAGTGGGTCACAGAGGCCTGTTCTCTCTTTGATCGGCGAGTCTCCACTGTTCGACGTTTTCCTCCTTTTTTCCCCACCTTCTTCTTGCTCTTCTTCTTTCTCTTTTATCCACCCCGGTCCAGTCGATGACAATGCGACACGCAACGCGGCACCGAGAAGTTTAATTGGGTTTTTCTTTCGACACGAATCGTCCATCGGCCAGATGTTGTCTCGCCGAGATGGCGAACTTACCGGCGAATCCACTTGTAGCGTTTTATTGCAAGGAAATTTCTTTCCCAACTCTATCTGCAGTAAATTCGCCGCCATCCCAGACGTCCCGGCGCTGAACTTGTCGAGGGGAAATCGCGTTTCATGGGACCCCGCCGCTGGGAAACCGAATTCCAAGTCTGTAGTCATTCGATTCGATGACTCGCAGAACCGGGATTACCCTCCTCGATTTCTCGGAACAAGAGAACCGTGCACGAACGCCCACGATAGTTGTACAGCACTATGGGCCGCAAGTATTCACTGTAAACCGTAGAGGTTTATGCGAATTCCGGATCTCGTAAACACATTTCGCAAGGTCGACTTCAGATGGACACGCGTTCCGAGAGGATTTCCTGAAATGCAGAAAATTCAAGTTTAGACGGCTTGTAACCCTGGGTCAGAAACGATGTACCAAATATTTCAACGATGTACAAAATGGTAGATAAAAGCAAGAAAACCTGTCTAATGGAAAATTAGAATATACATGAAGACGTATCTCAGGAGTGAACAAAATGGCGATCAAAAGCAAGCAACACAAGAGATGTCCGACGCTGATACTCGGTCACCCAGAAGCTCGCGGCCCGTGGAATCCGCCTTATCCGACACATTAGGTATATAATAGAGCGTGTTAAAGAATCGCATTTGGTTCGGTTCCAATCCGAATAGCGTGTAGAGAAGACGATATCCCCCGGAAACCTGTGGCTCGTCCGGTCGGTATCTTCCATTCCAGCTCGAAGAATACACGCGGGCGGATTAACCGGTGTGACGGGAACAATGCACCGGTTAACCGCGTGACGGTTCCTCCCGTTTGTTTTGGCGGCGGGAGTCCGCGGGGTTTTTGCCCGAAAACGCGTGTGTCCCGCTCGGGAATTACGTCATTCCGACGAAACGTGACGACTGGGTGAACACAACCCCTGCCTCGGATCCTTGACGCATCCTGGCACGTACGTTTTACGGTTGCAACACGCTCGCGCAAATTGTGGGTGGACGGGTGCGTGTGTATGCGCAGTAGTGGCTGCTCGCGTGTCGTACGAGAAAAGTTGCACATGCAACCCGCGCGTAAAGCGAGCTCTGACGAGCCACCACGGTATTTTCGCTGGTCGTCATCCGTACATCGTGATCCTACGTCCGAGTGACGTCAGACGAGACGCTATTTCGGTCCACCAGAGAACGATCCTACCGGGCTGGCGCTGTTCGCTGTTCGGCTCTCCGCGGCTTCCATCGTATCCACGAGAATCATCGCGATCGCTCGACGAACCCAGATCGATCGATCGGATACCTTCAGCTGGCTCTAGACGGAATCCGAGCCGCGCTATATTTTTGGCCGGAATCTATCGGGTCACCCGCAAAATGATGTATCAGATGATCTAACCAGGCTACTCTATCGCGGCTGCCACGAAACACAAGCAGCCCGGCCAAAGTAATTTGTCTCTTTCTTCATTCACTCAAATAACTTGACAAACTTATCTGATAACATCGCTGTTATTGAAAACGAGAAGGGCGGATGAAAATCCTTGCAGCGAAGGAGATATGGTAACAAGTCGGTCGCCGAGGGCCGTGAGCGTGGGTCTAGGATATTTACCGCGTCTCGCAAGAATTTCATAACATTCCGGGATTATTGTGTCGTTATCCATGAATAAGAGAAGTCAAGAATGCGGGGTAACGAGGAAAGAATTGCCGAGTCCCTTTTGCTGGGGTATCGTCGGCGGCCAGGTCAGTAATAGCCTGATTTAAATAACAATCTAATATCAGAGGAGGGGACTCCGTGTTTTTATTGAATAATAAAACCCGGCTCTCTCTCGGGTTTCGTGCGGTTCTCTTTCTCTTTCCCTCTCTCTCGCTTTTGTTCGATTTAACGTAAGCCTGGCAGACATCGGGAATCTCGCGAGCGGCTTCAACCCTGAAGAAGACCCTCGAGGGACGATCGACGTAGACAAACTCGGTGACGATCGAGCGGACTCGCAAGATGGTTACCCGCTCCGGCAAGAAACGGAACAGTGCATCGCGTGCTCTCGTCGAAATGGCAATACTTCCGCGACGAAACGTCTCGTCCCAGTGCGTGCTCGCGGAACGAATAAATCGCGGGAGAGCAACTTGTCGCCCGGAATATTAGACCCCGGCTGCTGGAATTCGTAGACCCGGATGAAATATTCAGTCCCCGCATAAATTCGCTTTCACGTCGATTTGTTTCCGAGTGCACGGCAAACACAAATGTTACCGATATTTCCTGGAGCAGCGAGGTCCCATTGCAATATTGTTAATCAATGATTGACCTCAATATATTGACGTAAAAATTCATTTACAAATCTGAACAAATAATTTCGTCTTCCATTTTTGCTAGACGTGGCTGTCGATGTGTTAACTAGCAAAGTGTATGACTATCTTTAAGTAACTTGTGAGGTTCTGAACGTGTCACACATGTGTGACAATGATACGTGATCATTTTGGATTTTCCACGTTTCTATATAGTTGTCCACGGCGTTCGCAAGATAATCGGCAACGTTTGAATGCTACATCGAGCATTCTGAATAACTCACAGCGAACACGGCGCAACGAACAAGTACGAAGTGCAGACTCTGTTTGCGAAGAAAAAGAGGAAGGCGAGGGACGCCAGCAATCGAGGAGGCAGAGATGCGCCTGACCTCGCCGGTACAGTCCCGTTAACCAGGAGTTCATTTCCTGGCGTGGCTCTACTCGCGAGGGATGTTGTTCCGTCTTTTTTCCAGGCCTTGTTCCTTCTAAACTTACGAAATAAACTGCGTTGTTATTCGTCTGTTCTAAATTGCAATTAAATTGGAATCGTCTGTTATCAATACTTCTTCCATTGGTCTGTCTGCATATATGGCGCATTGAGGTGAATGTAGACATACCATAAGTATCGATTTTCTTTTCCTACTGGAAAAGTTCTAAGGACAACGAAGTTCTAACTCTTTATACTCGAATGACGACTCTGGGCGGCCACTAAAAATTGCCACACTATTATTTAAAACAATTGTTACTTTTAATTTGAAATTGATAAAAATCTTTCTCGACATAATTGAAACAAAATGATGTAAAATTCGCAATCAAACGAACAAAGTGGTTCGGAAGTTTTTCGTGTTGACCCTTTATCCGCTCGTTCTCGGGGCGAATAATAATCGGAGGGTTCCCTCGCGGGACCGCGATACAGTCTAATAATTAATTTAAATTCATTCAATGTAACAGGTAGATCGGACTCACCTCGACCAACAGGTTATGAATAAATACGCGTAAGGTCTTTTCTACTGCTTCTTCCGGTTGATCGGAATCTCCAGCCCTTGGCCCGTACACCCACAATCGTCCTGCACGCGCGTGCACTAACGCGTGTAGAACTGTACTCGCCCCCTCTCTCTCTCTCTCTCTCTCTCGCCGAGTTCGCACCCACGCACGAGCTAATAGGGTGCATCGGTGCTGGGTCGATGGGTGATTTAGTCAGCTCGCTGTAGCCCGCTTTTGGTTTGAGCTTTTTGTTATTTCGATTGGTTTATTATTGCGTCTACTATCGGAACTTCGAATTGTCCGTGGCTTTTGAATATACGGCTTTCATATTTTACATGCTTCCAATAACGAGTTATTCCATAGACAGCAGGATTAAATTCTCTGCAATTAAACGTATCACGGAATTTGCAAACTTTCCAGCATTTATATTCTAATAATTTTCGGTGGACCGGGCAAGTCTTTTTATTTTGAAAATTGAAAACATATGTCGAATCTGCGAATTGCATCACGGTTAAATCTGAATGAGAGGAGGTCCCATGCAACGCGCAATACTCCGAAATGCTCTCGCAGAGGGCTGGCGCGGCGCGCGCTCTCGCACACAGTGCTGCCTCGAGAAACCTATAGTCTCTCTCGTCTATTGAACCGAGTACAATGAGCGACGACTATGGTCGCTATATACCAGGCCAGCAGCGTCGTCGTGCGAGCTTCGTATTTATGCCCGTGTTAACGTTCCACATAATCCGTTGGAGCGTGGTTTTACAGGGAAATATGGACGCGGGTGAATAATTAGAAAACACTTTCGCCCGGGAACTCGACTCGTGACTGGCCATTAACTTGTTATTTACGCCACTCTCAGATAACACGGTCTTGTAACACTAGTCTTTCGACGTGGTGATTGATTGTGGCATGCATTTTGTCTATTGAAACCGGTGGCGTCTATATTTCACAGAAAACCAAAGGTGGAAAATTGTTCGCATTAATTACGAGACATGTGCTCTTTGCCCTAGGGCGCCCAGCCTGGGCTTGGGTCTTGTTGCTCCCAACGAGAAAATAAATTTCGCTTTTCTTATAAAAGATCCCGAGTAGGCGTGGCTTCTCGGCCGGGGCCAGAACAGCCCCACGTGGCAACCAGTACCCCGTTCGGAGCTCTCTCTCTTGTCGTTTTCTATTTTTAATTTCCTCAAGTCATCAGCTCGGCAAATTGTGAGCCACGAGGCGGTTCTGTAGCGGAATGCGTGCGCCAATTGTGTGTGTACCACGACCCACGTAATAATGCACGGTGCCCGTTATCTGCCCACACCTCTCCTCACCCCCGTAGCTCCATCCCCATCAGTCTCGTTCGATTCGCAGAGAGCGGACTATATAGCTGTGCTGCTCTGTGACTGCAGCCATCGCATCGGTTCAGCGCGAGAGTTGTACGTAGATACTACGAATTGAATGAACGCGTCAGTAATCCTCGTACAGGATATCCAATCAGCGCACGAGGATACGGCACGAACAGCATTACGTGTATCGATTTGTAATAACATCTTTTCGCTTTCTGGCTACCGATTTTCCCCGAAGTTCCCGGCAATCTGGCGACCCGTTCCACCCCCTCTAGAAGCTGTAAAGATTGAAAACGTACACGGGTTACGGCCAGGTTGGGATTATTGCCGCGATTTCGCTCCGATTTCCGACCGGCTTTATCGTGTTTGTCGCTTAGTACCCCTCCACCCCTTTAGAATCCATAAAGTATCGCAGTAAGAATGGAACACTTAGGGGTTGAACGGTTTGTCGTTCTTATGTTCTTATGTTCCGCGATTATGAAAATTGCGGATGCATTGGACGCAGTGGAAAAAGAGTAGTGATGGGTAGCATTCATATTGGGTCGGGGGCCAGTAATTAAATTCTTGCGGGCAGAAGCTGTAATTTGTTGATTTCACGTCGTGCGAATACAAGTGAGAATTTGAAGGTTGACAGAAATGAGATTTACGGAAGAGATTTAACCGAACACTGAAGAGTATAGAGACGCGGTTGGCAACAGGGAGTTCCGACTCGGTGGCCTACAATTTCGAATCCCTCCGAGGAAAACAATAATTCCACAGTGACGAGGGGTGCGAACCACTCATCAGGGTTGGTTCTAGAACGATCCTAGATGGAGGGAGACTCTCCACGAATAATATAGACACCCTTTGACACCGAGCGGATTCACCATCAACTTCTGTTCACCCCTGCTCGTCCCACATCGCGAGACAAGCGGCCGACTCGAGCCGGTAAAAGCTCGCGGACGAGTGTCAACGCATTAATCACGATCATTAAAAAATTTCATTCAGAATCCGGAACCGACGTCGACGCTCGCTCGAGCTCCAGCGCAGCTGCGCTGGTTTGTTACGGTGTAGTGCCATGGATGTAGAGAGGAAATACGAAAGAGAAAGAGAGAGAGAGAGAGAGAGAAAGAGAGAGAGAGAGTGAGGGAGGGGGAGAGAGAGGAAAGTCCATGGTATGTATGCACATGGACTGCTATAGTGCTACACTGCGGTGGGATCGATTCGGCCGGAGGTGGAACAGCCCCCACCCCCATTTACAAGCCCCAATATACACCCCCGCAGCTCGGCCTCCGTCTCTTTCGCACCCCCGCAAAATATCCGTGGGTTCGTTCCGTCTACCCGACTCCCAGCTTCCTCCTCTTTTTCTCCCCTTGTCCTTTAGCATCCTCGTGGTCGTGTTGCTTCTTGTTACATTTTCTAGCTACCTGTTCTCCCTACCACCCTCCGCCCCTGCAACGAGAAATTTTTCAGGAACGCGGGGGACGAATGCTCCGCGTGGCACCGATGACGTGACGCATTGGTTTCATTATCGGGGATATTTTCCGGCTGTGTATTTCCAACGAGATCCTCGCGTGTCCCACCAATCGCAGGTTAGCGTGCTATTTCATTAACCATTCAATGGCGAGGTTTCAAGTGCAGTTTCTTATCACCGCCGTCACTCATTCGCTGCGTCCTCAATCTCACAGTTGACATGGAACTATACATGAAATATAACATGGACATGGAAATATAATGGAACAAATATAAACACAATAAGCTTGTTTCCGTTTTGTGCAGAAGGGTCCACTTTCGGGGACTGGTAAATATTATATCGGAACGGAAAAATGGTTCCGGAGGGCTGCCGAAGTCCTGCGGTGGATGTAGACGCCGCACGATGATTATAGTGACGGCGGACCGGGCGCCGAGTTCTTTTGTCGTTCGCCATCCTATGTACTCTCTGCCGCGGATGTATTACTTGTTCCTTAGGTATGGCGACGATCGATACGCTTTGCCGATGAAAATTATGTATAACAAGAGAGCTGAGACGGAGGACGCGTTTGCCTCTCCTCTGTTGCCATTCCTATAAACTTGCTTAAGTCACCGCGGAAGTGATGCTGCTCTCGCGAAAATTTTTCTATAAAATATTGGACCATTACCTTTCTCGAATACCGCCTGAAATATCTGCTTACTATAAAATTGTCAATAACACATGCGCGGAGAGCACAGAAAAATGAAATACACATTATCTTCAATCAAAAACCTTAATCAATTTCAAGTCAAGAGAATGTCACTCGAGGATTGGAGTCTATTTAAACTGTAACGACACGTGACCCAGAGGTCACGTGATCGATCGGGGCGGATCATCCTCCCCTCCGTGCTACCAATCGTGGGCGTTAATCCCACTGACTCCACCTACCAGCTACGATTGCGGTCAATCAGACTGTAAATGCACCACAGAAAATTGTTGTTACCGCGCCGGTACGAATTCCAGGTCATTTTGAATCGAAAAAATTGTAGTGCTTCTGGAACGATGATTTGACACGCGAAAGGTTCGCGACAGGATTCAGTTTGACGCGCAGGAACAGGCCGCGGCGACAATGCCGAACGAAACCAGTTTACATAAGCCCCGGGTACGGTGAACGGTGTGTCCGGCATTGTGGACGCTAAATCAGAATTCTACTACACGCTGTATTATTATACAAAGCGGCTAATGAATGGCCCGGACCCGACATGCGTTCGCCATTGGTTAGCTGCTCGCGCGAGTAATTGGCGGAATTGGCATCGAACCGGGGTGTCGATAGAGTCGAACAGAGAAATTAGAAAATCGATCGGCTGATTCAGTTACCTGGCGCGCGGCTTAATCACGACAGATCGCCGCGTTGATTGATATGCTTGGTTTTCAGCCGATTGTACTGAGTACACCAATATTCATAAGGGAAATCTATAATCTGTCCTGTGGCTGCGTACATCCTACATCCATTTAAACCTGCAAAATCGAAGCACTTTTACCTGGTGCACTTTCTGCATGGTTGTAATTTAAGCAATTGGAAATATGATCAACGAGGGCGGGGATCGCGTGGAGCACGCCTCCGGCGAGACACGTGACCTAGTGAGTCACGGCGCCGCGCTATTGGTCCCAGTATTTTTTCTCGCACAGCTAGCAGACCCAAGAATAAATATTTTTTAGTCCCTTATCAACAACCTACTAACCCAACAGCTTTTCGACATCGATCCAAAGGGGACTCGGGAATATTTTAACGCAATTTATCAACCGCCTGCTAGCACAACTTTTCGATGCCGATTCAGACACCGTTGGAACTTCGTGCATGTTCTTCGGCGTGCAGTGTCTGCAGCGAAGCGTAAGCGTTTCTTTGTGTTGTTTGAAGATCTACGGTACGTTTCGCGGTTAACTGGAACGAACGAACCGTAACAGCGAAAGAAGCGTGGCCCCAGGATCATTAAAAATAGCGGGTCTGAAAATAATTGTTACGAGGTGTCGAGCTATTCCGTTCCGTAATGGCCTATAAAAATCCGGTTAATTTCGCCGGTGTATGAATGCGGGCCGCGCCGCGCCGCACCGATTCGAGATTTTTTCGTATTAATGGCCCCGGGGAAGTGTTTACGACGACCAACGCCGCGCGCGCGCGACTCTGTAAAGGACGGGAGGGTGTGGGTGGTACATTCCACAGCTTCCAGGGAGGCCACTGAGCGCAGGAGGCTGCATTATATTCCGCTCCCTCGGTCTTATTATGCCGGAGCGAACTACACCACCGTCCCCGAAGTGTGTTGGGACCCGCACACAGGGTAACAACCCTGTTCACGCACGAGAACCGCACGCGACACTGACGGCCCTGCGTCTCTGTGAACACGCGTTTACTTACTTACTGCGGATACGCTTTGCTATACGCTGCTTCGCGATGTACAAGTTGTTCCAAAAACCTGCGGACGCTGCCATTGAATCCAGAGAACTTTTTATTTTTCATTTCAATCCCTAAGAACCCCTGTAGACGCGTTCCCTCGGATTTTCAATTCTTGGGAATTAATTCTGAGGAAACTAATGAAACTAGGAACCTGGAACTTTCCACATTTATTTATGCATGTTTGAAGCAACAGCGCAAATTTTTGTGAGACGTTTTGTTGAAAATTGTGGGAGATATTAATTATTTATTAGCAAGTATGCCGATCGTGTCGTTAGATTAAAATTTTATTCATAGTAAATGAAAGTAGTTGTTCCACCTCTAGAGCATTAAGTAGACCACTCATCTTTATCAAGAATAGAATTCTCTTGGTAACTTGGAAGGCTCGAAGAAATTTATTTCTTCTGTCAGTACTTTTATGGTTCGCTTCTTATTGTTGGAAGAAGAGACCTGAGGTACAGTGGTGGTTACAATAACTGTCCGCATCATTCTCGTTACTTACGTGTTATAAGCCTGGAGTTACTGGAGGGGAGCAGACAACTTTTATGGCGGACGATGCGCGTTAGACCTCGTTTCTTCTTTTAAAAAATGGGCTACAATCCAGTAATATTGAAATTGATAAAGCATTGTGTTTTTACATTGGATCAGCTACATCAAATTATTTTTAAAATATTCAAAATATTTACAAACTCCAGAGCAACAAGCCAAGGTTCGAGGCATCAAAACATCCTGCCAGCAGGCTGAACATAGTCGACCTCGTGACTTACCAAATAACCTCGAACAATTTCGATCAATCACTCGTCACACACATTCCCTAGGCCAGTAGGACTCACCAAAAAAAAGAAATCAATTTTCCGTTCTCGAAAACCGTAATAAGCCCTTAAGATGTACCCAGACTAGAGCTCTCACTCATTGCAACAGGAAAGCTTCCACGCCATATATTGGGTCGTCGCGAGTAGTGGGGGGAAACGAGTACTCGAGGCGTCCTAGAAATAAGCAAGCAGTCTTTCCAATACCACTAATCTCTGAAACCGAAAGAATCCGCTCAAAATCGGTCCACGCACTCTGCTTCCCGTCATTTCCAAGTAAGTAGTATAACCGTTCAAAGTCAGACCGCGGGTTCGCGAATCTCTTCGTAGGTTCAGGGGGGTGCGGAAACACGGTCGGCGGGTTTGATTGGTAACGAGCGGGCAGCAATTAGCGATTGGTCGTCGGGCAGAAAGGCCAAACGTTCGTGGAGCGTGTCGCTTGTCGCGTTTCAGTAGTACAACACGATAAATAGGTTGGCGCGTGGAGACCTGCTCCAATATTGATCCCGGGAAAAATTTTCCGTGATCGAAGCCGATAGACGAATAGGCGAGCGATAATATTTGGACGGATTTGGCGGGCGATTTCCACGGGAAATCGGCGAGCGTTCGGTGTCGTACAGAGATCAGAAGTTGGGGATTTTTGAATTATTTATACGAGGTGGGCTTCCTTTCGTATCATTTTTGGGTACAATTAAAATTTTTTTCTAGCTGTATTTTGCTCTCGATTCTTAACTCTTTGGGTACAGATTCATTTGGGTACAAATTTATTTAAAGAATTTTTGCATATGGAATGAATTTAATTTTTTGACGTATGGATTAATATGAAAATAATAGATTTTATGTAAGATTTCATTTATTGTAGTGATATTATTTACATAGTTTTAAATTCGAATGACGAGTCAGACTCGTCAACTGTAACTTCAACATAACATGTGCATGACGAGTGTGGTTCGTCAAATGTACCCAAAGGGTTAATAGACATTTCACTTCAAATTTTAGGACGTGAGGTTATTTTCACTCGAAGAAATGGCAGAAAAAATTTTTCAAAGAAGCCATATGTCGGGAATCATACGTTACCGCAGGGTCGAGTGGACTAAGCAGTTAGCTCCACTGCCTCCATTTACTAGATCGTTTATAATAATACGGTGCAAACCACCACCTAGCAGATTGTTTACAGTAATAAATTAACGCAGTTTGTAGATGATCGGAAACTTACGATCATCGCACGGTATCCGCGCATCTTCCATTCTCAGCCTTGTCCTGACGTCGCAGTAGACCACTATAGCCCGGGTCTAGTCACGCTATAGTGGGCCGCGCTCACTATAGTGATGCGCCATGGTGGGCTGCGCAGAGAGGATATGAGAAAGCGGTGCCAGGAAAGCTGTGTGTGGACGAGGAGAGCAGTCGGTGTGGATAGAGCGAACTGTAGAGCGAAGAGTAGGATCGAAACAGGGAGACGAGCGTGGGTGGAAGGGAGACGGCGAGACGGCACTAACTGGAAGATTGAGTGAGAGACACGGGGTAGGAGGATTTGTGTAAGTAGTGGGCGAGAGAGGCGCATGTACAGAACACGGGAGGACTGGTCCGACAGAGAGGGAACGAGAAATACTTCTGATGAGAATGGGCTAGCTCGGCGCAGAGAGAGAGAGAGAGAGAGAGAGAGAGAGACGCAGGATAGGGCACGACGCGCGCCGGACGGAGAGGGCGTGTGCTCGTGCAACGTTCAAAGTTACCGTCTGGTTGTGTGGGTGAAAGAGCTAGAAGAGAAACCGAGGGAGAGAGAGAGAGAGCACATCGGACCTTTCCCAGAAAGCAGAAAGCACGACGGAGCAATATCGCAGCGTCTACCGGTGTTGTAAAACTGCTTTGATCTCGTCACTCGCTCGCTCTTGCGACCCCTCCATAGCGTCCTCTCGCTCGCACCAATTCGGCCGAGAGTTTAGAAAAGCCGGTACCCGGGGCCAAGCCGCACGTTCCGCTTCTTTTTCATGAAAATTCGTATCAAGGCCCGATCAAACTGTCTCTTTTGAATATCTTCGCTCGAATCGCCCACCTCGGCGATTTTACGCGAACGGCGTCGGACGCGCGCGCGCGCATCGTCGAATCTGTTTCTCTTTTTCGAGGAAAATTAAAACTGTCGACGGTAATTCCGGAGTTTGTGTTTCCCCGTTATCGAACGCGACTCGCGGTCTCGCTTTTTCGAGAAAATCGAACGAGAGAGCTTCGAGCTAAACGCGTCTGCTTCGGAAACGTGGCTGGCTCGCGCGTCTGTGCATGACTGGCTGTTTCTACTTGCAAGGAGCATTCCTAACAGCGCGCTGTCGCACACTTCCCTCATCGATTTCACTCTTATCTGAGCGAAAACAAACAATGGAACAATAATGTAGACTCTCGCAATCATTATTACTGGATCACGGGACTCAATTCGTTTATTGCAAGCGTGCACGGCGAGTGTGTTTGCAATGATTAACTTTCGATTTGTTTTTAAGAGGAAACTTCCAGTTGACGAAAAACGTTAAACCGTCTAGTCTCTCTTCCGGAGGTCCTAATTACTTCACCACAATTTTACAAATGTTGTAGCGTCGATTTGCATAAAACGCGGCTGGTTTTTCGATTGCACAGCTAGTGGCATCGAGTCATTAATAACCCATAAAAATGCAAATGTGCGCGAAGATTCGCAGTTAATTTAAATTATTACAGCAGATTCGGCCAGCAGTGGACAGACCCGCGAGATAAACTCTTCTTCCATTTTTTTTTCTAAAAATTATTATTCGACACTGTAGATCTGTTTCCGTGCGAGAAACACGTTACCATCGTTACGTACTATATAGCGGGTGTTTAATAATCACAAACAATGTATGTTTTTTCTTTGGCTGACAGATTGCAGATGATTGACAGTTCCTGAAGTCGACAGAATTTCGCTGCAGTTTCGAGCTTCGGTGCTCGCGAAAGTTAACGGTGCACGTGGAATTATTTAATCGTCGAAGAGTAAATCGCAACGAAGCTGACGCGCGACGGTACGGGGGGCAAATGTAAATTGGGTCTTCGCTGGAAAGCGGTACAATCGCCGTCGTCGCGTTCTCCTGCGCTCTAGCGTGCAGACACACCTGTTCGTACAAGAGCTACGACTGGTTGCGAGAAGTGACGTGTGCTTCTACGTACAAGCCGGGTAAACATCGCAAAATTTCGCGATGTAGCTCAAGAACGCGACCTTGATACCCGATCGAAACGTCGACACGCGGGAAGAAATCGAACGCGGGCCAACTTCGACACGACGACGGCGACGACGCCGCCCGATTATGCATGTGCAATTACGCAACCGAGTTTTCGACTTCTTACCTGGAATACATTTCAATATTTTAAACCCGATCGGAGCGTCCTTCTCGGATCGATGGCTGCGAGCGTTCAACATCGAGCACCGTCTACAATGTTGTTTCAATCCATTCGCGGCAACCAAGCGAACAGACTTGATTGTTATTCGATAAAAAGATAGGTAATTTTGGATAAATTCAAAGATTAATTCATGAGTATTATTCCCGTTCCATAAAGAGGAGCTCGAATGGAGGGCATGGCTAGTGAAGAGTGCTTTGCAGATTGAGACTCTCCTCCATTCCCTCCCGTTGCTCCTGCTATTCCAAATATCTGCCTCGCAGCGAAGCAACATTGTACAATGTTCTCCAATTAGATACTAAATTGATGGCCAATCGATATTCTACAAATTTACATGCTCGCCCCGGATTCGTATCTCGCCTCTAATATTCTTGCTATTGTTAATGATCATTGTCTCGCGACTCGAGGCAGGAAAATATTTTCCTTTCAATCGAACGGTGGAAATGTCGACCGAATGCTCCCCGCTTCAACATCACCTGTTAACTATTAACCAGTTCCTTACAATTGACTGACATAATTTTTTTTCTATATAAATGAACATAGATATCACTGAGATCATGACGCACCATTAAAATCCAGCCAGAAATATAGAAGAGAACATGATGCCATCAAAAGGAGATGATTCTACCCGAGAAGCCTGTAAAAAATGTAGAACAAAACTTTCTCGTCCAGGATACCGCGGGAATCCAATTAAAAGTATCAGTCAAGTACACTTGTACGCGGAGAAATCCCGACGGAGCCTGTTCGAGCCGGACTTTTTCGTGAATCGGCCTCCAGACAACAAAGTTCCACGGTTATTTTCGCGCGCTGCAACGTCGATGATACCACCTGTGTTTAATCAGGAGTTAGCCGGGCGCACGTGCGCTCGATAAACATTCTCGAGCCTGATTTCCTCGAAAGCGAGGCGTCGCGCGGAAGAACTCGATTTCGCGTATTCTGTTCTTAAGAAATAATTACTTTCCGAGCAACTTAATATAATTAACAGAAACATGCAACATCTCTGGCCCACTGTGCGGCATTGCTTTCGCGGAATGAAACGCGGAAAAAAACGAGGGGAGGAAGGAAGGAAAGAAAAGACCGAGGAACGGTGATGGAAGACGAGCAGGGATGCCGGTGTGCTCTCTGTACGCCTTCTACTTTCGCAGCGTAGCGACAATTACGGCGGTCGCGTAGCCCGGCGCAAGCGCCGCGCTCTCTCGTTCGTTGAACCGTTCGTGAGAGAGACGCGTGTGACAAAGAGAAAGAAAAATATAAATGGGAGAAACGAGGAGAGAGAACGAGGGACTGGCAGGAGAGGAGACTCGTAGACAATACCGCGCCAATTCTACGAGCGCCGCCACGGATGCGGGACTTTCCAATTTTCGTATTACGTCCGACTAAGAACACGGAAAATCTCATTCGAAAAACCACTCGATCGTAATTCTTCGACTACCCCATGATTAATTAACTCTAATAGTCGGGGAAGCTGTTCGGAAACTTGAATTCTACTTTCTACCGCTCGAACGAGTAGAATGAAGACTGGCTTTAGGTACTATAGTATTTGGAATTATGGGAGATTGAAACATGGCCAACTCGGTCTTCTGCGCTAAATCCATTCGATTTTTATGTCCGGACCGATTAGAATCTGCTGCGCGCGTTACGTAAAATGACGAAGGTGTCCATGGAAAAATAGATTGGACGTGATTCGAACGACCTGTTTTCCTAGATCGCCGCCATGTTGGATCGAGCCACCGAGCGGCACTTTCTTCGATTCTTTCTTGCGTAGAAGCTATCGTGCTCGCAGCTCACGTTCGTGTACAATGCTTCGCATTTGTTTGCACGTTAAAAATTCATCTTCACCCCCGTAATGTTATCGGGTCGACCTCGTAAGGGATGTTTATCTGTACTACGTAAGCTGTTAAATAAATTCCCGAGGCAAGCAAGTTCATGCATTGCAGTGTAAACTCTCCAATCATTTTTTACTTTTTCCGTCTCAGATTGCATGCTTAAAATCTTAGTTACGGTATTTTAACATACCACCGGTTGATTGAGATCTGCGAGGGATTGAAAGAGTGATCGTTACGACGCATCGTAATTTTCCGGTGTTCTTATATTGCAAAGTAGATCGCTAGCAACCGCATACAAGTATTAAATTACCCGTTTAAAAAATTGGTTACAACAAATGAGAAGAAATTGGGACCATCGCGATTGCCGATGCAAATCCGCCGCGAAAGTCGCATGCAAGGGTAATGATAAGAGTGATACAGTCGATCGGTGCGTGGTCGCTTACATAACGACGGAAACCTGTTTGGAACACACCGCGAACGTATCGTCGGTATCGCAGTGGTGGTCACGAGCCATTCGGGACCGGCGTCATTGTTTATTCCGTCGTTGTCGGAGACGTCGTTGTTATCGTGGCCGCGTTATTATCGTGGAGCACGTCGGTCGAGTTTATATTCTTCCTCCTCCGAGGCCGGTCAATCGCTCGGATCGATAATGTACACGATTCTCCGCGTTTACCAACGATCTCCCCTTTCCGGTCTGGATGTAAGGAGCTTCGGAGGCTTTGCACCAGGCCCAGAATCCTCGAAATTCAACGCGACGCTGCTACAACGATCGCTGATACTCACCTGTCGACCGATGTTGCTCCGATAATCGTCGACAAGTGTAACGAGGTTAATTTAAATAATCGAACGGCTGGCCGAGTCGAGTCGCAAGCGCGTTTCTAATCACTGAACCAGCGGATCGTGATTTTGCAGTAAATTCTACAGACTAGACTCCAAGATAAGCTTCTACTTCATTTCTGTTTGCATCAGTTAATCCTCGAAACCGTGAGTTTGGGATCCACAAGCCCGTTAATCAAACTGCTTCGCACTTCAGATGCTTTCTATTGGGAATGAAATGGATTATTGTGTGTTTTGGGGTTCGATCCTTCGCCAGAAGTATTTTGATTATGGTAATTAAATTTGCCGCCGTATCCCGACGGAAATGCTTAGCGACCCTGACGAGCTCCAAGATTTTCGGCGACTTTGTACGGGATCGATATTAATTATGCTACGAGAAGAACGGATATCGTGTCTGGGCTGCTCGAGCCTCTCCGCGTTGCAACAGGGAGTTTCTCTTTTTATCTTCAGTCAATGTTGCGGCATACGAACAGCGACGGGTTTGAGTTGCGTCCGATCGTGCGGCGGGAGTATTGATTTGTTTCGGATACTCTTTACGGTTTCCCTTGTTCCGAATTACCATGTTGCACAAAGAGGCATAAGTCTACGAAACGCTGTGTACCTTGAAAAGCCATTTGAATATTTTGGATATATTTTAGCCATCACTACTTGCGACTTCACTGTTCTGTATTATTTTACAAAGTCCGTTATCGGTCTGCCAGCTAGAGATTTTGGAGGATGGTGGTGGCGAAGAGGGTCGAGGAAGTGGGGAAAGTTTTATGGCTTCGAGGACCTCCGGCCAACGGGCTGATCCCCAGAAAACGTGAAAGAAAGCTATCCATAATCAGCTTAGACATTTCCATCATACTCAGACATACACAGCAGATTCTGATTAACCCTTCCAAGACGAACACCCTGAAAATTTCGGTCGTTCCTCTGGATCCACTTGCTGCCTACACTTGCTCGGCGCTCATCCAGCGGAGTATCGATAAAAATCGCGTCCTGCTGGAAAGTTAAGAACACCTTCCGTTAATTCTCCACTCTCCCGATTGCGTAGGCGTAGCCTGGTGGCCGATGGATTGGCAAGTAGCTCCGTTGTGTGCGGGTGAAATAGAATTACCGTAGAAAGGCCGCAGAATTTCACCGGACGCGTAATCGATGTTCCAACCGGCGGTTGCCGGTCTGCTCCGATCGCTTGGCCCTTTGTGCCTCGCTAAATGCTCGCGGATCGTCGCTCGCGCTCGCGCTCGGTCGCGGAACGGCCGTTTCCGAAAAATCTCGAAAACATGGTTCGGGATCGATCGCCGTGGCGCGGCGTCGTCGTCGTCGTTGTCGTCGTCGGCGTCATCGTCGAAGCTCGGTTTCGATCGGCCAGATGAGAACCACGGCGTGTGCCTACGTTTCGTAGTCCCCCGTACACTGTATTACACATTCACGAGCGTCCCGTTGGTGGGAGGAACGACGCACACTGGTGCGGCGTAGAAGTGCGCCGGTATAGAGAGTATAGATAGAGGGTACAGTGTACCCTTCACTAGCGCGGAGGAGAGCGAGCCGAGGGTAGCCGAGGCGGACCGAGCGGAATCGTCATCGACGCGGCGTACAGGCAGCACCGCTCATTCTGCTCCGAGCTGTCGAACGCGACGCACGCGCCTCTCCGGATTCGATCCGATTCGATTCGATTCGCTTCTCCTTCTCTCAGCGAGTATTGTACGCTGCTGCTCTCTCCGCTCGAAAGGGAGCTTCTATCGTTCATCAACTTCTTCCTTTTTTGAACTCTCGCTTTCTCGTCGTCGAACGGGTCTCGGATCGCCGGGCTGTTCAGTTCACCTCGTGCACGTCCACGCAAAGCTTGCCCCCGAAGTGACGACACGCGGTCCTATCTCCACACTAGTTCGCTTATGGCTTCTTCCGCTGCTACACGCTCTCTAAGCCGTGCTTTCCTTGCTGGCGCGTTCCGCACTTAATCGCTCCTCTTCTGTGCCGAGGAGCAGCAGTTCCAGCGATCGCTCTTCTTCTTCTTGTACTTCAGCTACCTCGTACGATAGCTACTGTAGCAACCTCTTCTTGACGGGGGCAACGCGATTATCCTCCTCGGCTACGTCGTGACCGCTCTCCGCTCGAGCGACCACCACCGCTTCTACCGACCACTTCGAATCTTCTCGTTCTCGCCGATCGATTTCGGGATACGTCGGTTCCGCGAACCGGGCCCCATCTGGCCCCGAGCATTGTTGCATGCTGTGCGACGCGGGGCCCGTTCGCTCGCGACCGATGGAGGCCGATGATCGACGCGGCTCTCTCAGGGGCGGACGCGTCCGCGGCCAGAATGGAGGCAGCTGGAGTTGCGAGACGACCTAAACGGTTCGAGGATATCGGGAGAGCCTGGTCGAGGTCGGGCCACCTCGTGTTCGTGGGAGTAGTGGTGCGGCAAGGGGGGAGAAATCGTGGGGGCACACGCTACTTGGATGCTGAAAAGAAACTCGGACGGAAAGTAGGAGGAATCGCTGAGGGAGAGACGCGCGTACGAGTAGAGCGCGAGATAGGGCACGGAAAGGATAGGGGACACGGAGGAGATATGAAGACGCGAACCCTTTTACACCTGGCTTGTCGCCGAGTTCTCTGGAGTATATAAAGGGTACAAGGTGCGCATGGTAACCGAAGGCAGACAGAAACCTCTCTCTCTCTCCCCCTCCTCTTCCACCCCCGCTGCTTGTACCCTCTCCCCCGCACACCCTCCTCGCCTCTCCGCCAGCTTTGAATCAATAATCTCCGGCCAGGATTATATGCGGACCCCTTTTTATTTCGGTCGACGCGATAGGACAGATAGCAACCGATATACAAGCCGAGAAAGCAACCGATTCATTTCTAGCCACCTGGTCACAGACCAGAGACGTGAGACCAGAGACTCTCTCGTGGGAACACAAACCGATCCCCCGAGTTGACGGCGTTCGACGGTGTCTTTCGCCGCTCGCCGGCGCGCGGTATCAGCGCGCGGATTATTGATCCTTCCATCCTTTTCACCGTTCTTTGGTTATGATATTTTGAGAAAACGAGACGATACGGGCCACGCGATCACCACGAGACATAGAGGTGAAAAAGAGATACGCTATTGTCCCAGGGACACGCGCATTTTCGCCGCGAAACTTCGCTATTCCTTGATCCTCATATCCCCTGGACGCGATCACAATGTCTACCGCTCGATCGGTGTTTAACGGACATTCTCTGTTGTGTGATCACAGATCAGGTCGTCTAGATGGAATCGCCTTCGGTCCAGGAGCGTCCTGTCGAGGCCCAAGAGGATTCCAGCCCGATAAGGTCACCGGGACCGGTCGCCGAGTCCACGGAGCCCGTCGATGACGCCGGCCCGACGACCGATCCCGAGGACCATCCTCGAGGATCGTCCAGCGGCGACGATGATGTCGACAGTGCTGTGCTATGTCCCGCGTCCGAGAACGTTACTCCGAACGTCAAGATGAACTCTGAGACCATGGGTCTGAAGTTGGGCAAGTGCGACTCGATGATAAAGGTCGAGGACAATGGGGTCGAAACAACGACGATGAACGAGCCGATCGAGCTGCGGAATTGTGTCAACGCGGACACGCCGTTGAAGTGCCCAGACCAAGAAGAGGATCGCGTGATTAGCAGTGGGGGTGGCGTGCTGATAGGCTCGCCAGTGTCCAGAAAGAGGCCGGCCAGCGACTTCCTGCCGATCAACGCCGAGATCAAACGGATTGGCGTGGAAATCCCGGAGAACGAGGGGATCAACCAAGTGAGGAGCGACGTGAGAAGGATCTCGCCGGTGCTGGTGAGCCTGCGGGAGCGCACCCTGGGCGAGATATCCCTCTCCTCGGACTCCTGTCTGTTCGACGACGACGTGAACGCTCGATGCCTGTCGCGGAACGGCAGGTTGCTAGACAATTCGCTGTCCACCAGTTGTAGATTGAGTTTGAACAATTCCGTTGAACACGAGGCGGGGATCATCGGCTCGGAGCCGAGGCCATTCGGAGTGTCCACACCGATTCAGGAACGCGTGAACGGTAAGGACGAGGTGGACTGTTGCCGAAAACTAGAGTTCTCCGACGCGTTCATCGACGAGGACTCTTGTTGCTCGCTGCCCAGCGAGAGTCCCGAGACGGAGTACCGCCCGTGCCAGGAGAAACAGTGCGAGGAGCCGATCGAAACGTTTCCTTGCAAGACCAATGATGCCGAAGATGCTCCCAGCAGCGCGCATCAGACGGAGGAGGAGCAACCCTATATGGTGGTTATGCTCGAGCGGATCGACTACTCGAATATCATGACGCCGGACAAGTCCGACAAGAAGAGGTTGAACAACAAGAAGGAGAGGAGCGACGAAGACGCTGTGCAGGACGCAGAAGCGGAGTCGGAAGACGCATCGCAGAAGTCGAGTTACGTCCAGAGGTGCACCCCCGAGAGGAAGATCGTCCAGAAGACTAAACAGGAGTTGGCATATAAGCAGCTAGGTTCGCCCATGATGACCAGGTCGAAAACGCCGCCCATTGACCCGCAAACGCCGACTTCGGGCGACATCAAGCTGTGCACAGTGCTTTTGGAGAGGATGAGCTCGTCGCCCAAGTTGCCAATGCCGGAACAGTCAACCAATGATGAACCGACATCCGGATGCGCGGAGAAGAATATGGACCATGCCGAGGAAGTCGCGCCACCCGCGTCGATAACCTCCGCGGAGAGTCTCCAAGTATTGAGCAAACGAAATTCGTCCGAGGCGAGACCCAACTCGCCTGAAGAATCTCTGGAAGCCTCAACCGATGCAGCGGAAGCTGTCGATACCGAGACAGAGACTGAAACCGGCTCCGACAGCTCCGAAATGCCCTCCATGACGAACGTGCGTCTTCGTGCATGCGACGACGACGCCGTTTCCGACCAAGTGTCTTGCCCCGAGAGCGAGTCCATGTGCTGCGTCGATATCAACCCTGAAATCATCACCAGGCTCGAGGCGGAGAGACCAGACGCTTTCACAGAAGACTCCGCCGAGAGTTTGGCGCTTGCCACAGGTACTAGGGACGAAGTTAGGTCCGATGGCAGCGATTCCGGACTGGGAAGCGAGATTCCTGGGGATCCTGGACCTGCGCCGGCACCTGAAAGCGATTCCGAGACCTCGTTCTTGGATAGGATACCTGACGATATTCTATCCGACAAGGAGAAGGGTGAGCATACTTATAAAATTGATAGTTTCCGTATTAGATCCTGATAACCAGACTGTAGATTTTACGCTTTTATGGTAAAAATGAGTAATTTAGCAGTGGCTAGATTAAAATAATTTAAAGATATCAATCATGCGTTTGATCTGATTAAAATTATTAGAGAAAGTAAAACTTATCGATCTAGGTAGACACCATTATATTTAACATATTCCGTCAATGAATTACAAGTGAAAATTGAATTTGCGTTGTGGTGTAATTTTAGTTGGGACGAGTAGTTTAAAAATACTAGTGATATCGGAGCTCCGGCGATTGATACCGCTGACAGAATGTCAAGTTCAATATTGTATTTCTTCGTTTGGGCTGAATAATTTTCAGTGCGCCGAGCGTACACACGAACGAAAGGTATTGTTAGAATATGATAGTCACAACAGGTATAATCTTTCAGCCGTGAATCAACTGGACGGTTTCGTCCCCAACGTAGCCGTGCCAGGGACGCCGCAGGCGCCGTTGACGACGTTCCCCAGTCCACCGAAGAGCAACCTAAAAAGAAGATTGACGGACTGCATGGAAGGGGCTCCCAACCCGAAGAGGAGCAACACCGATGAGTCCATGAAAAAGAAACGCAATATTCAGTTCGATGCGGTGACCGTCTACTACTTTCCCAGGGCACAGGGATTCACCTGCGTGCCTTCCCAGGTGAGACAAACCCCTAAACTCCTATTCGAAGGCACCAATTCTTTCTCAGCTCTAGCATTGCGCGTAGAATCGCCAAACAGCGTGTCCCAGGCAAATGATAACAGACGTAGGAGGCCGTAACGATAACACGCGAAAATACGTATTAATAGAAATTGGTGCATTACTCACAGGGCGGCAGCACACTTGGTATGAGCGCGACGCACACTCACGCTGAGAGGTTCTCGTTGTCTGAGCACGCTGCTGAGCAGAGGCGGATTCATCGCGCCAGGTTGGCCCAGCTGCGTTCCGAGCGAGCTGCGAATTGCGTTGCTGAAGCGGCATCCAGCTCCGAGGACCCCAGCGACGACACCGACGAGGAGCAGAGCGACAACGAGGAGCTCGACATTGACAGCTACTACTTCCTGCAACCGGTCCCCACGTGGCAAAGACGAGCCCTGCTCAGGGCTGCTGGGGTGCGAAGAATAGACGGCATCGAGAAGGACGAGTGTCGTGACATCAGAGCCAGCAGGGAACACTGCGGCTGCGGGTGCAAAGGGTACTGCGACCCTGAGAGCTGTCCTTGCAGTCGTGCGAATGTAAAGTGCCAGGTCAGTAGGCTGGGACCCAACCCGTTTAACCCAATGAACGGTTCTGATAAACCACGAGTTATCATAACTAGCTAGTAAGCTCTATTTGATGATCAACTAGTATCATCGGTCGGCCCATGATCGAGCTCTTTTGAGGACTTGCTGGCGAATTGCAGTTCAGCCAACTGTTCTTAAAATTTTAGATATTTAGACAATATTTGTTTCTTACAACACAATGGAGAATGAGAATTAACATGAAGGTTTCTGGTGGGATTGTACAGGTTGATCGAGCCGGGTTCCCGTGCGGATGCACCCGCGATGGCTGCGCGAACAGCTCGGGCCGGATCGAATTTAATCCAGTACGCGTGCGGACGCATTTCATTCACACGCTGATGCGGCTAGAGCTGGAGAAGAAGCAGCGGGAGGAAGAGGACGGTACGGATCATGATGCTTCCGACAATCAGAATGGTAGAAGTCCCTTGAGGGAGATCAATTTGGGGTCCGTGATGGAGAATAGAAATACAGAGTCGTGTTTGAACGGTGGCGGTTTCACGACGTTGCATTACGAGAACCACGATGCCGGAGACGGTGGGCCAAATTGTCAGCCAGACGTACCTGGCGCCAGAGAGGATAGTCTTGATCTGTACGCGATTAGAGATGATTGTTATCCTAGCGAGGACACTGTCGATGGAACGCAGGGACCTCAAAGGAAACTACATCCTGAGTTTAGTCAAGCATTTCAAACGTTCTCGGGACAAACCGGTCCCGGTGTCAACTTCCAGCAGCCCGCTTATCAGGACTATCAACCTTACGCTAACCTTCCTTCTACATCTAGGGTGCAATTCCAGCCGCAGTTTCAAGCGGTACCAGGAACACCCGGGTTTTCGCATTACGGGACCTACGGACAGGACGCGGCAGCTACGCTACAAGGGAATTGTCAAGTCCATCCAGGCCAGCATGCCGCCGCTTACGAGACTACATTCGCCCAGGACGAGACGACCGGATCGCAGTACACAAACCTGAACTCGGTCCAGCCGCACGCAGCTGTACAACAAATAGGCAAACTGGAACCGTTCTCCGAGCTGTTGTCCGGCAGATACTCGTACTACGGTGAAATGGAACCGCAGGCGCACGGTACTTACCACGGAAACGGAACGAAGGTTGAGGTAGAGAAGGGTCAAGGTAACGAGCAACAGTCGGAGGGCACGGAGGAGTGCGACGAGAACTTCGGGGAGATTATTAAAAAGTCGATGGTCGAGACCGTGTCCGCTTAAAGAATGGTCGAACTGTGGATACGAACCAACGATTGTCGGTGTTGCATATTGAAAAACACGTTGCTCAGCGATGACTCGTATGACAAGGATGTAGAGGATGTAGAGGAACGTACGTCGCCGAGCTTGAATCTCGTTGAAACGTCTCGCGGATGCGTTCGGGGATGAGAGGATAATCAGAAAATGGCAGGAGCGAGATACCAAGATCCCGGACATTCCGGTGCAACCGGTCTGTCGTTCCGCGCGTTAGATAAATCCGAGTATAAAATTGTTTACGGTGGTTGCCGGAGTAGAATCGAAGAAAACGGTTCTCTTCGGGAATCACCGCCGCGATTGATCGCACGACAAGCTCTTGTCGTTAGAGAAATTACAAAATGCGGCTACGTGTGCGTCCGCCCGGGATGGAAATATATGTATAGTTGAGGCACCGTGTCGTGTCCTTGTCCCGTTCTAGAGAAATTGCCGGTTGGCTGAACAGACCCCGTGTTTTCACGGACAAGGCGGCGATCGGGCCCGATTTACAAAAATGTAAGAAAACTGCGAAAGAGAATCCAGGGCCGTGAGCACTCTCGCCGAAGGATTTTCGGGGGAAAAGGTCTTCATCGAAAATCTCCGTTCGATACAGTCTCCTTGACGGAAACCGGCAAGGAACCTGTCGCGACACCGGTGTTTACAGACGCGAATTCAACGAGGTTGTGACCAAGAAACAACATGGGATCAGCTTAGATTGCAGTTTATAAGAAACCTTAACTTTAATACTTTAATAGTAGAATCGCGGGTCACGCGCGCGCGCGCTCACCATTTTTAACAACGGGACATTTCACAAAATACGCGGAAAAAATGACGCCGAGAAAAACGCGAAACAGGTTTCAACATGGCGGGAACACGTATCCGATAGCGTGATCGCTTGGCTGATGCGCATGAGAGGAGAGTGGTACACGATCATGTACACACGGAAACACATTTGTAACACGAGATATCTGCGAGCGATTGTGATACTTGTGCATATGAAACGAAAAGAAGAAATAAGTATGAAACAAAATGCAGATTTGCCAGACGAAAAAATAGGTTAAGAAAATAAGTTATGGGACTTTTTTATGCCAGTGTGTAGGGATTCGAGTTCGAGTGATTTTTCAATCGATGGCTGATAGGGGACGATAGAGAATAGATTTTTTCTCGTGTTGTATGTAAAACACACTGAATGCACGTTGCCGATACACGAATACGTACAACGTAAACAAACATACATACAGACATACATATACACACATACACACACACCCCTTTGCAATATTAGAGGATGGTTGGGTAGCATAAGCAAGCGCACGCTGTCTACAAAACACATAAAGTTCGAGTTTCTAATATGTTTTCTCGGTGCTCCTTCACTGCATGTTTTAATTTCTTGATGTCCAAAGATTGTTGAGGTATTTTTTTTTCAAGATTTTGTACAACCATTTTTGGGGTTGTATATTTTAACGAATTATTGTCCTTTTGGGCGAACGAGTTTGTTTGTCGTCACGGTTCTGTGTACCATGGTTCTTGTTCTTGTCTTGTTTTAATCGTCGCTTTCCGTTATTATTTTTACGACACATGTGTTTTTTAATCGAACCACCGATATGTCGGGCGCTCACGAACACAATCTCGTCACCGAATTATAATTTCGTCCAGCCCTGTAACACCAATCCCGCGTGTCGGCGATCCCCCGCGAACAATTTTGCAGTTCAATTGTATAAACTATTTATTGTTTTCAATTGTATACACTTTTATACAGAGAATATATAAGTAGAACTTATAATTGATACGTTCACCTGTGGACATGTCAAGGGTTGCAAACTCTATTAAACAAAACCGAAGTCAGCCGTTTTTGACCACGGAGCGTCGATCGTTTTCGCTCCCGGAAATGGGAACGCGTGCGACGTATCAAATCGTTGATACCTCGCTCGTGAAACTAATTATACAATGTATTTAAACCGAAAAGCGAAATAACGAAAGAAAAAAAGAAGAGAGGAGAGAAACCCGCGAGAAACTTTTTTTATTTCGAGAGAGAAAGAGAGCGAGAGAGAGTTAGATGAACCGACGAAACGAAGTCTGAGGAAGGCACTGAAGTTGCCTTAACGCGGACGTTCTTTTTGCACCAACACCCCCCCTCCCCCCATTTGTTATCCACCCTCGTAGATTTTCAGACACAGACCTGTTTAGCATCCCGGGACGTTGATCGCTAAATACCCACGATTAATTGAAATATTACACGTTAAGGGAAAAAATACAATGATAAACGACGATAGTATTAAATGAATCAACAAAAAAAAAAGAAGAAAACTTTATACATAATTTACTGGACGTGTCAGCTCCCGAGCACCTTTGTCGCTCTTCTATTTCCGTGGTTCTACACTGTGTTCATCGTCGCTGATTGGTGCCTAAATCGTTACGTTTGTTGTCAGTGTACAATGCTAACGAGACTATCTCACGTTCGAAAATAGAAGAAACGAAGGGGGTAAAGGAGGAACATGCGTAGATATTATAATTAAAATTCAACGGATGATCCCCGTTGATCGCGTTGCGAGGGATGTGACACATCCGTAACCGATATTAAAAGTATACATATAAACCTACACCGTATGTAAGTAACTTTTAGAGTATTTGAGTAAAAAAAAGGCATACATAGTTGATAGCGTTTTATTAAATGTTGTGGAAAAGTCTCTTTGTCTGTCGTGTAACGTGTTGTCTCATTGTGTGTGCATCTCTCGTTCACGTTTTATTATTTCAACCCTCTTCTTCCACTCACACTACGCTGATCCTCTGTATCCGTCATTTTCCCGTTGCGCCTGGAACAATTGATAAAACTATGAATCGTGTGGAATGTTCTACGACCAGGTCATTCTAAAAGTAATGTTAACAAACCAGGGAAAGGATGTACACATAATTGGAAGATGGGAAAAAAGCAGCGTAAACCCGTCAATCTGCTCGAAATGAATCTCGAACGACAATAGTAAGGAAAATGACCTGGTAGTATTCCGAAACCCGTAATACGATCCTATCGTCGCTAATCGTCTCGTATGTGGCTGCTTGTGCGTCCCCTACCGGAAGCGACTTCCGCAGAAATGTATCCCTCGCGCCAATTACTGCGGCGCTCGTCATTATTCAAAGTCCCTTGTAATCAGAGTACAGAGTACAATTAGTCCGCGCTAATATTCCCGATCTCTGTACTACCGACGACAAAACTCTACCGACCATAAATATCGCGTAAATTCATGTCGTGCGCGTTTGACGACAGCAACGCACAACTCTATAGTTTACGAGGCTAGACCTCGACTATCCAAAAATGTTCGGGCATTTTTTTCAAGGATAATTTAATAAGTGAAAATCTCCCGGATTCTTACAGTGATCTTAACGTAACTCTTAACTCTATTCACCATTTTTCGCAAAACAAAATATTCAAAAATGGCAGTCATTCGCCGTTTTCGAAACGGTCTGACAAAAATTGAAACGTTCGAAATGAACAATTTCGTTTATTCCAAACTAGAAGTTATTATCAAAATATTGCGTAGAATTTATAAGAAATTTAATCATTTGTACTCGGCTGATGCTCGAAGAGAATGCAAGAGAAAAAGAGAATCGACATTCGGAAAACCGGAGTACCCTCTTGAAGCCGGTCGAATCGGTCGCGCTTCGGCGGAGGTGCGCGCGCAACTGGCAGCGTCAAGATGGCGGCCGTAGCGGGAACGCGGTACGCGTAACAACGGAGCGGATATTTCCTTATTTCCCGGTGTTCTTGTGGTGGTACTCGAACGTGAGTCGATCGGTGGAGCAGCCTTCGAAACGTGGTAGCCGATAACGCTGTCGGCATTGCGTACGGGTAAGATAATTCGTGCGTAAACATATCGGTTGTCGTCACCGTTCGTCTGTTGATTGGACGGAGTGGGGGTCGAACGAACGGATGGAAGGGAACGGCGAACAGCATTAGCGAGCCGTCGAGTGGCGCGTCGCTGGAAGTTAGCGGCTGTCTGTGAGCCCGTGCGGAGGTTAGTTTTGTTTGTCAGACGAATTTATGGTCGTCCCGTGCTCGCCCGATCGGCCAGTGAGAGAAAAAGAGCAAGGTAACGGGCTCGAGTGACGTGCACAGTGGAGGGCGCGTGTCCACGGTGTGATTCAAAACGTCTGCACCCGTAGAGTTTCGTGAGAACGGTGCACGACGGCGTGCCAGTGTCGTTGACGTTTCGTGTGTCAGTGTCTTGTCCTCTCTGTCCGTTCCTGGAGCCCTTGCCTCTTTCTCTCTCGCTCTATCTTTCTCGTCCTTTCTAGCGGTGACTCTATCCTTGTCCACTCCTGTTCACGTTCGATGCTCGCGTTGCGATACCCACCGAGCCGCGTCGTCGCTGCAATGCCAGATGACAGGTGCGAAGCGGTGCCACCGGTGTCTGTTAATGAGTCCTTCGAGTGCCCTGCGGATTTAGGATACGCCGCAGAATGATGAGACCAAGGTCCCACTACCGGAAGGGCGGCCAAGAGGACCGAGGACGACGACCACCGCGACGACGATCTCGAATTCCCTCGCGCTAGCGGTGGGCTATGAGCGCTGACAATGGGGACGACTCCTTGGTAATTATCATACCTTTCTCTTTTTTATTGCTCTCTCTTCTTTCGTTACTCTTGGTCTCTCACTCTGTCTGTCTCCCTTTCTCTCTCCCGCTCGTTCTCTTTCTATTTCTACAGCACACGCATACAGAATCGCGACTGTTGTATTACGGGCAACGAGGCTCTCGCAGGTTGACAGCGCGCCGTGCGGAAATTATCGTGGATTTGAAAGCTCTTTCTCTGATGCAACGCCGTCACGCAGGAATTAATACCCCTGGAAGGAATTCGGGCTAGCCCCGTCGAGCAGATTTTGTTTGTCGACTGCGGGTCTTTATGGAAACTTATCCATTAAACGACAGGATAAAGGAGAGATCTATAAAATCGTTATGGTGAAAAGAAAGTGGAGGCGACACCGACATGTATGAATGAGTCCGAGGCTCTAGTAATTATGCTGGTTCATACGACTTTAAATCTTGAACAGTAGAATTTTTCTTCTATAAAATGTTGTATAAAAACATAGGGATTCGCAGTCTTCCTTCTCAGTTCTTTGCTATCTCAGTTTTATTTTTTACTCCAGTCTTTTTCTTATAGTTTATGTAGTTGTATTGATTTTTATTCAATTTTTCTGAGTCCATATTTAATTTTACACAAGGATATAATGAGCATTTCTAATACCGTTACCATTACTACATTTCATGGTATAATCTCGTGATTAGTACCACCAGCATGAGGAACTAATCATTCTGATTCAGATTAGTGCATTGAATAGAAACATGTAATCTTTCTGTGGTTAGTGCCACCAGTATGAAAAAGCAATCAAACTCTGATTCAGATTAGAATCTCCAACTGGTTTTTCCTACCAATATGAAACAAGTAATTACTCTGTATCAGATTAGGCTCAATAGAAAATGAAATAATGATTGCATAAGGAGTTAAACAAATTTTGCAGTCCATGTTCGTACTTCTAATAATTCAGTTGCAATTTGAAATAAAATAGAGGCGGAGATAGTTGAAATCTCACATCCTAAACGTTTCTGGCCGCTTTGTGCAACTCCGGTGTTGCATGTTACGCGCTGCAAGACCGGTTTTCATTTATTCATAAGATACACCGTTTTCCTCCTAATTTCAAATGTCGTCTTTTTTTGTTATATTATTGGCAATGTGTCACCGTTCAACAGTTACGAACAAGTCCTGGATATTATATACGACGAAACATTTATTTTCGTTTCAATGGTTAGAGCGTACAAAGGAAACGAAATAGGCAAATCTGTGAACGGGTCTCATTGTCGAGGTATCGGAATAAATCGATTTCGATTCACCTTGTACATAACAAGCTACGACCTTTTGACAATCGCTAACAACGATGACTAATCGTGTGGCATTCTGCGCACGAATGTTGTGCTTAAATTCGCTGCTTTTAACCAGTCTGTGAATCTTGATATCGACAGGTTTATATTTGCGGATAGTTCAGTTTACTCTTTGAATAATTTTACAATTGTTGATTCAATGAAGACTGTTTAGAAAACGGAACTGTTTAGAAAATTCTAGCTTACCGTTATTGGAGTTAATTCAGCGTTCTGTGTAGCACCATTAATTCTATTGATAAAAAGCAGTTCGTCGAAGCGTTCTCCACAGCGACTGCTTATTTTCCAAGGGTGTATTTATTGATCACGATCTGCGGGTGTTAATTGGCATCTTGGGCCCGGTCACGTGGTCAACGTGACCCCTGCACTTACTCATCTGTACGGAGTAAAAGTAATTTCTCGGTCTGATGATATTTCTTGCTCGATTGCTGCGGTTGTGAAACTCCGTTTCGCAAGAGAACCGCGGGTTCGAGGCAGGACGAAATAAGACGAGAGTGGAATATACAATTTTCGGCTAGAACGACCGCGAAGTAACCTACGTGCTTGAAATCGCTCTGAACTCTCGAGACAATGTATCTGATGCTCCAGTAATTCCTTGCCGCTTTTACTATAATACTGTATATGTAGAATCTAACAGTAAAAATCATTTGGGTAATGCGTACACGAAGATCTTAGGTGCGAAAGCTACGCAAGGAAATAACGTTTCATGAAAATAACGATTTGCTGTTCGAAGCACGTCTTGACCTTTGTTACGAGGCTGCAGAACCAATGGTATCGCAGCAGGTTAGCCCAGTAGTTCGATGGAACACGTTCGATAAGTCGTGAGTCAATGAATACTCGCGCACGCGAAGGTATGCCACTATTAGGGGGACTCTGTTTGTATCTGCGATCAATCGCTCGAGCAAATCATTTTCGTAGGTCACACTCATTAGCGAATATCACGAGCACACTATCTAGGAACATATAGAATTAACACTGTTTCGCTGGCCCTTGTGGGTATCCTTATTAGCCTAAAGTGAAAGCGTTCAGGGACGTCTGAAGGTCACTCGAAAGTTCTTTGAACGGTGTCTATATTTATTCTTGCAGAGTGGAAAATCGAGATTTACTTGTACGCATTCAACAAATAAAAAATACAACTACTAATCACGCATGCTCGTCGTATCCGTCCGCCATTTTGAACAGACTGTAACTAGGTCTAAGTCCAAAGTATACCTGTCGGAAAAAATAATGCGCGTTGCAATTACCACCGCGTTGGTAATTGAATCTTTTTAATTTTCCCTCCCGGGGGGATCGTATGGAATCGATTGCGATTATGGTCGGTGAAAGATCACGCTTAGGCCACATTATGGCAGCGTTATTTTCGCGGAACGCCCCGAGGCAACTCGTTCGAAGTTTATCTTTCTCTTTGGTTTCCTCTTGGCCGCGCGCGCGTTCTCGGTCTGTCTGGAAAGTTTTTTCCTCGATTGGAAACTCCTCGATCGCGTTGACCGTACCGAGATCCCGATTCCACGGCGATATCCCGCGCGTTAGCAGCGTTACGAGAAAGGCAGGACGCCGGCGTATAACGCTTATGAGAATGCAAAGTAATACGTGTCAAGTCTAACGAGGCGCGTCGCGGAATGCAGGAGGCGAGAAAGAAGTGCGAGCTTCGTGAACGCGAGCGTAGGAACGAGCGGGTCTCCTTTCTAGAGCCCCGAAATTGGAACAGTTCGAACACCCTAAAAACCCAGAATATACTCCAACTGATTCAATCTACTAGGTCTAAACCATTAAAGCTCACTCGAATACAATATCATGTACCCTAACTTTTGCAGGTTTAAATCCCAATTTTTTGGATTGCTGCATATTCTAAAGTTTCCAGGTATACTTTAAAGTACCTGAAGTCCAGTCCAGACCCGCCCTCAAAATTGACCGTGCGCAGATGCTGCGCCAAACTGCCAGGAACAAAACTGATCCATAGCAATTTCCTTTTTCGAGACTCTTTGCCTCGGTTCCCAACTACCTGGACAAAGAAAACGCATTCCACCAACGTCTCTCGAAAAGTTCAGCCGCCCGAGAGAACAAAGAAGGACTTGCCGCAAGAAACTCGAACGATAAACGAGTCGATCCGCTGCATTCGATAGATGCTAGCCGTGCCAATGCCACGGGTACTGTTACTTCTAGTTACGCGACCCAAGGTGAAGAAAATCTGGCTTACGTCGGTGGAAGCTGCCGTAAGTTTCAATTTTCTTTGGGAATTCTCGAAGAACCTCTCGCTTCGAGTTTCTTCGCGGACCACTCAAACCTTCAGCTCACGTTGACCAATTTTCTCCAATAAAATCTAATTAGAATGTTCAGTTTCGGTAGACAGTCAGAGGGTCTTCTAAAATTGGATCAAATCATTTTTATTAATGTTGAGTTTGTAACGAATCTAGTTGAGCTCCTTGATAAATTCCTGCAATGTTTGTTTGCATTCTTGCGTTCTGCAAGTCGTATTCGAAGTCCGGAGAAATAATAGAAATGAAACAGACCAAAATCCGACAACTAGAAAATATGAAACGAGGAATGTCTATATACTTTCTCGCCTCGCGTCGTAACGAGTAGAGCCGCGGGAAACAGAAACGAAGAAAAAGAGAGAGGGGGAGGAGAGAAAGAGATTCCTCTCGTTTCGTACTGCGTTCTGAATGGACATCCGCCTTTCTCACGATCGAACCGACTCGTGAGAAGATCGATTCGTGCGAAGCGCGAGGTGTAACTGGAGCAACGCGTCTTTTTCTTTCTTTGCCGGCGCTCGTTGACAATGTCAATATTGAAACAGACTGTAGAAACGTTTGGTCACAGCGGAAGAACGTGTGCCTGCGAATCAGATGTCGGTATAATGGCGGTAAAGGCACTTTCGCTTGCGGGACAAACGCATTAGGAATTATAAACACGCGTACTATTTGCGTACTTGAGTCGCCCTTTCAGTTGGTCGTAGAATATCGCCGGCTGTGCGACTTCGATTTATCGGTCTTCGATCTGATCTTGATTTGTGAACTTTATGAAGGTAGGACAGCGTCAAAAATTCGATTCAATTTATACTTATACGAATTTATCGTGGACGCGAAGACACGTTTAACGCGCTATACGTTAATTGCCCGCTCGGAGACTTCAACGCCTGGGAGGAAGAGGTGCGCGCATCAATCTGCGATTGGGTTTAGTGAAACGGGCTTTTACTTTAGAAAGTCATTCCTATGAAATTGTAACCTATAAGGTCGACTTATTCTACCCTATTTTGTTTTGCTTATTATTAAATCGGGAACTTGGGGGAAAGTTGAGCTGGGTAGGACGGAATTGTAAATATTTGAAGCTTCAAATAGACATCGCGGTGCTGGGTACACAATTTTGCAATTTCCGCAGAATTATTTTAAACATGAATATACGAAACTTAAAGAATATATATGCTAAATCAGATGAAATTGCAGATTTTAAATCGATTAATTCGGTAAGATCATGGCGTTCAATCCTCTTCTCGATGGGAAACGATGAGCATCCATTTAATGGGAATGCTTGACAATTGTTTTATAATCGCGTGTCTAGAGGAGGATTTCAGTTCGCGGCCGGGATTGAGATATTAGATCCACTTAAAGCGTTTAACGCGATTTTCAGTCCCGCCGAAGGACATTCGAGTTTGTCGACGCGGCGAAGGTTACAGTATTTAAGCCGCGCATTATACATCTGGTCGTTGAATCGAATGGTCGACGACCATAGAATTACTACGAGGAACGTTGAACAGGACGATTAATAAAATTGCGAAATTGAAACGAGGTAATTAATAATCTCCTGTATCTCTAATATTTTCCGAATCGTTATCGTATAATAAATAACGCATATTAAAGCTACAAGGAAAAATAAAACGTTTACCCGACGCACATACAAAGCATTCAGTAAGAATACAGATGGATACCTTCAGGCATTCATTATCGTGGAATAATCCGCTGCGTATGGCAAACATTTGTACAAATGGCGTGACATGATTACATTCGTTAAAAAAAGAACGTGACCACGGTTCGCAGTGTCAATGAGAGTATTTTCCATCTTGAATCAATATTAAGTTGCCTTTTAAGTAGAACAAAGCAATTATGATCGAGTGCGACGACAAGTGAAGCTATTACAGCACTGTTGCTCATTAATGTTCTTTCGCGCAATTATCTGGATTCGGAGTACACAGTTTTTCGGTTCGAGCAATTAACAGGTTGAGTCACGAGCGGCGAGCAATTTTTTCCTTATCAACCTCATTTGAAATGAACATTATTTATGAGTCAGCTAGGAATGAAGTCAATGCCGCGCCGCTTTCGTGGAAGAAAATATTTGTTTATCGGTGGAGTGAACGGTCTCGATGCGAGACGTAACAACAGGGAATAAAATTTATAGCACAGTGTCTGTCCTCAACTGTGAATCGGTATCCGACTTTACCGCCTGGGACTTGACCGACTTGAACCGGCCTAACTGTTTCGACTGATTCGGCCTTGATTGCAATATCGCTTCCGCGAGGATCTGGCTGCCGAACTGCTTTTTACGATCGTCGTAAAAATCATCCTTCATTTTCTTCTCCCTTGTTCGTGCGGAGTCACGAAACACCTGGCCCAGGCGGACGGGAATGGTACGCAGGTGGACCAATTAACCCGGGCGAAACGTTTTCGAAGGCATGTCAATCAATTATACAAATAGTACCTTCTTTAATACGTCAACGCTTGGTCGTGATATTTCCGAGATTATTCAAGCGTTTGGTTGAACATTTCACAAATTGGATTTTTAATTTAATACTGAGCTTGCCGGTGAATCGCAGGATGGAATTTTTTATTTTCCTGTTATCAGCATTGTAAAGATGCCATCATAAAAGTCATAATTTGCAATTGGTAAGATTTACTGCTTGACCAGTATTTTTAACATTTTTTACTAGCTTCACTTCAATTTTGTATAAACTCCGAGACGGCGTTTCTCTGAATTTCACAAATTGAGTGTATCACCACTTGTTACAGTTGAGTCATTTCGACTTGAATATTTTTTGCGCAACTTCACAGACATTAAACATTAATCTCAGACGTTTTAGGCGTTTGTCGAAGCTTACCAAATCGGTTATATCATTACATCTCGCGATCGGGTTATTTCGAGTCGAATCGTTTTTCGAGACCCGCGAAAATGGCGGGTTCTGGGTCACGCGTGGGACTCACGCGTCTCTATGACTCACGGCACCCACGCGACGCCAGAAACTTGTCAAGGTTCCCGTATGCTGCAATTCCTCGCCCAGACAAATTCGCGTGTTCCGCGAACGAAAGCGAGAATCGACTACGTTCTGCCAACCCTAGAATTGTAAAGTTTGCTGCTCACGTAATCAAAAGAATAATAGAACAATAATAACTGCGCGCGGTGTATAGTTCATCGTGGATAATTTGATCGGAGTGAAACAGTCTCCTTTAATTGGACTCCTAATTGCTGACTGCGCAAAGAAACGTTTCCGTCTCGGGTAAACCCACTGGGAACGATGACGTTGACTACCACTGGCCGAACACGTGTCTCGTAGACACTCGTTCTCGCGTGAAAGTGGAGAAAACCTTTCGCGACTGACGACATGGCCGACAAGGATCTAATCGCGTCTGGATACTGGCTGCGCTTATGGCTGTCCCTTTTTACCGGATGCTCTGATCTTCTGGAGCCCCTTCTGTCGGCCCTTGCTGTTCTATTTTACTCCAATTAATTAATTCGATCAATTTTTCTTTGTTTTTCTTACCTATTTATATTCGACGCAGCTGCGTCGCATTAATGCCTCCTAAAAGCTTTAAATGATCTCATAAAATGGTACATTGAAATTGGAAAAATTTTTCAGAGCTTCCTTCTAATAAAATACAGTCTCCATAAATTTTAAAAAATTCGGAATTAAAGATACGCGAACTGAAATTCACTTTATTACAAGCAGTCCTTAAAAACGTGGGATTATAATACAATTTCATCGCAGTATTTTCCGTGGTTCTTTCAACGTATTCGTAATTGCGAGCGGCGTTGTGCTTCTGGGTCCGAAAAAAATTTCCCAGGCCGTCGATTATAATATCCGGGGCTGGAGATAAAATGAGAGCATGGTTCAAAAAGTACTCCACGATTACGGAGGAGCCGGGAGGTTCTCTCGCGAGTGTATTAATCCACGAGCTTTTGAGAATCGCCGGTTCGGAAGGGAATCGGTATGCGCGGATAAATCCGCGTGCGACGACCCGAGGGGTTAATGAACACCGTCGTCTCGCCTAGGGGTAAAATTTTATCGCAGCCACACGGCTGTTCGGCTTTCTAGCCCGCGTCTCATACATATACATATCTCTATCACACATTTATGACACGTACACGTACTTACACGCATGCGTGCTGGCCAGCTACCACGAAAGTAAACGACCTTAGAACTGACAAGCACAAGCTGGATCGTAATTACTCCCGACAGTCTCCAGGCCCAAAAGCCTCGGCTATGAATAACGAGGTTGTTGCTCCAATCCCGACCTCGATGACACGCGTGACCCTCCCCCCGTTTATAGATCTTGGAAGCTAGAAAACGAAGGAATCGAACAATTTCTCAATTCTTCGATTTCGAATCTATGGTTCCTTTTATACGAGCAGATTCGTGTTCGTACGAGGAACATGGCTTTATCAAATATCCGAGGAAGCAACAGTGCCGCCATTATACTTGTCTCTATTGATGGAAAGTTTTTAAGCCTCGAAAGGCGGACCCGCACAATGCTCGCAGCCAATAAAAGGTCAGTTTTCACTCGTTCCGACAAAGTATTCCTTTCAGTTAGCTGTTTGAAAGGGAACAGACGGGAAATCGTTTCCTGTTGTGATTGCTATTGACAAAAGTAAAATGAATCCTTTGGCAACGAGGCAGGCATCGTCGGATTGTTGATACCAAACGAAGCTGGAATGTCGCTACAAGCTAAATAAGATCTGGGTCGAACGATTTTCGATTTCTGAGAGGTTCTGCAGAAACAACGATTGTTATGGAAAAGCCGCTGCAGGCGATAAAAATGTTCACAGAGAACCAGAAAGGAAAAAGAATAGAGAAATTGCTATCCCAAGATGGAGACCGAGATAAATACTATGGGAATCGAAGTAGCCGTGTGCAGTATGGCAGTCATTACTGTTCTCCGGCTCCCTCGATCAATCTTTACTATCTTCGTGGCTGTTTGTAAAACGATTTATAAGAATGATAACCAACGGGAAGGTTGCACGTAAAATGAGCAATAAAATGTATCGGTATTCCGGTGAAAGCTGCACGCGAAGGCCGACGCAGCAAACGTAAAACGATCCATTATAAGTACAGTAATAGTTGTATACACGGTGTTTCATAATACTTCTGTACAACTGTATTAATTAATCGGGCACGCCGAGGAACAATTTGTTGATTTTGGCTTCGATTCTATGTCTGAATTAATTAATAATTATATTTTTTCTATCTAGTTCTGTGTACAATTTTAATTATTTATGTGTGAGAATATTGCATAAAGGCGGAACGAACTTCAACCCTGCACAAACGCTTAGAGATTACAGGAAAATAATGAGCCGTTGTTCCTATTTGAGTGCCGGCGTTTCTGAGGAAATAAAAAATATTTTTCTCGTTTTCCTTTGTTGTTTAGGGTGTCTGGATCTCGCCAGACGAAATATAGATTTCTCGAATGGTTGCTTGCAACTCGACGTGGTTGTTTTGCGTACTTGGCGACGTGTTAGCAAGCCGCTCGATCCTTGTACGTGACTTTATGCATCGCGCAACGGCACGTTTCGTTTCCGTTTCTCGCCGCACAATTCACCGAACAGTAAATCTTGTTAGCCCGCGCACTGCTCTGCTCGGCTCCATTCCGCTCCATTCCGCTCCACTCCGCTTGGTTCTGCTCCGCTTTGCTCGCTGGACCATACGTGTATCACTTTAAAGATGCGCGAGAATCCCTAAGTGTCGGGTACACTGTGATATCGGGACGGCTTCTCGAAAATTAGGGGTTCTCAAAAATTTGGGAATTTTAGAAAATTTGGGGATTCTCGAAAATTAGGAGTCCTCGAAAATTTTGGGATTTTAGAAAACTGAGGGTTCTCGAAAATTTGGGCTTTACGAAAATTAGGGGTTCTCGAAAATGTGGTGATTCTAGAAAATTTGGGGATTCTCGAAAATTAGGGATCCTCGAAAATTTGGGGATTTTAGAAAACTGAGGGTTTTGGAAAATTTGGAATTCTCGAAAATTTGGGGATTCTCGCAAAATTTAGGCTTCCCGAAAATTAGGGTTTCTCGAAAATGTGGGCATTCTAGAAAATATGGGGACTCCAGAAAATTAGGAATTCCCGAAAAATTTCCGAATCGTCCCGACCATCGGGTACCCGACATTTTCGGGTTCTTGCACACTCCTAGTCCATGTGCACAAGAGCACGCTCCCCGACGTAAAATCGATACGCGCTACCCCATCCCCCGGGATTCGTGAAAAACGAGCTCTCAGTCGCCGAAACGGGCCTGAAAATATCGCCGGTGAATTCGGGTTCAAACACCTTTCTCACCCTCTTCTACTTTGCGCGAAAACGACGTCGAATTCAGTTGGAAAGCTCTCAGAGCATTGTGTACTGTATTAACCGGTGATGTATCGATTGACCTCGCTTCTCGAGTATCTGCCAGATACATACATGGATGTAGATTACTCGGATATCCGGATGTCCGTGAGATACTCTAGTAAACGACGAGACTATCGAGATTCTGGGCTCCGCTCTGAATTCTCTCGATGTTTCTCCGCTTGTTTTAACACTTCGTCTAACACCTCCGTAGGCTCTTCAGAATTAGTTGTATAAAAGATTCTAAGATAGTATTTCACCTACCCTTATTTCATGTTTGAAATTAACTAATTATATACTTCATTCCGAATGCCCCACTTCTTTTGTAGCGAGGTACGTTTGAGATCCTGACCTGATCCCATTTTTCCGTGGGAATCTCTGAGGCACCCTTGACCATTGAGGGTGTGGCAGTGTGGGATTTTGGCCCAGAAAAGGCTCCATGATGGTTCCATCTCGTATAAAGAGGACCTGACCCGATTATTTTCTATCTCGGGATATATATCGGGCTCTTTGCTGGCCTCTATTGGCTATCGGATCGAGATTCTTGACTTTCTTATCACTACGACTATGTTAGCGATACTCCAGCAATTTTGTCTCATACATGATCTTCTTTGTGAACAATTTCTGTATCTCCGGAGCAGCGTATGAAATCGCCGGAGGTTCCATTGTGCTCCGTGAAATCTATCCTATAAATTCACGAACATGTGTTAGTCATCAAAGTTAAATGGATATTGGACGAAGTTCTGCGGGAATATGGTTCTCCATTTAAGAAAAGTACTTAAAACTTTCCGAGTTAGACAAATCTGCAATAACTTTGGCGTCCATGCTGGAATTTCGACGATTTAGAAGGTGTCTAGAAACTTTTCGTTTGTTTAATCACCGTGATGTGAACTATTTATTATACAGTTTCCTATTTCATCAACTCATTTTTCTCGCAAACGTACACAATCTGTTCATTAAAGTGCAAAGGAAATTTACTCTAGGATAAGATAAGTCCGAGTTCTTGAATCAAAAGTCTCAGGTTTATCTTCATTCATGTATTCCTCGTCCCATGAATCAATCGACAATGCTCAGTCGGTAGAGCAGCAAACGCGCTCGTAGTTTCACAGATACAATCGAGTTGCGACACGATGACGTAGCCGGCCGATTGCGTCACATTCGCGACGTCACGGTTGCGTTTATCACGTCCAGCGCCGTGATACCGGTAACCGAGGCTTGATAACGAGTGAAATATAGCTAGCCGAGTACGAGCGGTCGCAATTGTTTATCGATCCGCGTCCTAGTAGGTTCGTGCTACGAATTTCGAAATGCTCGGGAAACATCGTTGATATTCCAGCCAATATTCGAGCCATTCTTCTCTTTCACACCTCGAAATATTCATCACAGAAAGCAATTCGAAAATGTCAGTCGTTCTTTAAAAATACATTGCATCAAACTACAATCGAATAAAAGAGTCTGGATAGAAAAGATTTCTTGTAAGAGGGTTGATAAAATCTGAAATAAAACGTGGTTGATATTCCAGCTAATGTTCAAGACATTCTTCTCTTTCACACCTCGAAATATCCATCGCAGAAAGCAAGCGAAAATGTCAGTCTTTCCTTAAAAATACATTGCATGAAACATAAAATCGAATAAAAGAGTTTAGGTAGAAAAGATTTCTTGTAAGAGAGTTGATAAAATTCGAAATAAAACATGGTCGATATTCCAGTTAATATTCAAGAAATTTTTCTCTCTTGCATTAAAATGTTCAGCAATTAAAAAATGAAAATTCATTGTTCTTCATCTTCATGATTGAATGTCTCGTTAAATCAGGATCGTCTTGTGTACAAATACAATGATCTCGGGAGTCTCCATGGGACAGTGTCAATTCATCGTCTAGCCTGCATCATATACAGCAGAAGTGATATCGTAAAATATGTTTGCTTGATACGACGGTGTCCGTGGTAATATGTCCTTGTAAAAATCTCCGTGGACGTGATTTCACGGTCTGGTCTCTCACGAGTAGAAGCGGAATGTTGTACTCGAGCCACCCTACCGCGGGACTGTCACCCTCGAGCACGGTGTGCAGGGTGAATTTGATGACTCAGGACGCTTTATGGGGAATGAAATTACGCCCCATCTCTCCACCGGGACCATTGTACAGAGGAGACGGGCAAACATCTTCACGATGTAGTGGCGAGGCTCGCTAAAGGGGAGCTTCCGTAAAATAGACGCGTTTTCAACATAGTTCTCCCTCGGGTTCGCCGCGGTTCTTCGCTTTTTAATGCCTGTCGTCTGCGATACTAATTGCTCCAGTCTCGAGAAGCGTGCATTAACGAAGCTTCGTTATTTTGCGCGAATCAATAGCTTTCTGCTATGGTCTCTTTCTAAAGCTTCCTTTCAAGTTCAGGGAAAAGGCAAATGTATTAATGTTTTAATATTTGAGTTAATAGCAATTTTATTTCCAGAACGGGTGTGCTAATTTTGAGTTATTACTTGCGAGGGACTCCTTTCAACCCTGTTGAGACTCTTCAATTTGCCTCGACCTAATTGTTATCTCATTTCCGTAATAACACGAGTTCAGGCTCGTGGTACATGCAGAATATTCTGCTGCTAATTCGCGTGTTTCTCGCACATCAGCACTGTGTTTGAAGCATGGTTGCAGAGGGATTGTAACAGGGTTGCTTTAGTGTAGATTCTATCTCGCTCAGACTCTGATGGAAACGTTCACCGGGTGGGCTGCTATTCAATCGATAATCTCGCGAAATGTGTGAGAGCGTTTAAAATAATGTTGAAACTATCTGTTATAAAATATGTGGATATTTTGTTGGTTTTATTATCTAATCGATATAAAAAGGATAATTTTCTGGGAAAATGAATAAGTCCAAATTGAACTTCTCAATGTTGCAATGGCCTACGGAAACGACCAACTATAACAATGCACAGCCATAGTAATTCCGCGCATTTTTGACCGTATCTGGATAATATCCCGATTACGTGTAATCGTGGGAGACAGGGTTTCCAGGATTCGTGTAGAAAGCGTGACCGAAACGAAATCCGGCGATTCAATGGCGACCGCGCGCATCGTGCACCACAGCGTACAAGACTCGCATAACTTCTGCGCTCACGGCAATGGTCACGATGATTATGGCATTATCGGCACGCGATTCGAGGAACGAATTTTGATCAAATTCCTTGAACAATTGGAAAATCATAACTCGCGAGCCCAGAATAAAACCTTTAAAAACGTAGAAAGTTACTGGGCATTGTGCATTGTTCGCGAACAGTAAAAGTGTAAGACTCTCGAGGATTTATAAAATCTTGACCGAGAATAAAACTGCGTGCAATAAATTTCTATTTGACTCTTGATATCGTAAATTAACGGACGTGTGAATTATGCAAGTGTATTCGCTAGCTGGTTATGATAATTTCCATCTTGATGACGGTACTTGTTCCTCCGAGCTATTAATTTACTGATGAGACTTCGAGTTAGGTAAATTGTTCGAAGATTGCACAGTATGTAGCTGCGATTCATTAAAAATTCTAGAATTTTGTACGAGTCTACAGATTCAAGAAAATTAATTTTTAAAAATGGAGGGATCCAAGTATAATTAAATACATTTTAGCAATAGCTAAAAATCGTTGTGTAAAAATTCAAACACACCATCTGTTTCCCATAGAAGCAGCGGGAGGACTCAATAAAAATATGAAAAGACTGAAATTTCATTTGACTCGAAAATAACCGCGCTTCTCGTTCATCTCGTTTCACTTCCGTGCGTAACAAGATTTATTCTGTTTTAAACATTGACGCACACAGGTTCCAATAGCTGTTACATGAAACCGTCTACGTCATGCATACGATCGTATCGTCGTCAGCGACGCGCTCCACCGCGAATTTTTCCCGTCGAATATGGACCTGGTGAATAAACATTGCGCGTGCATGCATGCACTAGCACGTGTCGTTCGTGAGTACTCGAAATAGAATGCGAATTGTTCCCCTTGATCAATAGTCTGGAATGGCCGATTCCTCGCGCGTTTCAATTAAGGAAATAATCAGAGTAGATCTCTTTGGGAAAACTCGCGGCTATGTCGGAGATCGAAGTAAACGAAACGAAGGTACGAGTAATCGAGTTACGTCCGCGAGAACTCGTGAATTATGGAACCCGCCGCGCCGAGAGAGAAATCGAGTTTATCGATCGCGTAAGTCCGCTTCTCCTTCCGATGGTAATGTCATGAATTGACTTTATCCGTCGTGTGTGACAGAAGTTGGCCGCTGGTCCATGAGAGAACGGAACAATTTTATACGCAGAGCAAATCTTCGAAACTGTACTCGTTTTCGAAAGCCAAAAATTCGAATTTATAGATTCTTTAATATAGAAATTGATTTTGATTCAACTAAGGTAGCCTGGGATCTGACAAAATAATTTTGAAAATGATCTATGCCGTAGTTCACGATTTATAAAAATTTATAAATAACATTCAAGTTTAAAGTTCACAAAGCTCACCAGCTGCACATGTAAAATGTATTCTTTACCCTGCCAACGTTGAGTTTTGCGTTTATTGAAAACGCAATATGAATTTCATTATTTCCAACTCCATTATCAGGTTTTCCATTGAAGTTCTACATTGTTGTAATTCTTAATAGTATGCTGTGCTACGTGTACATTGTACTGCGATGCACAATAGAATGTATGGCACAATAGAATTATATCAAAATATCATTTTCTATTCTGCGTTGATCTTCGGAAATTCGTTTAAAAGGAGGAAACCCGATGAAAATGTGATGAAGGTAGAATATTTCAAAGCACGACGAGTTTATATCGTGCAAACCACCACTGAGGGAGTGGAAATGCATAAATTGCATCGTGACCTATAACATTTTGATTACCAAACTAGCGACCGTTAATGGCAGAGTACCTGGCGAATTAATACAGAAAATATAATTTATACTCCTAATTAACACCATATCAGAAGCTTGATAAAAAAGAAAATCGGGAAAACTAGAAATACAAGGGATGAATGAGTATTAACACTTAACCCTTTGCACTCGAAGTTATTTTAACTCGAAAATTAAACATTTCTTTCGACCTAGAATAATTCCTCTCTATATAAATTTTTTCTTTTCATGAATATGAGATTGATATAATACCTCATACAATATTGAAATGTTCAGTAATTGATTAGTACAGCAATTTTTAGTGGTGACTCTGAGGCACTGCGAGTGCTAAGGGTTAAATCAGATCAAACACTAAAAGCTAGAATAAAATCCGAAAATTTTAGTAAAAGATTCGTGGCGAGGCAGTTGCAGGAGACAAGGGTTGGAAAGGTGCAAGAAGGCAGCTCGATCATGCTGGAAAAAAGCGAAATAAAATCCCGGCGTGTTCTCCCATGGGTAAGGAACAGCTGAGCACTCGGTGCCGGGTGGTTGGCGTACGGGAACGTGGATTTACGTCAGTGTGTGGCTGATAATGGAGACGAGTGGAGACGGTCGGACGTAAGAGCGTGGTCAGTTCGATTGCATTCAGCCGGCTCGGCGGAATTGCGTGTTCGCTGCTGAGCCAGTCGTTGTCGGGACGGCGAGCCGCGCGGTTGGGTGACACAGTGAGCAGTTTTCGCTCAGGACTCGCGTGCGTCTCTCCTCTTCTCCTTTCTCTTATCCTTTTTCCTGTCTCCGGTTCCACGAGGCTCCACGAGGCTCCACGAGGTTGCTCGCACACCTGTACCTGCCGCGATCCTCTGGACCTGTGTTACAAGTCTCCGGACAACATTGTTTACCGCCGCGTGTGGCGGCGTGTGGTATCGACCAGCGTGATTAAACGAACCCGAAGAGCAGGTGTTGATGCTCCAGACCTGCCCAGGATCGTGTCGCTCCTCCAGGACCTCTTAAGAAACAAGCTTCGTTTTCCCCGAAGGTTTTTAGCTTATTCGATCTCGTTTTTTGATAGCGTAGGGACTCTGGACCATGGATCTTTGTGCAAATTTCCCGGTTTGATAGAAAATTATTTTTGTGGTTTATTGTAATCACTTGTATGCCATGTTTAGTTATTGGTGGAGAAAATTTCGAGCTCGGTTTGCTGTGATTTCACAGGGACGCGATGTTAAAGGAAACGTGGTTTGGGAGACTGTGATGTTTGATCACTCGAGCAAGTTTTTCACTGAGAAACCGTTTAAAAAATTGAGGTATTCATTTTAAGCCTTTCAGCATTATTTTTGTTGACTGTTGTGTCACTCGTATTTGGCTGACGGAATTATTCGCGACGGTCCTTGAAAATGAACTTTTGTGCTGACGGAATCACTACACCGAAATTGCTTACCGCCTACAAAATACAAGAAGATCGAGAGATCAATCTTTTTTAATGGCTTCTACGATCTCTCGGATGACAATCAACAATACAGTTAGTGAGAAAACAAAGATTGTTTACCGACTGATGTTTCTAAAATTTGTTTAGTTAAGGAGTGGTCAAGTATCTGTACGTAATTATGTGTATTATACCGTCTCGCTGATAAAATCACGAGAATCATTGATCACTACACCTCTCCCAAAAATTATACAAGCTTACAATTTTCCTATCAATGTTTGTATCGGGTGTGCAAAATAATTCGTAGCTCGTTCATCTTGAACTTGTCGACTATTTCAATTTGGTGAATAAAAGATTTGGATCTTGACTATTGATTGTGAATTAATTTGTACGCCTGATGTTTTATTGGAATTTCATAAAATCCGAGGTTCAGTGGCCAGAGATTTACATCGAGCTGCTCCGTTTTGTACCCTATCTACATAAATTACTTGAATGAGCTTAATCTCTCGGGTGTAACGATCAAATGAGTGACGAAGCGTTTGATAGTTTCTGCTGACTACCAGCCGATTTGTTCGGCAGTCTCGACACAGATTTTCTTAGTCACGGTGGAAGAATGTGGATAGAATAGTTGGTTTTCGCGTTCGGCATGGACGCAGCTGTGTGCAGTTGTGATTCCTGCCGCAATTCTTGGTACGAAAGGTGGGCGTTTGAGTCAGGTTTAATTTCGATCGAAACTGTGCATGTGTTCGATGCTTTTGTTACGGATCCCCGGCGATAGTTCGCTCCGTCAGTGGCGCACGGTTTATCTGGGAAGTGTTTATCAAGATAGATCAGTTAATTCGACCCGCTCAATTGAAAGGTTGAATGTATTCCCACGCGAATTGGCGTTTTGCAATTATCTTCCGCGTCGTTTTCATTCAGTTCGATCTGTTGTATCTATTTTCGCTGTCGGAGTGTTTGATGGGGATCAAAACAGGGCACCCCTGCAAAGCGGACAATCAATTGATCGACGATGGAAACTTTCCTCCGTCGAAATCAATATTCCAATTGAATATTCGAGAGACGGACTTATGAATGCAAAATCAATTTGTTTCGAAGCACATTGTTTTTAGCATAACTAATTGACAGATAACGTTGCGAACATATGTATTCCGACATTCCCCGCTTCATGATGTGCTTGTGACGTCCGTTTCATTGAAATGATGCTGGCGAATGTTGTGGAGTACTGTTTATCAAATTCTTTATTGATCGAACTCGAATCGAGATATTTTCACAGTTTGCTCAATGACCAAAAACAAATTCCCAAAAATTTCTATCGTTCTTCTTCAACGAGTATAACAGCTACGTGGCACGTCTCACAAAACACATGCTGGTTCGAAATTGAGTAAAAGTAAACATTGCCACGTGCGCATTGGTTTTCTACTTAGCAATCATTATCACCGAGTGTCGTTCCACAGGATCACGGTTCGTATCAGAAACGGGATACGGTGCGTAAGGACGCACGTGCCTATCGAGCAACCGGGTTCCTAGAATAGCACCGAGAACAGTCTATCAGTTCGTCACACATGCCGTGTGCACCTTGGTAGCACTTTGCACGTGCACGAACGTGCACCTATGCATTAGCGTGCTATGACTAACCGTGTGTCATGCCTTCTTCTCCTATAATCCGCCAGCGCTCATTCCTCTTCTCTTAATTGGCCCTGCGATCGTCTCATCAAAAATCGATCGTTGACCGCTCTACCCGTCAGCTGGACACGCGCCGGTCAAACGATGAATTAATGATCGCGGGGATGAAACGTGAAATTGATTACTCCAGGAACAAATTTTTGTACGCCTATGTAGGCTAACGGTGAAATAATAACGAGTAATTTATCTTCGTCGCGCGAGTCTGGCTGGAGCAACAATTCCATGGATGTACCTTCGAATGTAATTGTGGAAGTTCGATAATTGGCGTTTCACCTGTCTGCTTGGCATTGAACTTTCTGAACTATTGTCATAGAGCAATAGGCTGCCACCTTGGCCCCGTTTTTGAAGCGTGATGATGAGAAATCTATTGTCTTTTTAACACGTTCATATTTTCTTTGTAATTGAATAAGATTAAGCAGCTTTTAAGTACTATCCTAGTCGACCGAATCGATTGAAAGGGGTTGATGTAATTTAATCAGACGATAAGATTAGAGATGTTTCACCCCTAGCATATAGATAAAGGTTCAGTCGTAGGACTCGGGTGCTTCGTGATACAGTTGGAAGAGAGAATTCCAAAGATCAATAATTAACATAAATATCCCCTGGGACTATTTGTAACATGTACACTAGGGGTTTCTATTAACATTTCTTTGTAATACATCTGTCTTATAAAAAATGTTCGGTATTCATTCAAACATCCCTTACGATGGAAATAAATCAGAGGTCAAAATTCATCGAGATAAATGTTCTGTTACATCAAAAAAATTTAGAACAGAGAAAAGCGAAACGAACGAAGTCATCACAACCATTCATTAAAACACGCGTTCGCAAGGGATCGCAAACGAGGCTCAGCTGCAATCGAACGCGTTCAAATAATTCGCTGGCGATTCGATCGGTGGAAATTGTGCCGGCGATTGGGCACCGGAAAATGCACGACGGGAATAGTTTCCCTTGGCCGAATCGACGAGATAAAATAAATTGGAACAAATAGGCGGGCTGGTTGAACGCGAGTCTCGGTCGCGCTCGAGCGGATTCCATATCGGCCGGTGCTCGTTGCAGTTTGTTGCACGTGCGAGCGCTAGTGTTCTGGCGCGTTGACCAACGGTTGCACCGGTGCAATTTTCCTCGGGTTCTCTCGTCGGGTTGGCACATGAATATCCGGGGCCCACTTTTCCGATTCCGGGATTAAAGTTGCCGGTCGTGTCGCGTTCGGGCCACGGTCCAAATCGCGGATAATCGCTGAATTTCCTCCTCGTCCCTCCGTTCGGTCTTTTACGTTTTCAACGGGAAAGGAGCAACGACGGGCCAAGGTTGCCGTATTTTCGAGACCAGATCGAGTATGCAAATCGTTTACCGTCACGCTCCCCTTCCCGACCACCCCCCTCACCCCTTTGTCATCCATGGATTTATTTATACGCTCGAGTTTCGTGGCATTTACCTGGCCATTACGAAAATAGCCAGTTTTCATAAAAATTCAGTAAAGAACCTTTAACCTCGCCTTATTATATTGTTGCTCAATCCAATGAACAGATTTGAATCTCGAAGAGCAACATTCATCTCGAACGGATGAAACCGTTCGAATAATTATAGATACTTAACCCTCATCTGCGAGGTGGTCTCGCGGACTCCATGGAATTTCTCGAGCCAAGGTTAATTGGCCTGTATCTATCACAAATCAAATTCAACTGTTTACTTCGATGTAAAGTCTAAATTGGCTCGAATTCTTACTTCGAAACGAAGAATAATAATTTTCTGGAATTTTCCTGAAGAAAGTCGGCGGTTTATGGGTCAAGCTGGAATCCCAAGTCGCGTTTACCTCCTAACTGGAGAAGCTAGAATCGTGATTGCGGTTGGTTTCGATGCTGCGACGATGGTTAACCGAGCATTTCAATGGATAATGAGAATCGGGATTCGATCATTGGATTTCTCGAGGATGGGAAGTGATTTTCTAGATGACAAGACCGGTCGGTTAGATCCGCGAACCTGTTGCCTCTCGCGTGTGCCAGTCGATGCTGTGTACAAACAGTCCTGTTAATGCTTACGTCCTGTGGTGAATAACGTGACGTATTAACACCGTGACCTCATATTACGCATTTATCGTGTCTGGCTGCTGCCACTCTTCGTAGGGAGTCGCCGATGAGCGCAGTTGCGCTGTCGGAGCGTTATTTGTTCCAGATAGCGAGCGCAATTGATCGAGAATTTTTGTCGAGACAGAGGCTCAATACTAAATTTTCGAACACCTCAGACCTGTTTTTATTTTCTTCTTAATCCCACCAATATATGCTCCCCAATTATTATTGCCCGCGGAATTAATTTGGTACGGAAATCAGAATTCCATTGATACAATTTGGGTTCGCATTTGACATTTAAAGTATGTATCCGGGGAAGCTGAAATTTGAATGTTCACCTTTGAACTTTAATTCGCGAGGTAATTATCAATTAAAATTAGAAATTCTCTGTTCCGCATTGAAATTCGGTGGAATGCGAGTTCCTGATTTTTCTGTTCGACGTTGAATATCGAAATATCTCGCATGTAACGTGTTCAGACACTGTGGTAACGACAGAACGGAACTTCGTCAAGGTTCTCGCGGTTCGCAACGCGTTAAATAAGAAAATAACGTAACAGCCGAGTCATTTGAGCCTCGAAATGATTCATGGCTCGCTTGAAACGCGCAGCCAGCTTAAACCATACTTCCTGCTACAGTCTGGTCCACTAGATCCCTTTATGGACAATCGCTGCGTTGCATAATGCATTCGGTTTGCCCGCCGAGTCTGGAGCTGATATCGCGCCGAGATCCGAGATCCCATTGTATTTGCGATTTACAGACAATCGAACAGACTCTCTGGTAATTAACGAGCGAACCCGCTTCGAATCCACCCCGTCGTTGTGCACACTTTCTTTCGATCACGCTCGTCATACCTCCAAAATTCAAGTCACAAATAGTGAACAGTTATTTCCACTTGTTAGGTAATAATTCTTAAAAAAAATTTCATGCACATAGCACGACAGCAACATAGTAAAAGGAACAAAAATCTAAAATTAATAAACAGTAACAAACAGAAATGAAATCAATGAAATCAGTGGTCTAAAAATATTGTAATAAAATTTTATTTGACAATTACCTATTGCTGCCTATTAAATTGGTCCATTATCCAATAAATGATTCGTTCATAAATAATCCGGATTCAAAGTTAAACCCGTTAATTTGTCCATTATACAATAAATGATTTATGTACGATCATGCTAGGTCGAAATTTTCCTCGAAATAAAATTTTAGGTAACAAAAATAGATTTTGGATAGAAACGATACCGTGCGTTTCCGATGCGATATTTGCCTCGGGTAAATTTTTGTAAATTGAGCTCCGTCGCGCAGTAGACAGATAAAAAGTCAGTTTTTATGTGTACCATGGTATCACGGTCGCAATGTGGTAGAATCGTAGTATCGGGAAGGGTTAAGGTTGTGACATACGACCGTGCGATCTTCGTGGCAAGCGGTGACGGGGCGTTTGTTTTATCGAAACGAGGCGTCGACGGGCATCGACACTTTTATCGAGTCGTGGGGATTTCGTTCAGCTGTTTCCACGTTTCAGGATTCCTCGTCTCGCATGTATACTCGAGAAAAACCACTCGGAATGTTTCTGCATTCTCTGATCACGTTCGACAACATCAGACAACGTAGAAAGTCGGATCAAGTCGAAAAGGTACCCTATCATCTTGATAAAAGAAATTCCATTGAAAAATATGATACAGAAATTTCTTACAATTTTACCATTTCAAATAAGCAATATTAAAAATAATCATTTCAAAATTCACAATCAATTAATTCAGTGAAACGTTTTATTAGAATCATTATATCCACGTATTGTAGGCAATCATTTTTTTAATGTTCTGTTTATTTATTCATTTATTCGGTTACTGTGATTTTTGATTTAATGGTTTTACTCTTTGGTGGAATTACGCGGTTGATTGATCAAAACGTTAAAAGTCGCAAGTCCACCTGACATTTCGACGAAACATGCATTTTGAGCGTGGACGTCTAATCATCGGAAGTGCAATTCCGCCTACAGACCTGTCGCATCCTCTTTAGCGAAACCGTTTCCCGGCGGTTGCTCCTTCGACCTTTCGAACGTTCCATGCCTGACCTATGGGAGAATCGATCGTGTCTGCAAACCCGCGTTCGACTTCCTTTGATCCTTTCGTCGCTATCTATGTGGGGACGTGTGGGCTGAATGATTGTTTCTGCGATCGTGGAATGACTGTGCTAATGACGTCGCCGGCGCCATGATATGCACGCACATCGCGCTCCAAGTGGAGTTTATCGGAGTAGATTTTAATTGGAGTGTCGCTCTAGACGATACGTTTTAAAACGAAATATTGGAATTTTAACGGAACTGGAATTCGTATCTGGCCGCTATTGCTTTTTTAATTGGCCCGTTAATGTCGGAATCTGAACTTTATCGCTGAACTATCAACTTGAATTCTATCGCTAAAGCTTGAATTTGAATTTGAAATTAATTCCTAAGGTTTGAATTCGAATATTCTCATTCACGCGCAGTATTAACTAGACCATATTAACATTTAAATGTCACTTCATCCGCCAACATTTGAATGTAAGCTCGCCTGTGATACTTTAAATTTGAACTCGGTCACGAATATTTGAATTTTAAAGCGTACTCGAGCGCAATGAATGAGATTCAAAGCGTGACTCATAGATTACCATACATACTTTCAGTCGGTAATATTCGCTGACAATTTTAGTTCGGTGTAATCACCCGATCGTGCTGATTACACAATATTTCAATACAAATTACACAACTGAACATCGCCGGAGATACACACAGTCATTGCGAAAACGGGGCAGCTCGTTGGAAACGAGTCGCACGAACACGAAATGAAAAGGTGCAGGAAGTTATCGTCAGAAAGTTATACAGCTTCAGGATTTCAAGACGTACTTTTCTAGATACCATTTCCAGATACCGATACACTCGCCGACAGCTGGCAATCGAACGTTTCAGCTTCGAATGTCGACGATAACTCAGTTCCTCGTCGGCAACGGAATCGCGATCCGACTCGATCCACGATTATCGATCAGTTTTCAAGTGACAGCGCGATAAACAGACCGAGAAACGTAAACGCGGAATATACTGCCGTTCGATCGTCGTTTGTGAACAGTGCTGGAACTTTTGTTACTTTTCTTTTATAGCCGCATCGGTTATGTTCGTCGTTGAGTCCTTGAACACGTGGGAGCGTTGAGGAAACAATAGAGAAGCGATTTGCGTCAATCGAAGTTTGAAGGATGACGATGAATCTACGATTTTTATACCATTGTTGGGTAGCACGGCTCTTGTCAGTGAATTTTTTTTTATTTTTACGATGCCTTTCTTTCACGAAGTATAAGAATTGTAGTACTGGTCACAAAAAATATATTTTACAAAACTTTTACAATTTTTATCCTCACGGTGCTCACTTGAGTACCGATCAAAAAGAATTCTAAAAACTGCGGTCCCTTAAGAGAAAAATACAACTTCCCCATCTACCATTAAAAATTAACAAGATATTACTGATACTCACTTGAACACTGATAAAAATGAATTCCAAAAACGCAGTCCCTTATCGTGTTAAAGAACCTTATCTTTCCTATCATCGGAAAAATGCTATAAATATATACAGGGTGTCTCATGCTGGAACATCCTGTATATATGAACCGTATAAAAAGAAAATTGCGTCTTGTACGTCGAATGCTGAGCGGGTATCGAAACGTTCCTAACAAATAGATGGAGTTATCACTGTTGAGGTTTTCGGGTGTAAGCCGTACCCTAATAGAATTATTTCCCCAACGTCTCGCAACATTGCCAGCTGCATCAGGTGATTGGACGTTGGGAAAATAATTCCACTAGAACAGGGGATACACTTGAGGTACCTATGTAGATGGGTAGATGCGGATCGCTTGATCCAGGAGCTCTCTATCCGGTAGGTTAGAGATAGTGTCGTCGGGCGAAAAATCACGAGATCGATTGCACAGGCAGAATCGAAGTGACGGACGAAGGGGAAGTTCCGCGGACATTCAGACGTGGATGCTGTGGCCCGTGTTGGGGGATGACGGGCTGAGCCCAGCGTCGCCCCCGGCGTCGGCCAGCGTCAAGGGGGTTAACAAACTGGCGCCCCTGCTTCTCTGCGGCCCCTGCAAGCCCACCAGCCAAAGGAAGAACCAGAATTCCACGCAGTGGTACGTGCAGCAGGTAAACAACAGTTTCTCGAAAGAGATTCATCATCATCCAGTTTTGTTGCCACGTTGGAGTGCTCTTCTATACGTTTGTTTTCGCCTTTTTCCTCGTTCTCACCGTTTTTCGTTTCGGCTGACGGATGCGACGAATTTTTCCAGGACTCGACCCTCTGTTTCGACGGATCGATCGCGACTTGACTGGCTCGACTACGATTCCGATATTCCAAATTTCGTTCAATTTGAAGTTGCTTTTCTTGCATTGTTTTGATCCACACAATTTCGAATTGAGACGTCAATATTTGAATTTTTTAGCTGTCTTGATTTGAGTATTTAAGATTTCAGTATTCGAAACGTGTTTGGCTCTCGGAAATCGGGTTCAGTCATTCGAGTTCAGATTCCACTTTGCACGTTTATTCTTTTTTACTTTGTTCGGTTTTCGGCGTTCGTCTCTTTGTGTTATTTGCCTGCTGTGGTGCTTTGTTTTTCGCATTGCACTCGATGTACGAGTATGTAGTAGCCTTAGCGAGTATTGTGATCTGTATTGGTTCGACATTGGTGTTTGACACGTTGCATGAAATGTTGTTTTTTTCAGTGATCCGCAGCCGATCTCACGCCACTCGTTTAATACCCGTGTCTCAAAAGCGATCCGCTTAATCTGTTTCTGCGGTCTGATAGAGTTCGATGAAACCGAATCAGACACCAGAAACCTGGAGCACTATCGCGTCGAATCCCTAACTGGAAACCCGATTCCGTTTGGTTAGAAAGTGTCGAAACTGTGCAGCCCGTCCGTGCTCTTCGGTAATTGTTTCGGCGCGGTTTCGATTCTGTACGATAAATCCCCGCGAAACTTTTCCTTTAAAAGAGTTGGGGGAATCTTTCAGGCTCCATTCCGAGGCCTCGGAATCCTGTTCGGAGCGGGCCTTCACATTCTTTAACTTCAACTTCGTACATTTCGCCAAGACTCCAACAATCTGGCATCTCTTCTCAATCATTCACGAACTTTGAAATTGATTGGGGACATTTATGCTGTGTATTAGAAATTATATGACTAGATGAGGTTCCAGATTTTTTATTTTACAATTATTCGAATAATAAAAATGATTTCATAAGAAATTATTGTATAGACGTGTTTAAATAAAATCAACTTTGTCATTTTTACAAGAGAACATGTACTTACCAGTTACTTAGCTCGGTAGATTTAGTGTTAATAAAATAAATTGTTGAAAGGGGTAGCTGCAAATAAATTCTAAAAATTTCTAAATTGCTTCTGAGGAATGACGATATTATGCAATGAATTCTCGAAGATAAGACCCCAGCTCTCGAGGACAGACTCGTTATTATCCGCGATCCGTGAATGACGGCACACATAACGAGCCCGTTCGATAAATGCGTCGATGAAACGAGATTACGATGCCTCGATAAGCTATCAGTCGCAAGGCGAGCCGCTTTCGCACGCAGAATTCGTTTTAGTCGCTTCTACGAACGGTAAGTGTGTCACTCCCGTCTCTGTGCATGCTTCGGCGATCGTAATACTTTCGCACTGCATGAGAGGAAAGTGTCGCTGATGTTTCGGCGTGACGAGCAGATCCGTCGATCCCGTGTTTATATACCGGAGGGTAGATCGGAGATATTATTTCCGCTTTTGAACGGCACGGTTCGATTTTTCATCGAGCCAATATTCTGACGTTTCCTATTGCGCCGATGTTCCTTCCGGTCGATTGGAGCTCGGTCAGTTGATACTCGCTGGACAGTTTTTTATAGTTAATCTCGATATTTTTTAGAAATATATTTTGGGATATGCTGGTGGTAATAATAAAAATAAATTCACTTATAGAAATTTTTTCATGTGCATTATACAGGTCTTTGACAAATTAAAATTGTGAAAAAATGCACAGAGCCTTCGTCTAAAAAGTAAATAGAAAATTCTTTGTTGTAACTCGGATCCTTTGCTTCAAAAAGAAGCTTCTTGCAAGGATCAGGAAAGACGTTTTTTTATTAAATTCACATAATAAAAGTTCGAGTTTAAAAATATTTTAAATACGTTTTGCTTCGGACGATAAAACACACGATGACGTTCCCATCCCACAACGCAATCTCCCTCGGTTAAATCAATATTTTCTATAAGGTTTTTATTTTTCCAACGACGTCAACTATCAGGCGCTCACCTCTGCACTGTATCACTACATTATTTTCGCTTCTTCCGCGCTATTCCAATGTTAGGTTAAATCGAAGGAGAATTAAATTCTCGAAGGCCTTCAGAGTCACAACAAACACGTAAAAAATAGCTCGAGCCTCTGGGGAATCCAATTTTTGTGGAGTGACTCACTTTTTCACGACGATGCGATGTAACGGCTCGGCTGCGATCGTGATCGGCCACGTGGAAGTCGTTTAATCGGGTAATCAGGGTCAGAGTGTCTTTGTCATTAAAGCCTCGGGAATGAGTGAATGAAAAATTGAAATATGGTTACGGTGACCTAATTGGTTCCCCTTTGTCTTGCAGTAATTGTTCGTTGAGTTACAGTGTTCTGCAATTGGAGTATTCTCGTTAAATATGAAGGGTTTCTCTGATTGAGGATGATGTTGAATTCTTTGTAATGGTGTGATGTCGTTGTGATAGTAATTTGAGAAGAAAGAAGTGTTTGCCAGTGCATTCAACTTTGACAGGTCAAAAGAAACGTTCCATTGAACCACGATTGACAAAATGATTAACTCTGTTTAAACACGGGTTTATAATACTCGAGTATTTAAATTAGGTAACTATACCTGATTTGATCCGTAACAGGCTGAATTAGATTAACCCATCAACTCCTATGCTCCTCGTTTGACCGATCATTTTTCCATTCTTATGCTATTCATTAACTTCAACTCTGTTTTGCAAGACATGTTTGCGACGAACTGTCCTGCTTCACACGAAACCATACTAATTTCCATACCTCTGGCTTACTGGTAACAAATGTGATATTTTTTAAATTGGTATTTTAATTTCCAAAGAGAACAATTAAAAGGTCAAACTCAATATACCAACTTTTATATTTTATCCTCGCAGATTTTCATGCTTGAGAATTACCGTGGAAAATGAAATGTCAAATTTCAATAGCTGACCTTTCGACCCAAGCATGCCCTTTTAAAAACGCAATATTATAACATACCATTGAAAAGTTCATTCAATTTTTCCAAAATGGTATTACTTTTATATTCTGCCTCGATTCTGCTTCTGGCCGTGAAAGGATTAATCAACTTGAAATTTTTATTACTACGGTCACGAGCTGACAATTTTCTGGGGAAGAGCAAAAGGTCAAATCTCGCCAGTCAATTAACCAAAAAGCCCAGCTACAAGAGTACTAGAGTACCTTCAATTTTTAATGGCTCATTTTCCCCTGGGGGTGAGCCGACATGATAGCCAATTGAACAGATAGCTAATTGCTTTCGAGCCCCATGCGATTCGCGTTGTCTGAAATAAATCGAGTGTTATACTAACTGCTGTACTGAGAAACCGGTCGTTTTATCCGGGCAATTAAAAGTGTCGGGGTGGGTTCGCGGGTGGGCGAACGTGCATTCGACACCTTGTTTACCGGCATATGAGTCAGAATGGCAACCGTGGTAGCAGTTCGTTTAATTGCTTATCTTGTGGATCGTACTTTGCGTACTCGGCTTACGGGCCCGTGTAATTATGCGTTGCCTGACCGGAAGCCGCGTCTAATAGGCTGCCTGCATAGGTCGTGCAGCCGAAGAAAATTCCTTTGTTCTCGGCAGTCGGACAAGCCGACCGCGAGACACACATACCCGACCGGCGTTGTTTACAAAACAACTTGTAAATCGTTTATCGAAAGTTTCCTCGGACAAGATTCGTTTCGCAACTCGCGGGAGAATCGCGCGGGCGCATGCATCCGTGCAATTCGAGTTTCAGCGGCAATTAATTTATTCGTAATTACAGGAACTTTTCTACCAGCTCCTTCTTACTTCGGTGATCGCAATTATCTCTTAAAACTGTGATGAGACCCGCTGATGAGACGTTCAGGATTACCGAAACGTCTTAGCTGCTTAAGTTCTGGTTGTTAGCTTTAATGACACTCCATCAGGAAAAGTGGCCTAACCGGCGTTAGGCGAGTGCGCTCTTGTGTTGCGATACGTCCAGTATTAAGCGTCCAGAATATTTTTTTATGACGAACAATGATTTATTCTGAAAAGATTGTATTTGAGAGTGTTCATGTTCGTTTTTATGTTAAAATTCACGTGCGATTCGAGACTTCTATGAAAGTTAATAATTATTCTTGCCAGTGAGGCGACTTACAAAGCGTCCTCCGGGCTCGCTGAGAGAATAGGTTGAGGGCCCTGAATCGTTGACCCTGACTTGGCTTCGGAGAGTTTCGGCAGCGTTAACACGTTTGGAGTATTGTGCCCTTCTCCTTTCGGCGTGTCTGTGAGCGGGCCGGGTCTCTACGTGAGTGGCTTTTGTCCTCGGCATCAACAAAGCTCCGTTTTGTCACCCTTCGTTCTTTGAACTTCCGGCGCGTCTCTCTCTCTCTCTCTTTCTCTTTCGCCCTCTCTTGGTGACCACGCGACTCTGTCACGCTTGTCACAGCCTCCGACCCCCACCTTCCAGACTCGATTCAATCCGATTCGATGATTGCTGGTACGTATTACACCGAGACCGAAAGTTCCTTTGAGCCTCTCCTTGCGGTCGAGTGTGAATCACTTGTCTTCGAGTAGCTCGTTCTGTCGTTGAATGGGAGAACAGCAACAGCATATCAACGTGGACGCCCTATTCATGGTTTGTCCAATGGCGATTGCTATACAGGCGGTTTCAAACACAGATATACATATACCGTTCCTCCAATTTAATGTACAGTTCGATTATACACTGTTCCTTCAATTTTAATATTCCTTAATCCCTTACGATTTATTTTACGGTTTCAGTGATTAGAACTTTTCTGTAGATCGTAATTTTCTAAAAAAGGAGAAAATTGATACAAATTCTATGCCTATATGTTCTCGGATAGCTGTATATTAACAAAACCAAAATTTTATTTCGGTTTAAAGGAAATTATTAAGATACGTTTTTACCAGAGTCTGTTTAGAATCTCCATCGCGAGTCAGACACGACATTGTAAGGCAAGGGGTTAATCTACAGGACGATTACCAATTATCTTTCTATTTTCCAGAATGAAATATCTCGTAAACACAATAATCAAACGGGAATAAGAACGCTTCACGAACAGCAACCTTGTAGCTCTAAATAAACAGTAGCAGCATACATAACTTTGATACACTGCGTCCACAGCAATTAAAAAATAACGACTTCGAAGAAACCGCATCACGCGCTACACACTCAGATAAACATCAGTGCAGATTCCAACAACAACATCAAAGAGTACATTCAATGGACATATCGATTAACATCCGCGTTAAAAATTATTATCCGCATTATCCGCGAAACTCCGTCGGAACCACAACCTCCGTCTCGAGGCCACAAAAATATTTTCTGGGACGCATACGGAACCGAGATACATAAACGATAAAAATAAACGATTTCCAGATGAAAAATGTAATTTCGTGGCCCTCGGGTTGTATCCCATAATGCTATCTAAACTGTACGGTCAAGAAAGTGCTGACGATTAGATCACCGCGCGGATTTATCTAACAAGCTCGGGAAAATTGTTGCCCCGAGCGTTGCGAAACTATTTAGCGGAATGGCTGCTATCTGGTCGTCGACGAGGCTCTCTATCGTTCCTCTTTGCTGCACGCAGGTTTCCCGATACCTCCAGCCAATAATTACAGATCTGATTTTCATAGTAAACGTTGCTCCTCGAGGCTGATCGTGATTCACTTCCTACAGCTCGTGTTTCTGCAGAATCGTCTGTAAACAATTCGATGGAGGAACGAGGAAACGTGTAGACACATTTTTAGATTTTTTATCTGTTGCCCGATACGCTCAGAATTTTACGTGTTGTACATTTATTGTAAATTATTCAATAAAATTGAATTATCCGACTTAAAAATAAATTGAGTATGCGAAAGAGCCGGCAGAAAATCGAACTTTCTTTCGTTTGCAATTGGAGGAAAGAGCCCGGGACCGGCATACAAATTTCAGCCGCAATCAGAGTCACGATTGCTAGCGGAACCATGTTCCCGGAATCTAATTCGAGAAATCGATGGTCGACGTCGCGATGCACAGCCAGGTTCGTCGTCGTGTGTCTGGGTTCACGGTTGGAATATTCCAACGCGGGTTTCTCCCGGATCGAATGGCGGTTCGAGAGTTAGGTTCACGAGTCGATGTTCACGAGCAAGTGCACCGGTCGTTGGTTGATAGTCGGATGTATTTCCATGTCTATCGATCGACCGAGGCTCCCCTGTAATCCGGTGTTAAGCTTTTTATAGGCTGACGCGGAGTGATAGAGGCGATGCCAGTTTGTACACACGTCGGTTTCGGTACCCTTCTTAGTATCGACGGATCACTACGCCTTCGCGACGAGGCTAAACGGGGCTAAACGAGGATTTTCTCGGATAGGTTTCGTGAAATCGAAGGATAGTCGCTGGATCAACAAACGTAATACACGGTCGACGCAACGGTAACCTAATAAACCCGTGGCTCTGCGAGCTTGCAAGCCTTGCATCGCATTTTCCAGCCCACGTACGATCCTCAGATGTACAGTCGGTCTCATAATTGATGGATAGCACACGCCCATTAACCCTCCGTGGACAACCAGGGTCGTGTATGTCCCGAGCGAAATTTTACTCCAGAACTTATTTTTTCCCCATTGATCATTTAAACATTCGATGTGTGAGTATAACTTTAAATAGGGAAGCATATAAAATGAATTTACTTTGATTGTTAATTCGAAATTAACCCTTTAGCTATATATTCACAAATGTGTCTGTCTAAACGCAAAACAAGAAAAAAGTTTTACAAATCTCGATAAAATAGATAAAAGTCAATAAGCGACCCCTGTTCCCGGCATAATTCATCAAATCGCTTATTGACGACGGCCGTATCTCACGAAAGTTTCGTACCGTCGTCTATTGACGACTAAACTAGTTAAAGGATTAAAGATCTTATAGTATTTATATATATATTTTATAGTAGCAATTAATAAAGCGTGACGTCGACATTGGAGAAATATAAGACATAAGCTGAATTACCACTATCTGTAGGTCGGTGAATCATAGTTTCAAAGTTGAGAGTCGTGATTCGTTCTCAGAACAGCATTTTTTTATAAGGAAGATCGATATAAGGAAAATATGACACATACGATCTCACTTGCAACAGAATTAAATATTTCGATAAAGATCTATCAACAGCTTTGTAGGTCACAGTTTCATGTGAAATCTTGATCTGCGTTTATAATTGACGTTTTCTAATCAAGAAATCTAAATGGGCTTGAATTGAGCGGATCTCATAATTCTGTGTAATTTACGGAATCAGTTAGGGTGAGTTGGGGCGAGCCAGTTATGCGAGCCATTATAGGATAAGTTAGCAAAGCTGTTCCGAAGTTAGACCAAAGTTTGCTAATATACTCCAGCGGAAATACAAGGAAAATATGTACACAAAGTCGTTGGTTATTTTTGTGTGATTGATTGAATCATGATTGATCCATATTTGCGTTAAACGACATTCCCAGATATTTTTACAACATGGAAACGTTAAAGAATAGGATTATCCTTGTTTTTCTTTCTCTTTGTAAATGGATTTGTGCTTATTTAGCCGGGATAAATAAATTGGCTTCACTCGGGATTAGCACAGCTGTTTTTTTCTCGTATTGGTGTTAATCGAATTGTTTCTTTTTCTGCTTTCTTAATCAAACGTCCGCTTATTCGATCTTTTCATCTTCAACCGTATTATTCCTCTCTGTACTTAAAATTAGATCCGGAAGAATTAATAGTCCATTCTCTGTGCGCATTCGTTCTCCGCCCGATATGCATGATCACTGGTTGTTTGCCGGGGAGTTATAGTTACCATTGACCTTCTTTACGCAAATGGGTTTCCTTGAAGTGTTTCTTGCCTCGCATATAAAAGAAAATTACAATTATTGTAACATTACGTTTGTCATACATGTTCACATTTCTTCGTGTTTAATACCCTTGAGCTCCGTAAGGGTGGTTATAAGCTCCTGGCATTATTGAACTTTATTACCGAGAAAAGATTGTCATATTCACGTAGCGAGCGGCTTACGAAGTTCACAAGTCATCAGTGACATCACTGAGTATCGCAAAGCGTTGGTCATTTTACATACAAAATATTGTAATTTGATTGAATGAAATAGATGTTTATGCCTTGCACATTAAAAATTGGAAAAAATTAAAACAAGACCTCCGTCTACCCGATGGATCGCTTAAAATGCTAAGTGATTCGTTAAATCATTTCCTGAAGCAACCAACAGGTCTTCGCTGACCGATTCTGCGCAACCGCCTAAAATCGCTGATTTAATTCTGATTTACGGAATTGCGCCGGTGAATGGAAAGTTTGCGAATGTCGAGGGATTCGCTGGATTTTTATTCACCCAGAGAGGCCTCCGGGGAACAATGGCGAGTTGACGTGTTCCTCGGAGCCGTCTCCAAGGACGAGGGAGTACGAGGACCTTAAGTCACGCTCGGGTTCTCTCTGCGAGCCTCTAATTGCCGGTTCGTTCCGGAGCGTAAGCCCGCCTTTTTCCACAGAGAGCAGAGTTTACCCGCTTGTACAGTCTCTCGAGCCTCCATCCGCGAGCCGGTGCGGCCCCGCGATCGTTGAAAAACGCGGCTAGTTTTCCGCGGCGAATGTTGTTTCAGGTTTCTGTTACGATCCTTATAAACGTCCGTAACGACCGTGCATTCTGCCCGTCGAATTGCACCTGGCTCTCGCGCCGCGGATACCTTCTCTCGCCGCTATCCGAACGCCTGCGCTCCGAAAAAACGAAAGAGAGAGTGCCGTAGGATGTTACAGGCTTGGCCAGTGCCGGACCGAGGCCTCTAGAGACCCTTACACTTCGAAGATTTCGGGGTTCCATCGATTCGGCGCAATGTGTCATTTCTAGCAGATTTTATCCAACAGAATTTCTGTACACTTCCGCTACTGTATTGTACGATAATTGCAAATATCAATTTTCTTGAACTTGATTAGAACATTCGAATTATCTAGTCTTAAATTGCGTATTTAATGGTATCCTAGAATTTTAGAAATATCCTAGTACGATGACTAGACTGCGGATCTTTATAGAAAATAAAAAATGTTCGTATTGATTGCGGCACACAGGAGCCAATTAAAACTTGTGTTCTTCTTTCAATTTTCCGATTAAGTTGAAACTAATACCTTGATGTCTTCAAATATTTTTGACACGTCGACTGTTTCAAATTGTACGTGCCCATTTTTGTCGTGAACGCATAAAATCCGCAGTGTAATGGTGACTTTTGAAACCATGGAAGTATTTGAAAGAGGGATTGGAAATCTGCTGCGTGCAGCATCGCTATCGCCGCAGATCGGGACGTGCCATTTACCAGGACAGGACATTTATCGACCAGCTCGGAGTATCGCGGCGAGATTAGCAAACTATCATCGTCTCGGCGAGCATATAGACCGAGACGGGTCTGGGGTAAAATTAGAAACGCTGGCAGCGCCGATTATGTCCTCAAAAATCGGTCCATGGGAATAAATTCGAGGGGCCTGCCCGAGGGAACGGGGTACCGCTAAAAATAGTGTTCCCACTTGGACACACTTCTCTCTGCTTTTATTTCGACCGCTAAAATCGCCGTCGCGGACTTATCTCCGGATAAGTTACCTGCGCTGTTAAGCTATGTCCACACCGAAGGAACCTCTTGTTGTCTTCTTCCAAGATACACCTCAACTAAAACTTGCTCGATGCTGTTTCGGTGTGGAGGTAGCTGCAGCAACGCTGCCAACGAGGATCATAATGTCCCCTTGAGTACCATCGTCGGATTCCAGACGACCCGGTCCCGTTCTAAAATCGACGCGGCGGATAAAAAGAAAAGACGGCGCGAGAGCGAAGAAACGCCTCGCGTAATTGTCGACGGCTATTGTCCCCGGCATGCAACATTTGCCAGAGTGCAACGACAGTGCAACAGCTGCGCACAATGCACCAAGCTCCTATCCGCGATCGATGGGACCGCGAGAGACCGAGGGCTTTTGTGCGAGGATAATCATCATCGCCGCGAACCACCAATCCGCCCCGCGAATTTACATTGTGCGCGCGCGGCAACATTGTTGCGAACCCGCGATACCAGCCGACAATTCGCGTGCTAGCAACCGGACGGCAAACTTGTTAGACGCGGAGTTCTCGGCGACGAATTAACCCCTTTACCTGCATTTTCGTGCACTGGGTCGATTTCACACAAATGTAGCTCGACCCTCTGCTATTATAATTTCCCTTGCTGGGATGTTAATGAAGTAAATTCATTTCTCCATTTCGTCTATGCGTGAATTGAATATAATAAATTTCTTCTACGTTAGATCAATAAGACGAATTCCTTCCAGGTTATAAAAAATGCAATCATTAAAATTCTCAAAACAAGATGAAAGTAGATAATTTATGAACGTCATTGTACAGTAACATGAAGTTCACACTCTCGTTTCCATACGCTCGGAAACAACACACAGTTAATTGTAAGAAAATAGTTTTTGCAGACAAGTCTGTGTTCGCTCGTTAAGTTGCTTGCGCACATGTTATTTAGATATTTGTGCGTTTTCTTGTTGCGAGTGTGGTATCTGGAGCGTGGATCATTAGCGATTCCCTCGGGTGCTTCTGAATATTTAATTGTCGAAGGAGGAATCGGAGAAACCCATTTAAACACGATGATTCTCTCGTCGATCTAAAATTAAACAGCCTTAACCGAGACCTTACAGTCCACTTAAGGGTTAAACTCACGGCTATCATCAACTCAGAAACTTCCTCAAGGAAGACTGCAGTAAAAACATGAATTGCATCGTATTAAAATTATATTTCCTGCACAACCGTAAAACAAACTAACCACAGTAAACAGGAATAAAATTCAATTAAAATCTGTACTCACCCTCGAAGAGTTTCCAGCGCCATAAAAACACAAGAATTGCTTATGAAAAGGTCTCCAGACATGAGAAAATATTATTCCATGCACTGCTGCACCGTTTTACACACCCTCCTACTTTCCGAGGCTTCTCGCAGAAGGAAGTTTAGCGGGTCGGGAGCGGTCACGGGTTCGCGTAATTAAAGCAGCTGGATCGTCAATTAAGGATCTAAGATCAGGCACGGGTCTCTGGTTCGCATACGGGGATAAGGATCTATCCTCCCCGTTGCTCCCGCAAGAGTGTTTATCGTTCCAGAGTGATATTACCGGGCGCCGGAAACGAGCCGTGCGAGATGCAAGCCGGCCGTGTTTATTTGTCGTGAAATCTATTCGCGTGCGCGCGAACCAGGGCTTCTAGACGCTTTTGTGCATCTCCTTTTGTACCCTCTCCGTACTCTCTCACCCCCTTTTCTCCGTGCCCGTGGAAACGAGGATCGGCGCCGAGTTTTCTCGTTTCCGCGGAGCGTTGAAAAGGGAGACGTCGAACGCGCGCGCTTAGAAACGCTTGAAAATGTTCGAGGAAGCCACGCGCGCCCTGCTTGAAACTGTGAGTGCACTTTCCGAAACGGTTCGAGTGTCGTATAGTTACGGGACGCTTTATCCGACGACATGACAGTGTGCACATCGCGCGCCGCAATCCTTAGGATTTTCTGGATTTGCAGAAACACGCACACGTTCTTTGTTATGTACGGTAATGCCTCGATATATGTGAACACTTCGGGACAGAAATGTCGCTTGTGTACAGATACTGTTTCTTCATGTCTTGCTAGAAGATAGAACACGACGGGGAGTAAAAAAGTCTTCTCATTCTTGATTTCTATGAAACATTCACCGAGATATTTGTGATATTTTTCTGATTATCCGAATCAGTGGAACATGTTGAATTTTTGTTACTATCGATTTGTCCAAAGTATCGTCTGCCTCAGAGTATTTTCAGACTTTTCAAAGTAGTATGAATTTGATTAGGGAGAGTCTTCTTCTATATCTCAGATTGTTATAAAATGTTCACCGAAATATTTCTGACATATTTCTGATTATCCAAATCAGTGGAATTTTTGTTGCGCGACTATTTAATCATTTGTCCAAGTGCCACAAGAGCCACAGAGTATTTTCAGACTTTTCGAAGCAGTGTGAAATTGATTAGTGAGAAAATGATATTGCCGAAGGATGAGCACCTCGCGTCGATGATCGAGCGTGCAACGTGGCGAATGAGAAAGAGACACCGAACGATCAGAAGAGAACGATCGGGACGATAGCTCGAGCGAAGTTTCTAGGAGGCCTATGCGGGAAGATAAAGCGTTCCATCCGGCTAATCGCTAATCGCGAGCCGGGAGTCAATTATTTCAATAAATCTGCCGAGTGCACGGCGTCCATTGATTAGCTCGTCCCCTATTAAAGAGACGGCTGCTCGTGATAGGGGATAGCCCGTGAAATTAGCAACGTAAATCATCCCCCAGCGTTCGCGATGTTTTCTTCGGTCATTAAGCGTCGGTGATCGTCGTCGACGCCGATCCACTCGAAAGACCTTTCGTTGTCTTACTCGATGGTAACATTGTCGTTTCTTTTTCTAATTTGCAGCCCACGTGGCGCTTATGGGGCGAAGAAAGGGGCGATGGCGTCATATACACGGTGTACCTGAAGAAGGTCCGGTACCACAGGCCGACCAGGAGCCTCTCTGCATCGGTGAGTCCAATCTTATTAATCCACGTTCATCGTAAACTAGTTTCTCGAAAGAAGAGACCGAGAATGATGCGGTTGTAATAGCTAATTTAACTCGTGCCAGGCTACCAACTGGATTATGGAGATTTATGCAAACTTGCACTCGAAGAAGAAACTGAAATTGGAGGAAGTTTTCTCCTCGGCAAATTAGATGAAGCTCCGTGGAGTTTTGCTGAATTTTTCATTTTTCTGCCGAGGATGTTAATTGTTGAACTTTCTACACTGACACTGTGGTGATCCACAGTGTCATTAATATTTCAAAATTAAATAAACTTCAAATTTACCTATTAAATTTTTTACACATATAGGTCGATTAAAGACTTGCACTTTTAGAGAAATTTATTTGTGTGATCCATAAATGTCAATGATACTACAAACCATGAAACCATTCAATTTGTTGTTAAGTAGTGTTTCTTGCGTACGTTCGTTTGATGAATCATTCGCGTAAGGACAGTCCGAACTAAAGAGACATCAACCCGTCCCTATCTAATCTAACCAAGAGGTTCGGTTCGTGTCGAACTATTTGCGTAGACGCTAATTCAAACCTAACCCAGTTAAATAAAGGAAACCGAGATATCTTGTTGTACAAAGTGAACGCCTTACTTGTGCTAGCTAGCCTTGGCGCATTCGAAAGCTTGTGTTAAATAAACATATTACTATTCAATACCTCTAGCTAAAAACTTAAAAACCGGCTGCATAAACACCGGAGAAAGTCATTAATCCTAGCCATTCTCTTTCCCCATTTTCGCCTAATACAGGCCAATCAAAATATTTATTAGAATAAATTCAATGAAATGTAAATTTCTCCATAAATTCTCAAAGACGCGCGCAAGTGTCAAAACCTAAAAATGCATAGGCAGTAGAACGTGTATTGTAGATTATTTTTATCCACGAAGAAGTTAATTTACCTCGTTGTTAGTTCTAGAATGAGGCACAATGTGATGAGCTGAAATTTTCTATTTTACCAAGACTAAAATCAAGAGAATCCTTGCTTGCTTATTAAAATCATAAAAATTCTTCCACGTTAATTAGAATCATAAAGATGCTTCTGCGATAAGCTTCTAAATTTTCCAATTTCATCGTTAACGAAACCATAAAGGTGCTTTCACAAAACTGATTAAATGAATATTTCTTCGATCATTTAAATTTGTAACTTTCGTAAGAAGGTGTAAGGACAGCCTCCGATTGTTGAGCGTTGTCTAATGTTAATTTCTGGGTTCTTGTCGCAGGATTCGGATGACGAGATTTCGCACCTAGAATGGGAGACGGTGAGGGTCCGTTTCCTGAAAGCTGGCACGGTGCAGCGTCTGGTCGAGAGTTTGGCAAACGACGACGGGGAACTCGAGTCGACGTACATCAATGTCTTCTTGGCGACGTATCGCGCGTTCACAACGCCCCGAGAAGTTCTCGAGCTATTGTTAGCGAGGTACGACGCCCTCGACGAGGGATCCGGCGCCCTGACAGGTGAACAGCACCGAAAGACCCTCGTGCAGGCACTTCACGTTTGGTTGGACGCGTATCCTGGTGACTGGAAATCGCCGCCGAATCATCCTCTGCTCACCAGACTCTTGGAATTCACGCATCAACGGCTTCCTGGCTCTGAGCTCGAGCTCAAGGCAAGGCATCGGCTGCACAGGTTCCAGCGAGAGGATCAAATAGGTAAGCGGGTCAATATCGTTCGAGCATCATTCTCGAGATTCGTGAAAACCAGCCTGAATCCCTCGCCAATTTACCTGATTGCCATCCCATTCTGTGAGATTGAAGCGGAATCCTTGAGCTATGCGAACCAATTATTATTTATCAATAGGCTGCGATCCTCTAAAGTTTAATATATCAGTCTTAGGAAATGCAGTAGTACTTGTCACTCCAGCGCAATTTCCGCGGATGTTTATCAAGCCGTTATCACAATTTCGTGTTCCTCGCGCTGACTCCTCGCTCTGATTCACGCATCGATGACTCGTTTGCTGATTATGCCTTTTCCGTAGATTCCTGCATGGTGTACGACAATGGTCGCCTTCCACGAGGATCTCCAGAGCCGATCGTGGACCACTGGACAAGCTACAGCTTTCCCGAAGTGCCTCACCGGCATTTCGCCGAGCAGCTGACCCGGATGGACGCTGAAGTGTTCAAGAAGCTGGTTGCCCACCAGTGTCTCGGTGCTGTCTGGTCCAGAAGAGATCGTTCAAGGAGCCACGATGCTGCCACTGTTCTAGCAACTGTGAACCAGTTCAACGCTGTCTCGCTGAGAGTCATCTCCACGATCCTGATGGAGCCGGCGATGAAGTCTCAGGAGCGAGCCAGGATCCTGGAGACGTGGATCGATATTGCTCAAGAGCTGCGAGTGTTGAAGAACTTTAGCAGTCTGAAGGCTATAGTGTCCGGCCTGCAGAGTAATCCTGTCTATAGGCTGGAGAAATGCTGGCAGTGCATGCCCAGGGAGAAACATGAATTGTTTAGGGAGCTGGAGAGGATCTTCTCGGAGGAGAACAACGCGTGGACGCAGAGGGAGCTGCTGATCAAAGAGGGCACCGCTAAATTTGCCGATACCGCTGGAAGGAGCGACAGACACCTACAGAAGCTCTTTCAGAAGCAGAACACCCACGCCGGCGTGAGTGGACGCTTTTAATAGTCTTCTAGAACCTCGTGTTACGTTAGTAAATCCTGTGTAAGATCAGATCAATTTGATGATCAATGAGTTGAGTCAACATCTGCAAGCAATTGTAGTTGGTCGTCACTTGAATAGGATAGAGTTGGCATCATATGTTTCAGAAAAAAATGTAACAGTTAATGAAAGAAGCTCGACGATTCTTTGTTTATTTATGCTGACTTGTCTCGTTGAAAATAGAATAGCTCTCCTGTAGTAGCTTATTTCTATCCTGTAAACTTCGCACCATTCTGCTCATACTTTAGCTTCCCGACTATAAATTTTATGCTCTTGGAAAACGAGTAGCAACAGCAGCAGCTAGCTGCAATGTTGGCGAGGCGTCAAAGTCGTACATTACCCAGACACAACTGGTAGCAACCCATTAAAATTCCTCGCAGCTCGTTTCCCCATCTCGCGCGATCTTCCTCTTCTAATTTCGTAACAAACTGGAATTTACCTAACCAACGAAACTTTCTGCTGTTTAGAACATCAGCTACGGAACGATACCGTATCTGGGAACCTTCCTGACGGATCTCACGATGATAGACACTGCGATATCGGACACGATAGCCGACGGTCTGATCAACTTCGACAAGAGACGGAAGGAGTTCGAAGTGCTGGCTAGGATAAGATTGCTCCAGGGTGCGGCGAACGCGTACAACTTCAGCACGGATTCTCTCTTTGATCGTTGGTTCTATTCTGTAGTGGTGCTGGACGATCGGGAAGCCTACAAGCTCAGCTGCCAGATAGAACCGCCTCCTCCTGGCAACACTTTGAGCAACCGAGGCAAGAAGAAGCAGGTCAGTCAGGTGTCTTCCAGGCTTATTTCATTTGGAAGAAAACGGAAAATGATATCCCACCAGTCCCACTAGTCCCACTCGTTTGGACTCGTTCTCTAACCAGTATCTCGTCTTTCAGGCCCACCAGGGACACCGCAAAAACGACTCGATCGCCTCAACATCTAGCTCGAGCAGCTCCCAGTTCTACTGCGACCTGGATTCTTTACCCAGCTCGCCGCACAACTCTCTCGACCGTCGCACGTCGCCGTCCCAGATGTCCAGCTCGTCTTCGAGCTCGTCATTGCCCTCTTTGGACGTGTCTCTAAGCTCTGGGGGTGGTAACGGTGCCGTGGGCAACCAGCATAATCGCCTAGCCCCGGTGATCACTGCGAACGGGAACACACCTAACTTAGTTGGTCTGTCCAGCCCAAGCCACTCGCATAAGAGCTCGCCGGATTTCTATATCATCAAAGTGACGATGGAGAGCGACAACGTGGAGACGGATGGTGTGGTACTGTACAAGTCCATCATGTTGTCGAACAACGAGAGGACGCCTCAAGTAATCCGTAACGCGATGCTCAAGTTGGGGATCGAGGGCAGCCCGGACCAGTACACCCTCGCCCAGGTGCTGCCGGACAGGGAGATGGTCTTGCCTAACTCCGCGAACGTTTACTATGCCGTGAACACCGCGCACAACTTGAATTTCATTTTGAGACCTAGAAGAGAGCCTAACGACATCGCCACGGACAGTCCCAAGAGCAAGACCAGCCACAGCCACAAGCGGTAGTGCTAGAGTACTCTTCAAGACTAAGGACAGAGAATCTCGACACGTCACAGCGTGGTGCGTTTCATCATATGGGCGTTCTTCTTCATAACCATGACAGTACGGACGTCTTGTTCTTTTCTTTTCGTTGTTTCTCTAGCGATAAACACGTCGGCGTATATTGGCTCTCTTCAGGCTCACCGAGGAGGATCGCCGATCGATGTATTAGGGCTTTTACTATCCGGATATTTAGATATCGCACTTCTCAATCCGGATGTCGAGATATACCGAATAGATTGCGGATCTATGCAAAATAAAAACTTTCCAAGTCAATTGTATGGAACAGAAGTTAATTGGAGATGTACTGGTTCTATCGATAATTTCAATGAGTCGAGGCTAATGTAATAACATGCTTACATACGTTTACTGACTTCATAGTTTTGTATTTTTCTTATTCATTTCATAAATGCATAAGATCCTCAGTCGCATAAGTAAGAGCCCTAAATCTATACATCTTCTGTCTGTTCTTTTCCTCGTTCTTTTTCTACTCACCGGTTGCACACGCTCGCGTCTACGCAACGTTACCCGCCCACACACGGTACTACTCGATATTCGGCATGTTTATTATTACGATTACGCGGGCTAATTTAGCGAACTTAGATACATATGTGTTAGCGTGAGTCATAGGTCCGTCGTCGACGCGCGAAACGAACAAAGATAAGCGATGATAAGGTAGCTGTTTAGCTTTAGTTCCGTGTGTAGTCACGTTACATTTATATATATGTATACATATACTGTGGAGATCGTGGCCCGCGGACCCGACGAGAGAGGTTCGAAGAGACACGAAGGAACTGGCTGCGGTCCGCGGGCGCCAGAGTCTATTGTGATTTTTGTACATAAGTTTAGTTCCGTAGCGCGGCTTCGAGGACGCGACCGTTCGATCGATCGGCCGGACCACAAGTGGACCCGAACGAAAATTGTCAATTATTCAAGTTTATCTGACGTCGCGGAAAAAAATACAAGTGCGAGGAAAGCAAACACGGAAAACCGGTCGGGGGATAGAATCGTTCAAAGCGACTGTGCACACATATTCGTCCATTCCGTGATTCATTTTTCTAGCCGCGCGACCAGAGACGCGCGCGGCGCGGAGAAATTCCGTTCTGTGATATAATATTGGACATACTTCTCATTTCGGCTTTGGCATGATATAACCAGGAAAAAACCGAAATCGAGCACTCGTTTCCGGCTGGAATAAGAAAACAAGGATGGATGAGTGACGAAAGAAAAAGAAGAAGAAAAAAAAAGAAAGAAAACACGTATGGAATCTCGAATACTCGTTCTGATATCGAAGCTGGCACGCGTTAGAACGCGTACGAACGTGCGTTGATATATTTTTACAAAGGACCCGCATGCATTCGTAATGTAGGAGAAAAAAAAGGGAAGCACACAGGATTCGATTGCGGCAGGATCCAAACCCGAGGTACCCGGTTTCCTTCTCGCATCGCAGGGTTTGGATGCCTCGATGCACTAGCTTAGGCAATTTTGTACTTACCTCTACCTACCGATTTCCCCGATTTCCTCTATCCCCAATCGTCTAAGTAGCTGTATCTGTTCGTGTACACGTCAATTCCTTACCGAAGTTCGTGCAAAGTTGTGTGTAATACGAGTCGATCAAGGTGACAATAGATGGCCTACAATTTTACACGGAGTTTTCCTGGGAATGATCCTTCCTGTAATTTATTTCGAAAGATGCGTGAAAAGTGAAAACGGTCCTATACCTTCGATACCCTTAACGTTTAAGGTTAGCGACGACGTATTTATGAACTTTTTTGTTCTTGCATCTTTGTTAACCTTTTATATTTTCGGAAAATAACAGTACTATTTAAGTGTCGGAACAATCTGGTCGTGTTCTGATTGCGTACGCACGTGGAATTGCTTTGCATTCCAACCTGACCCTTGATCCTCAACAATGAGCCTTAAATACTACAGCGATCATTCTTTGTGTAAGGGTCATCTCCTGACTCGGAATTGTCGAATAGCATCCCTCAACATATAATCGGTCCACAAAAATCAATTGAATATATTGTCATAAGTAGACAGCGGATTTTATGCATTTATGACAAAAATGAGTAGGTGTAATTTAGAACAGTAAAAATATTAGAAGAATTTAATAATACTGTCATATTATTTTCCACCTATCAAACATATTAAGGAAGAAGATCAATTTCTATTTTACTCCAGATTGTTGCAAGTGAGCTAGAAAATTTTTATTTTGCATAAAGATCCGCTGTCTAGTCACTAACAAACCACCCTTGGTAAGCCTGAAAAATCTAGACCCCATTCTTTCACTGGATAAGGAATACTTTCACATAAGACGACCGTATGAAAGAAGGGTTTAGAATCATCCCCTAACTTTTCACTGCTATGCAGCCCCATAAAATTGTTCTAAAATTCTTTCCTCCTATAAGCACCACCCGTAACCTATCAACTAACACCGCTAATCCCGTCTATCAGAGCTAACCTTGCCGGCCGCGTTATCTCGAGCGAAGGGGATGATCAGATCGTTCTCGCGCGAGGTGGAAACCGCCGCCGCGTGGCCCCCGTTGATGACTTCCGGTATGCCAGCAGATCCGGCACGCGAACCTGTTGATCCAGTTCAAAGAGGGTGCAAACACCCCCGGAGAGAGTGCAGAGCGAGGGTCAGCCAGGTAGGTGCAGCGGACCTTCTCGGTGATAACCGAGGGTCAGTTTCGACCGGTGATCATTCAGTTGGAGGGGAGGAGAGAGAGAGAGACAGTGCTCTAACACTCCTCCAGTTGACGATCATTCAGTTGAAGAGAGAGAGCCAACTCCTTCGACTGACGACCACGCGATTAGGGTGAAGCTTCCTTGAGGGTAACCGCGGGGGCTAGCCACGCCAGCCTGGTATCCTGTTAAACTGGCTCAAGGTCACCCGTTTACGTCAGAAACGGCGAACTCGAGGAATTCGTACGTGCATGCCTGTAGAGGCTTAATTGAACCTGAGTAGCGATTCCTGGCCACCGTCATCCGAGACCCGGCGATCCCAAATATCTCTGGAATGATGCGACGTAGCTCGCGGGTGCTTGATTTATTCTCAACCTGGAGCAGTTGGGGCGGAACGAGTGCACCCTCGAAATCCACCCTCCTAACCGCGACATACTGTGCTAAGGTGTTTTCATTAGGGATGCTTGGAATTATCTTCGGATTCGCGTATTTCCAGAAGACCGACTGGAATTCCTGAAGACGAGCTCGAGGAGACTCGAGTTCACCCTTGCGTGGACGACTTGGTACTCTTCTCTTTGTTCGACAATTTTTTAGACTTCTAACAGTATGATACTTTTCTAATAGTCTTTTGAAGACCAAAGATTAAGATACTTTGACAATACTCACCTCCAGAAGAATATCTCAAACCGGAGTTATGATCACGAAGATATGCGCAGACATGATCTCACGACTGTTGGTCGCGCATCAGTTACCGCGTCACGGTTTTAATTTGGAGATATAACGCCATCGCGTGCCCGACCATGATCGACAGTTCCCACTGCGACGCAGAATTAAACGTCACTGCAGGTAGATGGATACGGTTGCCGCATCATGAAGTCTATAAAGCAAACATATTCTTCTCTGTTCGTCGCACTGGTTTTCTTACATTTCTGCAAATAGACATCAATATTTTACTGCCAGCGTAAAAAATCCAATAGGTAGATTGTATGTGTAATTATAGTATTATAGTATTCTAAATACAATGTTATCCTCGATACATCTTCCTACAAGAACCCTCACATCACCACCAACTCGCAGCCAACCCCCGAAGGACTAAATACCCAAGGCGTCCCATTACAGTGATCAAAGCAGGAACTGTAAAGAAAACTTCAAGCTCATCCTAGCCCGAAATGATCATATCGACTGTTCAACCCAAACAACCCTTGTTGAGCCGTACGAAGATGATAATACCTGATGATATCACCCTGAAGACAACATATTAAACAACGATACAAAATTATACAAAATCGTTTTACCTGCATCAAATTTGAACTCCAAAAAACCCACCCCCATCGAGCCCCAATCAACCCCCAGAGGACTAACTACCCTCAGCAGCCGATTCCAGTGATCAGAGCAGAAAACAATAATCAGCAAAGGGAAACAGAACCGAAAACTCGCTCCAAGCTCATTCTCACCCTCGCAGAAATCCGCGAGCTTGCGCCCTCGCTGGCTCTGCTCACTCTCTTATTCCTCGGTAGACAGCGCTGTGGTAGCTTCGGCAGCGCATCCCCCTCCCGAGTCGAGCCGCCCCTAGCCACCGATTGAACCGGTGAACTCTCGTCGAAGCAACCCCCAGCTAGGGCCTCGGTCTAGAAGAGAGAGGCAGTCGTGAGCTTGGTGCCGAGCTGGGGCGATGCTCGTGGCTCGCGTGTGCTTCGCGATCGCGCCGAGTGCTCGCCATTCCGTGTTGTTTCGCGTGTCGTTGTTCTACCCTTTCCGAGGAGAGCATCACGTTCGGTCGCCTCCGTGTTTGTGGCCGCGTTCATCCCCTTTGGTCGCACCCTCGTCTCCGTCGTCGTGGTCGTGGTTGTGGTCGTCGTCGACGCACCGGACGCTGGCAGAACGGGCTCCGTCGGTGCAACGACCGTGCGACGATCGGACGGCCGCACGTGAGCACCTGCGATCCGCTGCGAGATGAGAAACGTGAGTCCATCTCACACCCTCACCTCTGAGAGTTCGCGAGAGTCTGCGAGGACCGAGTCTGTCTGGCAAGGACACTCGCACCGAGCGAAAGAGGCCGCGCGCGGATTCGCGGGTGGCGCGAGATGGCAGACGTTCGCCAACCCTCGCGAAATTCGAAACGAAACCAGCAGAGACTCTGTGAACAAGCCCCTCTCGACCCGGCTGAGGTTTCTAGGCTTTCGACGTGGCGAGGCCGCGTTGTCGGGTTTCGGTTTGCCGGCGGATCAAGGACTACCCGACTGCGGTCGACTCGTTCCTCTTCACCCTCCACGGATTCCCTATCTTTCTCTCTCCCCCGTTCTTCTTCTCCGTCTCTCTCTCTCTCTCTCTCTCTCTCTCTCTCTCTCACCCTCTCTCTCGAGCTCTTTCTCTAGAGGCCTTGATCCCTGCCAAACTGAACCCTGCCTGTCCCCCTCGGTGCACACTCCTTCAAGGATTGTTGATGCAAAGTTTCCGGGAATCGCCAAACGGGACGACTCTTCTGTCCTTGATCGATGCTGTTGATGATGTACAGTCCCGAGTCCTTGGAGGAGCACAGATCGTTCAGTGCACGGGTTCCTGGGGTTGCGGCCTTGATCGCTGAGGGCTTATCGATGACCCGAGTTTTCGGTGGCTTGTGCATGAGATTTAAGTTCGTTGGAATTTGTTCAGGATTCTTTGAGATCGTTTGGAATTATGTTGGAGGTGTATGATTTTTATTCTTGAAAGTGAACTTCCACCTTTCTAACGATCTTCAACTATTCAGCTATCAATCAAGTGTTCCGTGAGTGAACTAGATCTGAGCCATGTATTTTATTGCAATCTAAGAACCTGAACGATTTTGAAAGTGGTTATTGCCTCAATTTGTCTGCCTCCGATCATCAAATCGTTTAACAATCCTTTGAAGCACTCTTTTCTGTGCTTCCAATTTCCTCTGGGTCTACGAAATCGCAAGTGTTTCTCAGGATTTCATTTCACTCTAATGAAATAGATAGTCATCAGTAATCCAGTATTAAATGATAGTCATCAGACTCTCAAGTGTTAAGATTCACCAGTGTATGTTAATTCGTTCGTACCATAAGATGGTCAAACCAAGGTGTTAAGTTTTCTTTGAAATAATTGGGATTTAGATCGTTGTGAAGGATGGTAGCCTTGACAGTGAAGAAGCTGCCTATAGTGATCTTCAACTACTCCCCACATTCAAAATTAAACTTTGACCTTTTATTTAAACTTGGTCTTCGCCTTGAAAGTGAAGATCCTGCTTAGAGTGATCTTCAACTACCCCCTACCTTAAAAATTAGTCTTTTACTTTTTTCTTAGAGTTATTCTTGACTTGAAAGTGTGAAGATCTTGCTTATAAAGATCTTCAGCTATCCACTCACTTGAAAACCAGCTCTTTTTTTTACTGAAAATTAAAACGTTCACTTGAAAGTGACCACCCTGATTATAATGATCTTCAACTACCCCCACCTTGAAAATTAGCCCTTGATTTTTCACTTACACTTACACGTTGATTTTCAACTTCTAACTCAGAATTTTTTACTGAAAATTAAAACTTTTACTTGAAAGTGACCCTGAAAATTAGCCCTTGATTTTCACTTGTACTTCGACTTTCAACTTTTAATTTAGACTTAGACCTCTGCCTTAGACTCAGCCTTAGACTTTGACCGGTTTCCGAACCTGTTTCACGCATTTCATCGTAATCGAGAGTCTTCCACCGCTTCAGGACTGATTATTGTATCGCTTTGTCCGCGTCCTTCCATCAAGAATCGTTCAGCGCTCCTTTGAAGCGCTCCTCCACGCTTCCATCATTCCTTTGAACCCCTGTCCACGAAATTGCAAGTGTTTTCCAGGGTTCAGCTCCGCTCTAATTAACTAGATACTCGTCAGAGTTTCAGCAACGTCTCGAGTGTTAAGACTCGGCCAGTGTTTGTTGATTCGTTCGGACGATAAGTTGAGTCAAACTGTTGGACGCAAGTGCCATTCAATTCCGCGCCGTTCGCTCTCGAAACCGCTACTTCATCTTCTCGGGACCTTTGCCGAATGATTGCAACGGATATCTGTTTCGTCGACGTAGTTGCGAAACGATCGTGTCGAACCATTGTCCGCTGATCATATGAAAAATTGCATATTGTTGTCGTCGTTGTGAAATCAATAACCTCGTGAACGGTTTAAAAATATTTATGAAAGAGCCGCTGCTTCCAGAAGAGTGTTGGTGCACGCCAGAAGTGTCCTGTAAACGTTACAGCGTACACGGTGACTTACAAATCTCGCGATCTGTTGGAATTATTGTTCGAGAGGATCTACGGTCGATCATCGCAATTTTTATTTGTTTGCGAGGCTGAATGTGTAGTTTACAAGACGTGTGCAGAATATTGAAATGATCTTAACGTCGAAATATTTGCTTGCGTCATTCCGCTTGAAACGTACACGATTATCTGCAAAACAGAAATTTGTTTTTATGGAAAATGTGGCCACGATGACCACTTATTCCACAATATTTTCATCGTTCCATCACAGGACATCCTCGATCAATTGAGCTTCGAGAAATTCGCTGAACAATATCCACTCCCGACCTTCAGCAATTTCATAGCATTTCTTCAGGATCACTGCCCATTCGATACGTGGCCCAGTATCATTACAGTGACCTGACATCGAAAACCTTTCACTTAAACATTCACCCCCTAACCCAATTCTTTCGAGTCTGAGGAAAACGTGTACAACGTGTGAAGTGGTTATAAAAATTATGCGACTTTATTAGCGTTTAAATAAATAGTACTGATGAGTCATTTGAGAGTAGCGCTTCTGTATAGATGTCCCAAAAAACCGCTAATTACTCCAACCTATTAAATTTTAATCTCGCTGGTTACACTTTTAATCGGTGTAAAACCGGTGCAAGTTCCTTCCAGTTCCTGGAGAAAACCACCCCCTCGCCGCGTTCCCACCCCCGTCGGGCTGCTTCCTCGGAATTTTCTCGTTCGTTTCCATCCCCCGTCTTTGTCTTCGTCTAGGCCACTTGCCTGGCCACGAGTTACTCGGCCCAAAGTCAAGTGGATATCAACCTTCACCCCTCGCGTTCCACCCCCGGCCGGTTTTTTATATTCCGCGCGTTCATCACGTACCAGCCTCTGCACCTACATGTTCTTTTTATCCGGTCTTCTTCCACACTTTCTCCTCTTTTTAACCCTCTCTTTCACCATCTCTCGTAATCCGTCTCCATTTTATAATTCACCTCCTCATTTCCATCCACTTCTTAATTAACTCGAAGACAATATATCATCTCGTTTTTGTACAGACTGTCTCAGGCTAAAATGTTATCAATGCCAGTAGTCTTGAAAAAGTTCTCATTGTTTTAATTGTCATTGTCTCCTGCAAATATTTTTCTGAGGCATAAATGCATGTAATAAAGGGGGTGAAACTGAATGAATCGTTGTCAGTAGACAACACAGGTAGAACCAGCAAGTTCGACCATTTTTCCATCCAGTACTCCGCTAATTTCTTGTTTGTCTCAATTTCCCTTGCCTTTGGCTCGGTCTGCTGCACTTCGACCGTACTTCGTCGGAGAGCTTCGTTTTCTTTTGTCCCATTCTTTGACATTTTCTAGGATCCGTTTTCTACGTCGAGAAGTTCCAACTTTACTTTCTTATATTTCGTTATCATCCATTTGTACCCATCATTTTGCCTTCCCTCGCGTTTTGTCCATCCTTCTTTCGAGCGTCCCCGGGCTCTTTTGTCTCGGTGGATTCTTTTTTTTTTCACTCCCTGCTCGGACTCGGTTCCATTTTTTATTTGTACATATTGTTTCTACTTGCACAACTCGCGCTCCTTTTTCTACCCCCGAGCACCACGCTCTCTCGTCCCTCTCTCTCTCTTTCTCTCCCCATTATTTTCTCTTAATGTTACGCCCACACTCCACTCCACTTTCCTACCGACTTTTTATTCGTTTTACTTTGGCACTTTTCCTACATCTTTTCACCCCTTCCTCCACCGCGCCGCCGCTATTTTTTTTTACCTCGATCGAGCCTCGAGCTTGTTTCATTTTTACGCGAGACTCGCCCATTGTTTCCGCTATCCCTTTCATTCGTCCATTTAGCTTACCCACTTTTTCCCGTAGCCCTCTCTCGCCGGATATTCCGTCGACGTTTTCCTGTTCATTTTCTTGCAAAGCTGTTTCTTATTGTGATTGATGAACCCCTTCCTGATTGTACACTTCCTTTAACCGATCGCGATCGCGGATCTATTATTCATTTCCTCTCCCGATTTTCTTCTCGTCCGGATCTTTTCTTCTCAATCAGTTCCAATTTTTTCAATCACTGTTCGCTGCAGAGTCGACAATACAGATTCAATAGTAATAGCAAACAGACTCGTCGCACGAATTCGTCTTAACATCAGCTATAACATTATGAAATTAAAAATGCATGTTAATATTAGAAAAATCACAATGATTCCCATTTTTCAAAATGATAAATTGTAAGAATGTGTTTGTAAGAATGTTTATACCACCGTGTGGATGACTGTTATATACGTTTTATCGATTCATGCGTTGCGTTAAGGTTTTGTTAACAAAAGTGCGTTGCGTTATAGTTTGCGAGCCTCCTTGCAAATTCAGAAGTTTGTAGATGTTTAAATACTGTTCAACTTTTGTTCGAAACATCTCAAATTGACACAAGAGATGGATGAGGGTGAAGAACGCAAAGCGTGCTGTAAAATCTCTTGACTTTCGATGAAGTAGAGGGGTGTGTGAATAAAAAAGAAGATATTCTTTTTCCCTATTCTTCAGATTTACGCAAAATTTTTGTGCGTCGTATGGAAGTATACAATTTGAATGAAATCATGCTTTTCCATTTTTAACAATACGCCCCCGAAGAGATTGAAGAATGGTTCACAAAAACTGTGCGGAGTGAATAAGGGTTGCGGCTCGGCCAGTTAGCTCCCATCAATTTGTAGGTCCGGGGGCCGTTTTTATCGGCATTCGTCACCTTGTTTCCCCTGCGTCGATCATTTTGTCCCCGTCCTGCTGACAGCGCCGGTTTTCCCGGGTGTACAGGAAATATTTCTTCGCTTTTATTATTAGCCTCCACCCCCAAGCCACCCGTTTCACACAACGCCCTTCTGACCACGTACTCGTATCCCGTATCGCGTATTCTCTCTCGATACGGTGCAGCTCTCGATCGATCTATCGAGTCGACCTTACAGGACGACGAGGCTACGCTCGGTCCAACGAATTCCGTTTTAATGAATTTTCCACCGGCGATTTTCTGGGCGAAGCTGGCTCGTTCGCCTGCTAATTATTGGCTGACAGTGTCGCGTGCGAAGACGGGCACCGCGGCTGGCAGATACGTCACTGAAAGTGAAAAGCTTGGACAGGCTTATTTTAGGCTGGAACCGAAATTTGACACGTTGTTAAATATTCTTGGCGGAATTTCCGGAGAGCGGGGCCACTATACGGGGTATTTTATTTTAGGGGTAGTTTAGAATCGTGAAATTGGCAATCATTATTACCAAGATATTTCATTCATAAGATAGTTCATTCATAAGAAAAGTGACACAACTCGAAATATATTTCTAAAACCAGTATAATAATAAATATATACATTGTGGTGTACTTTATAACTAGACTACGGATCTTCATATATTTAAGGCATATGAACGTTTTCTAAAAATGCTAGAATATAAAAGTCGATAGAATTTAATACAATGTTTATTTATTTTGAATTTACAAAGGTTGTTCCCACTAAAGATAGGATTTCATTTGATTCCACTTTCTTAAAATTTGTTTATTTATAACTAATGTACAAGACAATTAACCCAGTATCTAAGTAACAACAAATTATTTTACATTTCTAAGTTGATTAAAAAAAAAATTGGCAATTTTAAAGTTTCCTTTTTCTGACTTATGTCACTTCTTCTCCGAATGAACGACATATTCAAATCTTCGATTCTGTATTCATTTTAAATCAACAGTGAAGCTCTCATAAAATAATTGATAGATTTTTATGCATATTAAAAATTGTCTAAGTCAAGTGCAAATAATAAAATCCGCAATCCAATTATTCAATAACAAAAATCTTATCAGGAGCAGATTAGGGCTGTCTCAATAAGAGGGTGCTGGAGGCTACTAAAAAATATGTTTATTTACAAGGGCAGCCTCATTGAATAGAAATCTAGGCGACATCGAGATCTACATTGTAGCCAGCGCGATCCAGCGCGTGTTTTGCAATAAAGTTCCACTTAACACTGAAAGTTCCAACGCGCGCCAGTAATGCATGCGGTTTTACAATACGATACCACCGTAGTTTCAAGTTAGTTGGTCACCACTCATTCGCAGTTGTTTGTTGAGAGTTACCACAATGGAGGGTCAGCCAGGTCGTAGGATTAATAGTGTTGTATTATCGTTAATATTAATTCAACACATGTTCCATGCCGCTAGTGCACTTAAACCTTGTTTCGTGCGACGAATCAGTCAAACATTGCGTATAGATGTAGCATACCATAAAATACGGAATACAATCCGACCGATCAAAGTTTCATCCTCCTCCTCTTTACTCTCGAAATGAATTTTGCAGTTGCACTGAATCATCGTGCGCCGAACGTTGCATTTTTAATTTCAATCTCATTCTTTCTGAACGTTTGAACAATGTTTATTACTCGGTATATAATCGTTCACGTTTCACCAAAATGTAAGAGAGATTTTATGCTATGACTAAAATCGGAATTGTTGAAGTATGCTTTCTTCAAAATTGTTTCATCCACCTCCTCTTCGTTCTCGAAATGAATTTTGCAGTTGCACTGGATCACGAAAGTTACACAATATAAGAGTGATTTTATAATATGACAAAATTTTTGGAATTGTTGAAGTCACCTCTAAATTTCAAAATTGTATTCAGAGCCGTAAAAACTCTTTTTCGAATTGCAGCGACGGCCGACTCGGTTTACGCCGCAAAAAATTATGCACACCGACGGAAGTCGTAAAAAGAATGCAGCGCAAGATGCGGCCATATTCTTGCCAGTTATCTGTTTTAATTAATCTTGAGCAATCACGGAGCAATTTCACTGTTGAAACAAGCAAACAGCTGCTAAAACCAACCGGTCCGGTTTTAGTGTAACGCAAAAATAGTGATCGCTTTTAATCTGCAAATCCGCGGGTACGTGTTCAAACATACCGACCCGCGAAACCGCTGTCCGCAACAATAAAAAAATTTGATATAATCCGCGACAAACATAGTACAAACACGGAGCCGACCATTTATATTTCATTGGCCAAATAAATATCGCGGCAACTCTTGTAAATAACAATTCCTTATGCTGAACTGCTAAATCCCGATTTGTCAGCGATTCTTTTTCTGGTTAGAATGTGAAAGTAATTTCAGATTATTCAGCCTGATGAACATATAAACGAGACGACTACGGGGCTAATTTAAATTGCAAACCAGCTTAGGCGGTCAAAGCGGATTTTCGGACTTTGTTTGGGGCCGCGGCGCGGCGGCGGCTATGAATCCCCAAACCCCGGAGTCACAACGTTCTCTACCTCGTCCTGCTGTCTTGATCCCTCACAGACGCGGCCGAATAAAAGTTACCTGAAATTGCTTTCGACGTTGATCGCGTCGCTATTACGTATTCATGATCCCCGGCATAAAATATTACGGATTTCGTCGTCGCGGACGCCTACGGATCCGCAAATCAGTACTTTCTTGTCGTAAATCCGCCGTGATCGCCGCCAATGTATTAATAACGCATTTTTATAATGTCACCGGCTTGTAATAAGACGCCAGATACGATCTAACGACGTCTTGGGAACGGATCATCGCAATTTACGGTTTTGTTCGGCAATATCGCGTTCTTACGCCAATTTCTCCGGAGGCCATCTTGTTTCGCCGCGTTATCTCAGCGTTTACCATCTTCACTACTGGCCTACGATCGGTTTATCTTTTTTTTGCAATTTTACTGTGCGATGAATTGGAGAAATCAATATTGTCAGTCGTACAAATTTTATAAATGTCACTATTTATTTGATTATTATAATTAGGCTGCGGAGGTTCATGCAATTTTCAATTTTTGTAGACACATTTTAAGACGGTGGTGCCAAATAAAGTTCTATTTTCATTGATAATATATCATTTGCAGGTACGAAGTAAATAAAAATCATACTAAATTCTGTCGAATACGATGCTCCAGCATATTTCGAAAATTTTTATAATATATTATTTAACACTGAATCTCTTCCACCGCCGGTCGGATGACCGGTTTCTGGTTTTTTATTTTACAACTACTGATTATGAAATGATTATACACATTTTTGTATCCAAGCACATATTGACCCTTAGCATTCGAGTGATCACAATTATTAAATATGTTCGTATCTAATCAATTACTAAACGTTTAAGTATTGCACGAGGTATTTCATATCCTTGAAATGAACAAAATCATATCGAGTGAAATTATTCTAGGTGGGAATAAATGTTTAATTTTCGAGTTAAAATAACAGCAAAGGGTTAAATTAAAAAAGTCACAGAGAATCTATATGTATAAATTCTATAATGTGATTTTTATAATGCAACACATGCCAGTCATTTTTAGAGCTCAATTTCTAATACGTAATTACTAGAATGCGGGTTGACACTGCCTCATCCCCTATTCCAGGATCAATTTGATCGACGATTGTGCAATAAGACGTATCGCGTGACAGGCGCTACAGTGATCGTCCTGCGAAGCTGCAGTCTCTTTTAAATCTCTTGCAGAGCAGTGGATCGGCTCATTTCCCGGCTCTGTCATTTCGATCACGTCCAAAAATCGTTCTGTCAGAGAGGACTCCATTCTCCGACAAATCGGGCCGCTTTAACTCGATCAGAATGCGATCGAGAGGGGGGGGGCGCGGAGACAGGCAACATTGTTGCGACGTCCGCAATTGGTGGCGGAGGGGTGGCAGCCAATCCGGGGGTGTTTTTATTCAGAAAAACGGGGAGGAAGACGGGACAAAAGTGCCGATTGGCTGGATCTGCTTGTCGGAAGCGCTGAGCCGTTCGACATTCGGGGATTTTCAGGTGGCTTTGTTCCCTCAGTCCGTTCGCGTTCGTCCTCGGGAAAAGGCGGTGCCGATTTTTTTTTTCGAAAATTCTTTCCCTCGTGCCGATTGCTAGAAAGTTTCCCTCCTCTCGCTCGCGTCCCCGCCGCCAGGTTCGTTGATTAGTTTGTATGCCGGCTCCATCCCCCGGGATCTGTGCGCCATTGTTCTCGTTTTGTTTCTGATGGTGGTCGGGGTCAGCGAAGTTCTCCGAAAAAAAGTTTATTCTATCCGGGGAGCCGTCGACAGAGATTTTTCAACACTTGCCGTTTTTTTTGTTCCGGGAAATATTTTCTGCAACGAGCTTCCGCCGGACCGTCGAGAAAGTTTGGAATAATAGCGCGCGCTTCGCACGCAGAACGAGGTGTTGGTAAATGTACTCGTTGATTTCGTTGAAATACATAACTGCTGCTGGCCCGCTCGGCAGACCGATAATTGCCTTCGGAGCACGGTGTTGAATTAGTTTAACTGTAACACTGTGGATGGTGGACGGGAGCCGTCTTGCGGGTGGGTCTCGTGTTTTGGAAATGGGTTAATGCCGGCAAATGAACATTGTAACATCTGTACCGACTTAATAAAACCCGCAGTCTAATCACCACGATCTTAATAATTGTGTAATGAAAAATCTGCGATCGTTTTGATAGAGCGGTAATGATACTGTTAAAATGGAGATATAACGAGGCAAAGCCTTGACGATACATATTGTATAAATATTCTTATCGATAAGCTGAAAAAATTCTCCGTAGAAACACTAATGACCAGTTAATGTCTGTTATTGGGAAAGGGAACAAACTTTAAATTAAAACGATCTATGGTCCGATAAGGAAGTTAGTACACAGCTGGAAGTTTACGGGGGAGCATGGTTGGAAAGAAACGGTGAAATAATGCGTTCGACTGAGATTAATTAGAAAAATTGGCACGTTCGCAGCCCGTTAACTGAAAAACATTGCCCAGAAATTAAGAGGCCCCTCGATCCGAAACGTTATCGCTTACGAAATCTTTGTGCCGGTTAAATTGGGTTAAATATGTTTGCATGCTCGTGTAACCGCGTGTGCACAATAATTCAAGGCTTAATTGGTGTCACGGTAGGCGAGTGGCCACCGCCGCTGAGATCGTTCGGTTTTCTTTAACAGAGGATAACTTTTCGATTGTACCGCGGTGAACACATCATTTTCATTGTATCAGAATTAACAATGAAAAATAATCACTTCTATCTAGCTTCTGTATCTTGCAATTGCTGCAGAAATTTTTATATTGGTCCAGCTATAAATTTTCCGAATATTATTTATGCAGAAAATTGATTTTCGTAAAATCGTGGTCGCGTAGCTCGCCGGTGAGGAACACGTTAAGCTACAATGCTAGTGTATGCTAACCGGTGTGGATTTTTCATTTTACAATTATTGAGATAATAAAAATGATTTCGTAAGAAACGTGCAAAGTCTAAATAAAATCGATCTTGTAATTTTCACAAGAATATGTACCAGTTACTTTTAAGGTTCGGTAGGTTTAGCGTTAATAAATAAACATTGCAGCAGCTGGGTTGTCCATGTTAGAATTTGCACGCGTTGTTTCTCGAATCGAGTGTTTTTTCAGTTCTCCAACTACGGGCGAAATTGCAACGCATTTTCGTAATTCGCGATCGTTAAAGATGGCCGATCGGTGTCACGGCTCGCGAGTTGCCCGCTATGGAAGATTCTCCTTTTCTCTGTGCGCTGTGGCTGTTCCCGGCTGACTGCTAGATTATTCGAGGCTTTGAGAATGGTAGAAAAACGCCAGGTAAACATTATCGCCGGAGACGTTTTAGAGGAGAGTTCAGCGTGGTTTTCTTCAGCGAGGTTCTCTTTGATGGTTGTCGCCAGGAAACATTCATTATTACGCTCCCTCGTTGTCTAATTGAACCTATTCCGCTCTTTTTTCCCCCTCCGCGTGCTATCTTGAATTAGCTAAGTGTACACCGTGGCCAGGACAAGGATTTAATCCTTTAACGTTGATTTGCTGTTAGCGGCGGACTAATTACGACCGGGGAACTGGTTCCTCGGCCAGGGAACCGTAACGATCCTGTTTAAAATTAATTCGATCCTACCTGCCTCTTTTAATTGCTAATGACAGACATCGTCGGCGGCGTTGAATTTCGCGAGCGTGGCTTCGACAGCTATCTTTGTTCCGGTTATCGTGTTTTTGCGATGGGAACTTGTACCGACTCGGACAAAGTAGCCGTAATCATGCGCTTTCGTCGTTTGGGTATATGCGGCTCGATGGGCTTGCTTTCTTCTGGGACGAACTGGTTAGATATGGCTTAATAAAACTGGGCTTGGAACTATCATGCACTAGACGTAAACAGATTACGGATTTTAGTCGAATTTAACCCTTTGCACTCGGAGCTATTTTAACTGGAAAATTAAACATTTCTTCCGATCTAGAATATTTCCATTCCCTATGATTTTTGATATTTTATGGATATGAAATTGGTATAATACCCCATATAATACCTAAATGTTTAGTAATTGATTACATACCGATATATTTAATAATGTAAACAATATTTTGAATAATGGTACAGAAATTTTAGTGGTACCTCAGAGGGGACAACCGAGTGCAAAGAGTTAAAATTATCACGTAGAGGAAACTTGATTTTATTTATTAAAAAACTTTTTGTGGGAATGTACATTTTTACGAGTTAATTTATCAAAATCGAAATAGGGAAAAGCTTCTTGTCTCTATTTGAAGTTCTAGCAGTAGAAGTGCATTTCATTCGAAGTTTTATAAAAACCGTCACGTAGAGAATTCTTAATTTTATTCATTGAAAAATTCTTGGTGGTGATAGTGTAGATTTTCATTAATTTCCCAAAATTGAAATGCAAAAAAGCTTCTCTGCTTTATTAAAAGTTCTATCTGCAGCTTAGTGATTAAACATTTTTTAGTTGCGATTTTATAGACATTGTACACATCAGAATAGCATAACAAGTTCGAACGCATTACCTATGCAACAATCATTTGCAATTCATTGGAAAATATTTTACTACCACCAAGACTGCCTCGCCAAGTATACTCACCCGAGAATTAATTGCTAAATATTTTAACATAATGAAGATTCTAATCAACGCGATGTTATGGAAAATATTTCCAAGAAACTCGCGGTACATTGCGTGTACAAAAAACCAAATTCCGACCTAGCCGCATTTACACAGTTTTACATATTTATAAACGAAATCAGGCCAGAAATATAACAAACTAGCGATCGATGATGCCATTAAGCTGCGTACAAAATCAAAATTGTATTCATAATTATTGGCCAGTGTAATGAATTTTGCAGTCACCCTAGAATATTCAAGAGTAAAATCCATCATTTTCTATTTCATTTGAAACTACGCGTGCCGTGGATCGAATGGCGATCGATGATGTCATTAATCTGCGTACAAAATAAAAATTTTATTCATAATTATTGGCCAGTGTAATGAATTTTGCAATCACCCTAGAATATTCAAGAGTAAAATCCATCATTTTCTATTTCATTTGAAACTATGCGTGCCGTGGATCGAATGGCGATCGATGATGTCATTAATCTGCGTACATAATAAAAATTTTATTCATAATTATTGGCCAGTGTAATGAATTTTGCAGTCACTCTAGAATATTCAAGAGTAAAATCCATCATTTTCTGTTTCATTTGAAACTACGCGTGCCGTGAAATCAAAAAATCGATGCTCGATTTGGGGCCTCGTTAGCCCCCAATTTCGGTGCTAGAACAATGGCAGCCCGGAACCGTGTCTCTGCTGGTGTTCTAATCGGTGTCCCGGTGACATTTTCACCCCGTCGTCCCGAAAGATGCTTGTAGGGCTGAATTTCTCTAAGAAACCCCCTCTTCTAGTTGCTGAAGTTGTAGGGAGGAGAGGGGGCTAATAAGCGACGCGGAAAGCCGTGCCTCTGGCGTTGAATCGGCTCGTTTCCTCCGGTAGGCAGAATACTAGGCTGGTTCTCTCTCTCTCTCTCTCTCCTTTCTCCTCTCGTAACACTTTCCAGCCCTCGACCTCGTGGCCGAGGATCGATCCCTGTGACGTAGTGCGTGAGCATGCCTTCGTGGAAAAAACGAAGTGGGGTTGGTTCTCGCGGTGCAAACGGGCGAGGAGGGGGACAGGGTAGCGAACACGTTAATAACTAATAGAAATGCTCGTCTGTCCCTTGTGTACAGGTCGCGGCAAGTGTTACGGTCGAAACATTAACCCCTTACTCGCTACGATCCTCGCAGAACGACTTTCGTCGCGCTTGCTAGAGTGCAGGCGATACTTTCCGTCGGTTTACATCTGCGAAATTGTGTTCCGTTGGCGGAAAGTGCCCTTTCTCCTGCGGGGACGCACATACAGCTTTTTATTTTATTTTATCGGAGGAGGGCAGCGAATTCGTAAGGGAGGGTTTGTAAGGGAAATAGTGTGCGTGGATTTGGAATTAAATGTTGGGTTGATTTTGAAATAATTTCTGTTTTTGTTTTATTTGTGGATTTAGAATTAAATGTTGGGTTGATTTTTAATCACTTCTGTTTAAGTTACATTTGTGGAAGTAGAATTAAATGTTGGGTTGATTTTTTAATTACTTCTGTTTAAGTTTTATTTGCGAATGTGGAATTAAATGACGAGTCGATTTTTTAAAATAATTTCTTTTTCAGTTTTGTTTGCCAATAATGTAAACAATTTTTTGTTTACAGTACATTTTGTTTACAAGTACAATTTTGTTGATAATCCTCATTAACCTTGGAGACAACTTCATTACATTAAAATGGCTATTCTCGAGTTTAATCTTTATTTTTAAACTGGCTCGTAGGAATTGTTTCAGAATATCCGACACGCACAGTCGAACACCCTACACATCCGCGGTTATTTGGCATGACCTCTTGACATTTGTCAGACTGCTCGAGTATAATAAGCGTTTAGCATGATAAATGGTATCGTTAAGGAAGCAAATTATTTTTGACTCGATCTAACATCATATTGAATCAAACGATTTAATAATTACAGGACTTCTGGCAATTATTTTTCAACAAACACAGAAGTACGAAAAATGATTTTCTCTGTTGTTCAATAGATTTTTTTGGAGCTCCTTTCGACAGAGAGGAATTATTTAAATTGATTTACAGAATGCGACGTGCAGCTGCATAAAAACCGACACGATGACGTGGGTTCCTGGGAGGTGGATTTAAAGTAAATTTACTTCAGATGTGTGTCGGAACATGAGATTTTGCCAGAAAGTACATTGTGAACATGTAGTATACATGTATGCATACAGTAAGGCTCCATTTTTATGAACCCCAGGGACGAGAGCAGTTCGTGTGTAACTGACAGCAGCAGACTGAAAAGTAGTTCACATAGCATGTGAGTCGTTCATAGAAGTCCATCTAATTCTCGTCGGTAGCTGTGACTTTTCGTTCGAATAATTCTGATAAGTGAATTTCGTGAAACACATTTCATGTTGGAGTTTAGTTAATTTAACTGTGACACCTCAAAGGCTTATCTTTCCGAATATTGTTCTACTGTAGTTCTACTGTGACTATTAGGTTGGTGAGGAAGTTCTGTCGTATTTGAAATAAGCAGATCATTTTGTTAGTAAATGACGAACACATGTTGCTAGTGAGTCATTGGGAAACAGGAATTGGAAATAATGGAAATCGTATCGTGGAATAATATTAAACATATATATTTTTATAAATTCATTCAAATGTTTTCTGTAAAACACGACAAAACTTCCCTCCAACCTAATATTTGCGTTGTCGTAGAATTTATTTATGTAAGGACTAGGATTAAAGAACGATAGCCCTAGGTCATCCCCGAATCGTGACCTTATGAAACCCAGGAGCGCGTCTGTTTGACTGTTCGTGCGGGAGGCGCCATATTTGTTTCATCGGCAGTATGTTCGGAGCCAAATCTATCGGAGCCATTTACAAAAGAAAAGAAATCCAGCCACCCCTAAATGGAATGCAATTTTATTTAAATGATATCTAGTAAATACAGTGACGTTAAAAGAGGGCGGTATGAACGAGTTCAATTTGAAAGAGGAGTGCTCCGTAAATGCTATAACTCCCGAACAAATCGTAGTACAGCTGAACCATTCGTATTTGGCGTCCGTCTGTCGCGAAACCACCCCCATCGACCACTTATCGTTCCCCTGATTTATGGCTGGAACAGTCGAAGACGACGTTCCGTGAAATTACCAGGCGATTCTTAAAACGTGCACCCCCTTTGCCGAAGATGAAGTCTGTCCTCCCCCTTTCTGGGGCTGACTTTGAGAGATAAGGGTTGCTTCCGGGGGGGTTGAAGACTGACAATGAGATTGAGGGGTGTAGAGCCGCGTAGAGGTTGTTTGAAGGTTATCAGCTCTCCCTTAATGGATTTATTGGTTTCGTGGCGGTCATGATGGATGTTCCACCCTCTTGCCACCCCAATTGGGATTGGTTTTTTTAGATGTCTCTCCGCGTGTCCCATCTGAATTGGTTTATCTATCATTTTCTTATATTCGTAATTTAATATCATCCAAGATTAAATCGAACTATAGACGGAAATTTATATTCGATCTATTTTAACCCTCGGACGACGGACGATTTTTGTAGCTATACAGGGTAAAACGAAGCAAAAACGAGCAAATCTCTAAAAGACTTTTTGTCTTAGCTTTTCGGTCCCCTACACGCTGCTGAAGTTTTGCCATTTAAATTCGGGACACCCTGTATGATTGGCAATGCTTAGGACCGTTTGTAGCTCTAATTAATAATTTTTTAAAATTTACTTTTGACGATATCTCGTATATCCTCAATGAAACAGCTATACAGTTAGTTTAATTGCCACAAATTGGGTACTTAGATGACAATTTGGATGTTCCAGGTCAAAAATGCACTCGGAGGGCTAAAAATAATTGTACATACAAAAAGATTGTGTATATTTAGTTTCATCGATTTCTCACACATTTCCCAGTGTCAGCGAGCTGAAGTTCCCCCTAACAAAAGTTGTTTCGTTATAACGTGGCTTACGTGGCTCACATTCAGAGGCTAACTGTGCGCGATAAGCAACGTTTTCCCGGTGTTCGTCGGTGAATTTAGTGCTTGCACGATGAGAAGTAATGCGACCGAAGCGAGCTTCCGGGACAGTTACTCGAACTTTATGATAGTGTGAGATCACTGCCACTCGCGCCACCCTTATAGATGCTTGTGGTGCCTCGCCTAGCCTCGCGATACCATGAATCCTCACCTTTAGCCTGCTGTCTTCATTCTTCAGAATTTTATCGAGTTTATCAGTCCTGTTACAGAAATGTAACTTTATTGCTGCATTAGGTTTATCGCGGACATCGAAGCGCCATTACGGATTTTACGTGCTTCCGGTTTTCCCTGATAAATAAGTACATGGTTACCAGAACAGTTATTTTTGCTGTTTGAGGTTGTATTAAATTTATGTTCCATGTAAAAGTACAACTTTATTATCTACTGTATTAAACTTGTTACCGCCACATTAAAGTGCTAATCAAAAATTTGTTTCGTTCTCTTCGTATCACAAATTATCTGAAAATAATTTACATCGACGGAAATGATTTGTATTAGCCGTGCAAGTTTATTGCAAACGTGTCGAGGTATCATAGAATGCACGAATAAATGCCGAACGTAGTTGCACAAATGATGATTGAAAAATTAGTTGACAGTTGTGTAAGCTGATGATAATTAATAATTACGATGTTCACGGTGGTTTAGGTTGGGCAGATATTCGAGTGCATAATGAAATCGGTGTGCATCGCCGTTGATTAACCCTGTAGCGAGTTCACTCGCATGTGCAGGTGCATCGCAGCTATAGAAACGCACTCGGGCGTTCGTTACTCGGTTTTCTGGCTGCAATATGACGAGCTGTTTGTGTCGTACACATGTCACGTGAATAACAACCGATTCGCCGAGACTTGGCAAGCGAACCGCGACGAAACTATTGTTCGCATCGACTGTTTTTAATGCGTTATGAACGTCGTTGTTGCGCTTTTCCCTCGAAAGCCGCTCTCCCTGGAAACACGTTGATCCCCGGCCTTGTCCCACCGGGAGCTACACAAGTTTCATAGTTTAATAATGCACCCCCTCGAGCTCCTCTTCTTACCCACCTTAATAGCTTACCCCGTTTAAGATAAAAATTTATGCTTTATTCTTTCTAGAACCGCGGAAAACTTTTCTGCCCATTTATGCTTCCACCCGGGCCGCTCGAAGATTAATCTAAATATTCGCCGGCAATCTCTCAACCTAAATCTCGGATCGGCTGCTCAATGTTTGCACTAAATGTGTCAATCTCCGAGCGAAAGGTTACCGGAAGTCGGTCGGAAAGTGGGAAAAGCTTCACTGGTATTTTTACACCTCACGGAATGGTGTCTTTCGCGCGGCTGCGGCCAAGCTTCGCGTGATAAGGGTCCATAGCGAATTTACATCATGCTTCTGCAATAGCGATATCGGAATGTCTGTGTTCCGTCGAAGGAATTTGCGAGAGACGATCAAATCAAATTATACAGCTCGTTACAAAAACAAGCATCTTTTCACAAAATTTTATGAAATGGCACAATGGTTAGAAAGCAACCACGAGGGCTCCAGACGGTAAACAATTCTGCTTTTTTAGAATTAATCATTGAATTCATCGAAAAAAGCTCAGATCTAGAAAAATAATTTATGCTCACATCGACTGATTACATCGGTCCTGTGTTCCCAGCATTGCGACAAGGGTTAAATTAAAAAATGGCACGGAAGTCTACTTTTTTGCAATTCGACATTGAGTTAATAAAAAGGAATACATACCTCGGAAAATAGATTATATCCAGACTTGATTGATCACTTCCTGTAGAAAGATGGATACGAATCGAAACACGGGTCCAAAAAATGGCACAAGGCTCAAAGAACAAGAAGAACACTTTGATCGTTTCCAACTTCTCGCTCTCAAAACAGGAATAGCAACAGAGTCCGATCTGGTGGGCCAGAGTGGACGAAAGGAGGTTAGCCGTCGAACGCAAAATTAGCTCTATCTGGCATCAGCGTCCGTGCAACAGGCGGCGAACAACGCGCCCGTCGATCTCGCAACGAGCGAATTGTTTACCTGGAAAAAAATGCTCGTGTGCAGAAAAAAATTACCAAGGTCCTTTTCGCAGCACGATTAGCCTTAATATATGATAATATCGCGTGATTTCCTACGACCGTCCTATCGGCCTTTTCGATCAGCAGTCCACGGAGCATGTAGCAGCAGCTCGCGCTTTTACCAGTCCCCGGCCTGTTTCCCTTCAATATTTCACTGGGCCGGTAATCTAGCTTCGCTTATAGACTCTTTCTTAACGTTTCTTAATTCGATATATCGGCGGTGCCGGCGCTATGTTTGTTCACGGATATCACCAGGGGAGAGAGAGGGGTAAACGCTACTGGGACAGATCGGAACTGTCCCATTGATCCGCGCACACGCTAACCCCCTGAATACACGTGATGCTGTCACGCTAACCGGCACGGGAAATTGGATTCGATCCTTCTGTTCCGTTTAAACCTCCCTCTCGACGCTCGACGTCGCCTGGATCCGACAGGATTTTTTCCCCGCGTTCCTCTAACTCTGCGCCGGACACTGCTTGGAACAGATCTTTTTTCCGAGCCTCGCAGCGCTTGCGACAACTGTTATTATCGGATTTGAGGATGGAAGTGTAACGATTTTTAGAGACACCCGGTACATTTTCAACCCCCGCAGGCAACCTGGGTCTGATGTCCGGATTGAAATTTCACTCTTGAATTTCTTTCTGAACAATATTTATAGTTTTATATATTACAATGTAGACTTCAATACATATTCCAGAATTTTTAAAAAGTTTTGAAAGTCCTTTCAAAACGGTTAAGGATGTTTAAAAATCATCAGATTAATGAAAGTAGAAAATTGGGAGAAGTCTAGCGACTTTTAGAAACACTCGGTATATTTTCAACTCCCGTAGGCAACCTCGAATTGCTTTTCGATATTTATTTTTTCCCAATAAATGGGGACTTCAATACGTATTCCAGAATATTTTCAGATTTTTTGAAAGCCTATTGATAAAGGCTAAGGACGTTCAAAAATCATAAAAAAAACAAGTAGACATTTTTTTAATAAACCGTACCACAGCGTTAGACTCAAATTAGTTAAATCCATCGCCCCGATCTCGCTTCTAAAATCGTATCATTAAATCTTACTCGTCTCTCTGCCTCCGCAAATTCTAAAACGTTCATAAAAATTTAGGTCACCGCCAGTCTGCACTGAAGAGTCACGACCTTGGAGCACTCACCTCAAGCCCTCGGTCTCAGTCTTCGTACCCCTAAATCATCCCCCGAATTCTCCATCGTTTCCACGTGCGCCAAGCAATCAGCGCGCCACCATGATTTGTGTCCGCCTGTACACATTCTGCGCATTATGCGCGCGCGAATAGGCCTGTCCCGGAGTATAGTCGTTGCGGTGGTTCACGCGTTCGCTGCACGTGGTGTAGTTTCCCGGGTGCATATGTAACGTTGCGACGTCGCTCGCCACGCAATGCAGTGGCGACTGGTTGCTGGTCACGTCAGCGTGACTCCTAAATGGCGGCCGTGCACGAATTCTCTCGAGCGGGGTGGAAAAAAGAAACACCGAAGGAGAAAAAATTCCGAATGTAAAAGGAAAGAAAAACCGTCGTTTCGGAGGGCGGAGAAGGGGTTGAAGAGCCGGAGTAAAAGTCGAAGCAGGGAAAAAGGCCAAGGAAAACGGGCCGCAGTGAATTTTACTAGTCGGGGCCATGGTTTCTCCCGCTCTTGAGGCGTTCTTGGAGCCGGGATTCAGTTGCAGCCGCGCGCAGCTTTCTCGCGTGGAATTAATTCCGACGAGCGAGCCCAACTCGGCGAAAATTACTCCTTAATGCGACGGAAACGTTCGCGAGCGCCCGCTTGAAATATTCAGAAGCGTTCGGGGCCGACTTCCAGACCCTGCTGATTTGTGGACGCCATTTTTACGGAACGCACCTCGCACTCGTAGTTCCTGCTACGTTCCTTGGTCCACTCGGCTGGAAACACTCTGATAAGCTAATCGCTGATAAACCAGCCACCGTTATTATTTTCTGCGTCATTGTCTCGCGTCGATGCCGGGGATGTTTTATGGAAATTATACTCCGCTTGCTTGCCTTCAACTTACCTGTGTCTTCAGGGTCTTAGCAGCCTTTGGGGAGCTTTGGCTTGCGTAGCTTCTTTGTTGGTTCTCTGTGCTCTGGTATTGTTTTAGGCTTTTAGGGGCTGGGTTGCTGACCTTTGCTTTTCATCTCCCTGTGGCGAACTTGCTGGATATGGATTATTCTAACAATTTTTATATTCTCCAAACGATCTTTTAATTTTATTATTGTTGTATTTTGTTGATCTTTTAAAATTATACTGTGTTGAAATAGAATCTATTTAACAGTGGACCAGACCTTTGGTTTTCATCCCCTTGACGAACTTGCTTGAAGTGATTGGTTCTTTTAATTTTGTTATTGTCACTGATACTTTGTATTTATAGTTTGTTGCTCTTTTAAAATTATACTGTGTGGGAATAGAATATATTTAACAGAATGAACAATCACAGAATTTTTAAAAGTTCGCAACTTCGATGTTCCTCTGTTTAAAAATTGTTTAATCCAGGCTCCATCGAATATGTTTGTTGTACGCATTTACTGGATCGTGACAGCTGACGGGGATTTCCTTCGTCCGGGAAATGTTTTCCAGCGTTTTCTGAATATGGATGCACCGCGTTAACGGAAGTTCCGCCATTAACGCGGGGCCCTCGATAGCGCTAAATTATTCCAATTTGATGCAGTACTTAATTAATAAAAGCAGACGTTTCCTCGCAAACATTTTACAACGGAAACCGTGTCTACAGATAGCATCAGAGGAACGGTGCGCAACGAGAAGTAAGCGTTACAAGCGCGCGCCCAGAGGTTCCTTATCAAATTAAGCCCCGCCATTAAATCAGCAAACGTGATTCCGGAAATTGGTGTTTAATTGCCACAGCGACTGCATTGAAAAGTTACGGATCCGCTCGGCCAGAACTAACCTAATATGTTATGTCATAACAAGCCGTGTCACGAACGATCTTCGCGGCGCGAGATATTGATAACAAAATTACATAAACATATATGCCGTATGAAAAACTTCCTTTCTCCTGTTTCGTGTTGAGTCATTATTTTGCTTTGATTTACGAACTGAAATATCCTCGAGAACTGAATGAAGTTAACGAAATCAGAGAACGGAACTAATTATTCCTAATTAGGGGGAAGAGGGAGGGTGAAAGTCTAAGAAAAAAGAACTTACTGCTGTCATGTGAATTCTTTTGATTCATGCCATCTGATTTTACTAATTATCTTCGTGTTATACCATTTGCCTCTTCCCGAATTAATTTCTATCGATATTCTGGCATAATTTGTTGCGCGAGAAGCTGCATAATAATTAATGAAATCAACCGTCCGTAAAATTGCCAATTTTTTAAATTGTATATTACCAACTTAGAAATGTAAAATAATTTGTTAACTGTCATGTACATTAGTTATTAATAGAATGCGGATCTCTATGCAAAATAAAAAATGTTTATGAAAATGGTATTCTTCTTTGAATTATCCTATCAAGCTGAAACTAACACATTGATGTCCTTAAATATTTTTAACATGTCTACTGCTTTAAATTGTACGTTCCCATTTTTGTCATAAATGCATAAAATCCGTAGTTTAGTTATTAAGTACACCACAATGTATATATTTATTAGTATACTTTTTTTTAGAAATATATTTTGAATTGTGCCACTATTCTTATGAACGAACGATATGCGTTAATGCGTAAACATAATCGTCGATCGAGCGGCGGGCGGTCTCAATTTCGCGTGGATCTGCTAAGTTCACGTTTGCTCTCCGGCGTATTAATTTAGCGTTGCTTTTACAGGGAAAGTTCCGCCGGAGCGAAATGAATTTGCCCGCGGCCGGGGTTATGAATATTTTCCGCGGACGCAGTTCTATCGGGTCGGGCTCGGGTCTCCGCCGTTATCCATTCCATTCCGTCAATAAACCAAACGGGAGCGTCGAAAACGGTGCTCGTAGCGACGGAGGAAAAAGGCCGTGTGCAGAAAATCTCCATCGGTTGTGCTCTCTCGGCAGTTTTGCGTGCCGTTTTCACCGGCAGCCTCGGCGCGACGTGCATCTAGGCCGACTTCGCCTCCGGGCAAAACGCGCGCGCTCGTCCTATCGCGTTTCCGGTTACGCTTTTCCCGATTTAAAAGGTGTGCGAGATTATGTTTGGAGAACGTTGGAGCGAGAGCGCCAGGTCGGCGGAAATTTCGACGCCTTCTTTCGCGCGAGGACTGTAACGATCTCGGAAAACTGGGATCTTTAGAATTTTTTCTGGGAAGCATAATAGACTTGTCTTTTTAAACTAGTACGTTATTTGAAAGCACACGTATCGGACTAGTCGCAGTAATATTTTTGCTGCGGAATTTTTAAAAATGGCTGAGTGACAGACTTTCTTCCGGAAGTGTGATTTTTCAGTTTAAAAAAGTTACTCCGCAATATTCATAAATTCTGCTTCAAGAAAATGCTATACAAAAAGAATGGAAAGATTCGAATGTAATGCAAAATAGTCACTTTTTAATTGTTTTGGTGCGTAATTTCTAAAAATGGCTGAGTGACAGACTTTCTTCCAGAAGCTGTAAGATTTTTCAATTTAAAAAAGTTACTTCGCCATGTTCAAAGATTCTGCTTCAAAAAAATGCTATACAAAAAGAATGGAGAGAATCGAGAGTAACGTTAAATAGTCTCCTTTAGTGCCCCGTGAATCTGGTGTTGAAATCGTAGACCATTTCACCATTCTCCGCGGGGAAGAAATTCTTTCCCGTGATAAAACAAAGACCCAGTGACACGGTCTCCCGCAGAGTCTCTGAAACGCCAACAAACGCGGCGATCAGGCTGCGGAATGGCGTAAACGAATGAAACGCGGTTAGTCGTCGCCGGGTCGGTGCTAATAAAAGCAGTCCGATCTAAATTACGGTAATTTCCTGGGCGATAAAAATCCGCGGCTTAATAAAGAGAGGATCGGTGGAGCCAGCCGGCAGGCTAGCCAACTGCGCGAAGAAAAAACAAGGAAGCATGCAAGCAACCGCGATCGAAAAAAGAATGCATGGTCGGGTACAGAGGGAGGGGGCAAAGAGAAAGAGAGAGAGAGTGGTGAGAAAAGAGGTAGGAAGGGGTCCGATCGAAAGGGCACGCAGTAAAGCGCATAAATAGGCTCGTAAAACGTGGAAAGCATTCGGGCCGATGTGGTCAAGCATCCAGCCTGCGCGATAGCAATACACGGGTTTTCCTTGGTGTTGGACCAGGGGACAGGGGTCTGAGAGGCGAGCAGCCCTTCGAACACACAACACTGCGGCGACTGCAGTAACAATATTTCACGGGCTCCACGGAAAGGGGCATGCCTGACCTCAGTGCACCCAGGTGCACCGACTGGAGCATACGCGGAGGCGTACGTGGCTCAGGTGTCTCGTAAGCCTCCCGTTCCGAGACGTATGAAGCCGGCGTTTGTAAATATTGAACGTGCCAGAGCTAACCACACACCGAACACCCGCCACCACGTTCTCACGGCGTACATCGTGAGATGCAACACCGACGAGATAGGGTCCCCGGGATCCCGGGGAACTTTTTAATCCCACCAATGAAATCATTTTTGCGAACCGCGCGATGGATTTATGCTCTCGCGCCAAGCACCTGCGTCGAGACTTGGGAAATTCAGTGGGCTACCTTTTTGTTGGACCCGGTTGCTGGGAAACTCGGGAAACCTGAGCAAGTTCATTTTACATTCAACACTAACACGTTTACGGGAAAATTGTCGGGTTTTAATCGTTTTAACACTGAATCTACCACCACCGGTCGAAATGACCGGCTACAGATTTTTTATTTTACAACTAGTGAAATAATAACAATGATTTCGTAAGTCTAAATAAAATCAATTTTGTAATTCTTTTAAGGGAACATGTAGTTACCTTTAAGGCTCGGTAGGTTTAGTGGTAATTTACGACCATTGAGATTGTAAAGATGCACCCATGAGGAAGTACTCAACAAATTTATTTGTTTGGGTTTATACTATTTAAAAAATGGCCAGACACTTTTATAGTCACTCAAAGGTTAGTGTTTTTAAAGGAACAGATTTTTTGTCGTCATATTGGTTATCAAGGTCAAGTATAAACTGCTGCAACTGCAGTGCTGACTTTTAAGCATTGTCACGATTGTTTACTTCGCTCGGAAATAACGAAGGAGATTTGATCACCGTTCCTGTAAACACGTAAGAAACAAGTTAATACCTTCAATCCCGTAAACACACGAATATTTCTACAGATTTCACTGTGCGTGGGTGTGCTTCATTTGTCACGGATGTACACGGGAATGTACATACATATGTATACTACGTATACATAGTACATGAGTCGTTACGATATACAAGCGTCGTTTGTTAAATCGGAGCCTTTGTTTTCGACACGTGTGTATACATATACAAGATGTCCGCCAACTGGCAAATTCGATCGATATTATGGAGACTTTTGCTATCGTTGAATCTGCATTTTTCTCGGCTGCATTCCACTGTCTCATAGAATTCTATAAATACTAAATGCATTATTCAATTGTGGGATCGCTTTACCTGTTCAACATGGAGATAAAATTAGAAACGATGGAAAACGATTTCAGATCATTCCTATAATACATAAATATGATTGAATCTGGTACAATTATTAGAAACAAATTTACATAAAATGAACAAGAAAATTATATCTTACAAGATAATGCAATTGAACACGACATGTCGAAACTATTGCAGTCAGGAATTACAGATGATTGAATATAATTCCATTATGAAATTAAATGAAATCGAATGAATACCGAATTAAAAATTAGAAAACGGTGTTGATCATGTCGACAAGAATAATTTCCTTTCCACGGGAAAATATTACCGACCTCTCCAGCGGAGGCAAGGAATATAATAACAACGCTCATTCATTAACGCAGCTCGTTAATAAGCAACCCTTGTTTGTAACCGGTGGAGGCCGCGAGAAGATGACCGCAGCTCTATCCGGCTCTCTCTCTCTCTTTCTCTGTTCTTCTCTCTATCCGTCGAACTCGTGCCTGTGAACCGAGGATTATATTTAGAACGGCAGTCCGCGTTCAATAGAGTCACCATGCCGACAGAGTAATCGTTAATTGGCGTGAAAAATTCACCGACGCCAACACACTCGTTCAATCTTCCCCGTGAAATTGCACGATTGGCCTTCTCGATTTCCAAAGCTCGGTTTCATAATCGACGTGTGGCATGTCGCTTAATCCCCTAAGATCATTTACGCTTGCCTCGAAAGTTTTCACTTCTCTCCTCTGGTGTCGCAATCATCCTCCACCTGCGTCAGCGTGGAAAATTTGCAAGGATTTTCTAATTCTACATTCTTCTAATTAATATTCTAATTATTCGATTATCAATATTCGAGAACTTCTTAAAATTCAAAAAGATTCAGTATTATTATATTTATAAGTGAACGTTTACCAGTTAATTTTAAAAACGTTATTGCCAATTAATAGTAGTGGGCACTAGTAGGGGACACTATATCCCCATTTTTTTCAATTTTTTGAAAAGTGGCCCACTATGAAAATACGGCATTTGTTTAAAACAATTGCAAAATAAATGGTGGAAAAAACATTTTTTTAAATAACAATATTTTGAGTGGATACTCTTATGTTTTCACAAGCTCCTAAAAACTCATTTCTATGGGTTTGTCAGTTCTACTCTTACAATTCAATGGAAATTATTTAAATAAAAATAAATTTTTAAAAAATACCACGTTTTTAAAACGAACTAAAAAGTATAAAATAATTTTTCCGATCCCCATACAGCTTCCTAACACCATACAGATAGTCCTGAAAATTTGTGATTGTGAATTTTGAATGGCTATGAAAATACTTGTAAGATTTAAAACGGAAAGCGTGGGGCGCATGCAATAGATAATTGATGCATAAATAGTTCACCTAAGTCGTTAACAATTTTATTGCATGCAAATGATATGTGAGTTTGTTGTGTTTCTTGCGCCCCTCGGGTTAGGATTCGCAACCCTGACAACCACGCGATTCGCCATGGATCGCAGCAATTCTCCATCAATTTTCCCGGTTGATTTTTCATTCCGCGCCACGCTCTGTAATGACTGTCGGCAACCATCGTAACCGTCGTAAAATCATCCGGTCCCTGTGGAAACCGACAATCGTTGACTACCGTTTGCGACGAACCGCAACACCGTTCGTTGGGTAGCAACGGGAGGCTGAATTTACGGGGTTGCGCACCTGTGTCACCTACCGAGGCCGCAGAGCGTTTCCCCTTGCACCCTTCGCACCCTCCCTGTTCACCGGAAACCGAGCAATTTCCTAAATAGTTGTCGACGGTGGGTTATTCATGCCGAGACAGCAATCAAACCGGTTTCCTCATCTGCGGGACAGGGCTTGACCCAACCTTGACACTGAGTGGCGAAAGGGGTGGTTTGTTTGCCATGCGGGGGTGGGCGGGGAGCACGCGAGAGGGGGGTGGTTGGCCGGCGTGGAAGTTGGACGTATCCTGGGTCTGCAGGTGGCCGGAGAATGAGGGAAAGAAAGAGAAAGGGAGAATAGAGGTCTAACAACCTCTGTACTGAACAATTTAACTACTGAACAATCCATTAACGACATCTGGTACAGTAGTGATTGGATGTTGTTTAACCCTTTCGGTCACGAATGATTTATTCCTGGAAATAATCATGGCTTTGTCAAGCAGTTCTCTGAAAATATAAATGTTTAGTATATTACTAAATTTATTTAGTATGTCCTTGTATGAGGACGCCATGACCGAAGGGGTTAAAAAAATGAATTTTTTTTATTTGGCTACATTCAGAAAAGTTTGTATCCTACTCCCCTTCTGGTTTACGAGATATTTAAAGAAATGCGGAGAAACGTGCCTAAACAGAAAGAGAGGAAGCGGCGATTAGGGGGTAACGAAAGGTATTCGAGGGAGGGGTGGCTCGCAGGACAGAATGAAGGAGAAGAGGAAGAATGAAGGTGTCGGTAGGAGGAGCAAAGGGGCTGGAGGGGAAGGGATGATGATGGAAAGCAGGTAACGGACGAAGTGGGATAGCCGTGTATCATGGACAGAAGGCGCTAGAGCGAAGGAGATGAAGAAGGGTTGAGGATGTTTCAGAAAGAGATGGAGTTTACCTTGTAGGGATGATGTCGAAGAGCGAGAGGGGGGATATAGAGACGGATAAAGAGGGTAGGAGAGAGTTAGGGGGTGGGTGGAGAAGGAAAGGAAGGCATGCTGTATCCCGTGAGAGGGTGGGGCGATCAATACTGCAGGAAACACCCCCTAAAGCCGGCTTCATTCAGCAGCTCCCTTTCCACCGGTTCCTCGTGCCGCCGACCACTCTAACGGCGCTACTATAGCCGACTATAGTGCCACACTAAGAGCGCAAGGGGCAACCGCCACGATTGTTTCGAGATAATCGCGCTTTTCGATTTAATCGTGTTAAAAGGATGAAAGGATTCACCGGGGGTAAACGCTTCGCTTTGATTCACCGACGCGGTCTGACCGGGATTCCTTGTTTCTGCTGATCGTGACCTTGACGCGTTGCCTCGAATGTAACGCGAAAGCTTACATTTAATATAATTATCAGGATGATAAGATTTTCGTCTAGGCAATTTCATCTTTATTCGAAATCAATATTTTCTATGTTAACTGTAACAAGCAGAAGTTAAATAATTAAGTAATTTCTCCTTTCAACCCTTAGCACTCGAATGGCGATTCAAGGCGCCACTGAAAATTACCATACTATTATTTACAACAATTATTATATTAACACTTGTTCTCGAAGGGTTGAACGAAATGTTCTTCCGGTTTCGGGGGATGGTGCCCGGTCCCCGCTAAACGGGGACGACACTAATCCGAGTTTAATCGCGTTCGGCCGCGTTTCCATCGGAGTATTGTTGATTCCCTAATATCTGATCCGGTTGTTCACCGGCCGATTGTTGCCTGCCGAGTGAATAAATTAACACCGGCCGCCGCGCGTCAAGCACGGATGTTCGCGCCGCGGCAACTGCTCGACAAACCGAAAGAACAATGCCGAATAATCTGAAACACCTGGGGATAGCGGGAACAATATGCGAATTACAGGGCGCGGTGTGTACGATTCCCGGCCAATTTTTCTGCTTCATCGACGATCACCATTCTGCTTTGTTCGGCAGGGGTGGTTTCTCCTGCTCTATTTACCGTTGCGCGTTCTCTATATTTCTCACGCGACTTGATAATCGCGATATGAATCCGGGGATTGTCAGGGGAAAACGAGAGGCGCGGGAGCAATATCGAAGCCGTGGAAAGAATACGAAAATCTAGAAAGCCGCGTGGGAATTGTGTGAGAGCGATGAAGGAGTTTGAAAATTTTTGGGTGGGTATTCATGTAGTTTAAAAAGAGTAACACGAGCGTTATGAGAAGAATGAAGAATGTAACGAAAGCAGCGTAAAGCCAAAGAAAACAACATGAGTCACAAGAGTACTGAAAAGGACCATATGGAGGAGGTCAGGCGAGCACTATGGAAGTGACTTGAGCAATATGGGAATCTCACAGACGAGTACTATAGGAGTAACACGAGCACTATGGGAACCACTGAGAAGGTCACGTAAGCTCCGTAAAGCTCCAAACCAGCACGAGTCGCAAGAGCGCCACGAAAACTCGATCGGAACACCTCAGGTCAGGCGAGCACTATGCGAATACGAGCGCTATCAGAACAATTTCTCGAACGCCGGGGGAATGATTCCCGTAGCGTGGCATTTCGAGCGTGTAAACCCACTTTACCGGGATCGTTCCGTCCCGGAAAACGGAAGGTTTCTCTCACAGACCAATTTCCTGCGTCCCGATGGGCGACGAGGCAAGGCGTCGCGTCGTTTTATTCGAAGAGCACAGCCGACTCGCAACCGTCGATCGTTACTTTTCGTATGAATTAAATAGAGAGAGTGAGAGAGAGAGAGAATGCGAGGAGCCGGTCGATTCGGCGGTCCGGTCAGCGATCGATGGAAACGGAATGAAGCACCGCGTTCGGCTTTGCATACTGTGCATTTACCGCGAACCGGATGACTCCGAAATTTCTTCCGGCGGTAACAGGAGGCTTCCTAACGCTATTAGAACCTGACCGTGCCGGTAATGCTGGGCTTGTTCTAGAAAATCGAGTCGCAGCCGTCGCGACGCGTCCAATCTCTCCACTCGACGCGTCTCGAAGATTAATATTCCGCCCGTGACAGGCTCCAGGAGCGCTCTATGCTCGATTCCGCTCGATTCCACTCGATTCTTCTCGATTTCGAACGACGCATACTGGCACTCTCTCCAACCGAAAGCTACTTTCTCAAGTTTGATATTTGGTTGTTCCGTATGAAATGTCCGATTTTAAATGCGACAAGAAATGTGAACACAAACTCGTAAAACTGCACGTGAAAAATCATTTTCTGACAAAATTATAGAAATCCACGTGAAAAATCATTTTTAGACAAGATTGTAGAAATCAACGTGAAAAATCATTTTCAGACATAATTGTAAAAATTCACGTGAAAAATCATTTTCAGACAAAATTGTAGAAATCCACGTAAAAAATATATGTGCAGTACATGCCTATAGAATTATATTTTGAAGCTTTGGCGCATCAAAGAGGTTGTTGAAAAAGGCAGTTTCAGTAATATTCAGGTTGGAAAATTAACTTGCGGCCAGAGAAAGTCGATTTTCGAGATTACCATGCGAACGTCAGCCCGCTATTTACCAGTCGATGCGATAAAATTCGCTCGACGATCGCGTTTTCCGCTACGCGGACCGTCATCCTCTCGCGCGTTTAATAATAGAAGTATTTAATATCGGAGCCGCGGTAATGGAAATTGTTGCGAAAAACGGAATTGTACTTCTGCCTCGCTTCGGCCGCCTTTCGGTTAAATAGTTTCGGATAACGAACCCGTAACTGTTTAACGGAAATTAAGTTTGTTAGCAGCCAGTTCCCAGTGACTGTTTACACGCGTACGTAGGATCGTAAAGATTTTTAACAATGATTCGTACATTCTGTTCCCTTATCCTTTTGTTTGAGAACTCTAATTGCGCTCTTCGAAGTTCCGCAATTTGAGAATGGAAAAAGTAATTGTCTATCTTTCATTAGGTATGGATTTTGAAGTTGTACGAATGTTCGCGTGCATTTTAACATATACTGTGTCCTGTAAATTGTCATGCAGTTTGAAGTACGTGTAGTTTCGTGCAAGTCGAAACTGTGCGCTTCGTTGTTCGTAAAGTTGAATTCGAACATCGGCCGAGTGCAGCTGCACTCCAGTGCCGTAAAAGCTTTTCGTATCGGCGTATTAGTGCGCGTGCACTCTACCGACGATCGGGCGAAATTTTCTGGAAAATGCGCCCCTTACGATCTTCTGGAAAAAATTTGTCCGTGTTCCAACTACCTTCGCAGATCATTTTACAGAGACTAGTTCAACCAAAAATCCATTAACTATTCTTCAAAAATTTGAATTCGCATATAAGTGAAAAAAAGCAATTTATCAAAACACATCGAAATAAATTACTTCATTTTTTATTGATTAATAATTAAGGCGGAGTGGTAAGGTTTTTTAGGAAACTCAGAAGAGAATATAAGACAACTTTTTTATGAATGAAATTGATAGTTTTCATCATGGATCAGGAAACTGAACCCTTGGGGATCCGTGCCAGGGTCCGTCTTGACCCACTTTTACGGAAACATTCTGTAATATTTCAACGTATGGCAGACATTTTAACATGGAAGCATCTTGAGTACGTTCCTCGGGAAATGTATCGAAGGAATATCTTAAGAAGCATTTTTGTTCGCAAAATCGAATCTCCATTCCTATTTTGCATTCAGCTACACAACCTAGTGAAATAAACGTGAACAAAACTGCTCGGAAAGGAATAAAAAATTTTTCTGTTCTCGCATTTTCACGTTTTAGTGTTTCAAGGTGGAATCGGGTTTCGCCGTCGCTTTTCCTGCGAGGAAAGTTTCGCGTTGCATTTTACAGTTTGAGCGTCGGCCCCGTGGCTCAGTTTCCGCGGAATCGACCAGAATCGTTCCTCTTGAATACTGAATCGCTCCTATACTCGGCGAACAACATTGTACCAGGGCCGTGTTAATAATTCACGGCGGCATTTCGAGGGGGGCTTGCACACACATACACACACATAAATGGTCAGAGTTCTTATACCGCGTGCAAGTTGTTAACACCGTGAACTTATTTGGTTTGACCTCTTAAGCAGCGAACGCGGTCTCACCTCGTACCTTTTCCCCTAGCTCATCTTCATTGGCAATGGAGGAGCTAAGCTCCTCTCAACCTTATTCGTTTCGTAACGGACACCAGTCATAATAGACAACACTAACACGTTATTAAGCCGGTTACTCGTGAACTACGGCTCCTTGCTCGCTCGACTATTATTTAGTCAGCCTAATGTGATTCCGATACCCATCTGCTCTTGTTCTTACGTAAATCGCTACTAAATAATTGAATAACCTGCTCCCTATGCGAAACTCGATACTGAAACTCCATTTTGCTTACAGCTCCAGATCGTCCAATCTTACCTCCAGAACAAAACCGCGTTTTCGTTATGTTCCAACATAATTGTTAAAGTGAAAACTGCTTTATGCGCACCTACTTTATACTCTATGCACAATTGCTGGGCAGTGAATGAGTCTGTTCCGTCACGCTCCGAGGTGAAACGCTATTAGTCTGTTTTTTAATCTTGTGCATTCACGTTCTACGTAATAATGTACTGATAGTACGAACGTTATACGTGACGTAATGATCTCACGACGTTCGGGATATTATTATGTTTCCTTCATAACGATTTCCGTCATGAAACATGAAATGCAATGGAAATACGACGGTATTTCATAATCTATGAAGCCATACCGGCCGGAGAATATTGAAATACCGAAATCAATTTCGCGGGACGACGTGCATTAGTTTACATCAGATAAGCATCGGAATGATGCTTGTTGTCGCGTTAACATTCTCGGCTTGCTAAATACGCGGTACACGTATGATCTGGGAAATAATTGCGAACTCTCGTAAAACCGACGAAAACATGGATAATTCGTGCGGTAATAGTTTTTCCGCCAGTAACAAGCTACATTCAGCGTGGAAATGTAAGTGACATTTAAAAAACTGTATTGGAGAATAAAGACCTTCGGTGTTTCTTGTGAAAAAGGAGTCCTTGCACAGCTACATCATTTGACGAATTTCTTCTAAAATTTAGACACCCAATTTAACAAATTACATTTTTTTTCTTGGGTTTCTCTTGGAAAATTTAGAACCCGATTTTTATCTCCAATTTTTCATTTAAATATGTCCTGCAAAGATACACCGAAAATTTTAGCAATAAGTTACTGGTTAAAATGATATCATTCCGTCTCCTGTTGGGAGATTACTATTAAAACAAACTCTTGCCAGCTTGGTCACGAAATAAATCACGAGGCAAGATTAATTTTGTGCACGCTACGAAGCTGCGCACATAAATATTTTTCAACAAACAGCACTGTCACAGACAAAAATATATACTTTGCGAATGTTGAATTATCGCGTTAGAAGGCAGACCAAAATCGTGCAACTTTTTTAAATTTTTATGGTATCCTTCACATCAATAATATGTGAAATCATAAACGAAATACAATTTTGTGAACAAATATGTTTTGTAGAGCAAACTGAAACAAGCCAAACATTTTATAAAATAAACAGAAGGCAATATAACGTTTCACAGAATGCAGAAAAAGGAGTCAAATATTGTACAGTGTACAAAAATTGATGAATTTACATTTATGAGGAATTACGGTGATCTCTGGACAATCGATCTAGAGATCCTCACAGTGTTTCCACAGGATAGGTTCCAAGGGACGTCGAAGGGCCAGGGCGCGTGCCGTTTATCTAAATCGATTCGCAATAACGCGCGTGAACGGCGGAATAATGAAATTCGTCGAACGGGAAATTTTCTTATCGCGGGCACGGTCGGGCTGTCCCTGATAAGATCTTCACGTGATACCCCGCCGCCGGTGTAGAACTATTTTCCCTAGCTCTGGCGTGGCGTGGCGATGTCATAATCCCAGCCGGAAACCGGCCATTATCGCCGGAAGAAATTTGAAAGTTCCCTTGCTCCCGTGGTATCGGGCCGCATGCAAACCCGCCCACCACGGGCCGCCGATTTACTCGGCCTCCGGGGGCGGAATTCTCCTCCTACCACGCTAGTGATCCTTCTTGGCGACGTTTACACGCCGAGGGCTGCGGGATTGAGGATTTCGAGGCGATAACGTCGACTTTGATCCCACCGAGAGATCATACGCGTCAACATGCTTCGTCAACGCTTCGAATTTCGATCAGAAAATCCCACAAAATCAAACAACAAGAAGGTAGACCATCTTAATTTAGTTTTCGGGAATTTCTTTCAAGGATAATTGATAAGTGAAAAATTTCTTTACACCGAATTTTTGTCAGAACAAAATATTAAAAAATTGAAACGTCTGAAATGAACAATTTTTCTCATTCTTAAACTAGAAGGTATTATCTAAAGTGTAGAATAGAATGTTTAAGAACAGTCAACTTTAATCCGAGCTAATAATAAATGCGTTGGAGTCCCAGAATTTTTTCCGACGAATCAATTTCCACCGGGAACGTTTTATTCGGCCATCTTAAAAATTGAAGTGGAGCAAACATTTTTCGATTTTCCTCGTACCTATAGCGATGGAAATTGAATTCGAGGAAAGACGATAGTCGACAGCGATTCGTCCCATTAGGAAAACATGGTCGAACTTCGGGATTTCGATCGGAGTGTGCGCGATCCCGGTTACGCGTGCAACTAATCCGATACTTCGCGCAGATTGATCAATTCAGAAGGGGTCCGGAGACATTTGAATGTCACACGGGGTGAATATCAGATGCGTGTAACGTCGGCGGAGGCTCTCCGTGATTTCCTGAGAGCCCCTGGCGGACGACTAATTTATGAGATCCTAGATCGATGGCGTCGCTGTCTCGAAAATCCAGGTCGTGTCCTCTGCGGGGCGCCTCTTCATCTTCCGTCGCGCCGGGACGCTTTGATTATTAGCCATTCATCCCCGACGCCGATGCCCCGTTAATTGTATTTTCATAATCTCGAGTGCTGCTCTCTTTGACGGGGTCGCTAACGAACCGTCGCGTCGCCGTCGACGGCGAACTTTCTGCGTGCGGAATCTTAAACTGCATACATTTTTAAGTGACAAAGGAATCGCTTCACTGATCCTTCGGTCTCATCAGGCGTCTCTTCCGATCATACTTTTTCCCTGGGAAAATAATATCCTTCTACACAATCCGAGTAGAATAACTGATTCTAGCAGAATAAATGGTGTCACATTTTGTTGACATTTCCATATTGTATTGAACTATTACAAGATCAATAGACAAGCGTTTGTTCAATGAATATTTCACCAGCGTTCGAAGATTAATATTTGTTTCAGGAAATCAGGAATACAGGTATATGTCGGTTTAATAATATTTGCTATCGGTCTCGAATATCGCACGGCATTTTTATCGATCGGTCGAGAGGAACGGTGTACTAAATTTAAACTAGTATGTATGCCAATACGTAGTCTACGATTTGATATTGAATTCAATATTTATTTTAAAGGAAACCGGACGACCGTGTTGCCTCGATGACACTCGCCCCCTTGTTTCTCGACACCTTTCGCTATTTTGCTGAAAGAGCCTAGATACCAATTAGATCTATTCGAAACAAAAATGGTGGATGACATTCCAACCTCGTCCCTAAAATTGCACTGTAGAAATACTTTGAGACGCTGTGGAACGTCTTTTATCCACGGATGAAGACGTCCCGCGCGGTTGACGTTTATTCGAGGCCATCTCGGGCCCCGAAGACGGCATTCCTCGTAACAATCCGGCTCGTTCGTTTCGCAGGTCTGACAAAACGGATCCCAGAGGTATGGCCAGCAGCACGGAGGATTACGGCTCGGAATTGCAGGAGCTGCAGTGGGGCGGCGGGACCGGGTCTCACTTCCTGCGCAGCGGTTCCCACTTCCTGAGGAGCGGCACCGGCGTTTGCTACGAGGCCGAGGATTTAGAGCCTACCAGCAGGCACCATGGCGGTCAGCACAGGGGATATTACAGTCCCCCGGGTACGAGTTACACGATCGTCGAGAGACCGCCGAGCGCCCAGCATTACCATTCGTCGCACACCACACCGTACAGGCACAGGGGACACACTACCGGGGGCACCGGGGCCATTTCCCCGGAACAGGTGATTAGGTACGTTCACCTAACCCTCCATCCACTCGCACTGACACCCCGTCATTTCTCGCGAAATTGCTTCTGCGAGAATCATACCTTTCAAAGAGCCCAGTCTGGTTTGGAAAGCACGCGCTTCGCCGACGCTTTAACCCCTTGCCGTATCATTTTCTTTACAGTTACAGTGATTAAAATTACAGTTACAGTGAAAAATATCGTAGAAGAGGAAAGAAAATTTATATTTCTTGTATGGCTACATTTATTTTAACCCCTTGCCGTACCTTTCCTTTTACAGTTACAGTGATTAGAACGTCTTTATGCACAAAAATGTCGCAGAAGGGAAAAGAAAATGTATGTTTTTTAAATATTGATTACAAACGAATCAAATTTTATTTCATCTAAAATGAAACGCGTAACATTCGTATTTGTTAGACTTTGCTAAAAACCTTCATCGCGAGTCTGGCTCGTCAAAGTACGGCAAGGGGTTAATGCTTAAATATTGATTGCAAACGAATCAAATTTTATTTCATTTAGTAAGAGAGGCGTAACATTCATATTTGTTACAGTTCGTTTAAAATCTTCATCGCGAGTATGATTCGTTAAAATACGGCACGAGGGGTTAAAGCACTGGTGTGGTATAAAGTAGTCCATGGTTTATTTTATAAAAACAAGTTCAATGTATCAACTAGAAAGTTCCACGTAAGAATTATTCCCATAAGCTCTATTTTAAAATAAATATTCTATTCCTATCCTTGAAACTCTTCTCAAAAATTAGGGACGACTAAGAATGTTGCATAAATGTCTTTCATAACAAAATCCACGTTGACAATGCCGACCGGTGATTATTGCATAATTTTGAAAAATCTATGGTACATGGCTAAACACTTTTTAATGGGATCTTCAATAGGAACAGATTTTCATTGTGAACTAACGAGTCACCCTCAACAACGTGATCTAATAGTTTCATTTAAGATTGCAATGTAGAAGAAAATTTCTATGCTTTCTTCTGGTACAGCACAATTATTGAAAATCCTATTAATAGGCTTCCGGTAGGTAAAGTGTTAAGATCAGGATCATTTTTTTGCAAAATTGTTGCAGACTCTTCGGCAACGGCGTCTCGGAGCGTCGTCAGGGCGACAGGAGGACACCGGCATCGTCTCCAGCAAGCGTCGCGGCGGTCAGGACTTCGTCGTCCTCGTCGTCCCAGCAGCAGCAACAACAGCAACAACAGTCGCAGCAATCGCAGTCGAGTTCCGCGAATCCTCCAACGTCACCGAGCTCCCAGCCGCTCAGCCTTCAGGAGCTCACCGTAAGGACAGTGACCATGACGAGAGATCCACCGGACTCTCACCATGGCTTTGGGATCTGCGTGAAGGGTGGCAAGGACGCAGGTGAGATCCGAAGTACCTTCAGGCTTCCTCCGTCGCCGTACTTCGCGCCTCAAGAACGAGGTATCTTCCGACAGCTGTGACTTTCATTGCCGTTTCTCGCCGTTCACCTGTCGCCGTGCTTCTCGACTGTCGATTGCGATCGTTAGCCAACGATTTTGTAGCGAGATTACCATCTTTCTTTCATAATTTTCATTCGAATTTTCCGTCCCGAACCAACTTGGTTCCGGGATCTTCTTCAAAGGGTAGAAGTTTTGCAATCGAAGTTGCGAGTAATCGTAAGCTTTATTTTATTTTTCGTCTGTTGGTGGTTAAAAGATTAATTCTGTATCGTATTGTGTAAATATTGACTCTTGTGTTCTTTATGCATTCTTCGAGCTTGATTTCGTTCCTCCGGTAGAATTTAGCATAATGTTTTAATGTTCCAGCCTCTTCTTTTAATTAAGTTGTATCATTTTTATTCAGACTTGAAGTAATTGTGACAAACAATGAAGTACCATACAAATTTTGTCATTTGTCTGCTAACATTAAAATCAAATTGATTGCATGCTTCGCAAGTAATAAAATCAGAGTAGAGTATTTGGTCGAACTTTCTCGGCGAATTAATTCCTGTAGATTTTTGATAAATATTTTATGGTTGAAGGCGATTCAGTGAATACTTTGTTAAGATGTCTTGAAGCCTTGCTTAGACCATTGATATAATTATTGTAGTGAGAAATTGAGTCTCCAGACTTATTTTAACCATTCCGTTGAAGTTCTCGCTTTGTAGATTTTTGGTAATGATTTAATTATATTGAACGTTTTGCTGATTCTAACAAACGCAATCGACAGCGCAGCACCGCGACGTCCACTGCGATCTTTTCTCTGGTAGTTCTATCGGGCTCACTTTTTTTCGTTGGCAAAAATCGTGTCACCGACACCCTGTGCTTTCTGTGCTTCAGCACAGCTGCCACGTGTCCCTGATTTCCGGTATTCTCGTTCTCGCAACGAAATTTCCTCCCGGGAAATACAAATTTTTCAATTTAGTGGAGTTTAGGCTGACATAATTAAAAAATTTCTCTGATCCTACAAAAAACCCATTCCACTAAAAATCTCCAATTAAATTTTACTCAACAGAGATCGGAGATAATTCCAAGGGAAGATTGCAATTTTTTGAAATTTTATTTTCGTATTTTCTTCGGTATCGAACAAAGAATTACAGTGGTTTATCAAAGAAATGAGATTGGACAGGAAAAGCCTCGACTCGAACGAGAATCGATGAGGACGAGACCGGGAACTCAGGGGAAGGCGGGAGAAAAACATGTCTATTTTGAATCATTAAGCATCATTTCCATTCCAGCTATACGATATCGCCCCGACCGGAAGAATGATTCGAACATTCCGATCGCGTTTCGGCTCGAATTTCTCCCCTCTTGTTGTGTTCTCTGCGCGAAAGGAATTCACAGTTTGTTTCGCGTTCATCTATGGCCGGAACGATGATGAAAGGGAAATAATTAAAACCCGCGAGATTCCTTTGCTCGGCACTTTTTTTTTTCTCTTGTCAACGTTGATTGGACCGCGTTGAACTTCTCTGGGAAAACATGGATTCCGAGAATACAACTTAACAGAGCAAGAACTATGACCATCTAACAAAATATTGTGAGTTCATCTCGAACGAGAAATTTCTGTTTCAATAGAAACGTCTGAGAAATTATTTCTAAACTGAATTAAAAGCCTCCACTAATTGCGACAGTTTCACACTGTTAAAAATAGAGTTAAATTGTAATTTAACAAAAGAAGTTAAACGATGAGCCATTTTCTACATTAAATGATTCACACGATTTAAAAAAGAATTTAAATGGCTCGCACCATTTTCTGCATTCAATTACGATTCTTAATGCGATCTTTAAATATTCTGTTATTGATCCCGGTTGAGATATTGTAGTGAATAAGTAACTCTCCAGGGGTTTATAAATTTACAATCATTTTCGACCGTGCATTAAATATGTACACAGCAATTCTGGTTAAGTTATTATTCATGCAACATGTCATTGAAAGTATAAAATGTTATTAAAAAGCAAAGAATATTCTGGATGCAGAAACACACTCGATATATTAATGGGCGTAAGCTTTATAAATATTTTATGATCTGAAAACAAGATTCAGAATCTAAAAGTGCAGTAAATTATTAGCATTAATCGCAGCGAACTGCAAAAATGAAATTCACTTTACGAACCGTATATCAGATATAAATAATATTTCCAATTCTAAAGTACACCGAGTAAATAAATGTCTACAAGCTCTGCTAAAATATAAAGTCGGTTCATAAATACATATTTGATAGCCCAGAAAAAGTATGGATGTAAACGTGCACCGTGTTAATGCTGGAAAATAAAATCTGTTTGATAGACATTTTATCATTGAGAAAATACTGTGTTAAATTCACTCGACGTATTAATGGAAGCGAACTGTAAAAACAGGATTCGCTTCATAAATAATCTGTCATAAAAAAACATTCCGATTTTAAAAATACACTGAACACATTAAAATAAAAAATGCAGACTACGTGTGTTTATATCGAAAAAATAGAATCCTTTTCGTAAATGAAAATATTTTTAAAAGCTGTACGAATACTTCGTACACCCACTGTGTATATAAAAATGCAAAAATAAATCGTACGAAAGATAGGAGCAAGTAAACGGTTAACGCCATAATCACACAACAAGCCAGAGTATTAGCCAATCGACGTGACACCGAAGAGCGGTGATCGGGCACGCGGGAATCATTTAAATCCTTCAGCAAGGGTCATCCAGCTGCCGCGTGCAAAAACACAGTGACCCATCGGCGGGATTAGGGCGGGCCAATTGCGAGCCGCAAATTGCACCGAATCACTGGCAAATTGTATTTCAAGGGTCACAATTAAATCTCGGCTGGGCCGAGGAGTACCGATCCTGTAGCTGATTAGCAAAAAGCGTGTTCTAGTTGAGGGTGGTGAGGATGTAGAAGCATTCGAACCCGTTCGCCCCCGTGTGTTTACAATGAAAAGTTGGGGGAGGGAGGCGTTTGCGCAGGTAATTAGCGATACCGGCTAATTGACCGGCGATAGGACGCCGCGCGCGCGCGTTTAATGACGCGCTTCTAATTGCCTGCAGCCGTCGCGCGCGTATTTTTATTCCGCGGCCGGCGAAACGGATTAAGCGGACACGTAATGGCGCCGTGTGTCTTGCGGCCAGGTGTAATCTGTTCCGAGAATCGTATCGTTTCGTTTCAGAGGGTTGAATCTCGCTGGAAAAAATCATTGCAATCGCGATCCTCTTATGTTATGCTTTATCACCTTTTGACTAAAATGATCGCAGTTAACACATGAGGTTTGACGAACGTATTAAAAGTAACTATTCAACTGCTTGACATATTCAAAGTATCCTAACAAATTAGTTGCACCAGAATAACAGAGACATTAAAAATATTTCCATCAACATAAACACATCTTAAACATGAAACCACGACGAAATGAAACATAAAACCAAAATGTTCCATAAAAGATCGCAAAAAAATGTAAAATTTATTAAAAGAGATATCAACATCCATAAATTGTATTCTCCAATGAGAGAATGTATTCTCGTATAAATACATTCCGCGGAAGAAGGAATTTCCGATATGAGTGCAACAAAGCGCACGTAAGCGCACATAAGATGGGTTCGCAAAGTTTGATCCGTTCCCCAGAGAAGTTCTGCGCGTGTTTTCAAAGGTAGATAAAAATGTCTCCGTCCAGGATCCACGTTCCACGGATACCAGGAGAGCATCCCTAACACCATGTGCTACGTCCTCGAAGTCCGGTTTCACGGTTTCGAGCCTCGTAAACTTCACGCTTGATCACGACGTTCTAGCATCACACGCACGGTAACGATCTCTCTCGCAATCATGCTTCGTCCTCGTCGAGATCTCGAGCGTGAAACCCGCGGCCCGAAGGACATGGGAACACGTCCAGAACTGTTTTGCTCCTGATGTCCCCGTGGATCCTGCGCGGCGGACCCATTCACCTAACCGGAAGTCTGCGTGAAACGACGTCCTCCAAGCTGTTGTTTCTTCGAAGACACCGAATCTTCAAAGTAACAATTAAATTAAATGCAGGAACTAATAAGATCATGTAAGAGATGTCACTCAATTTTTCCTGAATTCTTTAAATGAATTTTAAGGTTTCAATTAATTCTAATGTGTTCGTTTAGAGTACCGCCCTTTAGAGTATGAACTGTTTGGGCTAATTATAATAAATTGATTTTCTAATAATAAATGGGTGTATGTATAAGTTTATAAAATTGAGAGGAAGACTGGTGGAAGAATATTTAAAGGTAATAGAGGTCTCGGGGGCTGTAGGGAGAGCCGCGGAACAAAGCGTGTAGTCGATAGAGGGACGCGTTTTCGTTCGAAGAGGCGTTCGAACGTGTCCCGGAAGTAGGACGAGCGATCGTCACGCACGGATGATCGATCGGTTGTCTTCGAGGAAACGTTTCCCGAAAGCTTGGCGCCGTTTCGGACAGCAGGCCGATGTCGAAATAAGTCAACTGGCGGTGTGTCTTTCTTGTTTTCTGTTTCGCTGTACCAGAAGCACAGTCAGGTAACTCATCAACCGTACGAACAGAAAGGCAGAGAGAATGTAAGATACATAACGTGAGAGAGTGAGAGAGAGAGAGAAAGAGTGTGGGAGAGAGGGAAGAGAGGAATCAGCACACAGTACAGAACAAACGACGGATTTCTTGGACGACCCGAAACTTTGGACAACAATCTTAATCTTCCTCTTCTATACTGAACAAGGAAATCGAAATTATTCGGGCACTTGTAAACATTAAAATTACACGATGTAAATATTGTAGAATCTTCCGTGGTCATACACTGGTAGACAGAATTTTTTAAACCGGCTAGGCAAATTTAGAACAACTTGAATGATTAAAATTCAATTATTAGAACGTTTAAATCAGTAAATATTCCGTGATTTAGGAAGCCTGCAGTTACACTCATACACAGAACACTAAAGAATAATGTACTGCTTCGGTGTGTAATGATTAGAAAGGTTGAAAGCCCTCATTATAATTTCAATGGAGCTCGGAACTCGGTACGAAATAGAGCGCGATCGACTGAACTTATGGCATAACTCTTTCACCGCAGTTACAGTAAACACACACCTTGATCGATTGATCCCGGAAAATGGGGAAAACGTGAGCATGAGTCACGACGAACGCGATTAAAGTGATTAATGTAACTGATTCAACTAGTTATCCAAAAGATTTTTCTGAGGAGGAAAAAATTGTTTTCATAAAAAAATTCAGTTTATCTCTGAGCTCTATAAATTGTAAAGAATTTATTTATATTTGGCCACGGGACTACTGTCCGGGCCACAGAAGATTCAAGATGGAGATCGAGGAAAAATTGGCCGATTTTACGAGGACCGTTCTATAGCCACAGCTTTCGAGCTTTCCATACCGTTTGAATTTCCTGGTCGTTCCAATTTCGCCGTGGTTTTCGAATATTCTCATATACGTACATACACGCGTACACGTATATGCACACACGCACACTGAGTAACGATCGATGTCGCATGAAAGTGTTATGCGCAGATCGGCTGGGCTTGGGACTAGAGGGCGGCGAAGAGCTCGAGAGAAAGGAAATAAGAGTGTCGAAACTGGGCAAATTTTTCTGTCACTGCAAACCGTTGCAAAATTTCACCTCTTTCCGCTACCAGAAATCAGAAAAATTTTTTTTGAAATTTTCGTGAAGCCGGAAAATCATTTTCCGTTCGAAGGAAATTCGCTTCAGTCCCTTCGACATGGACTTAAGACGTAACGTTGCAATTCTCTCAGTATCTCAAGATCATTTTCATCAGAGAAATGATTGTGCGAATCCTCGGAGTCTCTCGTCTCAAAGAAAATTCGTTTTATTTCGTTCCGACTTCACTGAAGTCACTGCAATTTTCATTTGAGGTCCTCAAAGAAAATTAACTCCAGTGGTTTCTCTGTTGACGTGACTAACGGTGTTACAATTTCTAAAGACTCTGTAAATGATTTTGGCTTACCTCACGATGTTGCAATTTCCAATAAGTCTAAAACTGATCGCATGGAAGCATGGAAATCAGTAAAAATCAACTACGACGCGAATGCATCAGTTTTTGCAGAGTCTCTCGTTCGGAACAAAAGTTACTTCAGCTTCATTTGCTCCCATTTAAGTTGCAATATCGCAGTAGCCGGCGTAGTAGTATTCATGGAGTTTGAAAAATATTTCCATCGATCGGCGAGCAACATTCTCGCGCGCGAGTTTTTCCCGGGCTTTCCAAACATTTTTCCGTGGTAGACAGGGAGGAGGAGGAGGAGGGGAAGGTGGTAATCGGAAATTCTTTTTTCCCGACGGCGTTTCCCGGGGAACGATAAATCGAGTCGCCTGGAACTGCATTCGACTGCTCGTTAAAAGTAGAAACAGGTGGCCGGGCTGACCTCGCGGCTGATTCCCCTCGGAGATCAGAATGTTGGCTCGATTGTCGTCCCGGTTTCGATACGTTCAATCCGCTCGTTCCCTGCGAAACGAGTCGACGATTTCTCCGGCGAACGAAACCAGCCGCGGCCGTGTTTCTCTGCTCTTTTTTGGTATCGCCGGGTTCTTTTGCTCGGGACGAGTGCGCGTGATAAGGACAGATTAGCCTCGAAACGTCGCCGGAATTCCCTCCGACTCGATGCTCTCCGCGGCCATCGAAGCCGCTTGATCTTCAGATACAGGACCATCGTCTCGCAATTTACCCAGAAAGCAAATTTCATCCAACACCGAGCCGGGAGAAATGAAACTGCCACGAGAAAATTGAAGAGATGAAAATTGTCCAATTACTTATCTGTTTGTTTGACGAGAGACCTAATTATCAAGTCTCGGATCATATCCAGTAATTATACCTGAACGGGAAATATACTACGAGAGAAATGTACACACAGAGGAATCCATTAGGAAATAAAAATTGCAACATCCTCTCTCGACTTCGCGTGATTGGAAAGGTTAACAAAGGTTTCCTCCGGTAATTATTTTCCTTCCGCTACGACCAGTGTAAATATTATCTTTTGACTAAATGGCGCCCCGTCTATTACTCTGCAATATTACCGTGGTTGTTTTGAAAAAATAACAGCTCCAACAGAATGTCCTCTTTTTAATTTTCGTTCCAATCCATTACTGTACCAGGTTGTAAGGATTCTAATATCCTCCGAAGGATTACATGGTACGTATATCCCCTCCGTCGAAGGTTTCCTTTTCTAATATTGGTTTTGTTTCAAAGGGTCTCCGCGATGGCAATATCTCCTCGGAGATGCCTTTGAAAATGGAGAAATCGCGAGGATTCCGCGGGAATGTTAATACAAAGTAAAAATTAAAAAAAGAAAGAATCCTTTCTCTGGGAGTTTCGCTCTGCCGGCGATTTATCGTCAGGATCTCGCAATTATGGAACCGAGAATTCCTCTAGGCTTAGCACGCCGGCATTTCGTTGCATGACAATGTATGATGCATATGCGCATAGTTTATGAATTTATAGAAGAATTACACACACGGACCACAACGCCTCTCTACGTATGTGTACACGTAATTTGCATTACATCGCGGGCTGGAGACAGGTCGTGAAGTATAAACGCGTTCAGCCGAGCCCGTTTAAGGCGGCCATATTGGAATCGATCGAAAAATCTATCGGCGCGGGACACCCGAAATTAAAAAGTTTCAATCACGCAGAAGATATTACAGCGATGCATATCCGCAGAATTCATAGTGCAACATTTTTGGAATGTCTCCAACAAACGCTTTAATTTTGCACTAGCACAGAGAAAAATAATAAACAAGATATTGAGGGCAGAGAACAAGAGCATAGCAAAAAGGAAAAGGATTTAAAAGAAGCCTGTAACGAGAAAGAAAGGAACGATTAATGGGAAGACAATCCAAATAGATTAGTCGCACGTGAGGAGGTCGGGAGATCGAAAATCGAGTCCAGTTCGCTTCTCCCCCCGGGGGCAGGGGGGGTAGAAATCAGTTCTTAAATGGGCTCGGCGCACGGAGGACTTTTATTAACCCCGTGGCGATGACACAAGTTCGTCGACAAGATCCCGCGTAACGAGCCGATTGTTCACCTTATCACCTTTATCAGCCGGATTAATCCGTGCTTCGCAATCGGGCCTGTCGCCGGGGGAGGGAGATCAATTACAGGACTCCCGGGGTCGAACAGACGATCCCCCTCCCTCCTGTTCGTTCCTCCTCGTCCACCTTGTCCGAGCGTGAAATTCTTTCTGTTCTTGTTGCGCCCGAACGGTTTATTGATTGCATCCGGCGCGCGGCTCGTGTAAATGCGCCTGTACGCGGCATTCCGTGCCGGCGACAAATATCTGCCGGATTAAGTATTCATGGTGGCCCGTGCTTTGCAAGTATAATACCCCGTGTTCTTTTCCCCCCTGTCTCTCGCGATATTTTATCCCTCGGGAGTCGCTTTCGGGGGTGGCTTCGACGGCGGACGCGATTTGGTCAGTTCGCGATGAGGAATCACGCGAATCGAGAAAAATCTGTCCTTTTGTCTCGAGATTCCGCTATGTACCCGACCGCATTTTTATCTGGGAAGATGGAACCGGTAGCTGGAAAATAAGGGGTGCACTTGTTTCGAGAAGATTTTCGTACGAATTCAAGTTCTTACAATTATTGTATTTCGAAGTCGAGGTGTTCTTCCGACGTGTTCTTCCTTTCCGCCACGTAAATTCAGTCTTCGCAACGTCAAATTGGCGAAATTTTATTACGTACGGTCTTATGGCGTGTATTTTTGCCCGCGGCAAATAATTTGCATATCCCAGCACGAGACGCGAAGCATAAATCGGATCACGAACGATTGATGGCGCATAATACGCGTGGGAATTCGGCGGCCATTGAAAACGGGATCCACGTATATGGAATCCGTATTTTCGATTTATTTCGAGCGATTCCAATATTATATATCCGAAATTGAGCGTATCGAAGGATTTTTAAACGTCGTTGAAATCTAAATAGTAAATATCCTAGTAAATAGAAAGGATATTAAACGCTAATTTAAAAAAGGGAACATGGCTATTTTTATACTTTTCCGTGATTGGACGTTAAATACGAGTCTCCAAGGGACAAAGGAAATGATTCGCGGCGGGGCAATTTATCACGTCGGCGAATGAATTATCCGGAACGCTCGGACCAAGTGGACGCCCGCGGTTCTACGCACTCGGAACGAGATCCGCAAGAGTTCCGATTTAATTGTTCCCACCTGGAAATTAATTCGACTTGGTGTTCACTTAATTAATGTCGCGTGGATGTTCACTCGTAGACAAATCCATTTATCGACTCGCGATAAACATCAAACACTGCGGCGAACATTCTGCTGCAGTCTGCAGCCTTTTTTCTGCGGAAATTGTTATTCCAAATTCTCCTATTTCGTATAAACACTATTTTGTAACCATAAAAAGTATCGAACAACTTTGAGATCAATTTCCTTTCTTACAGAATGACTTTCAATATGCATTAAAAATATGTTAGAAAGTAATTTTTTCCATAATTATTTTTAGAAGTCCGAAACTGCTGACACCATCGCGGCCGATGACGCAGCGGTGGCGTCACACGGAAGTCGATCGATAATTGCCAGTAATTCAGGCGTTATTTTTAAACATGTTTTTCTGACATTCGAAGCTAACAATTTGACTCCAATTTATAGCTTTTGATTTATAAATCCTTGACAATAACGTCAATAATGAAAGAAACAAAATTTGCACACAAGTCGTACTGCTCTGTTTCTGCGAGCCGAATTTCTGTGTTAAAATTTATTATGACCGCCTGTACATGAGTTTAGGTCTTCAAAAATTCGCAGAAGCGGAAAATTGTGTATCCGGTGAAAAAATGCCGATTTTCCGAGCGATTTGAAGGAAATCGAGCGTGTTCGAACGATAAAAAAGTTCAAGCTCCAAGTTCGCGGGTTTTCCCCGGGCCGATTAAACTGTGACCGGGTCACTCGCGAGCGCGATGCAAATTGAGCAATTTTATCGGCTGTGTTTCCGCAGGAAAAAAAATAGAAAGAAAGAGAGCGAGAGAGAGAGATAGAGAGAGTGTGTGTGCGAGAGAGCGAGGGTGGTAGAAAGAAAGTCGGAGGTCCATTGCATGCATCCCGCGAGACACACGAAAAACACGCACCGGCACAGGATCCCAATCTCTGTTCGAACAATATTTTCACTTGTATGCATCCGCATTCTTTTTTCTATATCCGTTCTTCTTCTCCGTTACTTTTTTCTGTTCACGATTTTCTCTCTCGTTTTCTTTTTATTTGTCTCTCTTCGTTCGTTCTCCTATTATTTTTTGTTTTCTCCGTTTCGGAACACACGATGATTTTCTGTCCATGGCGCCCGACATGTCGAACGATGACGCCCGAGTGGCGCCCGATGAAAATGGAAGCTTCGTCGTTGTCACGTTTCACGACCGAGCCACCTCCGTGCATTCCGATGGCCGTCGAGCTCAGATTTATGGAATCCCGAAGGCGCCTCGTGCCGTGAATTTGACTTCTTGAATCACTGCTGCGAAACCGCTGGAAAATAATTACCGAACTGTTCGAGGACTTTTTTTTTTAGTTGCGTGTTTAAGGTCACATGCACCTAACTGCGGTTATTAGTGACCTGTTCGAGGACTTTGAAACACATTTGTCTTACAGAAACAGTCCTCGATAATCGATTCATATTTTATTTTGTCATTTTATTCAGAGACTGCTTTCTTTGAAGTGAGACTTTCTATGATACTGTTCTTTTTAGTTACAAATCGATTTAAGCTTCTATGAACGCGTTTTTAAATTCCACAAACGGTAAAATCAAAAATTCAACCAACGGTGGGTTTAGAGTTTCATTCGTCAGTTTCAAATGTTTTGATTAAAATTTGACTTTGATTCATGAAAGTTAAAGCAGGTGGTTCGACGGATTAAGGAATTATGCTGAGTCAGAGGGCAGAAGAAATGTTTTTCCGGAATTTTTATCTTCGGAAACTGTGTTCAACAAGGATCCTTCTGTTTAAGATAGCATTCGGTAAAAAGTTCCTGATAAATTACTTTATTTTGGACTTTTGATTGAGCAGAATGTCTTAAGAGGTCCCGATTTGATCGTCGCGCGCTCGGGTGCTCGGGTAAGCGGAAGCAATGGAAGAAATTGGAAAGGCATTTAAGAAACAGGCTATCAGTGACAGACACACCGAGGAGTGGCGCCCTGGATAGAAGGTTTTAGTCAGCACTGGTCGCGGACCAGTCACCAGGCAGCTTCCGGCCTGATGGAAAGTCTGTGAATTGTTCTCAGGGGTGGGTGTCTACATTTCGAGGGTGGAGGAGGGTTCGGTGGCCGAGCGGGCTGGACTCAGGCCAGGAGACACCATCTTGGAGGTGAACGGCACACCCTTCCGGTCGGTAACCCACGAGGAGGCCCTCACAGTGAGTTTTAACTTTCATTTTCCGAAAAACGTTCATTTCCCGTTCCCGTTCATATTTCTGGCAATCGCACCCGCGAAGATCGACGATAATGCCCAAAAATTCCGCCACTCTGTTTACTTATTTCCCTCTTACTTGGACCGACGTCAAACTACCACTATATCTTTCTATCTCCTGCGTCATGCATAAATTCGCGGATGTTCCTCGTAAAAATAATTCACCTTTCACGAGGTCTGCTAATAATCGGACAATGCACTCCTTTAGAGGACATGTTTGTAGCTTGGTCTGAATTTAAACAATTGTTTTTAAATCAATTCAGCTGCAGAAACATCTGGTAGATTATTTATAGACATTCAGGGTCGACTTTCATTTTACATAATTTTTATACCCGTGACCTTGAGTGACCTTGAACAATCACTTCGAATAACTATCATCAATGAAGGGAGATCAAAGGGTCTACAATCTTCAGTTGTTCAGAAAAACACACATCGTTGAAATGATCGAAGGTGTCCTTCAAATGTAAGCATATTGCTACTCTAAGAAAAGTGTTGGTTACCACAATAAGCCTTAATAATTGATCAATCGAAAGTAGTACAGTACTGAAAGTAACGTATAGTATCAGACTAGTAGTGTCGGTGCCATCGTAGATCTTCGGAAGGCTAGCAATTTTCGCGGCCGAGTTGGGAGGACCAATGGCAGTGGCCTTGAACCAGAAGCCGACTTAGAGGATTCTCTTCTAGTTGGAGTAGCTAATATTGAGTCACGTAACTCAGGGTCGTTGCTATAAACTCCTGCAATCTCAAGATCACAGATAATCGACCCTGCTGATCTCGGGTTCGTCCCTACACTCTTCCAACAACCACTTGAACCTCCAACATGTAAAAACAATTGAATGAAGTGGAGGGTTTGCCTAAAAATAACCATACTGACGCTGGTAAACACTAACAAGCCTCCATTCACATTTTTGTCGATTCAGCGATTTCATGTACATTTAGATACACAAATAAAATTTATATAGACGATCGAAGGAATTGGACAATGTATTCGGGCGTTGCCTAAAAATAATCATACTGACGCTGGTAAACACTAACAAGCCTCCAACTCATTTGTTGTCGATTCAGCGACTTCGTGTACATTGAGATACACAAATAAAATTTATATAGACGATCGAAGGAATTGTACAATGTATTCGGGCGTGTCTCTAACAGAAGGATAAGCAGAGGTTATTAATCAGTGGAACGAAGGTACCCAAGCATTCCTTGTATCGCATTCGTCATGTCGAAACTCGGCCCCCAACGCGTCCTATCGAGCCGTTCGATTTTGGAACGTTTCCCCAAACATGGAAGCCTGGCTACGTGCCTAATCGCAATTAAAAATCGCCGTTTAAATTATCCTGGTCGGGATGGCGATTGCCGTCCAATCGATCCGAGTCGTCCCGTATTTATGAGTGACCTTAGAAGTTAGAGAAACCCCATCGATTGCGGATGCCGACCCGGCCGAGGCTCTCAAGTAAATTATAGGGGGTGGGGTACACGATTCCCCTCGATTCCAGTTATCTGGCGAGCGTATTGGGTCACTTACTGAGTCAAGTGGTTGCTCCTTGCCTTTCGCTCCTATCCTTACTATCAAAAATAATATTTTCTATTCCTCAAGTAGCTCTCAAGTAAACTCAACCCTCAAACATAGACAAATCTTCAAGACTTTTCATATATTCCTATTCTTTAATTCTGACAATACTCGATCATCTTCTAATCCTTATTCAGTGGTTATAATGTACGCAATAGTGCAATAAATATGAACTGTCTGGCAGACTTTCTATAGTCGCTGCAAGAAGTTTCAATGGCTGTAGGGGTTGGTGCTCCCCTTTCTCGACCTTCTTTCGGGGTGCAATTTCAGAATTTTTTCTGGGCTAACTAAATAACGCAGCATCGCGAAACTTCGCAGGATTATTTATATGTATTTGAGCTATATTCATGAATTTTTACATCCCGCTATCGTTAATATTGTAGTAGTTCTTCACCGGAAAAGTATTAAAGAAGTTCAGTTCTCTAACTCGTCAGAAAATGAATATTAAAAATTTTCAAAAATAATTATTTCATAAAACATTTTATTTCGACTTGAAAAAGATTGATGAATCTTCGTTACAGGGTTGAAGAAGATTAAGGAATTTTCATGCTTCGATTGACGAGTTGTTTACATTTTCTATTTTCCAGCTGTCTTTAATTAAGGGGGCCGAACGAGAGCTATATATTTCTGGATGGTTAGTGAAAGAAAAAAATGGCGCTTTGAGGCTCTCTGGCAGTTTACATCGTTTAAAATCGATTTCCATTGATGTCACAGGACGCTTTCCGCGACCCTTTGATCTCTTTTCAGAATTATTTGGTAGACACTCTGTCGCCCGTCCTTCGGATTCATTTCTGTGTCACTAGGCTATTTTCAGTGGTACTGAAACGTGAAATTTGCAACTGCAGTCCGAACTACAAATAAAAAATTTGTGATTTAGTAGGGTCGAGGATTAAAACGACATTAAGGAAGAATTGGACGATTTCAAACAGTATCAAGACACAGAATGAATCCTGTATTTTCCGGTATATTAATTCTCTGGAAGCGAATTCTTTCCCCTCACTTCGGGGGCTTGTATATATCTCCGTTTTCGCTGAGATCATCCGTTTGTCGAGATCCCAGCTGAGGAAGCATTTGGCAGGGTTCGCCCTCGTATTTAATTTAACTTCTAAGCAGCTCATAGAGATTATGGAAAATTGGAGGTGTACAGAACTCGCTTATAGCGAAAGTTTCAACGACGTTATCGTTGTTCGCGGGGGCAGTTTGTCTCGCCAATTTTCTTGGAATCTCTGTTGGAGACCTCTTGGGGGAAACAAACGTCTGAGGAAACGAAGAAAACTCGACGACAGCAATTGTGCTGGATGTTTCGCTCCACAGAAATTGATGCGAATAAACCTAGCCATTTTTCCGGACAATGAAGTTATACATCGAGCTCTTCCTAACAAAAACTTTGCAATTCTTTTACGCTCTTTTGAAATCCTAATAATTTCTAAGCACTTAGTTCCTGTGAGAAAAGGAATTTTTTCCAGGAGTTACAAACTCGCAACGTCTGGAATCCATTTTTCACACTTCCTCAGTAACTTTTCGACACCATCGACAGTCGAAAATTCTTGCCTCGAACTTTCGAATTCTTACGCGAGCCCAACAATTTTCTCTCGCCTCAAGCATTCCGTGAAGTCCAAAAATTGACAACTTCTTCCATATTTCGCGTATCAACCCTCCGGGGATAGGAACGCTGAAATTCCCGTTCCCAGTATCGAGTTTGCCAAGAGTAAAAGTTTCATGCAAAATTGCTTCGGCTAAGAAAACGTGGCGGAGCTGTTGGTCCGAGTTGATGGAGGGTTGCGAAATTTTCGCGATGTCGGGCAAGGGAGAGAGATATGCGAGAGGGAAAAATTTTGGGGAACAGCTAGGAGGGACTATTGACTGGCTGGGATGGAAAGGAGCGTCGCTCGGAGCCACGCCACAAGTAATCTCTGGTGTAAACGCTTCTGATGGGTATCTCTGGATCCGGTGGCTCGTCATACTCTCACAGTAGCTCGGCAGCTTCTAGACAAAAGCCCGTCGACAATGGGCCATCAGAGTATCGGGCTGTTTCGGTGAAGAGGCATCTAGCTGCGCGAAAATTACCTCGGAAACTTCGCATGTTCCGACGGCTTTTTTATTGGTGGGACCCACTTCGGCGACGGTTTCGGCACTTTCAACGAATTAAAAATATTTTACCGTACTATTCTGGAATATTGGAAATAGTTCCACGTTCCCTGCACGTTTGAGAACGCTTCCTTGTTGCTTCCGATTCTGCCTGGATAAGCTGTTCGATTTTTGAAGTGAACATGTCTGATCCGTCACGGTCCGAGGTGAAACATTATTCGGGTAAACTCGGAGGAGACGAGTCTTATGTGGACAGTATTGGTCTGCTTTTTTATCACGCTTATATTAAATCTTGTAATCGAATTTTAAACCACTTCTCATAGTCCAATCTTCCTGAAATTTTGTATACACACTTGCTTCCGAGGACAATATTTGCCGCCATACTCGTGGGATCAAAAATGAAAGTAAACAAAAAACAAAGACAAAGACTGGAACTGCTACGCAACGGAAAAAGCAAGACAAAAAAACGGGATAATAAATTATCTAATCATGACACAATATTTTCCCTTCTACAAAAGATCTTGATTTAAGTGGTAATTAAAATCGATTACAAGGTATGTAAAGACTAAAAAGTAGAAAATAGATATATAAAAAAAAACTTTTTAAAAGCCACGTTTATATTAAAATGTACTAAAAAGGAGAAAATAACTTTTTTCTTGGTTCTCCATATAAAATACCTAATCCAGTTTAATGATTAATAATACTTTTCCCCAAAATTTTAAGCAATTAGTTCAAAATTTCTTCTGTCATAAAATTAGTGTCGGAATAGACAGAAAAATTTAATATAAATTTAAATAAAATCATGACATTAGTGACTACAAATAAAAGCGTGGAGCGCCCACGAAGATTACGTGAATATAGTTTAGCGCTCCACAATGTCATGATTTTGCATTTTAATGTAAGCTTGGTTTTTAAAAAGTTTTTTGGCTTTATTTTTGGAGAATATATTAGCTGTTGGAACAAGTTTCGAACATTTTTATTTTATCTTGAGCTTCATTCTGTATCGCAGAAACGTAGTGAGCGACATTAGCAGTTAAATATTATTTGCCATCGAGTTCCTCCGGAGGTCTAACGCGATAAGAGCGCGGAGTGCCGTTGAAATCGTGAAGCATCGTCGGCGCAATATCTCTAGAAGCAAGTCGAGCCCGATGTTTGTTGTGCCTCCGATTGATATTGCTCCCAGTTGTCTGTGCGAATTCACTCGAACACATCGGCCATTCCTTTTCCCGCCGTCCCGGAAGTTACCGTATCTCTGGGAAACTCGGAGAAATTCAATCTCTCGAGATTGCGTTCGAAGAATCCTCACGGCCTTGAAAGTTGTTCCACGTTTCACCGAAGTGGACACGTAAGGGAGCCAGTCGAGCAGGGTAAACAAGATTGGCGACGCGGAAAAATGAAAAAGTGAAACCTTCAAGTGCTTCGTCTCTCTAGGATCCTCGGACAAAGAAAAATGGCACCTTTTGCTACCGTTTTAGCCGCGTCGCGTCGCCATTCATTCTTACATGCATTTCTTACGTAAATTCTTGGATCATTTCAGAGATACTTCGCTGGTAAATCACTAGAACATTTTTTTATACATTGTAGTATAAAGTGTAAATCAATGTGAAATACTATAAAAAAGGTATTGCTAGGGTTTAACCCTTTTTAAATAATTTGTGTTAATTTATAGATACCATTTTTTTTCTATTAGTGTGATGGTCCAGTGGTGGGGTGTATACAGATTGTTGGTTACTCACCATTGAATTAACCTATTGTATTGTTTAAATAATTGTTTGAATAAAATTCCTTTATAATAACACCACAGAATTTTCAGTAAATTACATTTCACTCATCCATCATCCACAATTATCCTAGTGCAGAATTCCACGTTCCGATGATGACCTTCCCCCCAAAATGGCTGCGATCTGAATAGAACTCGGCTGTTGGAAAACTACGAAGACTCGCGAATCATTGTACACGGATGTCGCGTAGAACCGGTTGGATCGTTTCCACTGATTCAATTCGTCATTAAGAATTATTGGAGTATAAAATGGCCGCGCGATTCAGACCGTCCCGGTTCTGAAGCCGCGGAGATTGAAAGTGTGTTTCCTTTTTGTTTTTTATTATCGGCGCAATCGATACGGAAAATCACGATGAAAGGAGAAATATGAAGAGAAATGTACAACCAGCAGAGATTTATTAATTAACGAGTGGATCAGCCTTGACCCGAATGTTCCCCGGAAATTGGAGGAGCCGCGGCGTTTCGTTCTTTGAACGATCGCGATGAGTTGACCCAGTTCGACGATCCACGGATTAAGTTTCCGGTTCTGCCCCGGCTGTGCTACAGGATAATACTGTCACCTACTCGTTACCATGATCGAAACGAAGTTCTGTTGATTCAAGGTCTTTTTATTAGGTTCCGGTTTTCGGCCGGGCGCTGAGTCGCCTAATTTCTACGCCGCGCCGCGCCGCCGCGAATTCCGCCGAGGCGGACAAACACGACTCGCATCAAAATTTGTTCGATTCGATGAAGTACAGCGAAACTGAATTAGCCGGAATTTGAATATGAATCTGCCTGTTTGAACTCCAACCTCGAAGACCAAAATTTATTTCGCGCGCAAGCTGAGCTCGACTGGTTAAATTGCAGGCCGGGATTGAAATTTAAGAGCGCCGAATGTTTAAACAAGATCGAATTTACGAGTTCGATCGCTTAATCGAAATCTCAATTTAAACTCGATGTTCTCGGATTTAAATTTCAGTCACACTTTTCATTCAATTTTGAATGCGAGTTAATTTTTACGTTTCAAACGGATTTTCAGTATACGATGATGGGAACGTTTAAGGGCGTTTACATGAAACTCTTTCCCTGTTAAATTTCAGTGCAATTAAACTCGGAAATAAATGTTTGCACTTGCGTTTCGTTCTGTTTAACGCGTTGATTATACACGGGCGACGCAAATGAATTTTTGTGTCGACGTATCGAGTGTACAGAGCTTTGGATTTTAATTCGGTGGAAACGGACGATTTAGAGGGGAATTAAAATAAACACGAGAATTGTGCGAGGTTTTATTTTTTTAAATAAATCAACTAGTTTTCCACGATGGAGTAACCAACCGCGACGAACGACACACGAAAAAGTTAGCGTAGAACGTCGCGTTCCTTAAATTTACCATTGCGCTAATGAATTCAGTAGAACAACGTGCCATAAATCAGACGAACTTTTCGCGCGATCCTACCGATCCGTATTTCTACGTGTGCGGATATGTTTCTTTGCTGCGAACGTGTGTGTGTGTTTGGTTTGCACACAGGGGCTCTTGCTTGCACGTCTACGAGCCATTACGAAATAACGAGCTGCCGGCACCGTTACACTTTACGACAGCCGTGCAATTTAATCTGCCAGTTCGTCCAAACGTTTATGCCCGATCGATGTCAGACGAGACGCAGACTCGTGCCGGATGTCGGTCTCTGGGAAACCGCGTTTTAGTATGGGAAGAAAGAAGAGGAAGAAGACACGGTATGCCACCGATGCGCTCACGTTCAGAAAACCCGCGACTTTTCTCGAGAATTTCTTAAGCGTCCGTTATCGAACGCTGCACTGTTCAAATAAATACAATTGGCTCGGCACGTTTCCACCCCTCGAGCCATAAAGTAGCACGAACCTACATTCACGATGATGCACGCGAATTTTAGGACCGCGACTTAGCCCACTGAAAAATTCTACGAAATTCAATTAAAGAATTGAAGAGAGAAACATTGAGAAGCTACGATAATTAGAAGACTTGTATTTCAGTATTTCATTATTCAACATACTGATAAACGATCCTGTAAATTATTTAAGGCGAAAGTAGCTCGGGACACAGTAGAAAAATCGACCACTGGTCAGACACTTGTACAAAACCCTCAAAAATGAAATATTTTAACATGTACTCCGCCATCTAATGACTATAACAACTCATTTCCCACAGAAAACAAGGCAGTTAATTTTCCACCAGACAGAGAAATCAGCAGATTTCTCCCGGAACAGATAAATAGCCACCATTCTCCAGGCATTTGCAAATTTCCATTTGTATAAGGGCGAATCTCGAATTTCAGCACCCCCATCTGAAATACTATTCCAGGCACCCACGCACCCCCATAATTCCTTTCACCGGGGATAGGACGCTCGTCCCATTCGAGCGTCACGCGATAGTGAAACAAGAATGCGAGCGACAACTGGGTACGCTCGGAAGCTGAACAAAGTTTTCGTGTTCCCCGCACGTCGCCATTAGCCCCTCGTCCTTCCACCGTTCGATTTTTTTCCTCCCTCGGGCACGGGCGTCTCTGTTTCGCCTCGGCGTCGCGGCGCCAGGCATCCCGGCGTCCTCCGACCAGTCCCCCGTCATTTATTTTCTCTACATAATGCACGAAGCCGCCGCGGATGCTGCTTCACAGCCTCGGAAACGTGCTTTGCGAAGCTGCGAGAATTCAAACTCTTTTTTGCTGTCACTGCATTCGGACTGTTGTTCTATGTGAACATTGCACCAACTGAACAGTAACAACATTAAATCGAGTGCGGCTTAATTAATTGTGAGTCACATGGATTTTTAGAGGTACCTTTCCATTATATCGGACGAAGAATGAGTCATTTTTACGAATTTATTATGGTAAAGATAAATTGTCTGAAGCAATAGATTTGCATGGACAAATTTTTGTTGCTATATCTACCTATGACATAAATTAGTGGGTAAAATATAAAAATTGTAGAGACCTCGGAAGAATTCTTAAAAATATTATATTATTATTAACTCATTAGCTTGTTTGAAGAGTTCGGAGACACAAACATCAACCATTAGTCAGACATTGGGAAAAGTTTCTTTGAAATTCAATGTTTTAACTCGTACTACTACTTTCTCACACAATGGTGATATTTAAGCACGATTTGATATTATGAACAAATTATTGCTGAATCCAACGTTTAATGGTGCACCATTACCATTTAGTGATATCCGTAAGGGAGCTAAAAAAATTCGGTAAAATTTAAAAGGAATCGTGAACTCCTTATTTACTGGAAATCTTTTAATAGGTTCATCAACGACCGTGCTGCATTTTAAAGAAGCTGAGAATTTTCTTCCAAGAAACAAACCCAAAAGAAATGATTAGACTGCGTTACTTGAGATACCTTACATCAAGAAAAAATTGCAATTACGTATAATGAGCAGTCAGAATGCAGAAAATTAGAATAAAACGTCCAACCGCGAACGGACAAGTCAGAAATCAATGCGGATGCATGCATTTCAAAGTTTGAGCTGTGAACTCCAAACAGTTCTATCAGTCCGAACTGTTTCATTAGTTCGAACTATTTCATTAGTTTTCACTAGCGAGAATGTTCGAACTAGTGGGAGAACTCGAACTGTTCGAACTTCGAACCATTTCGAACTTCAGTTAGAGCACTATTACGAACACTAGCAAGCTGTGCCGAGTGCGCACCCGTACGTGAAAATACACACACGTAGGGGACGATAGATCGATTCGAAATTGCTTTCCTTGCATCCCGTCTGCCTTGCTTCGAGAAAAAGACTGTTTGCCTTCGTTACTGTATCGGCGGACTTTTCTATTTTCCCTGCTAACCGGTTTCTTCTTGGATCCGTTGATCTCTTGGTCGATCATTCTACTTTTGTTGAATGTTCGTGGGGATTTTCAACCCCTTGGATCTTTAAGCAAATTCTCTTCTTCTTAGATCTGTCAATAAAGATCGAAACGATGACTTTCAATTCTGAGCACAAGATTTCTTACGGCAGAAATAAAATAATTGTGTGATATTGTATAATCAATATAAAACTTTATAATGTTTATTATAAATTTGTGCGGAGTACGAATGTGTAATTAAAAATAATTTGGTGCGGACTTTTAGAATTCTATGGGTACTGGTTCTGAAGGGAAAAATCACGGAAATCATGCTTCATATAATTGACAGGGACGACGTGATCATATTCGTGGCTCGTGCACTCGAATCCTGTCAATCGCTCTGAATACTTTTCCCTCTTAGGCACGCCGTAATTAGGGCAGGCCGTCAATCAACGAAATGATTGACAGCCCTCCATGTGGAATCGCGTTCTGCCGAAAATGAGGTCTCTGATCAATGCACTGCGCACTATTCAGTTATAATCGTCGTATTAAAACATGGTCGAATACCACTTTTCCAAAAATTTCGAAAAGATTATGGAACACCAAAAAGCAATGAACACGTTTGAATAAACAAGAAAAATTTGATATTTCATTTTGCACAAAAATTCGCAGTCTGATAGCAGATACACTACTGTGCAAAGGAAAGGAGCACCCAGTATAATAATTATAAGCTGTAATGACAAACAATATCATTATGTAGAAATTGTATTGTACATTGATTTATTGCATTTAAAGTATTAGATAATCCACAATAAAGGGGCCCATTCACGATCAAACATATTGCGTAACAATACCTATTGCGCAATATGATTGATCGTGAATGATAGTGATCGACTAATTAATACAATATGGATTTTGATGGACAATAATTTGCTGCACAATAATTGTTGCGCAATATGCTTGATCGTGAATGGGCCTCTTTACACATATACATATATTCTCAGAACTATTCAATTAAGCAGCGGAATCCTTTCTCAAAACTTACTGTGTTCTTATTTGATTTTCGACGCTTTTCTATTAAATATGGCGAGGTGCTTCTTTCTTTTGCACAGTATATCAACCGTTTCAACTTATAAATTAAATATCAAATATAACTATCATTTAAAGCGTTGTGTTTCTTTATGAAGTATTTTTACAAAATTATTTATCTTGTTCATGAACTATCCCTGACGATAGCTCAGTAATGTAGGGTTAACCCGGCAGTTGGCTCTAAAACCGAATATATGCAGAAATAACAGCGAGCCGTGCATAATGCAACAAATGCATTATATCCAGCTGTCTGGCCCGCGGCTATGTTCCCTCGGATACCTTAATAACGATAATTCCTCGTTACCCGTGTACTCCCGACAGAGCTACTCTAGCCCCGGGAGCGGCATTGGGAATCATAACTAAGACACGAGGGGTTGTGTGTCTGCAACATGGCGACTACGAAATCTCGCGCCGTTGTACAGACCCCCGGAACTTGCTTTAATAGCCATGAAGTTATGAGTAACTCGACTGGTAGACTGTCCCCTTAAATTGCCGAAACGATTCAACGAACCAGAATTTTCTCCGAGGGTGGCGGAAGCGCCTCACGGCCATAAATTCCCGCCGTTCATCCCCTGTTGCAGGGAATACTTGACCCAGAAAAGTCGCCGCGAGAATTCGCGAATGTGATCGAACCCTTATCCGCGAACTAAATACCGATTGTCATGGAAATGCGTTCACCCCTTCGCCCCGACCCCAGGGACGTTTGCGAACTATACGGGGTGTGCTGCAAGTGCAAAACCACCCCTAACTTGCCAAATTGAACGGTCCTTTATCGTTTTATACTTTGATGCATTTCGAGATGATTCAATTTTAGAGCAGAAATAGAAATCGTCGTTCTATGAAACCACAGTTTTTGGAAAAAATTTTATTAAAGGATAGTAATAGAATATAATGTTTTATTTGTGATTGGGAGGTTACACAAATTTGAGACGTCCTGTACGAAGGGACGGACATTATTGCACTTCGATTTCCAGTCCCAACCCTTTCTCTGTTACTCTTTTTCTCTCGACGATTGGCATTCGCGGAACACTCGTGAACAGAAGAAATGTATTGCTGCGTTTTATTATCTCCGATGTTTAGGGGGCACTTAACCCAGAAACACGACACGAAATCGCGAAATGGCCGCGTACAGATATCGGTTACGATCACGAAATATCCCCATATCTACACGGGGTGGCTTCGGTATCTGGGCCAAGCCATGGTTCCCCAACCCTTCGGTACATTAAGCCATTTGGCAACGTAACTCTTGTTTCTAATGTAGCAGAAGCACAGGAAGTTGAAACAAAGATAAAGATCCATCTTAGAATTTTTTTAAAAGAGTATGAAGAAGTAGTATGGGTCTCTTTTATTATTTTTTGACATGTCATCCAAAATATTAATTTTGTAGAGCAATTTAAAAATTTTGTTGTATCATTTTGAGCCTGTTAAAGATAGTAAAAAAATTTCATTCATCTAATCTATTATTGAAATTAAATCTCCGAGATACGTATTGTAATAAATTTCTGTTTGACGTTTTGACAAGGTTAGTTATTTTTTAGCGCGATGTTGATTTAGTTAAAATGTACAGAAGCCCCACGAGAGAGAGAGAGTGCAACAAAAGTTAGTTGTCCCGGTGTTTTTCAAGAGAAGCGGGACGTTTTGATCCCGTCGCGATGGTCCGTAAAATCAAGCGACCTTAATCAACAAAACCATGTTACTGCTCGTTAACCGGTGTCATGGAGAACGTGCGTCGGTGAAAAGCTCTTGATCACTGCGCCTTTTCCCCTGGCAACGTCGAAATTTTCATCATCGTGTACTACACAAAGTGAATCTACCTCGGTCTACAAATTGCGAATTCATAAAATGGTTGAAGCTTGTTTCGATACGAAGAATTGTGCTCTAAACGAAAAACAATATTCGCACATTTTTAGATCAGCATCAAATGATACTTGCAATTAGTCTCCAATATACATCGGTTCTAATTAATTTATCGCTGTCTCAGAATTTGCATTGGAACAATTAATTTTGAAAGACATGACTAAAAATTATGAAAATTTGCAACGAACAAAATTTTTTACGGTGGTGAATGTGTTGACTCCAGGTTTTGTTTCGCACGTGGTGCCGACAGTTTTCACGCAGTTTCATCGAATCCTGAGGGACAGACTTTTCTCACGGGCGTGTTTCCCGTTCATATATTCATTCCTCGGGATTCCTGACCCGCAAATGAAAAGAGCTCCCCGATCCGTGAGCTTTAATGGAGCGATAAAGTAACACTTTCCGATCCCAATGGCGCGGCTAACTCGATTCCATCAGAACACGGACTTACGAGCTTCCGGGGGTGATGTGAAAAAGTCAATTTCATCGCTAAACTCACTTTTCTATGAACCAGCCGGGAAATTCGTGCCGGTATCTCGATTGCACGTCCGATCTTCTTTATCCATCCTTCGTTTGTGTGTTTCGAATTTTCCAAAAATAGTTCTCCGCAGTGCTGGAAATATTTGTTGCGTCGCGCAAATCCGTTTCCCGATAGCGTACACTATTTTTCAGAACCGTGGGGATAAACATCGGAATCAATATTTTATTTGTAAATAATAATGTTTTTTAAATTTCGTGGCGATTTACACGATTTTCGCGAGGTTCGTAAAAATATCGGAATTTATATGTCAAGTTACAGATTAATAAGTAAAATATTAATTAACCCTCGGACAACGGACGATTTTTATAGTTATATATTTGGCAATGCTTAGGACCTATATATACATTTTTTTTAAATTTATATATATATATATATATAAGCTCTAATTAATAATTTTCAAAAATTTAATTTTGATGATATCTCGTGTAGACACATTAATCTTTCCGATATCCTCAATGAAACTGCTATTCAGTTAGTTTAATTGCCACAAATTGAGTACTTAAATGATAATTTGGATGTTCCCGGTCAAAAATGACGCCAGCACAGCACTCGGAGGGTTAAATGCAACTATTAACGACATTAACCAATGCACGTCGTTCTTAGCTTTTCTACTATTAATTAGGGGTGGTATCGTGGTGAATCATGGGAAGACTGATAGTCTCCGGTTATCTGCTGATGTCCAGAACGTGTACCGTGTTCACGGGTGGTTCTCGAGGAATCGAATCGAATCGAAGCTGTCCTCGGGACTGGTCCGAAAATACGTGCACGATAGGACAGCCCCGTGGGAGCGGCGTGTGACGTCGCCGAACGGAAATAGTCCTGGCCAGGACACGATAACGAGTTTCGACCGAGTTGGCTCGCGGCTTCACGCGCCCTTCGACCTCATGAATTATTTATTTAATTGGCCCCCAACCGGAAGACAAACGGCGGACAAGAATTCGCCAAGCATACGACACACAGGACGTAGAAAGTCGACCGTTTCTCAATGGTCTCCAGCGTATCGTAATTTACACTGCTGCTTTGGGGTAGGTCCGTGTCCTCCATCCTGCAACCCTTACTGCGACCTTGAACACTCCGGTGAAGAGGGAATGATATTTGCAGGGTGTGTCTTCAGTTTGATTTGTCTGGTGGACTTTCGATGAATTGTTTTATTGTGCTAGTGGAAACATTGTGGACTCTTGTGTGAATCTCCATTAAAAAAAAAAATATATAGACATTTATTTCTTTTAATAATCATTTAATCCAGGAACTTCTATAGAGAAAAATATAAAGAAATAATTTATTTGTGCAGCCAGAAGATTTTTCTTGTGGTAAAAATGAAATAAGTGTACCACGAGTGGTTTTATGAATTAATATTAAAAATGTCGTCTTGAATTTTATAACGTTGTGCATACCATAAATACATAAAGATGATTCTATAAATTGCAGAAAATGAGTGAAATTATTTTTCTTTGATACTTGATCTTCAGAAATATAGAAGGGAGTTCGTATTGAGGAAGATCGGAGGGATTTCTTCGGATAGTTGCCAGCGCACAAAGTAGAAACGCTATTACTCTTTGTTAATGTACGTTTCTTCTATCGATCATTTAGAATCTTGAAGTATTACAAGTGTTAAGACACCATGTACGCGGCATAAAGAATTTACTACCAGCTTGAAAGAGTTTTATAGACCGCTTTAATACCATCATAAAGTTTTCAGGTACCTCACCTTTTCACTTCATCTTCAGTTATATTAAGTGGACTACGGATACCTGTGTATTTACGGCAAATTGAAGCGCTCTAAAAAATTTCAAGAATTCGAATATTCCGCTGCATTATTTCCAGCTTATTACAATTATTAAGAAAAGAAATAAAAGTCCATGCAGCTCCCGTAGCTTCAAAAGAATGCAAGCTATTTTTATCTTGCATGAAGACCCGCAGTCTAATAATAAAAATACCAGAATCTGTTCAAATAAAAAGTGAGTGTTTCCAGTAGAAATACAATCATTAAAAAAGGAAATAATGCAACCACTTTTATTTTGCATAAAGATCCGCAGTCTAATAATAAAAATACCAAAATCTGTTCAAATAAAATTTAAAAAAATTAATAATTAAAAAAAAGGTAATAATTGTCCATGTAGCTCCCGTAGCTTCACAATAATGCAGACAATTTTTATTTTGCATAAAGATCCGCAGTCCAATTATAAAAACACCAAATTTTGTTCCCATAAAAAGAATAGAATATAATTTTAAAAAATATTAACTTCCTTGCAATTACATTATCTTTGTAAATGTAATTTGGAAGATTCCGACTTCAAGTCTGAACTGTAATAAACAGATCCGGTGAAGTGAGTGTTTCCAGCAGAGGGCTCTCCGGAACAGTTTAAACGAAGCTATAATTGCGTAACGGAGGAGAGTGCCTATGTTGAAAAATTCTCCGATTCAGCGGGGAATGCTGACTTGTTAATTTTCCGCCGACAAGAGACTTCGAACGGTGGAAGCAATCGTCAAGGGAGAGAGACAGTTATGAATCCAGCGGCGCTGGAGGGATGCTGCTTTATTCTGCAGTTTCGACCGTAATCCGTGACAGATTCCCATCTGCGGAAAGGGGGAGCACAAACTATTGCTTAACTACGGAAACAGAGAGAGAGAGGAGAGAATCTGTTTCACAAGGAATATTGTCCAGCGCATCTCGCGCAGGACCGCGTTATTATCGCGGTCGTTCTCCTTATGCAGCGACGCGGATGCAAAACGGGAGCGTCTCGCGTGCTCGCCGACGATTAAAAAGTCGCCCAGATGCTTATCCGTAATAAACCCGGCGCAAGTTCATCCGAAACCGTACGTTTCCCAGCCAATTACCTCCCTGCGAAGTGTACACTGTTCCCAGGGCGATCGGGCGATTTCTCTTTGTCCCTTCGATTGCAATTTTGCGGATTTTCATGCAAAATAAAAATTCTCTGGCAGTTACCAGAAAAGGAAGGTACACAAAAATTGATTTGCAACCTTAAAACACAAGAATGGTTAACGTGAAGGAAAATTAAAATCATATAACAGCCCTTAGAAAATATATTCCTAAAATAATCCAGAGCCATTCAGCGATTAGCTCAACTCTTTCCGACGTGGGATCCAATTATCCCCGTCAAGCCAAGAGCTAATTCCACTCGATTAGAAATTTTTTAACAGTCCTCCAGGGGCAAGATTCAATTTATTAGCCGCGATTCTCCGAGTGCTCGCATACTCGTTTCGAGGGCACTCCGGGAGTAGGAGATTGACTCGATCCTCTTCCGCGAGGTCGTCGGAGTGGCCAGGTTCCTAGACACAATGAATTCCCGCAGTTTCATCTGGAAAAGAATTCCTGCTGGATCCTGAAGGATCTCCTCTCACTGACGCAGGGAGACGCCGGTGCATAGTTCGCATAGATATGACAAAAATTGCATCTTCGTCCGGCCAGAACCGTAGCATCCTAAGGACGTGGATCCGGGCTGGGTCAAGGATAGGCAGGATGTGACGTCACGGCCCGCCAGGAGATCGATATCCTAGCTACCGTGGCGGCGTCACCGCAAAACGCACTGTCTGCTCCTTGTTGACTTTGCACGTGCCAATTTTCGTCGAGCGTGCGCTGCTACAGTTTATACACGCCCGGCAATCTATTCCTTGGCCAGGGAACAGGTGTTCTACAATCTACATGTTGATCTTTCGACGTACCGTGTTGTCGCAATTAGATCTCGCGCCTTCGCGCCGCTGCTCTTGTTGACATTTTTTGATCGCCAAGTCCAAATAGAGATTTATACCCTGCTTGTAATGCTCGAGCTGAAATGAATATTCTGCTAACCGTGCTCTAATTGAATTAAACCGAATCTTCTGTTTGTACTTATTTTCTTTTTTAAGTTGGTTTATTTAAGGTCGCATCAACATCTCAGGTTATTAGCGACCGCGTTGCATTATAATATATTACATTATATTATGTAGCGTTACGTTAGATTACATTACATTACGTAACATTAATCTGTTTGTATTTCATTTGTGGATTTTATACATTTATAGCAGAAATGAGTACATCGAAGAAAGACTGTTGTATTATTTCGATCAAGTCGACTGGCCCCCTCGAAGCGCCATTAATTTGGCCACAGATTAATATCATGAAATTATTGCAGACAATTGCAGCTTCTTTGCTAATATCATTGAACTGTTACGAGTGGTTATAATTAGACTGCCCATCTTTATGCAAAATAAAAATATTTTGCATTGATTGTGAGAAGCAGGAACAGCATACAAATTGATTTCATCCCTTAATGGCTTTGCTTGTTTAAAAGCAACATTACAACATTCTTGAATTTTTAAAATTTTTTACTGTTTTATATTTCGTGCAATCAATTTCTGCATAAAGATCCGCAGTCTAGTTATAATAGTTAAATGTAGTAGTAGTTAGTCTTGAGATTTTGGCTAATTTCTTGAACAATAATCCTTCGATATGGTCCAGTGGTTTCAGCCCCTTTGAATTCGCCAGTATGATCGAACTATTACGACTGGTTCTAATAGTTAAATGTAGTGGTGGTTAGTGTAGAGATTTCGGCTAATTTCGTAAAGGATAATCCACCGGCATGTTCGCTGGGTCGTTCGAGGAATAATACAGAAATCGTTTTGTTCCTCGTTGACCTGACACGCGCCGATTGTCCCCTGTGTCACTTGCCAAGGCTGCCTCGGAGGAAACCCTTCACGGACAATGATTTCTTTCAGTTTGCTGAGGCACGACATATATAAGCGATCTATTCTGAGGTCGACCACGAGAAATCGTTCCCCCAATGATACATATCATGGATTCTTTTGCATAAGAGGACCGTTCTAAATCTTGAATGACGTACAAAGAGACAGCCTTATCGACTTGACACTCTGATAATACGGTTTTTCCCCGTTTTGCGTTGGCACGGTTGAACGTTCGGCTGCATCCACACGATATCTTCGATGGACAACTTGATTCCCTTCTTAATTCGACTGAATTTGGCAAGCGTAACATCAAATCCACGTTCGTATATGTTTTCTCGTTTTTCCTTCAATCTCTTGTTCGTATTATATTGAATTAATAGCACACAATAAACTGATGCACTGAAATATGCTGGAAAATTACTAAACACAATTCACAACATTTAATTCAATTCAATAAATTATGACTTGCTTTTAATTCCCGTTTAACGTGGAACTTGTTCAATTTTTAACACTCCCTTGAATTAACAGACACATATAACTTCCAACAACAATTTTTCAGTGTATAACAAATACACCCTATACACACGTTGGCATTGTCTACCTGTCTGCATCCATTTGAACTACAAAGTCCATTGGATACATACAAACAGCATCCGCTAATGAATCAGAGATTCAGTGGAATAGGTTAATTATTCATAGCTTCATTACAGTAATCCAGGGAATTATAGGAATCTGAAAGCCTTTGCTCAGAACACAGAAACATTCTTTCAATGATATATTAAACTCACAGGACTGAAAATTTAATAAATAAAACTACTATTCTTTCCTCTCTGTAACATTAATTCTGAACAACAGAGTTCCCCTATGATTCTGCCCAAAGGTATCGAAGCCGCACAACACCGCAGGCATTAACAGACCTACACAAACCTTGTCCTATATTCAAATGACAATACGATCCTCTTAAAACGATGCTATTAATTAATTATGCACACGTATTCCCTTCAACCCTCGCTCTAGCCATCCTTATCTTATCAATCCCAAACGAAGTACTTAATGTATTCAATTTTTAAACTTGTCAAATCGATGAGCAGATATTTTTAGTACCATCTCTGATCCTTTTCCCAGATGTTGAAGTCCTGCAGGACCCTCAGCATGACGGTTCGAGGCCCAGCGTTGGATCCCCGTTGCAGAGTCGGTCATCCGGTGTGGTCCACTTCCGGTCGCCAACAATCATGCAGCTGGATGGACCGTCAAGGTCGTCCTGCATCACCACCACCCGTGTACCCACCCAGGGACTCAAGGTATTGTCCAAGGACAAGAAAGGTCGAGCTCTGCATCGAACCCGGCCAATCGCTCGGCTTGATGATCAGAGGTGGCCTTGAGTACGGCCTTGGAATTTACGTCACCGGGGTCGATAAGGACAGCGTGGCTGACCGAGCTGGTCTCTTGGTGAGAATCGCCCAAAATCATTTTTTCCAGCCAGACCGATCAATTTTTTAACAAACCTGTAGAAACATCAGAAGAATCGATTTATTCAAATTATTAGGGGAGAAAATGCACTTTCACGTAACTGCTTTTTCTTACAATTGACTTGGACAATTTTTATCAACACTAAACCTACCATCACTGGTCAAAATAAGCGGTTCCAGATTTTTTATTTTACGGTTATTGATATAATAAAAATAATTTCATAAGAAATGATTGTAGTATTTGCTTTATTTCAGCCTTACAGCTAAGAAATGTGACTTGGTTTACATTAACCTAACTGTACAAATCTATCTTATTTCACGCATTCGGTCCATCGCCTTCTCTCACTCTTTTCCTTTGTTTCACTCATTTCTACCCTGTCCTACTCTTCTAGTATCCTAATTATTACTAACCTAGTTATTGCATCCTTCCCCATTCCCTAATATTTGTTTTTAGGTTTGGTAAGTTCTTTGGAATATTTATGCTCTCTTTTCTCTTCTTCTCCTCAATTTCTCCAACCACTCTTCGACATTTCTATCTTTCCTCCCGCTCACTACATCCTCGATCCTGATCCTTTCTCCCATTACCCTGCATTCTCCATAAGAAATGATTGTATAGATATCTTTAGCGGAGTATATATTACAATAGGAGCTGCACAAAGTCTAAATAAAATCAATCTTGTCATTTTTATAAGGAAACATGTACCAGTTACTTTTAAGGCTCGGTAGGTTTAGTGTTAAATATAAGTCATGTTATTACGTGCATGTCCGTACCATCGTTCTCTTTCTGGAGATAAGCTAGCATCGGTTTTGTCCGAATTTACGCGAACGACAAAAGCGAATGGAGTGTCAAAAAACTGATTACCAGAGGTTCCAGAGATTCGCTCAATCACTGCGGAGTCAGTCTAATGAGAACGAAAGCCGCAGGCGAATCTACAGTAAGTGCTTGTCTATCAAATCTTCGCGATCGTTAGCGTCGGAGCAATCAAGTGCCATTTCGATCCACTTTCGTAGACAAAGTACGCGCGCCCGGTCGGTCGTCGTAGACTAATTAATTCTTCCCGACATTGGGTTATCCAATTAATTAATTCACTCGTTATTCATGAACTTAATATTACGGACATCATTCTATCCACCCTTTGGACCGTATTATGGGACGTTAAATCTCATTTCTCCTTCCTATTCGGTTCTTTTTTGTAAATATGGAATGATAATAATAATAGTACTTCTCGTTGGACAAGAATTATGAATTTCATGTTTTAACCATGAGAACCCAGACGAAAAATGAACATGAAACATGAGAGTGCAATGTACTCGGACTATGGCTCGTTTTATACAGCCTTATTAATTTCGTTTTCTTTGAACGAAATTTTTGGAAGAGAATTGACGTTTGTTGGTGGTAGATGGTTTTTGAGATTGTTTGAAATTTTTCGTTTGCAGGTGGGCGACCAGATCATCGAGGTGAACAATCAGAGCTTCGAGGAGGCGACCCACGACGAAGCGGTGCAGATCCTGAAGACGAACAAGAGGATGACCCTGCTGATCCGTGACGTAGGGAAAGTGCCCCATTCGTGTACCACCAGCCAGCCGATCGTGATGCCAACGTCCAGGTATTCGGACCATGATCCCTTGCTGCTGGAGAGCCCTGGGAACCATCGTCCGCCGAGTCCCTCGTAAGAAACAGTTCTTTTTACGAGCCCCGTGGGCGTAATTAGCATCCGAGTGATTAAACAGAAGTTAGAGAACTTTATCGCCTTAATATTCAACCGGAACCAAGAGCAGATGTTACTCGCACGCGTGTCCGGAATGTACAATGCTAATAAGAAGCAATCGCTTCGCACGTTTCTTACAAGCTCGTTAGACCACTCACGATTAAGAAAAATTCAATTCAATTCTCAGACCTTCGGACGAAATTCAATTAATTGCTCCGGTTATAATTAGCTCAAAAGCGCACTCAGATATTTTCTGCACAGCATCGCAAGCGACTGGAGACATCGAGGTGGAGTGCACACGGTGTCCGCTGCAACCGCAGCCATGGTGGAGGAAAAGGCGAGGGTGGTTCTCGCGAGAAGCGAAAGGGCGGCTCTTTCGCAGCTTCTCGCCGATTACAGAACCCGTCGTTTGACAATCGAGGAGCTGGTCGCCAGCCTGGCCGACCTGTTAAACACTCACGAGAAGCTAACTTTGCTGACGGAGCTCAGAGAACTCGTCGACAGCAAAGACAGGCCCGCTTTCGACGATCTCGTTTATAGGCCTCGCGTGTCCAGGGTATGCCTCCCGCATCATTTCAATCCATTTCCAAACTACTCTGTTACGTCTTTGGCCCGCCCACTGGGCGTAATTCACGGAAAGGGGCGTGGCTTTTATTTGCGAAGCGTCCTAGTTATAATAACGACTTCTTCTTCTCAGTATCAAGTTCGAAATCCTATAGTTTACAGACATTGCCAGCTCCGCCAGCTCTTTGTCTCGCTCTGTGGGCGTGGCTTACAATGAAATAGGCGTATCTCTCTGCCCAGCAATCACAATTAAGACCTGCATTGTATGATTTATAGTAGGAGACACCATCGTCCTTCCCTAAACTTGTTCCACCGGTAATTGACAAGAACAACGATCTCGTCAAGTAGTTTGTCCTGTGGGCGTGGCTTCGAACACAACCCTATCCTCTTCGTTCGAAGCATGTACATATACTATATCCTAATTGAATTTCTTTCAGAGACTTCAATATTCAAGGTTTTCGCGTTTGCTTTTCTTGATCAATGAACCGATTACTCCACCTTCAAGGCGTGATTCACGTTGGGGGGCGTGGCTTTGAAAAATCGCCCCGCCCAGTGGGCGTTGTTTACGGCCCCGAAAATTAATTTCTAGCATGAACTACAGTACCAGTCGCGTTCTAAATCGAAATACGAATCATTTGCATGTCTGTTCCAGAGAAAAGGTGACCGTGCTCACTCCGATCTGATAGTGACGCCCTCCCTCCACGATCTTCCGGTAAGTGAGCTAGTTCTACCGTACACATCGAACATGATATATATATATACATATATATATATATATATATACCACACCGAACACAGAATCTATATACACACAAGAGATCTATATACGAGTGACAGTCACACAAAGTCTCACTTGCCACCACGGTATTCTCTCTCTATTCATCTATCCATTTTCTCCGGGACATGTATAGAAAACTCTGTCTTTGTCTTTTCTCACTCTCTGTTCTGCGTTGTCCACTGTAACTGTTAGTTGATACGTATAACTGTTTTCTCTACCTTTTCTGTCGCCGGGCGTCGCGAGCAACCGTGCAGAGGAGATCCGTCCCCGTTTCTTGGAAAAAAGAAACGAACAAAAAAAAAAGAAAAGAAAAGAACAAACACAAAAGAAACGCTTGGCTGTTCGGACGGGTGCCTCGGCCCGGGTTCCTCGTGGCTGAACGGACAATTCTGGTATGCTCGTAACCCCTCTCACTTGAATGTATCCAATTAGAAACGCAAAAACGATATTCCTACGATAGCGGCCGAGAGAGAACGTATACATATATGTATATCTACGTACATATAAATCGCTACCGCGGGGCGTCGTCGATCGGTTCGACCAGACGGACAAAAACCGATGGAACAAGAAACAAAAAGAGAGACACAACGAACAATTTATACAGAGAGAGAGAGAGAGAACAGACGTTTGGAAGAATGGAAAAAGAACACTCGTCTCGTCGGTTGGAGAGGTGCGAGGAAGTATATCGACGAAGACAGATGACGAAGAGAAACGAAGAGAATCGGACAGTGAGCTGGAGAACGTCCAAGGGAATCATCGAATTACCAGACATGTCTCGCGTCTATTAAGGGGAAACGTCGATCCGAGAGATGAACTTTTGTTTTTGCTTAATTGTTCTCGGCTATCGCGGTGACCCGTGACGCATGACTCGGATATCTTCCTGCAACCCCTTCTTCTTCTATCTTTTCTGTATCTGTTCTCTCGTAGAAGCATCTCCGTGATCTATCGCTTCTTCTTCTACTACTACTACTTTTTCTACTTCTTCTTCTTGACTAATTATTCTATCTCTTTCTCTCTTTCTCTGTCTCTGTTTGTGTTCCACGTATGATTTCGCTTAGTATTAGTACGCTTTCAGGCAGCCGTTGTCGCATCGTCTACCAGTATCGATGTGCTCGATTCGAGTAGCGTTTCGATCGGAACATGCGTAGCGCTTGGCTCACTTTGCTGATCGAGGATGTTCGAAGCCTGTTCCAAACCGTTTGCACGATGATGTAAGAATCGATTCGGAGATTATTTCTCCTGGCTTCGAGCATTCATAATACTCATGTCTATCTGGATGCGATAGGAGTTAGTTGCTTGCGATTAGGAAGCACAGAATGCCGCTGTTAGAGCTGTCTCTCTGCCTTCTCGGTTTCCTTTCACGCTGACTACAGCGGGGGTGACGGTACATAATGCGACCTTCTCGAACGAGTTCGCCTGAGCTTTGCTGGATTTCTGTTTCGTTCTTACGTCGGCCGAGTGCTTGATCATATAGGTCAGTCGAATCTTGAAGAAAGAACTCGGTACAACAGTCATACTTTGCACCTCCGAAAAATATGTCACACCATTCTTATCTTCCTTCTTCGAAAAGCTGCACCACTATCTATGGAACAATTTCTCTTTTACTTTATCAAGGTTGAATTTATCCAGAGGTTCCGTCGTTTTATTATAATTAGACTGCTGCTAACTCTATTTAAATAATTTTAACAAGTTGAAGTTGAGTGTCTACTCATTTTTGTCATAAATGCATATCCATAGTCTAATTATAGTATATGGTTGAATTACCAAACGTATTGATCTATTAAAATAAAATATCCTTTTACCCACCAATTATTTAGGTAGGTTCATTGTTAAAATTAGCACCGATCGAGGAATTGTATTTCGAAGTCTATTTTGAACGAAACACTTAAAACTCTAGTTTTCCGGGACGAAATTGAAAGAAAAATTGAGAAAGTGTTAAAACAGTCGAGCACAAGATCTCCCTCTCGAATTGTAACAATTCGTAAGCTTCTTTCTCCAAGCATGATCACGCACTCGATCGCAGGATGCTGAGAGTAGTTCACCGAAGATCGGCTTGATCGCATCTCGCGCGTCTCGATCCCATGGGGCTGGGATCGAACTTTCTATGGGAGTTTTATCAGGCTCTCGGCAGCCGGGGTTTTCGTCGAAACGGGATCGACGAGTGAACAGAAATAAATCTCGATCCAGATGGATCCGGCCCGCCTTATCCAAAGCTCGGGCAAGCTCAGCGACGGCCGGTTTCGTGGCCAACGAGTTGAAACGAGTTGAAACGAGTTGAAACGAGCCTCAACGTTCGATCTTTCCCACGCAAAAATCATTTTGCAAACAGAGAATTGTTCAAGAAATCCGCGCAACGGTGGTTGTGTCCCCCTTGTATAAACGAAAACAACCGTTCTCCATTCCTTCTTGGGCTCCGTCCGCTGTCTTCTTTGTCTTTCCTCTGGTTCTTTTCTTCTTTTTTTTCGTTGTTGTTGTTGTTGTCAGCCTCGGTGGTGTTTGTACATTCGTTGCCGCGAAGATCCGTGTTTCCCGTGATAGGGAACGCGACGGGGAGTTGTTTGAAGACCAACAGAGCCGATTGATCTCGTCCAGGATCGCAAATATTTAACCCTAGCGAGACTGCTCGGATTCGGCTGGAAACGAGACGCGTTGCGATAATTCTTAGCCTGACTGTTTGGTTAATGCATTGGCTGAGGATAATCTATACACTCAGGTCCCTGATTCCGTGCTGATTTAAGTCACTGCTCTTTTTTTGTTTGCTTGAAGACATCCAAATACATTTAAAGACGTTTAAAGAAGTTTGAAGACATGTACTGATATTTAGACATTTCTATTAAAGTCATTTTTAGAAAAGTCTTTTCTATTAAAGTTTCTATTAAATTCCTATTAAAGTCATTTTTGATTAAAGTCATTTCGTATTTAAATGTTCAGGTTTGAAAATTCAGATTTAAATGTTTATATTTGAATATCCATATTTAAAGTTCATATTTGAATGTACACATATGAATGTTCAGGTTCGTATGTTTTCCGGCTTGAATATTCATATTTGAATGTACACATTTAAATGTTCAGGTTCGTACGTTCCGGTTTGAATATTCACATCTGAATGTTCATATTGGAATGTTCAGGTTTCAATATTCATATTTGAATATTCACATGTGGATGTTCATATTTGAATATCCATATTTGGATGTTCACATTTGAATGTACACATTTGGATGTTCATATTTGAATACCCAGATTTGGATGTTCAACAAATGTGAGCCGAAGTAAAATTGGCACGACAATGCGAAAATTACGGACTACCAAAGCTGCATTAATCAATCAGCGGCGGAGCAGGAATCAGTGGGCTTCGAGCTGCGGAAAGTTTTTGGCCAGGAATCGTTCGAAATTACGATTCGATGACGCCTGATTGATGACCGCCGGCTATCTGGCCGCGCTTTCACGGTCCCGCGACGTCGGGTTTCGTGATCTTTGAACGGAAGAGCGTCGCCGGAAGTCATCGTAAATCAAGTGTCATCCGCGCGCGCGGCGATAAACGTCGCCGCTGCGACGTGATCGATGATAGATCGCTGCTAAATTGGCATATTGATCGGTGCCTTCGTGGCTAATTAGTCGGGGAGAGTTCAATCAATAAGGGAACGATAAATCGGCACGCGTCGAACGATCCATGGATCGTTCAGTGAAATCTGTTACGGTTTCGACGAAAGAATGAACGTAGTGTTCTTTGGAATTGTCAGGATTCTCTCATTGTTTCTTATGTGAAAGAGCTGTTGATGTTCTTGTTAAAATTCGATGTTACGGATTGGTGGATTATTCTGTAATCGAGACATAGTTTCTTCGGTTCTTCTGCTGTATGATCTGTGTTTCGTATATATAAACTGTCTTCAGGAATTGTTGGAAATTCACCTGTCTTTTAGTTCAAGAATTCTTTGCCTTTCGATGATACCTCTACAAATAAGTCTGTAAATGTATTATGGTTTTGAATTTTATTGATCGTTTGGGAAGGATACCGATTCCCCAACTTCTGAGACACCCTGTACATAGTCTAACATCCCGATAGTCCTCATACCACCTGTCAAAACTCGACACCCTCCGAGCAATCGAGAAATCGCTGGAGAAGAACGCTTCGAGGCCCCCAGAAAGCAAATTATCGATCGAATAAACAAAAACAAAAAGAACAAGAAGTGCTCGTTGGCCGTCGAAACCGGGTACAAAAGTGGCAATGGATGTGGCACAAGGCATGACGGAATCTGGTGATTTCTCGCAGAGGGGTGTGCACGGTGGTTGTTGCCGTCCAGGACGACTGGTGGACGTCGAGGGAGATCCTCTAGGAGTGACAGGACCCCTCCTGCCGAGGGAGAACCAGGAATATAGATCGCCCAGCGAGGACAGCGGTCTCGGGGCCGACATGCCCAGGACCAGGTCGAGAAGATCACGATCGATGGATCTCGATCGCCATTTGCCGATTCTCCGCGACACCCTCGACGCTTCCCTTGCTCTTCTAATCCGTCGCGAACGTTCAAATTTCCTCCTGGCTCACTGATTCTAACAACAAAATCTTGTAGACATAATTTAGAATATTCATGGTAAAAGTGCACAACAGTAGTTCTCTACAAAAAAATAATTACAAAGTCTGCAATAGAATTTTTATGAATGGAATTTTATTCCAGGCTCAAATTATTTTTTGGTGAAATACTACATCCTTGTATCATTAATAATTGATCAACATCCTATACACTGTTGATCAAAATTGTAATTTTTTCTAACTTTTTTGGCATTCATTTTTGTTCATAATTGTGAAACCAGTAGTCTTATTTGATTCTATAATAAAAGAATCATTATTTTTAATCGACGACAACAGCGAAATGTATGATCCAGTAGTTCTCGATGATTTTGTTGTTATATCGATAACGTGAAGGGGTAAAGTGTTCCCTGACCTCGGTTAATTAGTGTTATCCCATTGGCCTGCGCGAGAATCGAACCCCAAGAAAATCCGAAGTCGATCGTTTCTCCCCGAAGTGGATCGAGTTTGCAGGCACCCTCGAAGTAACTCGATTTCGCCGAGCGATTCTATCGAATACGCAAACAACGACTGGTTAAAGTTGTTTAAGCGAACGGTCGAAACTAGTCGCATCGATTTCTCGAATGTGAGACACCGTTTATCATTTTTCTTTCCGGATGCTTTCGTAGGTCTGCCACCCACGTTAATTTCTATCAATTGTTAGATTAATTTAGTCTATATGATAATTACTAGAATATCAGTCTACCTGTACGATGTTAATATTAGTCTACATTAGATGCACTGTCACTTGAGACTCTCTCGATTTCCATCATCTGCGTACACTACAGATTAAAATATCTAAGTATGTTAGTCACTTTCTAGTAAATTCTATGTTAGACATTGTTTATTGATAGAAATATTCTGAGATGGAGGTTACAATTAATATTGGATTACTGTGTGCAAAATACATTCACAATTGTCAACGAGAATTCTGTGAGACATAAAAATTAGTTGTCAATTCTTTAGATATAACTTCAGGTAGGCTATCAAAAGTACACAAAAAATTCGACACACATTTATTAATAGAAATACCAACACCAACACTCAGAACAGAACATCACAAAATCACAGTGCACAAAACGGATTAACAATTTATCACGAGAAAGATTCTCCGCAAATTATCACACCACTGGATGACACGTTCAGCACATGTCGCAACATTACGAAAGCACAGAGCAAAGCACAGAAATTCAGCGTCGATAAACATGAAAGTGAAAATATCTTGCACAATGGTCAATTTACAAAGGCAACAAAAGCAGGAGCGTTTCAGAAACACGACACGCCACTCGAAAAACCGGCACGACACAAACATCACCCACGGTGCATTCCATTATTATCACACAACGTCCTCGCGCTGTCAAAACACTGGCGACAGCCCTTCGAGCGACCCCCAAGCAAACCGACCTCATGTTCGCGGCTGCTGCCATACAACGCTGCCATAATAGAGGGCATCGTCGACTAGGTAATCCATTTCCGATCCCCGAATTCCTCGATTTCCGTTGTTTCGTCCTTAATTGATCGGCCGAATTCAAGACGAGAGAGAGAGAGAGTAAATGGGAAAGGGTTGAAATACAAAGAAAGAAAAGAAAGGAAATAAGAGGGGGTTGGAAAAGAGTAAAGATAAAGGAACGCGCGATTCGAAGGTAGCCGGGGATCAGCGTAATGGCGTTTCTGTGTCGGATATACCCGGGTACATCGATATTTCATTTCCTGGCAGGCCAGATCTGGCTTTAGTATCTATCCCCGCATTCACCGAGCCAACCCCCTTCGAACACCCTCTGCTGGTAGCAGGTATGTACACACAACGAGCAGATACCCGTTCAGGAAACCCATGGGGGTAAAGGAGGGGGTAGAGCAAAGGGGGCCAGCAAGGTAAATAGAGGCTCGTGCGTGTGAAACACGTGTGCCCTTGTATCGCGGCCGCGTGTGGGCGGAGGTTGATCCGTGTGTGGGCGTGTTCCGGGTGTATCGGTGGTCAGTTCTCATGGATCCGTCGATTAATTTGCGAGACACGGGGATTTTCTTGTTGCTTCGTTCGCACGGCGCCCGAGATCTCTACCAGCGTGATCAGAATTAAATGGATACCGACACTGACATCAGAGATTTTACTTAGATTTCATCTCCTTTTCTTACTTTACCTCGCAGATTTGGCCGGGAATTTTTCTCAGAGATTTTGGAGGACTTTGCTTCTTTCCTATGGGAGGTTTCAGATTTTATTTTGAGACGTTGGATCTGCGATTTTAATTAGAGATTTTGTTGAGGTTGCTGTTTTTTACTGTTAAAGAGAGCTGGTTTTATTTACAGATTTTATTTAGTCGATATTTGCGGTTGACAGGCACCGTTGGTTTTATGTAGAAAATATTTTTCAATGATTTTAATTTCACAATATTTCATTCGATCAAAATTACTGGCTGCTAGCGACCATTCATTTTATTTAGATAATATTTTTCAATTGTTAGAGGCCAGTGTATTTTATTTAGACAATATTTTATTCGATCAAAATTACTGGCTGCTAGCGACCATTCATTTTATTTAGGTAATATCGTTCAACCCTTGAATAATAAAGTTTAGACAAGGATTTCTCGTCGAAACATTTTTCTAATTTCAATCATTCTGAAACAGAAAGAAATGAAAGCCATTGGCGTGTGGAAGGGGAAAGGAGTGTATTATGCCTGGAACAATGAAAACGAAGGGAAAAAGAGAATCGGATTGTAAATTGATAATTATCAGGTTATTCAAATCCGGTGGGGGAACAGTTTTGCAGGTAGCGACAACGTACATTGTCGCCTAATCCCTCGCTCAATAATCGGGCAACCGGCGGCGGCTAATAATCGTCCGACGGGATCAGCGAATTCCATTTTGCGCGAGTGTGTTTTCGATTCGCGTGGGCAGGGAACGGTTTCTACACTTTCCTCGCCGCACTTCGTCTCGTCTCGCCTCCCGTCGTCAGGATATCGATTCGATTCGACGGAATTTACTTACGGCCGGTCTCCGTCGGGAGACACGTACACACACGGAACATCCAGAACCCGTCCATCACTCTTCGTCCAATTATATACGAGCCCGAGCTTGTTCTACACGTTGGATCCATCGACACGTGTCACGATTTTGGAATAGTACGCGGGCAACTAATATGGACACGACGATCATAACTCCTCAAACATCCCTGGCCCCGACCCTTATCATCCTGCTGCAGATTTTGAATGACTACAACCATCATGAGTAACCGCAGTTGTCTGCAATCATATCTGAACACCCCTTAAACACTAATAACATTTTTATAATGTACCAAGCACGTTATGGTTCACTAAAAATTAATTTATTCTGTCTCTTGTATTTTTCTGATGATTTTCAAACGTTCTCAATCATATTTATAATGATGAAATTATAACATAAAGTTCGAATTCAATTACATGCAATAATATCTGAACACCCTTAAACACTAATAACATTTTTATAATGTACCATGCACGTTATGGTTCATTAAAAATTAATTTATTCTGTCTCTTGTATTTTTCTGATGATTTTGAAACGTTGAAACCAGTCATATTTATAATGGAAATTATAACGTGAAATTCGGATTAAATTAGTGTCAGGTTTAAATGAGTTGGATTAAACCAAGCGACTTGAATTTATTTTTTTTGAAAAAAACATCTTGTAAATTCGGGTTATTTGATCAAGATAAAGCAGACCGGAAATCACGAGGGGTGAAAATTCTACTGCAGTCTGCTTGCAGGTTTTATGCGGCAGTTCGCGAACCTATAGGAACCGGCCCTTGAAAATTTCTTACTATCCTCCGTGGAAGTTCTAACACCGGGTCGTATCCCGGGTAACAGAATGAAACAAATGAGCTTCGAGAGAGCTAGCAGTGCGGTAATCGTTCCGCGGTCGGAACGTTCGCCGTAAAAATCGTCCGGTGTGTTCCTGGCGAACGGGGAACTTCCGGTGCAGCGGACATCTTCGATCTTTAAATAAAATATTACCGACAACGTCATACCAGGTGTTCGCAAATTTCCGTGCCGATTACGAACAGGTATGGAGCACCGTTTTCGATTGCACACTTTCGACATTTTTTTTTCACAATGTTTTTAACTCGTTAATTTTAAATGCTTTTCAATCGTGCTGCGTCAAAAAGAAGTTCCTTTGCGGATTTGCAATTTTTTGTACGAGAATTCCGATTCCTCTTGTTTTAAAAAAAGAATTAGAATAACGGGACAGTTTGTTTTGTCAACAAGGAGGTTCTTCGGGGTAATATCAGTGAGCTCCGAGGCTATTCAAGCTCGAAACGGTCACTACTGAACGTACACAGCACAGTTGCAACGTTGTTTGTCTCTGCAAATTCCATAATGCACCGCTAGCTACGTTGTTACAGGACCGCCACCATTTTCCTCACAACAATGAGACATTCCGTGGTAGTCGAAACAGCGATTCCACGTTGTTGTTTCCATGACGCCAGAATGCACTGTGCAATATCTACGAACTTAAACCGGTTTATGGGCGAAATTAACTGCCCTATTAAGTGCAGCTCACATTTTTTATTTTCATTGTAATCATCAATTTTTCCCGGTTTTAAGATACAGATGATATTTATTTCACTCCACCTCTTTTACAATCACGCAGGATATTTGCGAACGCCTGCATTTACTTCACAATGAGATGCAATCAAAGTGGTCGATCGTTGTATAGAAAGGAAGGGAAAATATCAAAGCGTCGAACGAAGTGAAAGATCGAAGATCGACGCTCTCGGGCAGTTTAAGGAAGTTCAAAATTGGAATTTCATTTGGAGGAAAATTGCCCGAAGTCGTTCAAAGGTTCGATTTATCGTCGATCCTTCGCGGAATCGGGCGTCGTCGACGGGTTTCGGAAAAGTTTCCTCTCGTTCGCGGGAGCGTGTTCGGTTTTTACGTGTCCTGGCGGAGTCGATATACCGATCGATCGATGCTGTTCCGCGACTCTTAAACTTCGACGAAGGACGAACGAGCGAACGGAAATAGATTCGGCTCGCGCGACTTATGAGCATCTGCAACGGTGCAAGCTTATCGATGCCTGACGTATGCTGCGCTCATTAAATAATCGATGGGAAACATATAAATAACCGCGTCAGTGTCCATTTACCGTGACCCGGGCTCGCATGTGCTCCATACTTCTTTCCAACTTCGCCGGGTAAGGCTGGAAACTGCCCGTCCGTCGGTTTCCTCATTATCGATTGATCAACCTCGGTCCTAATAGAATTTTTATAAGCACCGATTTCTGTGTTTTAGAACCGGCAACCGAGACCCAGTTCGGTCTCTTGTGTTTCTAAACTGAAACGCAATCGATTCTCTTTCATATTTGATGGCTCGCGGTACGCTACGGGTCGCGCGAATTCGCATTTTTCCAGAGAAGCTTATAAAGGAGTCAGGATTCAAAGAAATTTTCTTCTTCGGACAATATTTTTGATCGAATAAAAATGAAAGAGAACAATTCAGAAGTACAACCAACATACACAGTCGAACACAATCAGACACAGCACAATTCTCGAACAACTCTCAATCAAACTTTCCAAAATTCACCTAATAAAAAAAAAGCAAAAAATATCAGCAGTCCCGAAAACTTCCAACCGAATAATTCAATTTCGAACTTCGAATAAATCGCGCAGCGCTGCCATCAAAATAATCTTCCACGGTCGGGTAGGCCAGACGCGGCTGTGCAGCGTCCCATCCTAAAAATGACGCGCTGAAACATTCAACGGTTTGTCCCTCCGCGTTTCCCTCCCCGGGTCTCACATTCGAGAAGCCATTCTATTTCGGCGAGCTGGCGGATCGATCTGCCGGCTGAAATATTCAGGTAACGGGCAATTAGCCGGCGGCGCACAAGTCGAGACACAGGTGGTCGAATCCTCGACACGATTCGACTTGATTCCTAGTTCTAGAAATTCGAGAGATCCCAGTGCACCGGACGATCTCGGACGGTTCAGAGGAGTCAATTGCAAGATAGATTCGACTGAATTCGACTCGATATGACTCGACGCGACTCGGTTCGACGTTCTGAAAATTCGGGAGCCGAAGTATCCAAATTCGGGGGACACTAGTGCACCGGAAGCATTCGCTAAACGATCTCTGCCAGTAATCTACCGTTTTATCAGAGAGTACAAGGAAGGATCGACTCGACTTAAAGTTGTAAAAATTCTCGGGAAAAGTTTCGAAATTCGGGAGATATCCGGAAAGCAATTGCGAAACGATCTCGACCAATAATCTGCCGGTTTATCAGAGAGCGCAAGGGAGGATCGTGCGGGGGAGGGTCCGCCGCGCTAGCAAAAAGAGAGAGAGAGAGATAGAGGGGGTGGTGGGTGGTCTCAAATCGCAATTTTGGCAATTCCAGAGCGGGCTGCAGGAGGGCACAGCAGCACCAAGTGACGACCTCCGACCTCGCCCTCTCCAACGACGACGAGTGCGACAACCAGGTACAGAGAAATCGTTCGAGCCCGCGAAAGTGCCGATCGGCGACCGACGTGTTTCGCCGCTTTTCAGGCGAACAGACCTACTCGCCCCGGGATTCTCTCTCCTCGGGAGAGAGAGAGAGAGAGAGAGAGAGGGAGAGACAGGGACAGAATGAGAGAACAGAGATGGTTGTCCCCGGGAAACAACGGTGGAACACCGTCAAAGCGGTCTTTATCAATTTCTTTTGCAGGACTACGAAGACGATCTGGAGAACGGCCGCGGGCGCAGGCACAGCTCGCCGAGCGGGTCCCGTGGCAACCCCCGGGATTACGGACATCATCGGCTACACCCGGACAATCTGGTGAGTCCGATCATCATCTTTTTATATCCTTCGCTCACCCCCGGGGACACTGCGTCACGATAATTGCCTGTTTCTTTTGCGAACCCCGCTACGCGACCGGATTGCTTTAACCTGTTACTCATAGGGCGAAGATTAGGGATGGGGATCGGAGTGGGGGCTTCAAACGGGACTATGTTGTCAACAAATAGCAGTGTTGTTTATAAAGTTTGTTGATAGAGAGAACAGTATCGGGGTCGTTGTTCGCGCTTGTGAATTAAATGTGCGAGGACGTAATTGTATGCCAATGAGGCCTCTTGTGGACCTATGGAGAAAATTATTATTTATAACGTAGCTTAAATATTCATCAATTTCTTGAATTTTACAGTTTTCGGTATTCACGACTTTTCAAAAATAGGGGAATTTTCGAGTTTACGGGAAGGAAATAGTGTAAATTTGAAGGGTCTCGAACGAGCGCGGCTTATCCGTCGTTTTTAGTCAGATACCGCATCGCAATACGATAAACAAGCGCGCAACGCGAGGTGCGCTTCCGGAAAGCTGTTTAATTACGTAGCGTCGCGCGGAAAGCGCCAATTAATGCATTTCGAGCAGCGGCGCGGCCCAAAGGGAACACGGGGAAAACGAAAAAAAAAAAGAAAAATTGCATGATTACGTGATCGTATGAGAACGCTTGCAAGTATTTCAGGATGCTCTGATATATTGTCTACAACAGACATATAATTAAAAAAATAACTTCCTCATCCTACGGCGCAGGAACTGTGTCTATCACTTTCTCTTTTGTTGCAACTCTGGCGCCTTGTATCGCTGCAACACACATGTAGAAACAACTGCAATTTCAATTAATTTAGACCGTTGCTAGAGTACACGAAGAAAACTTTGGAAAGTGCTGACATGCAGTCAATACTTGAGAAACATGCCGTAATTTTTGTGTGAGTCACACTCGATACATTCGACTCTTATTTTACAATTCTTTATTGTTGCTTTCATACGTTTCACTTCTATATATTAATAGTATAGTTACTTTATTACACTCTTCATAATCGTAACGCCATCCTTCATGTACGAGGGGGCAGTTTGTTGAACAGCAGGCCTCGTTGCAATTGTTAAGAAATAACTGAAGCTTGATGTTCTTATTTAAAGAGCTAGGAAGGTTCTTTAAAATAAATTTATAATTTTTTTATTGCTCCCAGCGAAGCAGCTAGCAATTAGAATTGATCAGCAAATGTGGGTAGTCAAATGATGATTCTGCTAACCAGGGTTGAACACAGGAAATTGGTCAGGGAATTGGAAAAAGCAGGTACACGATCCTCGGATCTATGCTTCCAAAGAAAACCGTAGGAAAGCTACTTGTTCGACTGGACCCCGGCTTAACGAGGTCTCGTCGGAACTCGTTCCCATTCGGCCGATGATCCAGACCGATCGGCTCGGATCTTCTCACGGGTCCATCTCGAACGGCCTCGATTTATGGAGGCTGATCACGCCAGGTCGATCTCTGGGCCGACGCGTATATCACTTGTACACGCGCGCTTGTATCCTGGAACCAGCTGAAGAAGGTGTTCCAGGGGCCTGAATTAATTATCGCGACGCGATCGATCATGGTGGACGGGTGGATCGAGCCGCGAAATGTCTCTATCCGGCACCGGCACCGTGCCGGTTAGTTGGTTAGGCGTTCGATGGACTTCTCTCCAGTTTGCCTTCTCTGTCCTTGGGGATGTGTGGAGATCGTCGACCGTGCGCGAACTCCTCTTCTTGATATCCTTGAGGAGGAACCCGAGATTGAGGGAAGCTGACCCTTTATTCTCCTTTTTCTCGCGGATAACAGACGCACGAACGCTTAAGGATCTCGCGATGATTCGCCCGGAGGTAACGATCGTGCGAGAGAAGCTTTTTCAAATGGTATCCCTCGCAACGCGCGGTTCGCCGATTTTTCTTCCGGCCGGGAAACGAGATTTTTCTGGCCTCGATTGCTATTCTCTGCTTGGTAATCTTCGTTACAATCAAAAAAGGCAATTTAGTCTTTTCAGCTAGGAGAGCTGTGGTCTGAATTATTCGTGGTTATTGTCTGGGACATGCTAGTTGCGTTCAACTAGTCTGACTCGAAATACATTTGTAAGCATTTGGATTTTAATATTCGGTACTTACTAATTGCACATCTAATAAGTGAAGGTGTACAGTACAAAGAAAATGAATACAAGGGGATACCTTTCGGAATATTTTCTTGTCACACAAAAAGTGTAAACATCGTTTGTAATAATTGGTAGTGTATTTATGAACGAATATACTCTATAAAATTACAATTACAATCTTTAATTACAAAACTCTTAATGCATAGATAGACATAGTCGTAATAATCTGTACAAATGCGTGTGTTGAGCAAGTTTCCCAGATAGAATCTGCAACTGCTAATACTGACTAATAAAACGTGAACAGAGTGCAGATAGTTTCGAGTACGGTAGAACTCTCATTATCGAGATGCATTACATAGTAAAACATAATCAAATTCATAATTGTTTGTCAATCATTAATCTTTTCAAAAATGATGGACAAATATTTTCAGGAAACCTCTGATACATTTATCTTAATTGAATTGCATTTAGAATTTTAGAATTTCCTTTTCCCCAACATTTAACAATAAAAATTCTACTGTACATGACAAAAAAACTCGCTCAATGCTGCCAATCGAGGTTCAACCAATCCCATCCGCCATCCTCTCGTCGCACGAAAACTTCATCGCTCAAAAACCCCGTTGTCGATTCTCAAAAACGAAGTCTATCCAACTGATAGGCTTCTCAAAGTCCACGTCCACTGATAAGCTCCTCTCTCTCTCTCTCCTCTCTCTCTCTTCTCAAAATCCATCCAGCAAGTGGTTAGGATATGTTCATAGAGCCTCATAGCAGCCCAAACGTCTTTTAGCCGAGGGTCGGTAGGTAGCTCGCGAAGAAGACCAGGGTTAATGACGATGTTGACGGCGAGAACGATGACGTGGATCCCAGGATTCGGATCCTCGAGGAGTGATTGCTCGGTTCGATGAATTACGGGGCCCCCTGGCTCTGATCTGCCGGTCAGAGCTTGTCCTGAAGGGCTTGACGAAGCTCCTCCGTGGCTTTGACCACGTCCTGGCTCTGTCGCAGGTGGATCTCTGATCTGGCGTGCTGCACCGTCGAGTTCGATCGTCTGATGGAGTTCCCGCTGCCGAATTTCGGCCGTGGAATTCTCACGCGTTGCACGTCGCTCAGCCAGGACTCCATGTTGCTCGTTTTTCGACGCGCTGAAACAGAAACCGGACCGGCGATCCTTCTTAATCAACCTCCGTTAGGACGTGACCGCGAATCGGCCATGGGGCGGGACCGTTTTCTCGGTTTTATATCGGATTATCGATATCTCAGACTCATCTTTTATCAACATTTTACGACTGTACAATTTTGATCACATAATTCTAACAAACTTTGAATGGTTCAGTGTATCAGCTTGAAGAATAATTTTCAGATCTTGAATCGTGTGAATAATCTGCAGTCCGTTAACCCCTTGCCTTACGATTTATTTTACGGTTTCAGTGAGTAGAACTTGTTTGGTAGATCGTAATTTCCTAAAAAAGGAGAATATTGATATAAATTGTATGCCTATATGTTCTCCAATAGCTGCATATTAACAAAGCCATAATAGAATTTTATTTTGGTTTAAAGAAAATTATTAACAGACATTTTTATCAGAATGTGTTCAGAATTTTCATCACGTGTCAGACACGATATTGTAAGGCAAGGGATTAAGGACACGTCCGATTCCAGAATAAAATAGCGGAGATTGTTAAAGGATCCCTGAAGAATTGTGTAAATCGGTCCGCTTGATTGAAATTGATTACTGCGATTTAATTGGTGCTCTGTAAAGTGGAGGCTGGAGGTTCAGAGGAATAAAAATGATAGGTACATTTTGATTGATTGGTTAACCTAGTTCTGCTCGACTCATTGCAATTATTCGATTAAAATATAGAAAATGGGAAAGAGACGTGTCTTCTAATTGCAGCACCACAGTTTCATTGTTTAAAATATTTATACCCCTCGCAGAATATTTAAATAAATAAAATATAACGTACGAAGGACTTCAATTTCTAAAATTCGCAATTCTATATTTTCTCATTTGCACTTCGCAATATTTCATCGTCACGAGACTCGTATATCACAATTTTCTTGAAAATAAATACTTCTCTTCGAACGAAACGGAGTAGCACGCCGACTGCTTGGTATTATACGCCCGTAACTCACTACCGAGCAAAGAGAAAGTTTTAAAATCCATTTTCTGGCCGATCTATACGCCAAGCTTATCGATAAAGAAACCTGGCCAATGAATCGATGTGATTCGAAGAAGTATTAATATTTATCTTAGGACTTCTTCGGTGAAAGTGTCGCTTAAATTACAATTTCTTTTTCTCCGTGTGCATATTTATCTTGATTAATTTTCGCACTCCAGAAAATCAACTTTCCGTTCGACAAATAGCCTCTCAACAATATTGCCACGCGGAGAAATTTTCTAAACACGCGCTAAGTGGAACGATCTAATCACTTTCGTATTACCATTCTTCACACTTTGTTGCTCGTGGGCTCTAAATGATAATCTTTACTTATTAATATTGAGTGGTGAACTAATCTGTTCGTACACTGCTGTTTATTAGCATAACTTCTCGCTTTTTTTCTAAAGGTTTCACACAGTTAATTGCCGCACGGTATCGCCGTTAGCGCAACTTAAATTGAATCACATTTAATTCTGTACGAGCTACATGGAGCTCATATTAATTTTTATGGCGTCAGGTGAACCGTTGAGTAACTGTTAAATATTTATTTTTAGGTTCCGTACAAAGAGCACAAATTATCATGAAAAATTAAAGAGTCAGATAGTCTTTTTTGAGATCCTCTAATACCTTTTGGTATTAGCAACTTTTACTACTTTTACGCAACAGGCATTTAGCAACTTTAACCATTTTTTAAAACGCAACCAGTGCAAGGATAATTATTTAAAAAATACGGTGACGTACTTTGACCTCTTCCCGAGTCAGGGAAAATATATTTTCGGCAAAAAATGAAGAATTATTTTTTTATTCGAGTCGGGACTTTCGGTGTGTGAATTTTTCACGATCGTGAAGAGTGACGCGTCACGTCTCTGCCATACGGGTTACGTACAGCACGAAGAAGAACAAACGGGAACGAGCGGTGGTCATTGCCAGTCGAGGGCAATGGGTCATGCAAGATACGTGACAAAAAAAACCCGGAGAATGTCACTGGGCCAAGCCGGCTGGACATTCCAGCTCGCATGATCCGAATCTTAATCAGCCTCGGAAAATCAGACACTGTGCGTTACACCTGAACCTTCACTGGGTCAACTTCGTTACCTTTCCCTATACACTTCAGAATTCCGCAAAGCGTTCGACGTCCAACGAGAACACGATCCAAGAAGCGAGCCGAAATTGTCTTCACGAAATTCCGTGTCGCGCGCGGTTCGATTGTTACCAATTTCTCGAATGTCGTTAGCCACTTCTTCATCGGCCACGAGACTGGCTGGCGAATCTTTACGAATTCTTTGCCGGCCAGCGAAATCTACAACGCCGGGGAACTCCGAGGGCTTAAGCGAGATTAAAGTGCCCGAGTTTCTATCCTGCTTTATCTTCGCGGATCGTCCTAGTCGTGGAGGATTAAACGCGAGGAATGTGAAAACGCAATTTTTAGAACGGCTCTTTATGCCCGGGATTTTTCAAAGATTTAGAACTTCTCTAGAATGGTATTTTCCTCCTTCGAGATCTTTTTGGTAAAAATGAATATAAAAAGAATGTATATATTGAAATGAATATATAGACCTGTTTGATATAAAAATCATGTTGTTATTTAACTCCCCAGAATCCACGGAGATCCACGGAAAAATGACTTGAACCCGATCAACAAAAATTTGTGCTCGAACCGCAACAAACTGGAATAAAATAAAAATTTATTTTCTCTCGTAATATTATAACAGTACTTTTAAAGTCCGCTGATATTTTTACTGTTTCAAATTGCACTTACTCATTTTTGTCACGAATGCATTAAGGTCCGCGTTACAATTGTATTAAAATCGCGAGAGCGGAAACGACAGTGACACCCGGCCGCAATTAAACGGTCTTCGGAGGATCTAGAGGATCGAGAGGAGTCGTATTCGGGTTCCAGGAATGACTCGATCTGCCCGGAGGGTTTTACGATCTTGTTTACGTCCGGCGTTCCCAGGGATCGCAGCCACGACGGTAAGAAAACGCGAAATGACACGGCGGCGGTGGCATCTCGCGTTGCCGGGCTTAGGAAAGCTCTGAATTTCTGGATCTGGATCTGCTCCGGCGGAAATGACGCCACTCTCGCAACCGGCGCGTTATATTATTCTCCTGGAATCACGCTCCCTTCGCGCGGCGCTGGAAAATCAGGGTAAACGGACGACGCGATGCAGACTTAACGATAGTCAAACACGTAACGCTATTTAAACAGTATCTACGGTTCGAAGGCGAGAAGGGCCGACTTAATTTTCCCCTTTCGAGGAGTGACCGACAGCTATGCAAAGTCGCTACATGATTCACTAAGACTCCTCACAAGTTTAACTAATCTCCATAAAACAATGAATGAAAACAATATATTCAAATGAAAGCCCTTGCTTCGTCGCTAACAGAAAGCAGCACAGCACAAGATAATAAGTAGACAGCGCATCTCCATGCAAAATAAAATGTTTATACATTATCTGCATGGAAATGAAGCTGAATAAAGACTTATTTTTTGTGTAAATAATTTTAATTGATTGAAACCTACCATCATCGTTCAAATGATTGGTTGTAGATTTTAACGGTAGGTTTAGTGTTAAATGTTTTTAATGTTTTAAGTTTCGCCTACTGATTTTTGTCATAAGCGCATAAGGTCCGCTGTCTAATGATGAAATGCCATAAACAGTGTTTCAATGTTTCCCATAGCAGTATCTGGCAATTTGCATAAAATCGAACGATAGCTGTCAAGAATGATTGAAGCAACGATGAATTTCGATGTTAGCGCAGCATTAGCATAACGAATAAAGGTAATTACCGCGGACGGTTCGCAACGCGTGAAAACATCTCGCGGTCTTGGCCGCTACCTCCGCAATTAAAATGGCTTCGCGTTGTCCGAGTCTGGAATCGCAGATCAAAACGCAGAGCGTGGTTTCGCGAAGCCGGCACGCAATGTCCGCAGTTTCAATGCGATATCGATACGACCGCCTCGAATTTCACGGTGGCAGTTTGGTTAAACGGTGAAAGGAGCAGTTCGCGGGACGATAAGAAACGATCGAACCGGTTAAAAATATGGATTCCCACACTCGGCGCTCGGATACCGTACAGAATAAACAGTTAGACGTTAGTCGACGGGGCCGGCCGCACGGTAGAACCGTCCAGAAACGTTGCCAACGAGCACGCAACTTTTTCGATAATTGCCCGATTATCGTGGCTTCTCCAATTTGTCCATTACTCCTCCTTAAAATTCCGCGATCCCCGACCCAGGTAACAAGACACTGCTCACTTGTTAATGGACACTGTCGAACAAATGTTTTGATCAGAGTTATTCATTTAATACTAAACCTACTGAGCACTGAAAGCGATTAAAATGTTTTACCTAACAAAAATGACAAGGCTCTGTTTATTTCGATTCTGTGCAAATTTATCGAATCAATTTCCATTTAAGCAACTTCGTAATGTCAATAATTGTAAGATGTAGGTTTGTAATGCAGTGGTAGGTTTAGTGTTAAAATAATGTTTAAACAATGCTTTATTTATAGTATGAAAAAGCAATTCATGCGTTCTCAATATCACTGTAATTTTTTACAAATGGACCCACCGAACGAGTGAAAAAAGAAAATTGTTCCTAATTTCTTCTTTCACTTAAAAATGTTTTTTCGAACAGAAAATCGGAACAAATCACTGTTAGACAGCGAAATGAATCAATCGCGTTTAATGCTGAGCGGTTCCAGAGCCGCAGGACTGTGAAATTAGTAAAACTGTACCCCCCGCGATTTACGCGAACAATTAGCAGAATTACTCGGCGTAAAAGCAATATATAAACATCAACTGAAATAATATAACGTTAAAATCGAATGAAAAGCCGGAAATCCTTTCAGCTACGAGCTCAGCTGAGAATCTACAGTTAACTGGTCGATGGTGGGGTAATTGATTACTCACGAAGGATAATTGATCCGTATGGTCGATCGTTGGCACAATTTGACACAGGTTTATTTAATATCGCCTTTGCCCAAGGTGACGCGAGTGCCGCGGGAGAAACGCGACAAGAAAAACGAGCCGTTGCGAAATCGACGAGGCCGCGCGATTGCTATAGCAGCTGCTCGCTGAAACAATAACGAAACGCGCAGAAACCGCGACGAGGTGCCGCGATAACGTTGATTATCTGCGCCTTTGTCGATGGCTGAGATTAAACGGCTCGAGCGACGTCTCGATATCCGGCTCCCATTCCCCTTGTTCCTGGGAATGCTGAGATGTTGCATTTGGATCGGCCATTGCTGTCTCTCAGACCCTCGAAATTGGCACATCGTAATTAAAAACTCGAGGCACGGATAATAACGGCGGTCTCTCAATGGAAATTCTTTTGTCGACTTCGGATCAGACTGTCAAAGGAACGTGTCTCTCTTAATCATCTTTTATCTTAACAGAGACGTTCCTTAAATTGTTACAACAATTTTAGAAATTATTTTATGCCCGATAGAGCAAAGGAAAATTTTCATTTCGTTGGTTAAACGATTACTTTATGACGAACATACGACAAAAAAGAACATTGTCGGCTTGCCGACAATATTGTCCATTTTTGTTATTCCACGTGCTTGCTCGCATGTTATAAATTTGTACAAGCGGTCAATGAATAAATACGTGCAGTTTGTTTATGTAAAACTTCGTTGTCCGCAAATCAAGAGAGCGTATTCGCCGATGCATTGATTCATGAGTGAGCCAAATCAAATAGTGCGTAAATAAACAGCATTTATTAATGTGTACGATTAAAGAAGGTAATCATTGAAAAATCGACGATTGATTCAATCGATTGATGAAGTTAGTCGTCAATCGTTGATTAAAAAAAGAAATCGTCGAAAAATCGGAGACTGATTTAATCAATTATTGAAGTTAATCGCCACGTGGTCTATCCATAAATTGTAATAAGTAGACACATAGAGATCGTATTATAGACCAAATGACAATATACCTAAACTCAGTTTACATTTTTTCAGTACGCATACAGTTTAGATTCCGTATTTCATTTCGAAATTTCAGCAGTTAATCATTAATCAATTATCCGATTGACGATTACAATTGAAAAGAATGTAATCTTAAGACTAAAGTAGGAGTTTAATTGTTAATTGCGATTAACGATTGAAGTAGAAATTTATTCGTCAATCGTTGATTAAATTTTTGCTCAAGTCTGGTGGTAGTGTTATGGTTAAATTGGACGAATTCTGGTTTGTTTCAAAGGAAGTGCGAACAGAAAATTCTTTTTACAACCCTTAGCGAGGTTCTAACCTCGACGTTCTAATCGACGAGTTTTGTTACAAAGCATAAATTAAACATAGCGAATCCCTAAGAGATTAGGCGACGTAGTTACAGAACTTTACGACGGTATAAATCAAGAAAGACGATAAAATGAAGCAATGACTCGGCTGATTAAACGAAATATCGATTCTCTCGGGCAATTTTTTCCAATGGTAATGGATTACCTGACCCCATCCAGACTGGGAACACGCGAACAATTATCGAAACGCAGCCATCAGGGCTTCGACGCTCGCCCGCAGACACTTTTGAAGCTTCATGCGAACCCCTAACCGCTTCAACTTCGTCTGACAGTTTCTCCGACGACAAATCGGGTGGAAGACTGGAGGCGTGACTATCAATTATCGATAGACTGCGAATTCGATTTTACAAAAAAGTAACCAGATAGAACACAAAAGATAAAAATATCGCAATGGAAGAATAGGATCATGTAACTTTGAAATAACATAATTATTAAGAGGATATACAAATTCTTAAAAATTTAATTCAATTCTTAAAAAATGCTATGATCGTATGTTTTAAACAAATTGTTGTCACTTTGACAAAGACAGCCGGAAATCTAATATCACAAACAACCATGGCTACGGACATTAAAACCATGTTTTTCAATGGTCTCTAAATAAATTCTACGATTTCTACTGGACTTAAAAAATTTTTTAATAGCCTATTGTAAACAAATCGCAGCCGGCTCGTAAAAAACAGCGTCGAAGCAGGAGAGAGCGCCGCGCGAACACTTTCATCTATCTCCATGAGTTCCGGCGGAAGGCTGATCGCGTCCGGTCCGAAAGTTATACTTCATCGAATTATCGCGGGTCTGGTCGACTGCAGTTTTTTCCACTTTTTCTTCCACGAGAATAGAGAGAAAAAAGGGGGCGATAGCAGCTCGTACAGAGCGGCGCTTCGATTAGGAAACGCCATTGCCCGCCTGATGAAATCTCCGCGCAGCCGTGGAGAAATCATTAAGCCGCTTGCAACCGTTCCAGGTGCGTGCGCGTGGATGCACGTGCACCTGGGCCCGTTCTCTCTATCTTTCCCTTTTTGCGTTTCTCGTTACGTTTCTCGGACCGATTCTCTGCTGTGGAGGTGTGACAATGTCCGAACGTTACCGACGTTTCGATGGTAAAGTTAACTATGAGCCTGCCAGTGATGATCGAAAGACGTTTCGTGGATTTTAATTAGACCACTTTCATAATTATGAGCACATATGCGCGGTTTTAATCAAAATTGAATTTGTAGGATGTAACATTGGTCACTTTAATAATCGCTCTTGGAACGATAAGATTATTTCTCGTTAGTCCTTAATTAAAAATCGGACTGCTTTCAGAACGATAAGATAGGAAACTGTTGGCATTCAATAAATCTATTAATCCCAACTTTAAACAATTGTGTTCGATTGTAGCATGAATAAGTTCGATAACGTTCAATTATTTTATCAAAAGATGACTCCTCTAATCATTATCGAGAATAATAAATAAATTCATAAAATTAAGACAAGCCTCTATTTCAAACTAATCTTCTTCATCTTAGAACTAAATAGTTAACCTAATTTGAAGAGATCCATGCAGATATTATTTTTCTGCCACACTTCATCAATATTAGATTGTTAATTAAACGATTCTTTTCGCCCGATAAACTGTAATTACAAATTGATTTACACGCCTGCAAGAGTGAAACCACTTTCCCTGCAATTAAATCGGTTCATTGAATTCGACGTTTTTTCTCGAATTTTCATAAACCCGAAGATGCATAAATTTCCAAGTTTAAACCGCTCGTAGAATCGCAGATCCGCCGAAGAAAAATATTTTTCTGAAGCATAGAGCACCTACCCTACGAATTTTATTCCCTCCATTAAGAACTCTGACTATTAAGTCAAATGTAAAATATAGGGTGCATTAAACGTTAAAATATAAATGCGTGAAACCTCGAGAGGTCTAGCCGTTACGCCGATATTTCTGCGAATTTGCTCGTAAAATTTCGCTCAAGCATTTTTAAGACGGTAGTAAAACCTGAGCAAATTCGGCTCTTGTCAGAATAGAACGAGTTTAATATATTCCGAGTAATATAGCACTCTGTTCAAGCACACCAAGCCATCGTCGTCTCAATTTTTGCGGACCGAATATTTTATTGCAATAAATTCAATCGAACACGAAATTGGATTTTCGAGCGTATCGGAGCTACTTTAAACCTTCGTGTTGATGAAGCGATAAGAATAAGAGTGAAGACCTGTGTTCACCAAATTTCTTAGCAGATCACTATTTCTTTACAATAAAATAAATAATGTGTGTATTGATTGCAAGACACAGAAGCGAAATAAAAATGTTTTTCTTCTTTTAATTATCTTATCAGCCTGAAACCAATACACTCACGTCCTTAAATCTTTTCAATATGTCCACTACTTTAAATTGCACGTACTCATTCTATCATAAACGCATAAAATCCGCAGTTTAATCATTACACAAGAATACTTCCAAGACCTTACGAAATGATAAAAATTCGAGTATCCACATTCAGTATCAGTAGATCACTATTTCCTGCAGTGCGAGTTTCAATAATAAATGGTAAGGATCGCCAGCGTTTTTCTCCAATTAATAAGAACAGGATGCCTTATTCAACGACTCAATATTACAATTACACAACTCAGCTTGGCAGATCTTCAACAATTCGGAGAACGACGCATTGACATATGTAATCGTCGACTTTCGAAAGATTTTCCTCCGGCGAGTTCCGTGTTGCATAAGTATACGAACCTAAAGGCAACAGTGCCATAAAATTCCAATTACACATTTCTGCCCCTGCTGGTCCCCCGGACACGTTTGCGACAAACAAATTCGTTCAAGTCTTTTTTTCCTCGCAATTCACTACGTTGCAAGCACGGTTCGAGTTTCAGTTCGAATTAAAACGTATGGAATAGATTTCGCGGTAATGAGTCCGCAATTAACACGGACAGCTTGCGGGAAAAACTGCGACGCTGGCTGCGCAAGAATGATCGAGCGGAACCGTGCCGAACGGTGAAAGAAACACAGAATCGCGTTCACGTGGCGGGCAAAAAAATGTTCCGAAGCACACTGATCAGTACTCTCGGCTGCGAGCCCGGTCGAATATCGCCGGGAATTCTATTCCGAGTCGATAATAATCGACCGGTGTTATGAAATCGATCGGGCCGAGCGACAAGCCACGGTGAAAACGAACGATAATCGCGAGACGCGTTATCTGCTCGCAGAACAGCGCAAACAAAACTGGTCTCGAGACTGACACAACGATCTAATCGATGTTCGCGGGATTACTTTAGTGCGTTTCATTCAGGAATATTTTATTCTGCGATTCTTAATTTTTATCGCGACGATGTTTCAATCCATTTCTTGATGATTAATAACAATGTGCCAATATCAGGAATAAAACAGGACTCGACACTGGTACAAAAAGTTAATCGATGTTCGCGAGTTTACTTTCATACATTTCATTCAGAAATATTTTATTCCGCGATGTTTAATTTTATCACAACGATTTCTCCATCTATCTCTTGTATCTTGATAATTAATGGTGGACTCGTGGCTGATGAAAGAAATATTTTATTCTTTGTTATTTAACTTGTATCTTGTCAGTTTCACGAGCTATGCACTTGTTAGTCAATAACGATCATGAATGTATTATACAATCGAGAATTTGTTGGTTTCGTTGCGAACCCCTGAAATGTCAATTTACGAATGTCCTGCTTTTATAATCGAATGTTACACGAATTTGCTTTAAAATATAAAATAAAATTCATTGTGCAATTTATAATATGTTTTTAAAAGTGTGTGTTTGTACGAAGCTCTAATAGATCTATTTATGAACATGTTGCCTGTGAGTGACTTTATATATTCTGAACACTATCAAAGGCATTATACCGGACAAACAGGATTGACGTAATAGTTGTTATATCGCAATTGACGCAAATATAATATAGCTGGTATCAACATGTATGCTATGGAACGATCGAGTAAAAAATGATTGGTTAAATAAAGGAGGAAAGGAAAAGCTGTTGAAAGGCGATAACAAACACGTATGACGAGTCGACTCGTCTTTCCCTGTTGACAATTACGTTTCCAGTGATAGTGAATTTCTGAGAGTATCCTTGAAACATCGATTTTTAAAGACTTTATGGATCAAGGATCGATAAGATTCGAAAGTTACAGGTTCGGGGAATGTTTAACAACAACCAGCAAGACAACAGTGAAAGATAAAAGAGAATATTAAAATATCTCCAATCTCTAACAAAGGCAGACAACTGTCCCCAATATTCATCCATAAAAATCTCGTAGCTTTGAGAGATTCTCAAGTAGAAGCGTCTACTACCTACTAACCTTGCTCCAGTTTCACTCGCGGAAAGATGTCAAAACCATGGAAAAATACGTTGCAAACAAAAGCGTCTAATTCAATTCCTACAATGTGTACATCAACTTTGTCGAGACATTCTCCAGTAAAAAGATTCTCAGAGCTGTCAGTTTATTTTTCTCTCCTGTTTTTCTCTTCTCAGTTGTTGCACAGCAATCTCTTATTCAACAGACCTTGAAGCTTCATCTACGAAGTTTCAAATCAGAAGCAGACTATTTTAAATCAGTGACATTCCTCGAAAATAATTTTGGGAGAAGGAAAATTCCTAATTCAGATTCCAACCAAATTCGATATCTTTAACACATCAGTCTAAATCACTGACAACCAGCCTACTATAACAAATGCACTCAACTGTATACGACAACTGCACAACAAAGTCTAGCTAATAGCAGACTCTATTAAACGCCAGTAGTCAAAAACACAAGCCTGTCTCTATAAAATGCCAGCTCACAAAGACACAAGTCCATCCTCTATCAAACAACAGCTCCCGAAACCACAAACCTAACATGAAAATCCCAAAGTCCCCAAAATCCTCAAACACCTCGATCAAAAATCCTCTAGCCCCCAAAAGGCTCCCAAAAGTCCCCTAAATCCCGGACACTCACCTGTTAGGTTGTCAAGACGTCGAACAGCGTGTTCCCGGGTCGATCTGGTTGATCCAGACGATAGCAATCCAGCGATCTATTGGACCTGTACCGTGGTATCGCGATCGAGCGTCGAAGTAGGAAGCGGCACGCAGCTCGACGGCGTCGCCTCGACTGATTCAAGAACCGAGCGTGAAGTGACGGTGCGGCCAGGTCTCCGGTTTACGTTTACCTGATCGTCTGCGTGCAACCGCGGCCAGGAGGACGAGCTGAAGAGAGATAGAAACGAGCATGCCGAAGCGAGAAAGAATAAGCTAGCGAGAGAGAGAAAGGTAGCAAGTTGTAGATGGTGGGGCGGACAGGTAACAGGTGAGAGGGGCAGAAGGTGGAAGAATGGGTCTTACAACGTTGCCAGGTTGTCCAGCGATCCTCGGGATGTGTATACGGGTTACGTGTACGGGTAGGTAAGCGAAACGACGAGTGGAAGCGTCGATCTCCGCAGGAGAACACCGAGAGAACGATGATAACAGGAGCGGCGCCGGACAAAGGGGATGATGAGGTGGCTGGCTGCCACCCGGGACGTCTGACGCGCTGTGTACACATTACGCTCTCTCCAGCCACACTCTCTGTCGATCCTATCGCCCGGTTCCTACGAGGACACCACTGTTACCTGCTACGGAGACCGATGGCCCTTAGACGAGCATGAAGAATCCGGTGATCAATGCTCGATGGATTTCGAAGACACTGATTGAGCTGGCGGAACCCCTGCGCGGATGCAAGCTCGAGATCACTTGGGTAGCGGGTTTTGACTTTGAAAACGGGATAGAGGCTTTCGGATTGACCTGGTTCTGCGAAGAGTACATTTTCGAGACTTCGATCTGCCGGGTGGTCGGGATGTTTCGATGTTGTGTATGCTGTCTTCTTGCTGTTATCATTCTATACTATTCATGGAGATGATGGAGCTCCTGTAGGAGCTTCTCGAAGCTCTTCTAGGAAACATCTAGGAGTTAGAGAGTGACTTAGGTACCAGGTTTCGACCTGGAGTTTTGAGATTGTAGAGGTGGGATCTTTTTAAATTAATCTGGTTCTGTGAATAGTGGTTTTTGAGAAATGTGGAATCATTGCATTCTATAACTTAGGTATCAGGTTTAGAGTTTTGAGATTGTTGTAGTGGAACCGTTGTAAATTGATCTAATTCTGTAAAGAGTTGGTTTTGAACTGGAACTCGTAGACATTGATTGAACTAATGAGACCCTGGGCTATTGTCCTGTAGCTATTCACTTGTATCATTGTATAGTATTGTAAAATCAGGAACTATGAGGACATTTCTATTCTTTCTGAATAATTTTATTGAGACCTAATACAAGCAGCGAATACCTTTCCAGAGAAATCGCAAATTTTCCAAGGACCGATAAGGAACTTGGCATTTCCCTTACGCGAACAACGAACGCAGTGTTTTCGCAAGCAATGGGAGCTGTGGGCAGGATTCAGCTCGGAAGAACGGAATTGAATTGTCCCCGTGGAACGCGCGTCGAGCTGCTCGTTACTCGCGGATCGATCTGTTTGCGGAAAGCACGGGATCTTCAATCTGCGACTGTCGGCGTGTTGATTGATGGCGTCGTTAATATAGCCCGGTTATGAATGTTTAGCAGAATAAATATCCGCCAGGGGACGCCGCGCAGCGTCGCGTCGCGTCGGGGAGTCGTTATTCAAATCGGTGTTTACTGTTAAGACGACCGGCTGGCTTTTTTCCTTGTTGCAGTGCGCGCAAGGTACGTTAGGTAACCGGAGACATAAGTTACCTAACAGTAGGGGTGACTCGACTCCGATCGTCGGTTTCTCGCTCCGGCAACTTCGGCGCTACGGCTGTTTCGTTTTACAGGGTCTTTGGAGTTTGCTTTTAGCCCGCTCGAATTTCTTAAGTAGGTTAATTAGGGCTGGGAACTGTTCACGAAGACGTCGCCGAGTTATTGGGGCTGAATTATTACGTTCTCCTGATTTTATTATCATTGCCTGATGCTGATGGACTGCGATCCGCGCTGTGCAAGTTCCTACAGCGTGTTGTCGAGTTCTGGGTCATCAGTTGACTGTAGTAGACGTAAAACATGAGCTGATGAAGTATGAAACAGAGAACGTCTAGATTGTTACCATTAATGTTTTCCAACAAAAAATTTCGGAATAGTTTCCTGAAGAAAAAATCACAAATACCATTAACTGGACCTCTAGTGATACATCTCAAATTTAAATGTCTATATTACATAGCTTTAATCTGAAACATGTCACAGTGAATTCTGGAAAGTTGTAATTTGATTTTCGAGTGCGAGTCTTCTCGATTCGCCGCATTGTGCGTCGTCGCGAATGTTAATGAGCGAAACACGGAGATGTCGACCCACCGCGATTCTCACCGGGAGAAACTATGATTCTTTTTGCTTGCTGGTCGCTCTCCCCCAAGCGTGCTCGATGAGTCACGGAACGATTCCACAGAATCGGCGACTTGCCGCTCGTTTTTCGGGGAACCGAGTCATTTTCTTACGTCCGCTGATCGACAGGATATTCCCGTTAATTGGTCGGTTCTCTTCTTTCTTTTTCTCTCTCTCTCTCTATTTGGTTCTGCTTCGAAATTTATTTTAATTCCCATCGAGAAGCAATTCGGATGGAAATTATCCGGGCGGTTTGGCAGAAAAAGAAATCGTTCTAGCAGCGATTCCGAGCGAGTTTATTCTGCTTGGGCGGAGACGTGTTTAGCGTTTGTAAATTATGGAACGATGCTCAGTGAATCAGTGGTAACGAGGATGATAATAACAGTAATGAGTCGTAAAGAAGGATTCCCGGGGTTGTTATCGGCAGACCGCGATCTTCTTGTAAATACTAAATTTTTATACCGCAATTTGCAGAACGTTGGAATCGAATTGGAGCTTGATGCTTCTATTAGGAGCTTTATAGAGCTGAAATAAATTGTGAATCTTCTTCAACTGACGTTTATTATCATTACTGAACTCCGAATTTGTATTTTTAGACGAACTAGGTATATTTCTTGTGTTTGTGATGGTTGAGTGCCAAGTATAGGAATTTCTGTGGAAACGTCCCGAACTTGTTCAGACCAAAGCAGTCCAAGGAATTTTGCGATCGCAACAAGTACGCAACCACGGCGATGTTGAAAGAACGATAACGATATATTAGGAATCGATATCAACCTCGCCTAGATCAAGGTATCAATTCCATGAATGCGAGTCCACTCGAGGATTACGAGACATTTTGCACGTAGGTGTGTTGCGCGCGAACCTTGACGCAACAACACAACGGTTCAACGAACCCCGACGATTTTACGATCACTTTATAAGGACCACCCTGTATGCAGAGATTCTAGCAACTGGGCTGATCTGTAGCTCCATTCCAAATGATCTCGTAAGAAATGACGCTGGGAAACGAGCTCTACCGATCCATAACACGATTGTTTTATCGGTCAGAGACTTCTCGCAATATGGTTGCAAGAATTCGCTGTAAATCAAGAACCGATCCTGCATAGTTGAAAGAGTCAGTGTAAGGGAGACTGACCTGAGCGAATGACGTAAGAGTGAATTACAGGAATGATTTATAGGAATTCATTCTATGTGGTTGGAAAAATTCAATTCAAGTGAACGAACTGGATCTTCGTCGATCTGTATGATTGAAGAACATGATCCTGTATAATTGAGGAACATAATCCTGTATAATTGAGGAACATAGTCCTGTATATTTAGAAGACTTAATCGGAAAATTCCCTCAATTTAAGTAGAAAAATATCACCTTTATAATTTAAAGAATTCATGTTGTACATTTGGATGAAATTGCCCAAAATATTATTAGGAAGAAGTCGCTTAGATTAAAAGAGAAAGAACTCTCCTAAATAGTTGCACGGGAATGGATGATTAGAAAAATTCTCGTCGATAAAATTAAGAGAATAAATTCCACATATTTAGAAAAATTGACCAGGCTATTTATAGGGATATTGGCTCAATTTAAATAGAAGAGTTGCCTCTAACATTTTTAAATAATTATCCACCGAGATTAATCTGAAGTTCCCCATAAAGAGTTCGCCCTGCATAATCCCACGAATTTCCTCGAAATAACGCGAAGAATTCCTCCGAGTATAGCAATGAGATTTCGCGGATCGGATCCGATAGAATTCGCATTACGTGGCCCGGCCGAATTCGGCCGGAAGCGAAGCAGACTGGTGACCCTCGTGGCGATCATTTCCAGGCGTTGCAAAAAGAGCGAGCAGATTGCCCGCGTTAATTCCCTCGGGACGTGGGAACTTAGATCGACCCAGATCCGCGAAACATCGTGAGAAGATGGGCGTCGGCCAAAGCATCATCGGCGTCGGTGCCGCTTTTCGGCCCGCTTCTTCGTCTTCCTGGTATATAACGGAACAGACGGACAAGCCGAAAACTTTCTCCGGCGCCTGACCTATTATCGGCTCGCCATTATTATCGCTGTTTCGCGCAGTCGGTTAAGGTTAGTGGGTAACCGCCGCTCTGTGTATCGCCGCTGATGCCTCTACCATCTACCTCGGACTGCTGCTGAATTACGAGCCGGGCGAAGCGATGCCTCGAACGAGGGTCACGTTTTTCAGACTGGAACGATACTCTTTTGACGCAACCACGATGGAAACCGGTAATTTCCTCTGTAAACATCCTGAACTCGAATAATACTTTGATCTTCCCGCTAGAAAGTCTCGAGGCGCGCGTCTTGGCTGATGACGATGCGAAGACAGATTTGCTCAGGAGAAAATTTCCTCGAAATGATTCTGTTTTGAATTACATTTGTGCTAAGTTAATTCGGAGCCTGTTTTTCATCGCAATTTTAACCTTTTGCGGTCGGAGCTATCTTAACTTGAAAATTAAGCACTTCCTCTGACCTAGTAATTGATTAGATACCAGCAAATTTAATAATTAGACTGCGGATCAATATTCAAAAAATGCTAGAAAATAAAATTCCATAGAATTTAGTACGATTTTTATTCATTTTAGACTACCACCACTGAAAATAACATTTCACATGATTCCATTTTCTTAAAAAATTGAGAATTGCATAAACATCCGCAGTCTATAATGTAAACAATATTGTGAATAATGGCGATTTTAGTGGCGACTCCGAGTCACCCCTTGACTGCTAAGTGTTAATGTATAAAGAGATTGAAATATTTATTTTCGGAGCCGATACTCGGCGGAGAGCGCACGATAAGCAGCCGAATGATAATTGAACGCGTTTTTCCCATTCCGCGGATGCTCAATTAAACACGTCCAGCCGGAATAAATTCCGCGGCGGTTCTCTCGCGGTCGGGAGCGGCAACATCAAACCATAATCGGCTGACAAAGGTAACTGATTCTGCAATTAAATCGATTCACGGGGCGAGCTTTTAGCCGATGAGAGATTACCCGATGAATTTTTCCTTTTCCGTCTCGCGGCGGGCTTGGACGCTGACCCCCGTAGTCCTTCGATATTAATTGCGGCTGTGCATACACAGTGAGTCATCTCGAAAAGGACGGCGGAATGAAAGAAGGAGAAGGTAGCCGTGAGGAGAGAGAACGTATAAAGGTACATAGGTATACCTCTAAAGGTAGCCGCTAGATAGAAGGATGATCCGCGGATCGAACCGGTTCGGAGATAAGAGATAACCTGGCCGTCGTTCAAGAAATCGATCAACAGACTGAGAGGCTCGTTCCAATTTTCTTGCCGGCCGGGGTTCTGCGAGAAGCATTCTTTCTTTTGCCATACTCGCGCGGGCTTGATCGCCGACAATCACGGGCCGACGTAATAAATTCTCCGCCACTTAAGTCATAAACACGAGGCGAGGATCTTCTTCTTCATCGTCGTGGTCGTCCTCTTCTGCCTGGCTCCCGTTGATTTCCTCCATTTTGCTTCTGGTTCTCTCGTTTTCGAGACGCAACGCTCGTTCGGCGTGTTTCAGATTGTTCTCGAGTGATCCCAGATGCATTTTCCATCCGCGTGAACCCCTCGAGGACGACGTCAGATTGGTTTCTGTATGATCCACGTTATACGATGTTATCATAGTCATATTTTCTTCAAGTAGTCTCTTTCTAATTCTGTGTACTATATTCCTGCATATTTTTATCACAATTTCCAGTTCGTGTGCAGGTCACGCAGTTCCTTTTCACCTCTGTGTATAAACAAACCGGTGACTCACGTTCGTACGCAAACGCCTGACTCACGGGGCGAGCGTTGATTAACGCGCTTGCGCGCCATTACGCGGAACCCGGGCCCGATATTTATTATCCGCGTTAATTAAGCCTATTGCGACGCGGGTTCTCTAACAGTATAGGCCACGAATTACGCTTCACGTGATCTCACACGACGGATTACGCTTCGCGCGTCCCGTTAGCTCAGTGATCGGTCGAACGGTCCCAGTCCGTTCCGCGTAACGATCCAAAGAAACGGTCACCGATCCACACCGGTTCCCCCCTATTACTCTTTCTCTCTCTCTCTTTGTTAATTGCGATTAATCGCCGGCAGCTAGAAGAAGATTTTCCGCGAAACCCGTCGCGGTTCACGCGCGCTTCTCGCGAACGCTAATTACGGACACCTGTTACGATTCCGCGGGAGCACAGGCCCGCTAATTGGTCCCTCGATATCCATACTGCTCGAAAACCACGCAAATTGTCAGCATTCTTGCTTATAGCAACTGGGGACACACGTAATCTTCCTTTATTGTTAGTGGAAGAGATAATCTGCATAACGACTGTCCTAGGGATTTTATTTTAATAACAATCTAATAGGCTGCTAAATTAAGTAGAAATATTCCGTATTAAAAGGTATTTCCTATTTTAATCATTCTGAAATGTTTACTTTGCATAATGATCTGCAGTCTAATTATTCATATTAATCAGGATAATATTTGCAGACTACAAATGGCCAAACATTCGCAGTCCAATGGCTACCAGATCAGGTTTCGAATCGTTCAAGGCTAGACAGCCTCGGAATATTAATAGCCAGGTTTGAATATTCGAGGATCCTTTTGAAATGAGTTTTTTGTTCCGAACATTGTCTTTTTCGTCGAAACAAGTTCTCGGAAACCATTCGTGTGACCAAGATAGAACGAAAGACGATACGTCCGAGCGTGGAGGATCCAAGAAGCAAATTCGAAATGCGATAGAAATCGAGCGCGAAGAGAGAAAACAAAGTATTGCAACGCGGGCCCCGCAAAGTGAAACGCGCGTTTGGTTTTCCATTGACCGCGTGCAAAACGTCCGTGGAGTGGCTAGATCTCACAAGAGATCGTTCATTACCGCAGCACGTGTCCCAATTACTCGAAACAATCGTGACCGAATAAAATCGCGTCCCGTTAGATGTTAGAGCAGCAATACCTGGCTCGACGCCCGTCGCCGACGACGACGACGACGTTCAATCGACAATACCAGTTTTCTCCTTGGATCGGTTAATTGACGATTAAAACGTACTCGAGGCGAAAGGAATCCGAATCAATCGAACTAAAGTGATTTTGCTCTGACAGTATCGCAATTAAACTTGTTTCTACGCTGCGGTAGTGTTTAACTAGTGGCTTTCAGAAAATGATTTCTTCTGCGGTAATTGTTTAACTTGAAAATTTGGAAGTTTTACGCGTGGGGAATAAATATTTACGCTTGGTGATTTCAACGCGTGGGTAAGAAAAAGTTATTTCTCCTGCAAAATCCACTGAACTAAGAAATCTGAAAATTATATATCTTCCAGCTAACAAAATGTAGATAATGTCCCAGTAATTTTTAATTTGTCTAAATTTCATTTATGTGAAATAAATATTAATTCGACCCGGTGAAAATGGATTTCGCGGTGGTTTGAACGCGTGGTCAAGCAGCATCGTCGGCGTGGAAGCTTCAAAATCAATATCAAATCAAAGAGTAGGCTTAAATATTTGATTTCTGTCATTTTGTACAACCTGTGTGGCCCACATTATCCACACAAATAATTACCAGGCTCATTCCGCACGCTTACAGAGCACTGGCAATTGAAGTAACTTGAAACCGTTCAGCCTTGATACAATTCCGTAAGAAACGAGGAAAATCGACTACACAGAACGAGAACTCGCAAAGTACACAACCCAGGGGAAGTAACCAGGTACCTGGATGATGAATATCAATCAGGAATCATTTTCTCTGTCGACTATGATCATCTCTCCCTTCAATTATCCTGCAAACCGTTTCGAGGAAACCTCGAGGCCGCCGCGGGCGCTTTTTACTCGGAGCTTCGATTTACGCTGACAATCCATTCGGCGAGAAGAAATGGAAAGAAAGCACGGGAAAGAATCGACAATGCGTCGATTGTATGCAATCAACGGAGAACCGTCGATCGATTGAAAAATCATGCGGAATCATTTATGATTACGATCGCACACGGATTTCCCTGTAATCTCGTTGATTCTTCGTGTTGTAACTGGATTTTTGCTTCGGTTTGTTTCGCGGACGTAGTGGTGGTTGTCCAGAGAAGGTATATCCGATGGGAAAGGCTTGTTCGAGTTACGCGATGGTGACGCGATAATGATGATTACCACGTCACGGTTGTCCCGGGACTACGAACACTTTTCTCGCCACCTCGTGAAACTCTATCCCGCCGCAATTACGATATAAATCAATCGTCCACGCTCGGGGAATTAATAGCGGCGAGTATACTCGGATAACGGAGATGTGGGAAGATTGTACTTTCGCCAAAAATCGCGATTCCTGCGGAATTTTCTCGCGCGGAATTGCCCGCCGCAATCTGTTCCTCCTATCTCGGCTGTCTCGGGCCTGGGGAATTATTGTAGAGGGCTGCGTACGCTGTTTTGCGATTGTTTCAGTGGTTCGTATTTGTATATTATTATCCGGCCATGTTCTGCTGTAATCATACGCATCGCAACACTGTAGGTCTTTTTGCGAATTAATGTTTCCCTATTTTAACCCTTCAGTTTCGGTCTGCGAGAATTTTCGAATTCTTCAATAAATTCCGCAGGTGTTCCACAAATGGCGATATGATTATGAGGAGAACCTACTACACAATACAATTGAAATTGCAAAGAAAAGTTCACAATTAAATCAGAAAAATTATACAACATACAAAATATCAATAACCATGTTGTAGGAAAACCAATAAGAAAGATTCAATATAAACAAATGAATCTTGAAACACTTAAAGCCATCTACAAAATTCAAATAATTCTCACAAATAAGTGCAAGAGTACCAAACCCAACCATCACATTTTTTAACACTCAACTTTACTCCTATATGTCCCTCCAACCGAGAAAATTCCTTAATTTTTAAAAAATGTCCTCGAAAGCATCTTCAAAGCAGCCATTGAAAGAAAAAGACCAAATCGTTGAACCTTGGGGGTTGGAAGAGCACACACGCGAGAGAAACATTTTTTTCCGTCGCAGTAAAAAAAGAATTTGAATGGCGGGTGAAAGCGTAGCATTGCACGAGAGCTTTAGTCGGCTAACACACGAGGCTTACGAATTTTTTCTCCCGGCGTCGCGACGCAGGAGAGCGACGGTGGTTGCGATGGTAGCGACGCCGAGATGATCGGTAACGGGAGACGCGGAGGCGGAACGGAAAGGGATCGCGATATGGAGGAGGATGAGGACGAAGGAAGGGAGGAAAGGAGCTCGGAAGGTGGAGGTGGTGGAGGTTTCGGTGGTTGGAGGTCCCATTTGCTCGGTGGGCTGACGCAACGTGTCAAATCCTGGTACTGGGGCGCCAGGCCCCTCGTAAGTTTTCTAATCAAACGAACCACAACACACAGATCTACCACGCACAGATACTTCTTCTTCTTCTACTTCTTCTTCTTCTTTTTTTTCGTTTTCTTTTTCTTTCGTTCTTCTGTCACGATTTTCTCTCATCTTTTCTTTTGTCAAACTGTTCCACGTCGCTCCGGTACTCCCTTGACGGCGTCGCGACGCTTTCAACTGATTTCAGCGTGAACATCTGCTCGAGGATTCTTGGAAATTTATTTTCACGAATTCGAAGGGTTTTCGATTCTTCCTCGGACTGATAGAAATTATTTTGCAGCTTGAGGATTGAATCAATTAAAATTCTTTTAGAATTTTTCAATTCGTCAATTTTACATATTTTTTGGTTCTTCTCGTGGATAATAAAAAACTGGATACATTGATTTTGTTTTATGAGCTAGTTTACAGTGTAGGATTTTGACAGGATGCAAATAGAAATTATTTTGAGATTTCAGACGAACTGTGTAGAAGGTTCGTTATTTTGTCTTCAGGACTTTCAATCATTTTTTCCTTGATCCTCGAGTCTTTTTTCACGACTCGAAGCTGACAATCGAAGCGTCGAAACCCTCGCAAGAGAGACGATTGAGTGCCCATCACTGTTTTTTGGCTTGAGGATAGGGAGGGGAGAAGATAGCGAGGGTAGTTTTTGATGAGAAAGTTTCTAATCATTTTGTTTTGCTTATAATATTTTCTCTATATTTTTTTTCTACAAAACTTAGGGTGCTGTTTATTCTACTGTATTTCCTTGATACAATATAAAGAATTGCATTAACTCTAATATTTTTTAAATATCCTCGCGAGTATTCTCGATCATTTTAAATCGTGACTAAATAATTTGATTAATACAGACTGGAATAAAGGGGTGTACAAGGGGTGTCAACAGTCTAGAGTTATCTTTATTCATCGTTAGTCTCATCCCCTAGATCCAACGATAGCCTCATCAATAGTAAATAGCAAACTTAGATACAACAACATCTAGAATCTAGACATTCCCTATCAGAAGGTTCGTTAACTAGAGAGTAGTACAGATAGTTAGATGATAAATGTCTCTAATGATGATTTTAGTTTCTGGCAGATGAAAGGGATGCTTCCTGCAGAATTGCGCGACTCAACAATCTCAATCTTCCTTGAATTCACATTCACCCTGGCAAAACTAAAATTCTCCCCAAAGAAAGGAATATTCAAAATCTAGTAAATTTTCAGAGTCTGCAATTTGATCCTCGTATCTTTTTGTACCTTCGATTGGCAATTTTCCCTTAATTTCTAATTGGATTTTTGCACAGTCTCGTTAAAAAAATAAGTAAACTCCCTGCCAGAGTGCGTGATGGGTAACCAATAAACAGATCTTCAGGCCTGTTTGAAGGTTACCAATTATCAAACTATTATCCAGTCACGATTCAAGCCATCGGATAAGATCATCCCCTTCGGCATGAAGTTCTCCCAATTAGATCTCTGTCTTTCTTTTCCTCTCTTTCTCTCTCTCTCTCTCTCTTTCTCTATCTGTCTCCCTATCTCACTTTGTTCACTCACGTTTTCTCTGTCTATTTTATCTGTCTCCACCAAGATCAATTTCCTTTTTGCTCTTAGAGCACTCTAGCGAACTTAGTCGAAATAGCGATAGGTGTGTACATGTTTTTTCTTAGATGTCTTGCACATGCTACTTTCGATTTGTCCTTATTATATTCAAGCACGACTACTGTACACGATATGTATAATTATAGCGGGACGCTTCGCAAGCTGCCGTATAATTATATGTACACACGTGTCCATATATCAAAGTATATTTACATAGATGTCTTGGCATGCACGATCACTTTACTCACATCGAAAATGATGGGGAAATAGAATTGGGGGAGAAAAAGGAGTGTAGCGAGAAAGGATACAGGATCCGCGTAGACGCTGTCGAAAGTAAATCTTCGCTCGCCTAAACGATTAAAGAGACATTAGGCCGGCATCACAGTTGACATAGTCGGTAGACGTAGCTTGTCAACGACGCCATGTTGGTCGCACGAACTTCCAAAACACAGTTAACAAACTCACTCAGGGGAAATTAAAATTATATCTGATGACTTACAGTTGCAGACAATATTTTTTAGTATGTACCTTTAATCATTTAATTTTCATTCGGTTTTATTTTAGGAAGGTACTTCCAGTACACTCGACTAAAGTACAATTTTCATTGAACTCTTTTTCCACAAATTAAGGTACAATTTTCATAGAACTTTTCTGGACATTCAATTAAAGTACAATTTATAATTTCATCCAAGTGAAAATTCAACATTAAGGGGTTGCCAAGGCGGAAGTTCGTGTGTACCAGGCCTTAGATCCACATTAGAGAAGCAAGAATCCGATCTTCCGAGTCCGTAGATCTTCCCGCATAGTGACCAATCGCAGTAGTATGCCTCGAAGAAGGAACAAGCGAAGAAAGTCGCTAGACTAATGGAATCGCGCTATCGATGACGGTAAATCAGCAGAGAAAGTCCGAGACACAGTGGTTTTCACCGAACAAGGAAACCCTGGCGGGAGGGGACACGGAAAATCTGTAAAGCAACGATTTCCTGATGGGCTTCAGTAATTGAGCGGCCCCGCGTTTTGCATCGAGGCGCAATTAATCGCCGCGATTCCGATCGATCATCGCATCGCTCGAATTAATTTCTTTTTCCTTTACCGACACGACGCGCCCGGCCCCTTTTGTTTCTCATCGCATTCGGGCAGAGCTGGGAATTCAAACTGTTCCCGTTCGTCTCTCTTTCTCTCTCTTTTCCTTTTAAGAAGGAGATGGGAAAGCTTGTTCGAACGATTCGCAATGAATACGGCCGAGGATAATAATTTATTCGCTAACCGAGGAACCTGTTTTTTCGCGATACACACACTCTTTTGTAAAACGAAACGGAGAAATTATCCGGATTCAATCGGCCGGTGAGTACGCGGGAAATGTTTCCGATCCTTGTTCGCGAGAGCCTGTTTTGCACTGTTTGCTTCGGTCGAGTTCATTTGTTTTTTTTTAGAAAGAAACTTGATTAAATTCGTTACTTAAAATCTCTGGAGACGAACTATTTTACTTTACGATAATTAAGACTTCGGCACTACTTTAATACGACATTTAATACAATTTGTTCAAGATAACAGTCTTTAAAGTAGACATTTTATTTGCAACTCCCTTAATTTGCGATTTTCTCTTTGAACACTTCAAACAGCATCATTATAAATTAATGAATCTCGTCCAAACGAGGTAGAGTCTCCCTGTCAGGCTCAGAAAGACTGATGTTATAAAATAATTTTGAGGATGAAGCAAAGAAATATGAAAAATTTCCATCTCTGTATCGATCATTTCGTCCGCCATTTTCGCGCTTCATTTCGCGGATCGAGGCGATTCGGAAATGATTTCGGCGGCTACAGGAAGGCAGAATTGTAGGAAGAGAAATTCTGCGTGGATTTGCGTGTCTCACGTACGCGAAACACTTTCTCCATTCGCGGTTCACGTTTCTCCGCGAGGAGCGACTCGATTTTCATGTTCGCCGACCGTGAACTATGATTCCGATGATCGAAACCAATTCGACGAGCATCTATTTAATGCTTCTAGTACAGCGAGCGAATTTATCCCGAATTTTCGCGAGGACTAGTTCGAGGTTATTTAATATTCGGCGGAGATGTTCAACGAAGACCCGACTCAACTTTGAGAAATTTTGTTTTTATCGGAATTATTAAAATGAATTCGTGCACGGAGATGCGAGGGGAGAGAAAAAGAAGAGACCGCTGGAAATTTGATATGCACAGAGGCGTTCGTTTTAACGAACTGCTTAAAGTTGTGGTAAAAGTTCGGCTGTTTTACTTGCGGAAGAAAATTAATGCTTGGTCTGTGCGTGGAGGAATTCGATTAAGAATTTTCTTAACGAGCACCGCGGGCTTTCAGACGAGTTCCCCTTTTTTAAATAAATTTTTGAAGTCGACAAATTTCTCGATAAATCGGAAATATGTACGTGTTCTAAATACCGTACTGTAATTTATATCAGTCAAGTTTATAGTGCATAACAATCCAAAGAGCTTCGAAGTAAAACTTCTAAGTAAAAACTTAAACTTCTTCGAAGTAAAACCGAATTTCTCTTTTTATAGAAGAATGTTTTAAATGATTTTTGGAGATTGTCTTCGTTCAACACTTTCTTCCCATCATCTAATGACTTTTTGTTCCACACACGAATGACATTTGCCTCGCCGGTCGTCTATATGCATTGTTAAAATCAATCGTGCAGTTACAGGTCAGTTAAAAGAGTTAGGCTAACCAAATAATTGCGCGACAAAAACACCACTACCACTGCCACTACCACCACCACCACCACCACCACTCTGTCCGAGCACCACCAACACCCAACTGCTACCAGCCTATCAGCAAGCATGACTTAATTTTTTAATCTTACTCTTGTGACCTATATCGATATGTATTGTCATGACTTACGTTTCAACACGATGTTATGTACGATTGCATATAGGTACCGGGTGATGTGCACCGTTGTGGAGAAGTGAAGCCGGTAGACGAATCAAGTTGGACATTGTTAATTTCTCCTATTAACCTTGTTAATTACTGAAGAATGAAGAAAAATTGTCATTGAGAATTCAATTTTCTTGTCAGAATTGCTCAGGATGATTGTACATTAATGCCACGTCATCGGTCGGTGCACTGCGCACTTTAAAATTCGGGAACAATTAATTTATAATCATCCTGCATTTTGTAAAATAATCTAATGCACTTATTTTTCCAATTGAGAAATGCGAGAATACTTTGATTGATTTGTTTTTTTTTATAAATTGAAGGGACTGATATGCTCAGATGTTTTGATCACTTTAGGTAGTATTCTCTCGTTTATACTTTGACACATCTCGCATCTTGAAACTCATCTCGCAAGCAACTTTGCAGACTACCAGGACTCTCTTCGACTACAGCGTGCACACGAACTCGTCAGCATCAGCCTTTTTAGCTCTTGTGTGCTGCCATCGTTCGCGAGCGTGCCGGATGTGACTTTGACAGGCTGCGTGACAGCCATCGAGACTCCGAAATTACTTAAAATCTTTTCGAACACTTTAGAGATCTCAATTCCGTACCAGACAGAGGAATGCCACTTATGAAATCCTTCAGTCAGTGTTTCCATTTAACTGGAAGAACTACTGATATATAAAAACGATTTCGATTTCTCAATGCTTTTCTTTAAATCGAAGCATGTATCTTATGTTATATCCAATCTTATTCTTTTCATGTCGCAACTGCACATCTTTAAAGTCTTGAAGAAGAAGATGAACTTGAAAATCTATAACGGCTCTGCATGAAGTTAACGATCGATCTTTATTTTCATCAGCAAAATAATTTCCACGATTCTTCGATATTTTTAAAATCGAGGAAAGGTAAAAAGAAGTCAGTAACTTCCGATTACACGAAGACCCAAAATTAATGAAACAAACTCTAAAAATTATGCATGTATTGAATGAATTTCTAATACTTTTCTCAAGCATATCATTTACATATATAATAGACTTTGTGATTTCGGCGCAAGGTTCGATCATTTAT